>BLBF01000007.1:46948048-46961320 GCA_015471245.1 Laticauda colubrina | reverse complement strand
AAGGAAGGAAGGAAGGAAGGAAGGAAGGAAGGAAGGAAGGAAGGAAGAAAGAAAGAAAGAAAAAAATCAGGCTTATTTTTTCCACAATCTTTTATTTAGTAGTCACCTCCCTCCCTCTCTCTTTCTTTCTATGCCATCAAAAAACACATAAACATAAACAATATCTATAGATTATAAAAAAGGTCACTCAATGAACCAAAAAGGAAACAAATAAACAAACAAAAAAGACTCAAGCACCTCTTCACCAGCAATCAGCATCCAGATCAGCATAGGTTAACATCAAGCCAACAGCCAAGTAAACAATATCCCAATCAAGAAACTGCCAGACAGCCAACAATAAGTCCAACCAAAGAATCTCTAAGACCAGCACCACCAACACTGACAGGGCAAACCACCAGAGTATAAACTGACTAGCACTGGTGATGTTATACCATGTTTGGGAAATGAAATGTCTGCAAGAAAACAAGGAAGCTCAGAGGGCCTAAAGGGCACATCTTTTTTCCTGCAACTCTATGAATTTCACTGAACTGACAGAAAATGATTCACCCAAATTCACTTAGTGAATTTTCTTGTTGAGGACAGACTTGAATGAGGTCTTCTCAGCTCTAGTCTAACAGTATAATTAGATCACACTGGCTCTAATTTTCAGATTATAGAATATGTACAAAGATAGTCATACAACCAGAGATTGACTTGTTGAACTTGTTCATAAAAGCATTCATTGCTGCTTGGCTAGGTCACTTAGCTAATGCAGCTCTTGATAAGAGACTGGCAATAGTGAGATGATGACACATTGTGTAAATTCTATAACTAATGATTTCTCCCCTCTCCTGTTCATCTTGCAACCTGACCAAGACGGTGGGATGATATCAGTCAATTATTAGATGATCCTGAGCTGATTGCATGAGTCTTTATGACCTGAGGACAGACTGTCAATGGCTGAACCAACAGTTCCTCTCCTTCCTCTCTGCCTTATTGTTTCTCTTTGTGGAATGATTACTATACAACTGCAATTGTATACAATTCTCTGTCTGTTGAAGTTCCAAAAAAGCAGATTGGAAGGCCCGGATTTGGAACAGAACAAATTCAGATGCATCTGCTTTTCCCTAGATAGTTTAAAACCTGTTTCTAATTACCAAACCCTTTCTTTGGAATTTGGAGTTTTGCCAGATTCAGTACAATGTCCTAATTTTATATACCCATTGTTCATACTTTATGACATTTTATGGCAGAAATAGCCTGCTCTCAAGAGTATTTGGAAATTGGTGCATATGGTATTCTTTTCCTATCAATCTCCAACAAACCAACATATGTATTTTTGAGTGCAAAATAACACTGGCAGACAGAGGTTTATATATTTTAAAATACGCATGCATCAGACCAACAGGTGATATGTAGTTGTGAAATTGCTACACAACTAGCTTTTGTTTTGCAAATATTTTATTCTCAGTGGCAAAAAAAACCAAAAACCAGTGAGAAGAGTTAATTTGGTCTAGTTGTGACAGCACTAGGCTAGAAACCAGGAGACTGTGAGTTTTAGTGCCGTCTTAAGGATAAAAAATAGCTGGGTGACCTTGGTCCTATCAATCTTTCTCAACTCAACCCAACCTAACTTACAGGATTGTTTGTGGGGAAAAAATATGAGGAAGGAAGGAATATTAGGAGCATTTGCTTGACTTATTTATAAAAACAAGAAAGGAAGAATATAAGTAAACAAATAAAAATAAAGATGGATAGAAAAAATTAAAAAATGAGAATGCAAAAATTCAATAAGATTTCTGGTGGTATCTTCAGGCTTTTTTTTTTCTTCATAGTACATTATAAAATATACATTTGTTCTACATATACATTCCCCTTTTTCTGCTTTTGTTTATTTTATATCTGTGTACTTTTTAAAAAATATATAAATGGTTATGACACATACACACACACACATTACACTTTATTGTATTTTATACTTTATTCATTTTACTTTAATTTACTTTATGATATTATGAAGTACCTGAAGAATTATCGCTATGATGCTTGAGTGATATACTCTCACTCCTTAATTGTCTTTGATTGCCACAAGTACAATTGCTGGGGATTTGGATTGTTTGCATGTATTCATCCATAAACCCATTTAAACTGATTTTGTATTAATCAAAGACATGGATATTTCTACTTAAATATGCATACTTATACATTAAAAAAAAACCCAACTCAAGTTAGGCTCTGGGTGAGTAGTTTGCACAAATCTGTCTTGTGCACCAACAGTGCCTGTTTCTGGATCACCATCACTTATAGCTCAGTAACCTCTTAACAGTATTACTACATTGTGATCAACTTGGCAGTCCTAAAGGTGCTTTTCAAAAGGCAACTGCACTTTCTTGGCTTTTCCTTGAAAGCATTTTTCTTCTCATACACGGAGCTTCTATGGTTCTCTGAAAAACTGAATTGGGGGTGGGGATGGGGAGGGGAACCAAGAAAGTCCAGTTGCCTTTTGAAAAACACTTTGGGAGTACCATAACTGGATGATTGAGAATCTGCATAGAGGTCTACTTGGCACTTCCCCTGAAGAGTACTCAAAAGCTTCAGGTGGTCCAGAATGACCAGTGTAGTAGTCATATTAGTATTATTTAATGCACTACCTGATTCTGTGGTTTCTTCCCCAAACCCCCAAAACTTTAACCTTAGACTTTAACCTCTACTGTTGACCTCACCCCATTCCTAAGAGGTCTGTAAGGGGCATGCATAAGCGCACCAATGTGCCCACCATCCCTGTCCTAATGTCCCTTTTTATTTGTACCCATTTCATTCATATCCATTTCAATCATAATCATGTTCTAATTCTAATTATATATCATTTTGGGCACACCATGTTTTACCCTGTCTATACTGTTGTTACATGATTTGTATTACCTCCCAGAATGTCCCCTGATAGTTCACATTATCAACTTAAAATCTCTGCATGACACAACATGTAAGACCATGTTCCCCAAGGGTTTCTATTATTATTATTCCATCTCAGAATAAGTGTATTCCTGATCTTCTTTATCAAGCAGTGTTTATCTGGTGGGATCTTGGAGATATGCCTTCACAGTTATGGTGCCTGCCTTAGAGAACAGACTCTCCCCATATATCCAGAGGGTCTGATCTTGTTTGCCTCCAAGAAGATCTGATTCTTCTCTGGTTCCATTGCCAGGATGTTTGCTGAGTCCAACATAAGTGCCGTTAAATCTTTAGTTTGCTATGGTGTCTTGGTTAATGTATTATGATTATTCTCTAATTTTGTTTTTGTGCTTATGCTTTGAGGGTTCTTGTAATACATTTTTGTGGTTTGTTATAAGCCACCCAGGATTTTGTATTTAAGATGGGTGGCCATATAAAATTTTGAAATAAAGGAAGTGAGCATGAAAATGAAGATAATGGAGACAATGTTGATGATGTCAGGAAGAAAAATTAGAGAATACACCCCAAGTTTTGAGACAGCAATTAAACCACATTGTTGTTTAATTTGTGTTCATGTTGTTGTTAGTTGCGAAGTCATGTCCGATCCATCACAACACCATGGACAATGTTCCTCCAGGCCTTCCTGTCCTCTACCACCCTTCAGAGTCCATTTAACGTTTGTGTTCATTGTTATGGCCAAAAGATCAACACACTTTACAAAATTCCAAAGAAAACCCAGTGTTTAAAACCACATTTTTTAAAAAACCACATGCTTATAACCTGGATCAGAGAACACTTTATTTATTTAAATATTTTTACTTTATATTTACTTTATGTTTACTTTAGTTTTGCCACTTAGCTTTCTGTGTGTTCCTCTATTTAAAACAGCAACAAAATGCCTTTTCTTATCCTTTTGCTAACTGAAGTGTGTCTCCTTCCATTTTCAGAGAAGAGATAATTCATAGCAGAGGAAAGTTCTTTTATTAAAATCACAAAGTATCCTTTTATTGCACAGTAAATAGTTTCATTCACACAACTAAACTCATGGCACAATGATGTTTCAAAATTCTAGCCATTGCTTATTATTGTAATGGAAATTAAATACATTTTGCACTTTCAAGACCTCCACCCTGCACGGTTTGCATTAATCACAAACTTCAACCACCACCTAAAAATGAACGTGATGATTCCTTCCAAAGTCTCAGTTTCTTTTACTAGACTAAACTAAATTTGTTTTTTCTGGAGATAATATACAGGGATCCTAAAATATAGGAAGAAAATACAGATTTCCACTTTGCCTGAAGCTTGAGAACATCCAATGGATTTTTTTCCCTCTGACTTTGTCAACCTCTTTTGTTCCAAAAGCCAGGAATCTGCCCCTTTCTTGTCTAGATGAATTATCTTCTTTCTCAGCTGACATCCAAAGGGAATTTTGTTTGGATGATATCATTCCTTTGACTTCTGTATTTCTTCCTATGTCTCCCTAGGCTAAGCTCTAGATAATGACATGTGTGGTGTGTGATTAGAAAGCAGTATTTCTCCATCTCCCAGTATAGATTCTGGAGCCTTGAGGGCTTTACACTTCATAACAGATTGCAAGGTATGCTTTTGATTAAAAGCTTTTAATTCAGGAAATGACTCCTTCATTAGAATCTCTTAAATAATTCTTCTCCTTTTAGCCCTGTTGCTATTTTAAAGAAGATAGGAAGAAATCAAAGTATATCTGTTTGCTTCCCCTGTCCATCTGGAATCATATCTTCTGGCTCATATTAAGCAGAAGAACTGCTGGTGGAAAGCCAGCCTCTGATAACTCCTATTTTAAAAAGCAACATCACTATGACTCAATTAGCAGATAGGACATATTCTTCTTGTTGAAGAAAAGCAAAATAACAATAATAGTGGAAAAAATTCCATGCACCAGCCAAGAGGCCTTATCAACCAATGGTCTCCCCTGCCCTGGCACATACTTTTTGTCCTCTTATTTAAAATGACTGCTTGTGCCCTTCAGATGTATTGGGATTGCAATTCCAGCTGAACAATTTGGTAACTGTAATCCCAATATATCTGAACAATGATAGTTTGAGAAAGACTGCATTCAGGTGAATCAATTTATAGATATGGTGGGAAAGTCCAAAGCATTAGAAAGCAGTAACAGCCTTGTGAAAGTCTGAGCCAAAACTGGTTGGAATAGAGGTGGTTTATTCCTCCTGTGTTCAATTCCTTTGTTATTTTACAGCATACTGCAGTTAGATACAAAAAAGAAAAGTGACAGATTTCTGTTATTCAGGTTCAAAAAACAGTCTCACAAGAGTTTTACACAAGGCAAAATTAATCTCAGTAGAATATAGTCTGAAGTATAACTGAAGTTTTGTCAGAGTTCTTGAAACATAACTTTTCCTGTCACTGTATTCCAAAACTTCGCACTTTCTCAAAAATGTTGCTTTTCTTAAGGATGCTCAAGTTTTTATATACTGTATGTATGTCTTTCTGCATTCTAATATTTTATTGTGGACTGGAAAATGTTGCACTCATCTCTAACCCATCCAGTTTCTCACACTTGTTTTGCTATGCCATGACAGTTTTATTGGAACAGAAAAAGAAAAGAACAACACCACAGCCCACAAACTGTTCGATGTCTTTTCTTTTTACATTGATGTTATTTGAAAGCAATAGGCACAATTTGTTGCTGAATTCTACTAACTGGAACAATGAGATTTTTTTCTCTGTATGTATGGGTAGGTGTGTATGTGCCTACTTTTCAATCAGAATGGAATGCAGTTGCCTGGAAAAGTCCCTGCAGATTTTTTTGGCAAGTTTTTTTTTTGAAAGGAGTTTGTTCTTACCTTCTTCCTAGGACTGAGGAAAGTCACTGGCTCAGGGTTACCCAGCTAGCTTTACTGTATATCTAATACAGGATTAGCACTTACAGTCTCCCAGTTTTTTTTAATACCAGTGCCTTCAACACCAAAGTAATTTTAATAAGCATTAACTGGATGCAAAATGGCTCCTGTATATTGCTTCCTAGATTGAAGAATGAAGCTGAAACAGTAGAGAATAATTTCATCTGAAAAATAAGAGCAGGGAATATGCCAATTTGAAAGCAGTTTAGAGTCTTTGGTTCTATGGTGACAGCTGTCCTGGAAAGCTGAACTGATTTCTATATTCATATTTCTATATTCTTACTTCTAGTGATAATACTATCAAGAGTTCTGTTTTGTTTCATTTTTTGAGATGCTGAATTCCCACCATTTGGAGGGAATTCTTGCCTCACTTTTCTTCCAGATTCCTGAGCTATCCTAGCTTGATGGCCTTGCAGTTCCCTCGTGGACCAAGCACCAACGTCAATGGAGAAACACCAAGAATTTCATCTACTGTAAGGCCACCATTTCAGCTAGGTTAAGTTATAATGTGCACAGGATGACACTACTAATTTACACTCATTTTTTGTGCAGGATAGGGAAGAGGATGACTTATCATGCAGTATCTACAGTGTTCTCTGCATCTTTGGTGTTTAATCATGCCAGCCACATGACTACAAAGACATCTTTGGACAGTGTTGGCTCTTCAGCTTTGTAGGGAGATGAGCACTGCCCCCTAGAGCCAGAAACAACGAGCACGTATGTGTGAGGGGAATCTTTACTTTTACCTTATCTACAGCAGCAACTTGAGTGAAGCTTTATTTCTCCACATTTCAAGTTAAGGCCCGGTCCCACTGGCCGATGGACACAAAACGTATGCATAAAGGATACAATGGATGAGCAAAATTTCAAGGGTGGCTCCATCCGTTGTCATCCGCTCCAAAAATTGGTGAAAATTTGCATAAACAGAACAGAAAAACAGAAAAGAACGGACGTGGGTAGTATGTAGTGGGGATGTTAAACGGATGTTCATAGGAAGCCTAGCAGATGAAAGTGGATGGAAGCGGATGACATTTCTGAAGGGGTTCCGGGGGAGAATTGAGAAGCGAACGCATAGCGGAAGGGGCGGATGCATAGCAGATGAAGCGGATGCATCACGGACGCCTAGAGGAAACAAAGGGGATGCTGCACGGATGTATATTGGATGCAAAGCATTCACTGCGCATGCGGGGAGTATGAATTGCATCAGCTCTGTGGATATAAAAGGATGCAGCATGCATGCAGTCAGCATACAGGGGAAAGACGTGCTGCCACATACATCTAGCAGGAACATCATGGTTTGTCAGTCAGGCAAGAAGAGGAAGCCCGTGCCTACTCGTTCCAGCCCTGGCAAGAAGGACAGAACCAGCATCCCACCCCCTGGCACTGACTCTGAAGCTGCTGCTGCTGCTGTGGTGGACTAGCTCCAAGGCCCTCAAAGCCCTGCTGCTGAAGGCCCTACTGCTCAATCCCCTGAAGGCCCTGCTGAAGCCCCTGCCAGAGGGAGGAATAGGCAAGGGAAGCAGAAGGGAGAGAGGAAACAGTACACTGTTTCCAAGGAGCATGAGGATGAGGTGCTGGAATGGCTGAGGGAGAATGAGTACCTCTGAAGAAAGGGCCACAGACTCAATCGCAAAGCCAAGAAGAAGTAGGGAGCTTGGAGAGACAAGGAAGAGAACCTGGGCTACACTTCAGACCTACTCCTTGGATGGTGGAAGCACATGCACACCTGGTATGGAAAGCTACACCTCAAGAAATCTGGGCAGGCCACTGTCAAGCTCACTGACACCCCCCCGACAGCTGCATGCCAGCATCCCCATGCCAGCAGACTTGGAGGATCCTGTGGGGAATGACGCCCTGCTGTCACAAATGGAGGAAGAAGCAGCAGCCACCAGAGGCCAACCCACCCCCACCCCCCACCCCCAGCTCCATAGGACACAGGAAGAGAGGCAGACTGGAGGGCCAGGACCACAGTGTGCTGTTGGAGATCAGGGACACAATGAAGACCAGCACAGAACTTCTCTCTCAGCTGGTCCACAATGACATACCATCCTCGGGCCAGAAGCCCTTCATTACCTACGTGAGCCAGACCCTCAGGGACCTGCCTGAGGCCCAATACCAGGTGATGAAGCAGAAGATCACAGCACTTCTGCACAACCCTCAAGGTCCAGCTGAAGCTGTTCCTACCCAGTCTAGGTCTGCTCCTCCACCCCAGGTGATGTCACAGCCCTTCCATGGCTTTCAACAGCCCCTCACTTACCAAGGCTAAGACTACCAGGACTTCCCACAGCAGAAGCATAACTTCCCAGTCCAGGCCGGGTTCATCACATGCCACAGACGCCATTCCTCACCCAGCTGCAGACCAGACAGCCCCACTACACTCCTCCTTCTCCATCCCACAGCCAAGCCCGTCAATGGACAATCTGTCATCAGTATTGGGCCTGACATCTCAAGTCCTTGATGAGGGGCCTCTCAACCTCATGGGACTGAGTCAGCTCTCAGACAACTTCCTGAACACACCATCCCCTGTTGTACCCTCGGAGCCAAGCACCCCAATGGTGCCTCAGACCAGCACTCAAGCCACAGCCACCTCCACAGTCCCTCCCCGCTTAACAGCTGAGACCATGGACATGACTCAGAGTGACTGAGAGTAGTGTCAGAGACTGAGTTGTACTTCTTTGCTTAAGACACTTTACTTGGTTCATTTTGCTTATTTAAATAAAGTCATAAAGTTTACCTAAGAAAGTTAATAAAGGTTATCTTTGCTTAACACACTTAAAACAGATTACTTGGTTCATTTTGTTTATTTAATAAAGTCATAAAGATAAGAAAGTTAATAAAGGTTATCTTTGCTTAAGACACTTGGTTCGTTTTTTTAATTTATAAAGTGTTGGTGAAAACTTTGAAAAAATTGTTAAGCATTTGCATGCTTGTGGGATAGATAAGGATAGTTGTGGGATAGATAAACCTCCAGTGCAAGCATAGTGGGACTGTATGGTCCACCATCCCAGCTGCCACACATATTGGACCTTTATTATCAATAACAATTTATTCATTAATCAACACATTTTAAAATAAACAAACCTCTTTATTAATGCCCTATTCATTGTAGGACCACTCAATATACATGGCACAATCTCATAAGTGTTATGTGACAGCTTCAAGGAAGCATCCGTTAATTATCTATCATCCTGTCTTGCCACTCCACTGCTCCAGCTGGGGAGTTGCACCAGTGTCTCAGGAGGTTGTGCTGCTTCTTCCCTTCATGTGAAGCTCTGTTGGGGCCTTGTATATCCACAGTGTCTATCAGGTTACGTCCTTGCCTCCATTCACCAGCCTCCATGTTCCCATTCCCTTGTTGACGGTCCACAAGTCTGTTCTGCAACACTGGGTAGCGGGTGCACATGAGATTGTGCAGGATGCAGCAAGCTTCCACGATGTTCCTCACAGTCTCTGGGTCATGCTGCATGGTGGTGAGAAGTACCTGGAACCTGTTGGCCGGGATGCCAAAGGTGTTCTCCACCACCCGTCTTGCCCTGGACAGCCTGTAGTTGAAGATCCTCTCTTCATGGGTAAGGTATCTTGAAGTGTACAGCTCCATGAGGTAGGTTCTGAGGGAGAAGGCATCATCACCAATGATGAAGTAGGGCACATCTTGTGTGTCATTGGGCAGGGGGTCTGGATGTGGAAAACCCATGATGAGGTTGCATTCCAGCCCATTCTTGAGGTCACTTGCATTGTACACCTGGCCATCTGAAGCTGACCCGTTGCCTGAAGCAACGATGTAGATGAACTTGTAGTCAGCATCAACCATGGCAAACAGGATGATACTGAAGAAGCCCTTGTAGTTGAAATAATTGGACCCTGAGTTGGCTGGAGCTTTGCAGATCACGAGCTTCCCATCTATGGCTCCAACAGTGTGGGGAAAGTTCCACCTCTGATACCACTCTTCTGCAAGTTTTCTCCAGCCTTGTTCAGTGGTGGGGCACTTGAGAAGCTGCTCCACGTATTCTTCGATGATGGCCTGCACCACTTCTCTGACCACAATGCTGATGCTGTTGTGTGGCAGCCTCCACGCGTACTGCATGTTTCTGTAGGTGGTTCCAGAGGCCAGGTGGCGCAGAGTCAGTGCCACCTTCAGTGCAGGGTCCAGGTTGGGATGGAAGTTGGTACTAGGCTTGGTCAACCTGGGTCTCAGATGCTCTACAACTTCATCAAACATGGCTGGTGGCATCCTCATGAAGTTCTGGAATGCATGAGGGTCTTCATTCCTCAGCTCCACTGAACAAGGCTGGAGAAAACTTGCAGAAGAGTGGTATCAGAGGTGGAATGGATGATAATGGACATAGAACGTTTGTTGCCCGTATATGTTGCGGATGTACATTGTACGTGGCGGAAAGTTCATCCATTCACAAAGTTTTGTGCAGCTCAAAACTTCTTGCGCGGATGAAATCGCAGTGGACGGATGCTCAACGGATAGAGCGTATGAAACATGTATGCAATGAGTACACAACGGATGCATAGCATTTTCCAAGGATGGCAAGCTTTTTTTAATGTTTTACATCCTCTTTGCATCCGTAAGTGCAGTGGGACCGGGCCTTTTGGAGGACAAGTAAAGAGAATAATGGATTGTCCTCAAACTACCATTAAGGAGTTGAGAAAACACTGTGGTGTGGAAAGGTCCTAGATAGGCGTAACAATTCTGTCACTGTCACACCCATGCCTAAAGAGTATTTTGATTTTAAGAGAGCAAAATTACAACATTCTACTGTAGCAATTTAATCTTAATATTGCTGATTTCTCTACAAATTTTGTAGTAAGATTTATATGCTAGGAAAACAGTTTTGTGAAAAAATGATTTTAAGGCTCTGATTTTCATTCATTTACAGAAAATCAGGAATTATTTTGTCAAACAACAAACTGTGTATTTTAGTGTGAGCCTTGGATTAACATAGTCAAGATCTGATCTCTTTTGTGGAGTGAGGGATTTCCAGAATTAAAATTTAGAAGGATTTGGTTGATGCTATAACCATTCTCTCGGATTTTCTTCTAGATGTTTATTTATCTTTGGTTTATTGGTGATTTGATGTGTTTTTGTCATTATTTGTATGAAATCCTAATAGATACTCATTAAGAAGTAGCAACATATTAATTCATTGTACCACTAAGCTAGAAGGTTTTTTCTTGTTTCTTAATTGAAATAATTACCCATGCCAACCTCAGACATAGTGAGCACACAACATGATTTGGGGATATATTGAGTTGAAGAAGCTTACCTCAGGACATTTTGGATGGGCAGACTGTGCCTGAGGGTGGGGTAAAACTCATCATCAGTTTGGAATTGCTGCACATCACAAGGCACATAAGTCCAATTCTCCATGAACTCTGTTGTCTAGCACCAATTTGGCTTGACCATCAGTAGATCAGATTCTTTAGTATAGGTAGCATGTAATAAACTTTTAGTGCTTCAAACTCAACTCCTGTCCCTGGTTACTAGTGCCTGACAATTTGCATGCAAGCAGAATGTCTCTTCACCATCAATTGTTACCAGTAATGGGGATGCTTGTGTTAGATAATTTTTCCAAGAAGGCACTAGCCCAATGCCAGGAGTGTAAGCATTTTCTTGCCAGATAAGAAAATATGGGTAAGCCATAGTGCAAAGCCTTCACTGCCAACAGAACTAATTTGTACCATGTCTTTAACAATTTTAGCTGAGTAGATTTGATCCTTAGGTTTTTAAAGCTCTTTTTCCTTTAGAGTTTCTCTCCCTAAAACTTTTTATTAATTAGAAAAATGTAAATACATAATCAAATATATAGGTAGCACTTTGCTATTTCTAGTTTGATTTACTGCAACAAAGGGTATTGCCAATTTTATATTATTGGCTAGATTTACGATTCTGATATTTCTGGATGCTATTATTTAACTCATTTTATTGATTGAATGATTGATTAACTGATTGATCTTGTCCCATCAAATCAAATTCAACTCCTACCCACATAGATAGATCATCTCTATCATTATGTATCCTGAATCTGTTGTTTCAAATCTTCCAAAAGTGCACTAAATGCCATTATAATTTAATCTATTCACCTTGCTGCAGATCCTCCTCCTCCCTCCCTCCCTCCCTTCCTTTCATCTTTCTCAGCACTCCATCCATTTGTAGAGAGCTAAGTCTTCACATAATGTATTCACAGTATAATATTGTGAACCTATTTTTGTGTCTCACATGAGAAATCTGAGTTGATTGTTTGATGATCCCTCAGTTTGTTTTCTACTAGATGTTTAATTTTCTAGAATTCTCCTCTATCAAAAGTGGTGATATCCAATTTTTAATGGATATCACCTGTTTTCCTCATAATTTAATTCTGTTGTAATTCAATTTATGATGCAAAACTACTCTACAAATGGATGTTTGGAACATTTTAATAAAATAAGCACCTTCCCCCATTTCCCTTAGTATCTCTAATGACTTCACAGTGCCTCTATTGCTTGACATTTCCTTATACTTGCATGATATAATTCTAAACTGTTTAAATTTTACTTGATATATAATACCACTGCAATAAAATTTTCCCCAAAATATTCCTTAATGGACCCATCAAATGAACATATCGTGCTTGCTTTATAAATATTAACTTCATTACTTTTCTGAGCAACCTATAAATTGGTTTCTCACTACGTTCCCTTTTTTCATCAGACAAAAATGTTTCTATTAGAATCCTATAAGACCATAATTAATAGCCATCAGTCAAATCCAAGAGCTTTTTTTTTATTTTAGCATTCAAATGCAAGAAAAAAGGAGATATTACTGAATTCTATCTTCTTTATATGGTCAGACTTATCTCCTCAATTATTTACTTCAAAGTGGCCAAATTTATCCAATCTGAAATAGCTCTGATTCCCATGTCAAAAAATTATCTGTGTTGGTCATGCTGAAATAGCCATTGAGGGTTAAAGTCTGAAACATTTGGGAAGCACCATTTTACATTTAGCCAAACGCATGGTACACATGTTGTACTCTGACAATAAAGGTAATAATGAGTGTTTATTAACTGGATTTTTAAAAGGATTCATACAGAAATCATTTCTGTGGAATGTTTTGTACTAGTTTCTTAATTCATAAATTATGTTCTGGACGCACATAACTTGCAACTCTAGAGTTAGATAGAATAGTTAGATATTAACTTTCTTTTTGTGTACCTAAAAAGGTTTATATTGTTTTCAATCCCACAAGTAAAATTCCTTGGAGTAACCCAATAAGCATCATCCAACATCTACTGAAACTGCTATCAACTAAGGACCTGTAATTAGTTTGAAATACTGCTTTGGATTACAAGGTAGAAAAATGTGGGATACATATGTATAACAAATAATTCTAGAGTTATTTGTTTTCTTTTTCCTTCCTTCCTTCCTTCCTTCCTTCCTTCCTTCCTTCCTTCCT
>BLBF01000007.1:46865647-46935701 GCA_015471245.1 Laticauda colubrina | reverse complement strand
TCTCTCTCTCTCTCTCTCTCTCTCTCTCTCTCTCTCTCTCTCTCTCTTTCTCTCTCTCTTTTCTTCTCTCATTTTAAATCTTTCCTGTAGAAGCGCGGGAAATCAGGAGACAGGAGACCAGCGTAACTTCAGCTCTTTATTCAAAGTATAGATCTGTGTAGCCTTTAGCGAGCCGTGGAAGCTCTTCTTATAGAGCTAGCCGGTGGCTCTTACCCAATGACAGCTTTCTGAATCTCCCGTGATTGGTTCGTCCAAACATGGGAGATTCCTTACTAACCAATCACTGTTGTGCGTCTCAGCCCATCACAGAGTAATTCATTTCAGCCAGTCAGGTTAGGGTATTACAAGAATGTTAATATGTAACACCCCTCCCCTCTTGGTATGGTCCATCCTACGTGACATAGTCACATAGGTTGGCAGGACTTTCTACTTGCCTACTTGACCTGTGCAGTTCAGTTGCTGCGTGGTCTTCAGCCAGTTCGGAAGGGATCTTCATTGCTCCTGCTCTTCTCCAGGGAACTGCCTGGAAGGGTGAGTCAGGCCTGTTGCTGCAACTTCCACCCGGTCTACTGGGTTCGGTTGAGTTGTCGGTTTCTTTGTTCCCGGCCAGTCTTTCCGGGCTGGTTGAGCTGGCTTGACTGTTCCTTCCAGGCGAGGTTCCGAGTGGGTCGTCTTCCTCTGGTACCCTTTGGCTGCCTTCATTTTCCAGTGAGTATTGTTGGTTTCTTCTTTTATTTAGCGGTATTTGTATTTCTGGTTCGGTTTGCGTTGGTTGGGCCCGTTTGGTTTGTCGTTGTCTTGTAGTCATGTTTTCTCTTTCTTTTTAATGATTGTTTGGGGTTTCCCCCCCCCTCTAGTTTTTTTAGTGGAGTCTTTTTGCGAGTTTTGTGGGTTTTCGGTGCTGTTTAAAATTATTCTTGATCGTATTTGGTCGACATGCCATTTCCAGTTTCT
The DNA here is from genome assembly GCA_015471245.1 of Laticauda colubrina. Taxonomy (NCBI): domain Eukaryota; kingdom Metazoa; phylum Chordata; class Lepidosauria; order Squamata; family Elapidae; genus Laticauda; species Laticauda colubrina. The sequence goes on along the minus strand of BLBF01000007.1, from coordinate 46,934,747 downwards.
TCCATCCTCTGTTTCCAGCCGGTATGACTGGGAGCCTGTTACTTGGGTTATTGTAGTGGGTACCCATAGTGGGTCCCCTGAAATTTTTTTAGTGTAGATTGTGTCTCCCGGATTAAATGCCCGGTACCAGCTGGATGAGTCTGGTGGTTTTTCTGGATTGTAAGTCGGGTGAAGTCTGTCTAGATGGGATCGGAGTTTTCTTCCCATTAGGAGTTCTGCTGGGCTTTTATAGGTTTTGGCACTTGGTGTTATGTGCTGTACTGTTAATAGTTTATTTATTTTGTCGTGTATGTTACCCGTGTTCATCTTTTCTAAAGTGTCTTTGGTGTATCTGACCATTCGTTCCGCCCACCCATTCACTGCCAGATGAACGGGCTCTGTCAATGCGTGTTGGATTCCCCGTTCTCGAGGAATTGCTTGAATGCCAATGCCGTAAATTGTGGCCCATTGTCAGATACTATTAAGTCAGGTAGGCCGTGGGTGGCAAAAAGTCTGTTTAGTTGTTTTATAACTGCCTCCGTCATGGTAGATCACATTAGGCTTACCTCCAACCAGTTGGAGTAAGCGTCTACTACGATCAAGAAAGTGTGCCCTTTTGTGGGTCTCGCAAAGTCTATATGGACCCTCAACCATGGTCCCCTTGGTGTTTCCCACTGGAGGGTTGGTGCTTCGGGCGGGTTTGGTCTGGATTGCTGACATTTGTCACATGTAGCCACCCAGGTTTCAATGGTTCTGTCTATCCCTGGCCACCATACGTAGCTTCTGGCTAGGGATTTCATTTTCACAATGCCCGGGTGTCTCTCATGCAACATGTGTAATATTTTTTTTTGTAAGCTGTCTGGAACTACCACTCTATCACCCCATAATATACATCCCTTTTGGGAGGATAATTCAGTTTGCCCATTTTGGAAGAGTTTAAACTAGTCACTGCTTTCTGTTTCCGACCACCCTTTTACCACCCAGTTCAAAACTCGTGCCAATTTGCCATCTTTGCTCGTCTCTCTCGCAAAGTCTGCCGTGGTTGTTGGTAGGTTGGGCAATGTCTCTATTTGCAGGGTGGATGTGGTGGGTGCAGGGTGATCTTCATAATCTGTTAAGGGGCAATGGTTTAGTGCGTTGGCATGCGAGATGCATTTCCCTGGGCAATGTATTAGTTGGTAGATATAGGCAGCAAGGAACTCAGACCATCTTGTCATCCGGGGAGACAGTATGTTGGGGGTGGCCTTGTTTCCCACCAGGATCCCCAGTAGTGGTTTATGGTCGGTGATGAGGGTGAAGTCCCTACCGTATTAGTACTCATGAAACCGCTTCACGCCAGTAACCGCTGCAAGTGCCTCCTTGTCGAGCTGGCTATAATTTCTTTCTGCCTTTGATAGTGTTTTCAAGAAGTAAGCAATTGGTGCTTCTCTCCCGTCTGGCAGGGTATGGCTTAGTATAGCTCTGATGCCAAATGGAGAGGCGTCGCAGGTTACCGTTAGTGGTAGGGTCTTGCTGTACTGGATGAGGACTGATTGTGATGTGAGGAGGTCTTTTATGTTCTGGAAGGCAGCCTCTTCCCGCTTGCCCCTGGACCAAATGGACGTCTTGTCGAGTAACCTATGCAGAGATTCCACTGTTGTTGCCTTCTGTGGCAAAAAGACATTGTAGAAATTGATTAGTCCCAGAAAGGCTTGTAATTCTGCCTTATTTTGAGGTCTCGGGGCTTCCTTTATTGCTTTTATTTTTTTGTGGGTAGGGTGGATTCCGTCTTTGTCCACCAGATATCCCAGGAACTCAACCTTTTCAGTGCATAACTGGCACTTTTCTTTTTTAACTTTAAGTCCTGCTTTTTTAAATTTTTGTAGGACTTCTCTGAGTCAGGTTCTCAATTGTCTTTTGTCTTTGGCCACCACCAACATGTCATCAAAATATGGTATGACTCCCTTAATTCCTTGGAGTAACCGTTCCATTAGACTCTGGAACACCCCAGGTGCCACACTGACTTCCGAATTGGAGCCTTTTGCACTGGAAAGCCCCCCTGTGGGTCACGATAGTTTGTGCTTCCACAGTCTCGGCATCAATGGGCAGCTGTTGATATGCTTGCGCCAAGTCGAGCTTCGTAAAGACTTTTCCTCCCCTGAGTGAGTGTAGGAGGTGCTGTACCACCGGGACTGGGTATGCACTTTGTTGCAGTGTGTTGTTAAGTGTCGCTTTATAGTCCCCACAAATTCTCACTGACCCGTCTGGTTTGATTGGGGTGACTATTGGGTTCTCCCAGCATGCATGATCTATTAGTTCCAGGACCCCTTGTGCAATGAGCTTATCTAATTGTTCATCTATTTTTGGTTTGAGGGTGAATGGAACTCATCTTGGTTTGAGCCGGATTGGGGCAATATTGGGGTTCAAGCTAAATGATTTTGGGGAACCCCGGTACTTGCCTAATTGTCCGTCGAACACTTCTTGGAATTCCTTCATCAGTTCCTCTTCCCAGTCTGTTTCCTTGAAATGGTTGATGCCCGACACCTCGATTGCTAATGGTGCGAACCATTCCAGACCCAGCAGGCTTGGGCAGTCTCTGTCGACAATAGTGAGTGGAAGTACTTTTCCATGCCTTTTGAAGGTTACATGGAAGTGTCCAATCCCTATTACAGGGATTCTGTTCCCCTGATAGTCTTTAATGGTGAGTCTCTGGTTCTCCAACTCTTGTTTCTGTAAGCTTGGCACTAACTTCTTAATTGTGTCCCAGGACACCATGGAGAGGTATGATCCGGAGTCTACCTCCATTCTGCATGGCCTGCCTTCGATGCTGACCTGCACATGTGCTTTTCTTGCATCTGAGTTGTCTGAATGGCTGATTGTGACCATTTGATGGGTTTCTTCCCATCGTCTGGTCTCGCTGAGCCACTTGCTTCGGTTTTCGCGATTCCATCGGTTCTCTGTGAATCTGTCTTGGTTTCTAGGAGGTGTGTGGTCGCGTTGTCTTAGGCTGGAGTTCTGTTTGTTTTGGCAGACCTTGGTGATATGCCCCTGTTTTTCACAGTACCGGCAAATGGCGTCTAAAAAACCGACACTCAGAACGGGGGTGGTCACCGCCACAACCGGCACACTGGAAGCCCGACTTACGACTTCTCCGCCGGTCTCGCTCTGCTTGCAATCTGTAGATCTCCTCTTCCTCATCATCAGTGTTGGGTGATAGATCGACGTCCTTGTGGTGCGCCATTGTTGCTTTGTGACCAGTTTCAGTTCGTTTTTCGGGGGATGTGTTGGTCTCTGATGTTGTGGGCCAGTCCCTTGCATTCATTAGTTGCTTCTTGGCCACTGATTTCTTCATGGCTTCAGCTGCGGTGGCTTCAGCAATGGCTTCGGTAACTGTAATGTCTGCCCGAACCATTAGCCTGCTCTGGAGCACGGGGTCCCTGAGACCGAGAACCTTGTGGTCCCTCAGAGCCTCGTCCATGTCTGAAAAGCCACACGCACCTCCGATGTTCCTCAATGCTGCCACGAAATCCCCGATGCTCTTTCCATCCTTTTGATCCCGATGGTAGAATTCGTGTCGCCGGATCAGGTTTGGCACAGCTGGGGCATAGTGATTCCGAAGTAATTGATCTAGATCTGGCCAAGTCATCTCCTTCATGTCCTCTGGCTTGGCCAACACTTTGGCCATCTTGAATACGGCTGGTCCACAATGGGTCAGGAACACAGCTCTCTTTCGGTGGTCATTTGCATCCTTGAGATTGTTGCTCTCGAGGAACATGAGGCAGCTCTTCTTATAGAGCTAGCCGGCGGCTCTTACCCAATGACAGCTTTCTGAATCTCCCGCGATCGGTTTGTCCAATCACGGGAGATTTCTTACTATCCAATCACTGTTGTGCGTTTCAGCCAATCACAATGTAGTTCATTTAACCTGGCTAGTCAGGTTAGGGTATTACAAGAATGTTAATATGTAACATTTCCATTTATTAATTTTATTTTTATGAAATAAAACTTGGTAATAAATAGCCATAGGTTCACATGAACTTAAAACTACAAGTTGGGGGAAATAGCTTTGTACCATCAGACATCCCTACATATAAAGGCAACACTTGTACAGAAAGATTTGGACTTGCTTTGCAGTGACACCAGTGGTGGGATTCAATTTTTTTTTTTACTATCTGCTCTGTGGGTGTGGCTTGGTGGATATGGCAGGGGAAGAATACTATAAAATCTCCATTCCCATCTCACTCATGGGGAAGGATATTGTAAAATCTCCATTCCATCCCTATTCCTGGGGGAAGGTTACTGCAAAATCCCATTTCCTCCTCACCCCACTAACCTGCTTTCCAGCTCTGTTCTCCTGTGCAGGCAACAAAAGATGACCCAACTGATCAGCTGGGACTTGGGAGGCAGAGAATAGATGGGGAAAGGACCAGTCAGAGGTGGTATTCGTTGGTTCTACAAACTAATCAAAATTTCCACCACTGTTCTCCAGAACTGGTCAGAACTGGCTGAATACCACCTCTGAGTGATACCCATTGACATTGGGGCATTTGGCATAATGTCCAAGAATTTTACAAAATGCATCAAGAAATTATAGCTTCCTGCCATAACAGCAGCAGAACTGCAAAAAAACTGTGTTATTCGGAACATTGTACATTTTAAGAAGATACTTGGTCGATACCTAGGATGCTGGCAGTAACTCATAGCAACCATCAGTTCCAGACAAAATTATTTGTGATACATTTTAAATGTTTAGTTGACTGAGTTTCATGTTAATGAATAATAATAAAAATAAAATTGGAGCACCATTTGAACACCATTGAAATTGACAAATTTGCCAATTGTCAATTGTAGAAGGTTTTTACTTGGAACTGCTTCCATCTTGCAATGATATCTATGTTTAACACCATCAAACATCCAGATCTGCCTATCCCAGGTCCTTAGTCAGGACTTGATAGGTAAACAAAAATGCCAAACTCAGTCTGAACATCTGGCTGACTGTGCAATGATCAGAAATAACAATAACAAAACCATAGTAATAATAATATGATCTATGCTTAACAATGGCATTGGGAAATGCCAGGTTTGCCATGGATAAACTATGTGGTCACATGATGTTGTGTTTTACAACCACATCACATGAAAGGAGCCTTCCCGAAGAATGTATGTTGTTAACATTTTTGGGCATCCTATGGATAACTTCTTATAGCTGGCTAATCAATCCAGAAGCATCCGAAGCAGACTGAGGTGCTCATTTTCATCTCATAACTTAGTGGTAGAAATCTGAGTCTCAATTACTCTTGTTAATCAAGAACTACTTGTACTGAGAACAACTTAAGGTACTGATATTGACCTTTAATCCCTAAATACTTGATATCTAACTTTCAGAGGGACCACCTCTCCTGGTATGAACTATTTAGTTACTTATATTAGCGAAAGAGAGAGTTGATTCTCTCCACTTCCAGAAGCTTGTCTTTTTAGTATGTGGGAGAGAATGTCTTCCTGTGAAGTAACCCAGACTATGAAATGCCCAACCCAAGAAGATGCCTTTGTTTCCCACTTCCCCAGTACAGGTAGTCCTTGACTAACAACAGTTCATTTAATGACTATTCAAAGTTACAACAAACTGAAAAAAACTGATTTATGACCATTTTTCACAATTACAATTTTTACAGCATCCCCATAATCACATGATCAAAATCCATACGCTTAGTAACTAGTTCATACTTATGACCATTGCAGAATCCCAGGGTCATGTGATTACTTTTTACCACCTTCTAACCAGCAAAGTCAATGGGGAAGCCAGATTCACTCCACAGCCAGGTTACTAACTTATCAACTACAGTAATTCACTTAAAATCTGGAGCAAGAAATGTCATAAAATGAGCCAAAACTTAAGAACATAAATTTCGGGCTCAATTGTGGTTGTACATTGGGGACTACTTGTACTGTAGTAAGCACCCTTGTGTCTTCCTCACCAGGATTATAATTATCGGTGGAACTGATTTTGATTTCAGTGATTCTGATTTTCATTTTCTCTTGATTGTAATTGTATTGTTTTGTTTTATTTTTTCATTATTGTATTTTTAATTGCTGAAAGCTGCCTATAGTGTTGAATTGACAGAAAGGTGGGATACAACCAGGAGTGGATTTCAAAAATTTTAGCAATGGGTTCTCTGTCCAGTTGCTGGGTAGGTGTGGCCATGATGAGTATGGCCTAATCGGCCTCCTGCACCAAGGTGGGGGGAGGGGCATTTGAGCCCTCCGTGGGCTTTAGAGGCTTTTCTCGAGCCTCCAGGAGGACAAAAACGGCCTCCATGAGGCTCTCTGGAAGCCAGCAACAGGCACATTTCCAGCCTTACTGAATTTCCAGGAGGCCAGTTTTTCACCCTCCTCAAGCCTCCATGCATGCCCTGCACTTACCCACATCCAAAACAAGATGCATGGGGATTCCTGGGAGGAGCAGGGTGGGATGGGCAGGGCCTCCCAGGAGTCGGATTTGGTGCAGTTCTCTGAACTGCACAGAATCTTAGCTGGGGGCTCTCCCAAACCCCTGAGAACCCCCAGCATCCCACCACTGGATGTAACTTTAATAAATAAATATAATTATTTCTTCCCATAGAAAGGAAGCACATGCCCCTCTTTGCTCTTGGCCCTTTTATCCACTTGGTGCTTTCTCTTCCCTTGCTTTTTAGTATGGATTTCTTCATTATGAGCAGTTAACTAGATGATAGTTCCTTTATCAGTTGCTAACATACAAATTATATTTTCCAACCACAATTGGTTTAAATTAAGAAAATGAATTCATTTGTCCCATAGTACAATAAAGCAGTGTGTGTCTGCTGACTATACAGACAGCTGGTAGCTTGTTTAATATACTCACAAATGAAAAATTAAGCTTAGATTTCTAACTTCACCACCGAAAAGGGTATAATGCACCAACATTTTATGGCAAATGGGTAGGGGAATTCCTTTTCCTTCTGTGATGCAAAGCATGCCCTGTCCTAATTAAGCAGTGTGTAGCAACTAAACTTATATTCATTCAGAAAGAAGATGGCTAAGAGAAACTTCATTGTCCAGATGCCATAGCTAGCCAATATGAGCTGACGTGCCCATTTATCTGCAGTTCTTCAGAGACCATTTTATATTGGCAGAAAGCAATAGTTAATAGACTTTGCTGGTTTGACTGCAAAAACTCAACTGAATGTAATATTTTCATCAACCCAGGGTGGAGGAATATTATCTTTGTTATCATTATAATTATTCAAAAGTTATTCAAGGGAAAAAAAGGATTTTAATTTTAAAAAAGCTCACAGGGAGTCTCTCTTTGGAGGCATCATTAGTAAGAACCATGTAGACTTCATTGGTAATAGTTGTTCAGGAATTCATTATGTCAGCCTCAAACACCTCAATCCTTGGCCTCTGATATGGAGGAAATTTTCAGAGAAATTCAAGAGTTTCATGCCGAACTACTTTTACAATGATGAAAAGATATTTTCAAGCATTTGTGCACCCAAGTTGTAAGAAAATGGTTGAATTTGTATTTTCATGTCAACTGAATCAAATTTTATCATATATTGGAATGCTCCTATATATCAAATTTCAGAATTTTGCGATATGGCCTAATTCTTAAACAATACACATACAAAGTTGATAATAAAGAAAGGATTAAAATGCTCATATCTGAGATCAATATGCAGAAGTGGTGGTGGTGGTGGAATTATTTTGGTTAAAATTCAATGATAGGAAGGTGTGTACTAAAGAATTATGGGATAAATCGCAAAAAGGAATGCTTATCCTATGCTCCATAGCAGATAATAAATCTAATCACTATATATAAAATGAGAAAAATGTGCATATGCATGCACATATACACACACACCCAAAGAAGGAGATTTATTGATTTACTGATTGATTGATTGATTGTATTAATATAGCTGTGCATTTCACTTGCAGGAGACTGAGATATATACAATAAAAGCAAAAACTAAACCATGTAGAGGTATAGGTTTACCATCAATGTAAAGGTAGTTGTTGACTTAGGATCATGGTGGGCCCTGCCCATTATGGTCATAAATTGTGTTGGTTGCTAAATGAGGTGCCCAGGTGATCCACTCACCTACCTATCACAACCCCTACTCTTCCCATTGTGATTGTTAAGCAGAGCATGGGATACCTCAGGAGTAGTGGAGGCTCTGGGAGGTCTAGTGCAGACTCAGGCCTTTATTGCAACACTCCCCAGTTCATATGTAGCCACGCCTATGAGGGCCATGCCCCATCCAAAGGTTCCCAATATTCTGGTTCCTGCTCCACTGCATCCCACACCCTCACCCTATCCCACCCTCATCATGGTTCAGTTCACTTATTTTCTATAGATCTCCTTCAGGAAGCAGTTAATCCACCGTTCAAGCTTTCTATGTGGAAACCACATGGCACTGCCCTGGAAGTGACACCCATTTTAAGAGAAGCCACAATCCACTGCAGCTGCTCTGAAATGGCACCCATTCTGGGATAGCATTATGTGTCTTCATACTGTATAAAGACCCCAATCAAACCAATTCCAGGGAGGTGTTTCCCTCTCCCAAGGGTCCGGAAGCCTCCCCCAGAGCTCTGGGAGGATAAAAACAGCCTCCCCCAGGCTCTAGGGACACAGCAGAAACTGGAAACAGGCTCATTTTGTGACTTCCAGTTTTTCCAGGAGGTTATTTTTCACCTTCCCAAGGGTCCAGAGGCCTTGCCTGGATCTCTGGAAGGGTGAAAATGGCCTCCCCTGGGCTCCGGTGGCCTCTGGAAGCTGGAAACAAGCCAGTTTCCAGACTTCTGGAAGGCCTGTTTTTCCCCCTCCCAGAGCCTCTGCATGGACCCTGCACTTACCTCTATCGAAAATGGGCCACTTGGAGACTCCTCAGAGGGGAGGGGCGAGATGGGCAGGACTAGTCAGTCAACTGCAATACTGGTTTAGTGAACCAGATGTAACTTTAACATCTAGTTTTAACATCCTGAACCAGTCCGAACCAATAGAATCCCACCCTGGTTACATAAAATCCCCAGTTGATTTTCCCACTAAGCACAAGTCTATTGGAAACCAACAGGCTGTAAATTCTTTTCTTCCTTTAGGCATGAAAGCCAGTTAGATGACCTTCGACCAACTATTCTAGAAAGAATGCAGAGAAAAGTAACCAGATGATTCGGGGACGAAAGTTGAAAACATATGAAGAACGATTGCTGGAATTTGGTATGTCTAGTTTGATGAAAAGAAGGACTAGGGGTGATATAATGTTTCAATATCTCAGGGACTGCCACAAAGAAGAGGGAGTCAAAGCACCTGAGGGCAGGACAAGAAGCAATGGGTGGAAACTAATCAACTGATCAAATTTAGAACTAAAGAGAAATTTCCTGACAGTTAGAACAATTAATCAATTGGCAACTTGACTCCAGAAGTTGTGAATGCTCTAACACCGGACATTTTTAAGAAGAGATTGGATAACCATTTGTCTGAAATGGTATAAGGTTTCTTGCCTAAGCAGGGGTTTAGACTAGAAGAACTCAAGGTCCCTTCCAACTCTTCTATTCTATTCTATTCTGTTCTGTTCTGTTCTGTTCTGTTCTGTTCTGTTCTATTCTAATTTTATTCTCTCTCAGATCAATCCACTTTGTAAGGTTGCTTTTTGGAGGGGTCAATAGGAGGCAGAAATATTGTGTATACCACCTTGAATTGTACAAGATAATGGCCACATAGAAATTTAATAATAAATACATGGGAGAAGAGAGGAAATCAGCCAAAATCATTATCTACCTAGTCTTGAAGCTGCTATACTTTGTGATTTTCTTAAGCTTCTTGTTATTTTCAATCCATCCTCCCATCTTTTATTTTTTAAAAAAACATACTCTGTCATTTTTGGCCTAGTTATACAGATAGTCTTCAACTTACAATCACAATTGAGCCCAACATTTCTGTTGCTAAATGAAACATTTGTTAAGTGAGTTTTGGCCCATTTTATGAACTTTCTGATCACAGTTGTTAAGTGAATCACCACAGTTGATAAGTTAGTAACATGGTTGTTAAATGAATCTGGCTTCCCCATTAATTTTGCTTGTCAAAAGGTTGCAAAAGGTAGTCACATGACCTTGGAACACAGCAACGGTCATAGGTGTGAATCAGTTGCCAATAATCTGAATGTTGATCATACAATCATAGAGATGTTACAAAGGTCATCAGTGTAAAAACTGGTCATAAGTCACTTTTTTCAGTGCCACTGTAACTTTGAGTGGTCATAAAATTAACTCCTGTAAATTGAGAATTATCTGCGTTCTAATGCTACATTCTTTGAAGGGCATAGATTCAGGCCTGTTGCTTATAATTTCCCTAAGCCATGGAATGTTACTGTGCAATAATACAGTACCTTCTCTCTGTTACAATATGATTGTGGTATTAAAAATGACTATTTGAATCCTAGATAGTGAAATAACCATAGACATTCTGAACCCTGACCATAATTCTCTTTATCAGTTTTTCAATGAATTTATTTGCAGGAATCCTTTGATTCCTATGAGAACATTAAGCATGTGTGATGAATCTTCTATAGCTTGGGTTGAATCAAAGTAATGGATACTAAGGAGTTCTGCTTATACTGTTCTAAGTTTGATATGGGCCATTTTGCACCTAATATACTTCTAGGAATAAACAAAAACTGTAATCTACTTGATGGAGAAAAGAAAGCTAAACATGAAAAGTCATATATAATCTCCTAGGAGAACAGGATTACTCAATTCAGTGTGTATATAATTTAGAGATACAGTTCCAGGGGGAATAACTTTCAGTTATCTTTTTAATTTATAGAGACAGTTCTTTGCCTTCTGCAGTCATTGTCTGCTGATAATATCATAAAATGTGTTTCTCACAAACAATCCATTTGTCAGCTCTATTGTCAGATCCCCATTATAGAAGTTTAGGAGTGGTAAAGTGCAAGACTACTAAATAGTAGGTCAACATTCAAGTATGAGCAACACAAGACTTTTAAATCCATGTTCAATCTTTTGTTATTTATTCTGGGACTTAACCTTTATTTACCCACCAATAAACTTGAAATCCTGTAGGTCAAAGTACTTTGGGCAAAACTATATTAATCTGATTTTCAAGAGTCCCTCAAAAATACAGGAAAGTGAAGGATGAAATATACAGAGCTTTGTGCTAGTGGGAATTGTAAAATCCTACAACATAAAAGAACTCTGTCTCTCTCCCCCTCCCAACTCCCTCCCTACCTCCCTCTCTCTCTCTCTCTCTCTCACACACACACACACATACACACACTTTTCTCATTGAATAACCTAATCATAAACTAAGGTATTGCCATTATCATTAAAGGACAAAAGCTGTCCTTTCTCTTAAATGATAAAAGCATCACTTTAGGAATAGATGAAACAATACTGGTGAATTTCAATGCATACTGTGTAGTATAGAAGCAAAACACCACATTTTTCTCAGTCACTCACGCTCTGGTCATCTCTCAACTGGATTATTGCAATGACTCTACATTGACTGCTTTTAAAGTATTTGGAAGCTACAGTTGGTCCAGAACGTGGTAGTGCAAACAGTTCTGGAGGCCTCTAGTGTGGCATAGGTAATTGCCACATGTACACAAACTTCACTGGATGCCAATTCAAGGTGTTGATCATGACCTTTAAAACTCTTTATAGCATGGGTCCCGAATAGTTGAGAAACCATTTTACCTCAATGTCCTGCCCCATTCATTCTAGCAGAAGGGGTTCACTGCGAACCCCATTAGTCAAGGAATTTTTAATGGCAGGGCTTTGAAAAAGCCTTTTTTGCCCTGGGACCCAACCTTCGGAACATCTTGTCACTGGAACTGAGATGTAAACCCACCTTTCTGGCCTTCAGGAAGAGCCTTAAAGCCTAACTCTACTGGTTGGTGAAGTGCCCTGATAGAGAAGTTGTAGGCTATACATGGTTGATGCAATGACATAGAAGGTACCACTTTGCTCCACAACAAATCTTTTAGTCTGTATTTAATATTTTGTAAGTTTAATTTCAGGGACATGGTTGCTCAGTAGCTAAGACACTGAGCTTGTTGATCAGAAGGTCGGCAGTTCAGCAGTTCGAATCCCTAGCACTGAGTAATGGAGGGAGCTACTGTTACTTGTCCCAGCTTCTGTCAACCTAGCAGTTCAAAATCATGTAAAAAATGCAAGGAGAAAAATAGGGATCACTTTGGTGGGAAGGTAAAAGCCTTAAGGGCCTGTCACATTGGCCGAAGGATGCAAAATGTTTGTAAAAAGGACACAGCGGATGAGAAAATGTTCCATCCGTTGTTATCCGCTCTCAAAAGTGCCCCGAATTTGCATAAGCAGAGCGGACAACAACGGAAAGGAATGGACGGAGGGAGGATGTAGCCAGGATGTAAAACGGATGCTCCATGGAAGCCTAGCAGATGGAAGCAGATGGGAGCAGATGGCATATCCACAGGGCGTCCGGGGGAGCACAGCGAAGTGGACGCACAGCGGAAAGAGCGGATGTAGAGCGGATGCAGAGTGGATGAAGCGGATGCAGAGCGGAAGCCTAGCAGATGCCTAGCGCATGCAAAGTGTTCACTGTGCATGTGGGAAGGATGCATTGCGTCAGCCCCGTGGATATAAAAGGAAGCAGATCGCAAGCAGGTCACCATTCAGAGGAAAGACCTGCTGCCAGACACAGCTCCAGCCAGCCAGCCAGCCAACAACCATGGGGAAGAAGAGAAAGCCTGTGGCATCTGCTGCCAGCCCTGGCAAGAGGGACAGGGCCACCATCCCACCCCCTGACCCTGACTCTGCTTCTGCTGGGGTTTCTGCTGCTCGGGCTGATTCTTCTGGTGCTGGAGCTTCTGCTGGCGCTGCTCCTGGTGCTGGGCCTTCTGCTGGTGCTTACTCTGCTGGCGCTGCTCCTGGTGCTGGTGCTTCTGTTGGTGCTTACTCTGCTGGCGCTGCTCCTGGTGATGGGGCTTCTGCTAGGGCTTATTCTGCTGGCACTGCTCCTGGTCCTGCTGGTCCTGCTGGTGCTCCTGGTGCTCCTGCTCCTGCTGGTGCTCCTGGTACTCATGGTCCTGCTGGTCCTGCTGGTGCTCCTGGTCCTGCTGGTGCTGCTAGTGCTTACACTGCTGCTTCTGATCCTGGTCCTGCTGGCGCTACTGGTGCTTACTCTGCTGCTGCTGATCCTGGTGCTGCTGGTGCTGCTGGTCCTGCTTTTGCTGCTACTGTTGTTGTTGCTACTGCTGGTGGTGGTGTGGTGGAGCAGCCCCTACAACCTCAAAGCCCCTCTGATGGGGGCCCAGATGGTCCTGCCAGAGGGAGGAAGAGGCATATGCGAGAAGAAGAATGGGAGAGGAGGCAATACTCCATCGAAGAGGAACATGAGGATGAGGTGCTGGAATGGCTGAGGGAGAACGAGTATCTTTGGCGGAAGGGACACAGGCTCTATCGAGACACCAAAAGAAAGCAGGCTGCTTGGAGAGAGAAGGCGGAGAGCCTGGGCTACACTTTGGAGGTGCGCCTCGGCTGGTGGAAGCACATGCACACCTGGTACGGGAAGCTGCACCTCAAGAAATCTGGCAAGGCCACAGTCAAGCTGACGTACCGAGAGACCTACATGATGGCCAAGTGCAGCTTCTTGGAGGGTGAGTTCCGCCACCGAGGAGCAGCCCCTCTGACAACCCTCTCTCTCAGGCAGCCTGCAGAGAGCCAGTCCTCTTCTGGCCAAGAGTCAGCTCCTGTGTCCAGGCAGGTATCTGTGGAGCGTGCCACGACGGAGAACCCCCGACAGCTGCACTACCCATGGCGGAGCATGTGGAGGACCCCCTGATGCAGTGGGAGCAAGGAGAGGGCACTTCCACCAGAGACCAACCCACATCCACCCCCATCTCCACCTCCACAGAAATCAGGCAGAGAGGCAGACCGGAGGGGCAGAGCCACACTGTCCTGCTGGAGATCAGGGACACCATCAGAAGCAGAGGAGATCTCCTCTCTCAACTGGTACACACCGATGTCCCATCCTCCAACCGCAAGCCCTTTCTCACCTATGTCAACCAGGTGATAAAGGACAGGATCACCGGTCTTCTTCACAACCCTCCAGACCCAGCTGAACCTGCTCCCACGCAGTCCAGGTCTGCTTCTCCACCCCAGGTGATGTCACTGCCCTTCCAAGGCTTTCCACAGGCCCTCACTTCCAAGGCTACGGCTACCAGGAGCTCCAGCAGCACAGGCAGCCCTTCCCAGTCCAGGCACAAGTACATCGAATGCCAGCGGTGCCACCGATGCCACTGATGCCACCCATGCCACAGATGCCACCCACACCACAGATGCCACCCATGCCACAGATGCCACCCACGCCTCACCTCGCTCAGCTGCAGACCAGACATCCCCACTACACTGCTCCTTCCTCCACCCCACAGCCAAGCCCGGCCTCAGAACATCTGTCATTGGTATTGGGGCTGACACCCCATGTCCTGGAGGAAGCGGCTCTCAACATCACAGGATTGAGCCAGCTCTCTGAGAGCTTCCTCCACACACTGTCGCATGTTGTCCTCTCAGGGCCAGGCACCCCAATGACGCCTCAGACCAGAACTCCAGCAGCAGCCACCTCCACAGCAGCTGGACCCTTCACCCCTGAGACTGGGCATGCCTCAGATTGACTAAGAAGAGTGCCAGAGACTGGGTGGCTACCTGTTGACTTCATCTTTGCTTGGGACACTTGGGTCATTTTGCTTTTACAGCTTGTTATTAATAAAGATTATCTTTGCTTCACACACTGGCTTCATTTATTTTAGGAAATAAAGTCTTGGGGGAAACTTTTAGAAATGGTTTAAGCCTTTACATGCTTTTGGGATGGGTTAAGATAGCAGTGGGATGGGCAGGGATACCTGTGGGATGGGTAATAGCTGTGGCATGGGCAGGGATACCTATAGGATGGGCAGGGATACCTTTGGGATGGGTAATAGCTGTGGGATGGGTAAGGATAGCAGTGGGATGGGCAGGGATACCTGTGGGATGGGTAATAGCTATGGGACGGGCAGAGATATCTTTGGTATGGGTAATAGCTGTAGGATAGATAAACCTCCAGTGCAAGCATAGTGGGACTGTATGGTCCATCCTCCCAGGTGCCATACCTATGGCCCTTTATTATCAATAACAATGTAATCATTCATCCACACATTTCAACATAAACACAACTCTGTATTAAATGCCCTGTTCATTGTAGGCCCACTCAACATACATGGCCCAATCTCATCAGTGTGATGAGACAGGCTGAAGGAAGCATCCATTAAGCATCTACCATCCTGTCTTGCCACTCCACTGCTCCAGCTGGGGAGTTGCACCAGTGTTTCAGGAGGTTGTGCTGCTTCTTCCCTTCACGTGAAGCTCTGTTGAGGCCTTGCACATCCACAGTATCTATCAGGTTTCGCCCTTGCCTCCATTCCCCAGGCTCCATGTCCCCATTGCCTTGTTGGAGGTCCACGAGCCTGTTCTGCAACACTGGGTAGCGGGTGCGCATGAGATTGTACAGGATGCAGCAAGCTTCCACAATCCTCCTCACGGTCTCTGGGTGGATGAAATGTCAGTCGACGGATGCTGGACGGATAGAGAGGATGAAAAATGGACACAGTGAGTACAGAACGGAAGCATCGCGTTAACCAACGGATGGCAAGTGTTTCTCTCCGTTTTACATCCTCTTTCCATCCATTGGTGCTGTGTGACAGGGGCTTTAGGCGTTTAGTCATGCCGGCCACATGACCATGGAGACATCTTTGGACAGCACTGACTCTTTGTCTTTGTAAAAGAAATGAGCACCGCCCCTTAGAGCTAGAAAAGATAGCACGTATGTGCAAAGGGAACCTTTACATTTACCTTTTTAAGTTTAATCTGTTTTTATATTGAGCATTTTTATATCTCTATTATTTTATTACATTGTAAGTCACTCCAAATTGCTTTACACCATGAGATGGTGGGTGGCATATCAATTTAATAAATAAATAAATAAAAAATATGTGCATCAAGTTAGGAAAAGATGAAATGATACTGGAGAACTTACATGCTGAAAATATCACATTTCAAACTGCCCATCCCCATCTTATTTTATATAAAGAATATACATTGCCAACTTTCTTTTATTTGGAAGAAATGATAAAACCTAAACTTTATTCAACCTCAGCTCTCATGCATGAAGGACAAGCTGCAATCTGGCCTAAAGCAAACAAGATGAATGATTCCTATCATCCTTCCATGTGACAGTGATCAACTATGGGGAGGAGCAATTATGAGGGAACGTAGATTTACCATCACCATTACTTATACAATCTTGCCAAGACAGCAAGGAATGATGTCATCTAATAAGATTCAGAAGGCTTTCTATTGTTACAAGAAGCAAAGCATTTTCTTGTGAAGCTCAGAATTCCTACTTAACATTCATGCCCTTAATAGTGTAGTTCTATCCAGGATTCACCAGAAGGATTCACTGATGCTTGCAGTTAAGTGTGCCTGGGATTTTGGTCTATTAATATAGTGCAAATCATATTCAGAAGGCATCGGATTCATTAAACTCACTAACACTTAAAATGAAAGAAACAAGTGCACAAGGGTGAAGTTTTATTGATTAGACGTCACTGGATTTCAAAGATACAGAGCCAGAAGCTCCGTATATTAGTCAAGACCATAATATTGAATATTCCTTTAACACCTTCACTAGTCTGTCCTTCTCCAAACTGCAGCAAGGAGAACTGGTCTGAAGGTGGAATTAACAGGAATCTAACCCCCACCCCCTTCAAATTCAAACTTCAAAGGGCAGAACTAAAGACTTGTCCAACAAAAAACATCATTTAAGAAACATCAATCTTTTGCAAAAAAAAAAGAAAGACTCTTTTTCAATATACTGAGATGCAGACATCTCTTTAGTTAGTTCCTTTCAGAGCTAACTACCTTCTCCAAGTTGCAGGACTTTCCCTGAAATGATCATCAGACTTCAGAATGAATATCATTCTCCAAATAAGCCAATTTACTCACTCAAACTAGCAGGCAAGAAAAGGCAGTCATGAATAAATTAAAATCAGATTCTAGCATTATAATTATTTCAGCAGATAAAGGAATAACTACAGTCATCATGGATGGAGAAATACTATGTTCACATATTGTAGCAGAAACTTTGCTTGGAGGTATCAGCTCATACCAAGAAAACAAGAATAACCTCATCCCCAAACTATATAGAAAAATTAATCAGTGCCTCTTGAACTTAGAAAACAACATAAACCTCCCAGGAACTATAAATAACAAAATCCAGAAGCATCAATAGTGCTGATTGGTGGATTTCCCCAAATTAATGATATTTTTTTAAAAAAAATGTCCAATCATTGCACTTTTTCAACATTTTTCAAAACCCATCCAGAATGTTTTAACTAGAATTAATGGGATGAAATTTAAAGGATGTAAATAGAGAATACACATTTGGAATAACTTTTTGACAGTAAGATTAACTGCATAGGAACCTTTGTCAACTGGGGCAGCTCATTAACACCAAAGAAAGCTACAGAATTTGACTACCTCTAAATGCATTCCAAAAGAAATCCCCTCCCCTTTCATTTCACAAAAAATACTCTATGAAACAATACAAAAAACAGAAAGACATAACAAGAAACACTGCAATAACACTTTCAAGCAAAATAAATCCATGTGAACCCACCACCAGATTATTCCAACCACTCGGCATCACAATAGCCCACAATCCTATAGAAACCTACAAAGAATTTCTGGGTAAATCAAAATACTGCACACCTTGCCAAAACAGCTGCGGGGAGGATTATAGTACTGGTAGATTGCACCAACCACAAGAAAGCTAGAGAATACCTGAAAGCTTGTCACATTAGCAGATCAATGGGGTAGATATGACCTACCACACACTCAAGGGCTTGATCCACAACATGACTGACAAACTAACAAACCATTCAATCAAAGTTGAATAGACACCATCCCCTGCCAGCAATGAACACTAACCAATCCACTGCAAGGGAATTCTCAATTCTCAATTATTGCACTGAGAAAGCATCATAAGATGATGGGAGGAGAGGCCTGCAGAAAACCTTACTTGGTACCTAAGCATTGATCTCCCAAAGCTTCAAGGCCTTTTAATATCATATTTATTGTAGCAAATGTCAGAAGAAAGCAATTTCTTCTCCTTGGAGTTGTTCGTTCTCTTCTATCACACTGAATGAAAACTAGTAAAAAAAAAAGAAAACTTGTTTTATTTTACAAATGTCTTTAACAGCCACATACAGGCCCAGTTCTGTACCTTGAAAGGTACAGAAAGTGAGATGAGTAAAATATTCATTTCCTGGCATGAAGATCAAATGAAGTTTAAACCAAAGGACATTTGTGTGGATTCAGGGACGTGTGTGTGTGTGTGTGTGTATGTGTGTATGTGTAAAAAGTCAAGATAGCACTTATGACATTCAAAAAAGCATGGCTTGCCATGTAATAAGAGCCCTGCCTCACCATGCATGCAATGCACATACAAAATAGTAAGATCACCTGGTTGCAACCACTGTCATGACTTGACACCCTACTTTAACTTGTATACCAGATTTATACTCCATTGAAAGGAGGGAAAGGAGTCCCTGCTAACAATAATTCTGCTAGTTATTATTGATTCTAGGGGGTGGCACTCATCACTCTTTTGAGGCCATGAGCCACACTGCCCAAAGATGTTTCCATGGCCATGTGGTCAGCATGACGTCACAAGCAATGTTTCCTCCACCCTATTTATTTACTCCATCTGCATGCTTTCAACTGCTAGGTGGGCAAGAGTTACTGGAAGACAAGTGCTCACCAACATGCAGCTCAAATCTGGTCTGTCAGTTTTTCAGCCAACAAACCAGCACCTTAACCACTGAATCATTGTACTGCCCATCCTCCACTGAAAGGACATAATAAGGACTTGCAACCCTATTAGAAAAATATTCCATAGGATTCAGTATATTTGGAACAAGGAGCCTTCAAAATATTGCACTACATTGCCAAAATGTGTTCCGTCCGGAAAAACGCGAGGTAGACTGGGTTCCAACAACAAAGTCTTTATTAGTTAACAGCAGTTGAAAAATGGAACATTGGCTCAAGCCGTGGCAGCCTTTATATAGGGTTTTGCCTGCCTGCTTGTAGCCAATGACAGGTATTTAGTTTTGCCGCCTTTGAGCAGCTTCGTGGATTGGTTCCTATTGAACCAATCCCAATTCAGGTTTTTTAGCCAATCAGAATCCTGTATTAGGAGTCTACTATTCTTTATACAGAACACCCCTCCCCTCTTGGTTTACTCCTACGTGGTGACGTAGTCGTGCAGGTAGGTGGGGCTTCTTTTGACTCGACTGGACTTGCGCGGTTCATTTCTGCTGAAGACTTCGACCGGTTCGGATGGGGTTGCTGTCTCTCCGGTCCTTCTCCATGGAACCGCCTGGAAGGGTGAGTCAGCCATTTTACTGCCACCTGAGTTTCTTAGGCCGGCGGTTTTGCCGCTCCCTCCTGTTTTCTCCGGGCAGGTCGAGCTGGCCTGGCTGGCCCCTTCGAGTGGACTCTTCTTGCAATTTTCTTCTAACTGTAAGTCTCTTTTTTGCTCTTTTTGTTTGTTATTGTATTCTGTGTTTAATTTAAACGGTTCTTTATTATTTTCTCGTACCCCTCCTCTTTGGTTTGATTTTCATCGTTTTTTATTATTTGTGGTTGTGTGTTTGTACTTCTTTCTATGTTTCGGGAGCGAAGCTGGTCTATGTGCTGCTTCCATTCCCTGCCGTCATCTACGGTTAGTCGGTAGGACCGAGGGCCTGTAATTTGTGTGATTGTTCCTGGAAGCCATAATGTGTCCCCGGTAAAATTTTTTGCATAGACTAGGTCGCCGATTTCAAATGTCCTGAAACAGGTGGAGGAGTCGGGGGGGTTCTGGTGTATAGTTTGGGTGCAAACTGTCTAATTACGACCTAAGTTTTCTTCCCATTAGTAGTTCCGCCGGACTTTTATTTGTTATAGTACTGGGTGTGATATGCTGGAGGGTGAGTAGGCGATTTATTTTATCTTAGACATCCCCAATGTCCATTTTTTCTAACTCTTCTTTGGTAAACCTGACCATTCTCTCTGCCCTACCGTTTGCAGCCGGGTGGGCCGGCGCGGTTAGGGAGGCTAGGTATTGTTCGAATTGGATACTCGTTAATTGTGGCCCGTTGTCGGACACGAGGACGTCTGGCAGGCCATGGGTTGCGAAGAGTTTGTTAAGTTGTTTAATAATGATTTCAGTTGTCGTAGATGGCATAATTTTAACCTCCAGCCAATTTGAATATGCATCTACATCAATTAGAAAGGTATGTCCCTTGGTAGGACCCGCAAAGTCAATGTGGATTCGTGACCAGGGGCCTCGTGGGGTTTCCCATTCCTTTATGGATGCTTGTGGTGGGGAAGGCCTGGTTCTTTGGCATTTGTTGCAAGAATTTACCCAGTATTCGATGTCCCTATCTATACCCGGGCACCAGACATAGCTTCTAGCAAGGCTTTTCATTTTAACAATTACAGGGTGGCCTTCGTGAAGCATACCCAGTACCTTAGTTTGTAATTTGGGAGGGATAACTACCCGATCACCCCACAACAAACAACCTTTTTGAATCAAGAGTTCGGTTTGTCTGGTCCGAAAAGATTTAAAGTTCTCAGTTTTTTGATTTTCCGGCCAGCCTTTACCTACCCAGTTCACTACATGGGCAGTCAATGGGTCCCTTGCGGTGGCTCTGGCGACATCATTTGCAGATATTGGTAGATCGGGGCATGTCTCTATCTGCAAGGTGGTCATTGTCGGTGCCGGGTCTTCCTCTGTAGTCGGTAATGGTGCTCTGCTCAACGCGTCTGCATGGGAAATTTGTTTCCCGGGGCGATTTGTCAGAGTATAAGAGTAGGCTGCCAGGAATTCTGACCATCTAGTCATTTGCGGGGACAAAATGTTCGGTGCTGGCTTGTTTCCCGCCAAAATTCCCAATAGCGGTTTATGGTCTGTTACTATCAAAAATGTTCTTCCATATAGATATTCGTGGAAGCGTTTCACTCCGGCGACGATTGCCAGGGCTTCTCTGTCTAATTGACTATAATTATGCTCGGTTTTAGACAGAGTCTTTGAATAGTAGGTGACGGGTGCCTCTCTCCCATCTGGCAATTGGTGACTCAGGATGGCACCAACTCCAAACGGTGAGGTGTCGCAGGTCACCGTCAATGGAAGTGTGTTACTAAACTGGATAAGAACGGTGTTTGATGTTAATAAGTTTTTTATTTTTGGGAAGGCTTTCTTTTCTCTATAACCCTAAGTCCAAATTGTTCTTTTATCCAGTAATTGGTGTAATGGTTCCGCTATTGTCGCTTTGTGGGGTAGGAACACGTTATAAAAATTTATTAGTCCCAAAAATGCCTGCAGTTCCATTTTGTTCCTTGGTTCTGGTGCGTCTTTAATAGCTTTGACTTTTTTGTCAGTAGGGTGTATACCCTCTCCATCTATTAAGTAGCCCAGGAATTCAACGCGATCAGTCATTAAACAGCATTTTTCTTTTTTTACTTTTAGGCCAGATTCTCTGAATTTAGTTAGTGCATCTTTTAGTCTTTTTTTGAGCTGGGTCACATCATTGGCCGAAATTAGGACGTCATCGAAGTATGGTACGACCCCTTTTATACCATTCAATAGGCGTTCCATGAGGCTCTGGAAAATGCCTGGGGCTACACTCACTCCAAATTGGAGTCAGTTGCATTTGAATGCTCCTTTGTGGGTCACTATTGTTTGTGCTTCAGCTGTTAAGGGATCCACTGGGAGCTGTTGGTAAGCTTGCGCTAGATCTAGTTTAGCGAAAACTTTTCCTCCCCCAAGAGAATGTAATAAGTGTTGTACGACTGGCACCGGGTATGCACTTTGTTGCAATGCGTGGTTCAGGGTAGCCTTGTAGTCACCACAGATTCAAACCGACCCATCTGGTTTAATTGGTGTTACGATTGGCGTTTCCCATTTAGCATGGTCAACAGGTTCTAAAACCCCTTGGTCTATTAATTTATTTAGTTGTTCCTCTATTTTTGCTTTCAGAGCAAAAGGAACTCATCTGGCTTTAGTCTTCTAAGGGTTACCTGGGGGTCTAGACTAAAGGAAATTGGGGTCCCCCGATACCTGCCTAGGGAGCCGTCGAAAACCTTCTGGAACTCTTGGATCAGGTTTTCTTCCCAGTCGGTTGCAGCCACCCGGTCTACTCCAGTCATCCCAATGCCCAATGGTGCGAACCATTCAATGCCCAGGAGGCTTGGTTGATCTCGGTCGACTATTGTCAATGGTAGTACTTTGACATGTTGTTTGTAGGCGACTCGGAAATGTCCTAGGTCTACTACAGGAATTCGGTTTCCTTGGTAGTCCTTGAGGGTTAAGTTTTGTCTCTGGAGTTCTTTGAGTTTGATATCTGGGACCAGTTGTTTGATGGTGTCCCATGATACCATTGATAGGAAAGACCCAGAATCTACCTCCATTTCGCAGGGATTGCCTTCTATTTTTACAATTATTTTTACTTTCTTCCCGCTTTGCGTCTGAGCGCTTCCGATAGTGAAAGTCTGATGTGCTTTTTCTCGGTTACTGGCTCGCTTGTTCCGCTGCCACTTTCTCTCGGTTTGTTTTGGCTCAGCTTGTGTGGGGGAGTTGCTGCGTCTGTTTGGGCTGTAATTTTTTTTATTCCTGCAGACTTTCTTGATATGCCCCCTTTTCTTGCAAGCACTGCAAATGGCATCGAGGAATCTGCAATCAGCTCGAGGATGGTTTCTTCTGCAGCCAGCGCAACCAGCGCAGCCAGCGCATTCCCAACAATTTCTTTTTTCGCGCCCTTTTTTGTTGCCGTATAGGCAGTGGACTTCGTCGTCTTCCTCCCCGGATTCTGACGTCTCGTCAAAATCTTCATGGTGAGTGGTGGTGGTAAATTGTTTCTTCCCTCTGGCCAGGCTCGTTTCATCTTTGTTCGCATTCATCTGTTTCATTTTGACCGCCGATTTTTTCGCGGCTTCAGCGGCTGTGTCTTCTGCGATGGCTTCGGCTACAGTTATGTTGGGTTTATTTAGCAGCTTGCGCTGTAAATTAGAGTCTCTTAAACCCAGTATTACTCGATCCCACATCACTTCATCTAAATTCAGAAACTCGCACGCTCCCCCTATTTGTCGGAGGGCTGCCATAAACTCAGCGATGGTCTCACCTTCTTTCTGGTCTCTTAGGTAAAATTCATGCCACTTGACAAGGTTTGACACCACCAGTGCATAGTGACCCTTTAATATTCTTTGGAGCTCTGGCCAAGTCAATTGTTTCACATCTCAGGGCTTCGCTAAAGCCTTGGCCATTTTGAAGATTGTGGGCCCGCAATGTGTCAAGAAAACAGCTCTCTTAAGCCCATGTCACACTTAACCAACGGACGCAAAGAGGATGTAAAACGGACAAAAAACCTTTCCATCCGTTCGAAAACGCGATGTACTCACTGCCTCCATTTGGCTTCCTCTCTATCCGTCCAGCATCCGTTTATGGACGTTTCATCCGCTCCAAAAATTTTGGGCTACCCAAAACTTATCCGCGGAAAATGTATCCAGTTTGTCCGTTCTCCATCCGCTACGCATCCGTTACGCATCCGTTATGCATCCATTATATCCACTAGGCATCCGCTACGCATCCGCGGAACTCCATCCACCCGGACGCAGGGAGGAAGCGGAACAGATGCAGAACGGATGCAGCACGGAAACAAAGCATTTAAAACGGAAAAAACGTTCGCAGAGGGGACCTATCTCAGATATTAAGGATGCCTAGAGGATGCCTAGCGGAAAACCTATATTGCCTATAAAAAGAGGGAGCAACTCGCCTACATCTCACTTTCAGAACAGCAGCCCAACGGTGCAGACCTCTGCAGCCTTCATCTGCTTCTTCCCCTTCCACAGCATCCAGTCATGTCCACCGTGGATCGTAACACAGTCCTTTCGGCAGCCACCATCGTTCTGCAACAGTGCGAAGCCATCTGCAGGCTCTGTGAACTCTACTGCGAGAAGAAAAGGAGCCACCTAAAAAGAGTCTGGATCTTAAGATGGTTTGCCAGAAGAGCAGAGGACGGACTGCACAACAAGCTGATGGTGGAGCTCAGGAACGAAGACACTCGGGCGTTCCAGAACTTCATGAGGATGCCTCTAGCCATGTTTCATGAAGTTGTGCAGCGGCTGACACCCAGGTTGACCAAGGCAAACACCAGCTTCCGGCCCAGCCTGGAACCTGGGCTCAAGGTGGCACTCACTCTGCGCCACCTGGCCTCAGGGACCACCGACAGGAGCATGCAGTATGGCTGGAGGGTGCCATCAAACACCATCAGCATTGTGGTCAGAGAAGTGGTGCAGGCCATCATCAAAGAATACAAGGAGGAGCTCCTCCAGTACCCCTCCACTGAAGAAGGATGGAAGAAAGTTGCAGAGCAGTGGTATCAGAAGTGGAACTTACCACACACCATTGGAGCCATAGATGGCAAGTACGTGGCTTGCAAGGTTCAAGCCAAGTCGGGGTCCACTTATTTCAACTCCAAGGGCTTCTTCAGCATCATCCTCTTCGCCATGGTCAATGCTGACTACAAGTTCATGTACATCATTGCTTCAGGCAACGGCTCATCTTCAGATGCCCAGGTACACAACGCCAGTCACCACAAGGAGGAGCTGGAAGGCAACCTCATTGTGGGCTTCCCAGATCCAGACCCCCTGCCCAACGACACACAAGATGTGCCCTACTTCATTGTGGGGGATGACGCCTTCTCCCTCACAACCTACCTCATGAAGCCCTACACCTCCAGACTCCTCACCCATGAAGAGAGGATCTTCAACTACAGGCTGTCCAGGGCAAAGCGGGTGGTGGAGGACACCTTTGGCATCCTGGCCAACAGGTTCCAGGTACTTCTCACTACCATGCACCATTGCCCAGAGACCGTGAGGAACATCGTGGAAGCTTGCTGCATCCTGCACAATCTCATGCGTACCCGCTACCCAGTCTTGCAGAACAGGCTCATGGACCTCCAGCAAGGCAATGGGGACATGGAGCCTGGGGAATGGAGGCAAGGGCGAAACCTGATCGACACTCAGGATGTGCAAGGCCCCAACAGAGCCTCACATGAAGCAAAGAAGCAGCGCAACCTCCTGAGACAATGGTGCAACTCCCCAGCTGGAGCAGTGGAGTGGCAAGACAGGATGGTAGATGCTTAATGGATGCTTCCTTCAGCCTGTCTCATCACACGGATGAGATTGGGCCATGTATGTTGGGTGGGCCTACAATGAACAGGGCATTTAATATAGAGTTGTGTTTATGTTGACATGTGTGGATAATTATTACATTATTATTGATAATAAAGGGCCATAGGTGTGGTACCTGGGACGGTGGACCATACAGTCCCACTGTGCTTGCACTGGAGGTTTATCTATCCCACAGCTATTACCCATTCCACAGGTATCCCTGCCCATCCCACAGCTATCTCAAACCAGCCCACAGCTATCTTAACCCATCCCACAGCATGCAAAGGCTTAAACCATTTCTAAAAGTTTCCATCCAGACTTTATTAAAAAAAAGAAATGAAGCAAGTGTGTGAATCAAAAATAGACTTTATTAACAATAAGCTATAAGACAAAAATGAGTCTTTGGCACTCCTCTTGGTCGCTCAGTCTCAGGGGTGAAGGGTGTCTCGCATTTAGGACGATCCCATCCTCGTCGCCAGTGTTCTGTCCGGAAAAACGTGAGGTAGACCGGGTTCCAACAACAAAGTCTTTATTAGTTAACAGCAGTTGAAAAACGGAACATTGGCTCAAGCCGTGGCAGCCTTTATATAGGGTTTCGCCTGCCAGCTTGTAGCCAATGACAGGTATTTAGTTTTGTCGCCTTTGAGCAGCTTCGTGGATTTGTTCCTATCGAACCAATCCCAATTCAGGTTTTTTAGCCAATCAGAATTCTGTATTAGGAGTCTACTATTCTTTATACAGAACAAAATGGAGTTCAGTATCTCTATTTTTTTTAAGATTGGAGAGCATTCATACCAAATAGTTCAAAAGATTCTATTTATCACCCACAAAGTCTAAAAGAATTAATTGGAACCTGGCTAACACAGCAAAACCAATAACAAACACTAAAATAATTTTCAAGTCCAACTTTATGGTTCATTTAAATAACTACTGGTATTGAGTAATCTTTCCCATTGCATCATGTGGATAGAGATGGAAAAAGTTCTTAAACACAGAAAGTTAGGGAAATATAGCTAATTAACTGTCCTCTCTATAATTTCCTTTGGAGCATGTTTGACATGTTAAAACATATGCAAATTCAAACTATGGAGCAGTTCTTAATCAACCATTAATTATCAGTAAGGTTGAATGGAAATCAATGTTATGCAGGAGCAAAAAAACAACAACATAAATTAGTTCTTCACTTGATGTCATTATCAGGTTCTTTTTTCAACCAGCCAGTTTTAAAGGTTATTTTGTTTGTAAGATAGATAAAAATAAGACTGAGCAGAAAATCTGCCAGTGGTGCTCAAATCCAATTCATTCATTTCTCCTTCCCTTTCTTTTTCCTATTTCTCAATAATTGGCTTCACTCACCACACTATATCTTGTTTTGGTGTAAAAACTAAACTTTCCTTCCTTCCTTCCTTCCTTCCTTCCTTCCTTCCTTCCTTCCTTCCTTTTCCTTTCTTTTCCTTTCCTTTCCTTTCCTTCTTTCCCTTCTTCCCTTTTTAAAAATCTCAAATTCTTTTCTTCATTTGGGAGGGGGGAATATGAAATTGATTTTTAAAAACAAATAAACAAACATTCACCGCTTGATGAATCTAATCAAATTGTCTCTGATCTGCCTTGGACAGTTTTGAGAGAATTCCCTGGAGACGGTGCACCATGTTCTGTGTGCTTGTCACAGAGAAATTCAGAATGATAGCTTGTCAATAACAGAGGTGCCAGTCTTATGCATCTTTAAAACACTGGAGAATACAAAAGCTTTCAAGCTCTCTTTTTTAAAGTTAGCATTCAAAACTCAGTGAAGAATCAGTCCTTCTCAATGTTCAACTTTAATTTTGTTTTAAGATTTATACTGATTTCTTCATTAAATATTTTATCTTTTTAAAATAAAAAACTGAAAGATTAATTGTATTAAAAATATTTTCTGTTTATGGAGAACTGAATTGAGCCAAGTTCTTAGTAAAAAGAGCCAAATCAATGTCTTTATGAACCAAAGCATAGTAATCCTGTGACAATAGACATCCATCAATGAATAAAAACAGACATATAATTTCATATTGAAAAATGTATCCCTTTGAACCTTCATGACAATTGGTACAATGCTAGACATTTATGATTATACAACATTTGCAAAATTATAAGCTGCCATCATTATGTCAAAAGGTGAGGAATTTTCAATTTTAATGGAAAATCTAATATCGCCATAGACTGTATAATTATAGCTGCCAAATTGGTATTAATTGGTTGGTCCTCTTTTAAAAAAATAAATAACTAAAGTGGAACATAAAGTTTCCATGGTCAGATAAAAATAAATGAGAACTTCCATATTAATTTCCATATGTTCATTTGCATTGTTAATATGAAATAAAATTGGGTATACAAGTAGTATGCTTACATTATCATGTGATGTGGATTTTAAGTTGCCTTATCCAATTGAAAGCTACGGAAATATGGGATGCTCTCACTCCATTAGGGTTTGGGGTAACACAGAATTTATGACACTGGATGACATTGCCTGAGGAATGCTATTCACCAAAGCAGAGGAGATCCATAGCCAATTGGTTTCTGTATCCATGAATGTGATGAGTGATTTATCCAGAAAAGCTAGGTATGGATTTTTTTTCTGTACTCCCACTGACCAGTGTGTTTTCTTCCTATATGCATTGGTAGAATTCTGTCTACGCAAGAAATAAAATCTTTCTTATGCCATTGGACCTTCTTAATAGCACACTTGAATGGGGCAAACAAATTCAGCATGTCATGTGACCATACTAGTAATTTTGCATTCTCTCTACTGATCACTCCAAAAACAGTGGCCAAGGTAGTCATTCTGGATGAAATTATAATCACCCCTAAAGAAGCTGGTTTGTGACTTGGGTTTTCTCTTAACTCTTGGCTCCTGCTCAAACAGCAGATGAAATGAAGCAGCATATCTGTGGCATTTGGAAAAGACTGAGCTGAAGTCTTCACTCTGGTCCATGTTTCCAGCGGGAACACAGACCATTCCTATTGGCTGATGCCATTTGACAGCCAGCGATAAAAGGGAGCTGTCAAATGGCATCAGCTGTTGTCTGCCAGCTGGCTGCCTTGTTAGTGCGGCAGCTGCGGCAACTCCTTATTGCTACAATAAAAAAAAAGTTCACTCCGTGTTTGCCTCAGGTTATTCCGCTGCTCTACAACACTGGTGACGAGGGCGGGATACATATAAGAGGCAACCAGGCAAAGAACTGCTGAGCAAAGTCATTACAAAAAGAGCCGAAGTCACTACCGAGCTGAATGTCACTTTAAGAGCTACTGTCACTATTCATGAGTGTGAATTTCAACTTTCCTCGAAAGATCTGGTACCGCTGAGTCGAGATGACTTCGAACCCTGCATTCCCACCTTTCAGACTGACAGCGGAAACATGGGAGTCCTACAGAAACCAATTTGACTGTTTCCTAGATGCCATAGACCTTGCTGACATTTCCAACCATAGGAAAAAGTCCTACTTTTTAAGTTTTTGCGGAGCCACAGTATTTGACACTGCTACAGCATTATTGGCTCCACGTTCAGTTAAGACTGTTCCATGGGAAGAATTGCAGGAAATTATTTCCAACCACTATTCCCCTAAGCCATCCCGGCATTGTCAGGATGAAGGCCCTGGCTCGCAGTTATGTATGGTGCCCAGGCATGGATGCTCAGATTACAAGTTGGGTGAATGCTTGTCAGCCATGCCAAGCTACCAGACCTGCTCCACCCACATCCACTCCAGGCAGGTGGGAAGATTCTGTGGCCCCATGGTCCCAAGTGCATATTGATCTGGCTGGCCCCGTTCATGGGCATACATTCCTGGTGATGGTTGATTCTTTTTCTAAATGGGTGGAGCTGACCTTGATGACCTCCACAACTTCAGAAGCTACCACTAAGGCTCTATCAAGGATATTCACTACCCATGGCCTCCCTGACACCATTGTGTCTGATAACGGCCCCCAGTTTACTTCCTGTGAGTTTGAGATCTTCCTAGCCAACCTAGGGATAAGGCATGCACTTACA
This sequence comes from Laticauda colubrina, assembly GCA_015471245.1. Classification (NCBI taxonomy): domain Eukaryota; kingdom Metazoa; phylum Chordata; class Lepidosauria; order Squamata; family Elapidae; genus Laticauda; species Laticauda colubrina. The sequence goes on along the minus strand of BLBF01000007.1, from coordinate 46,905,457 downwards.
GCTCCTTTTCCTCCTGCCAGTAATGGCCTGGCAGAAAGGGCAGTCAGATCAGTTAAGGAGGCCCTGGCAAGGTTTGGGCCTATAGATTGGCACTCTAGGCTCTCTAAGTACCTCCTGACCCAGCACACAACTCCCTGTGCCACCACTAATAGGTCTCTGGCTGAACTTCTCATGGGTAGACGTCTGAGGACCACCCTAGACAGACTCCATCGGCATTATGCCCCAATCACATCCCTAGGGTCAAAAAGCCAGGCAAGGGAGTTTGCTGAGAATGACCAGGTCTATGCCCGGAACTATGCGGGACACCTGTTATGGATGCCTGGGCAAATTGTGGCAGTAACTGGTCCTAAGTCTTACAGGGTTCAATTGCAAGTCTGGAACATCTGGCACCACCATATCGATCAACTTAGAAGGCGTTGGAGTTCATCTGCAGATGGCCCTCAGGACATTCCTGCAACAGAGAAACCACCGGCGCCCAAAGAAACTTCCCATGGATATGACAGAAATGCAAGCCTACCTGAACAGCCATCTGTCCCTCACCCAGAGACACCTGAAGCCGAGACGCCAGCTTCGTCGGCACCAGAAGTTGCCCAACAAGCAGAGAAGTTCCTTCCAGCAGCAGCTTCATAAGGACTTAGAAGATCTGGCCACCTGCGCAAGCGACCGAGTTATCTGCAGGACTATGCATGCTCCTTCTGGGGGAGAGGAGTGTGGCGTTCGGGAAAGACTGAGCTAAAATCTTCACTCCACTCCGTGTTTCCAGTGGGAACACAGACCATTCCTATTGGCTGATGCTGTTTGACAGCCGGCTGTAAAAGGGAGCTGTCAAACGGCATCAGCTGTTGTCCACCAGCTGGCTGACTTGTTATCGTGGCAGCCGCGGCAACCCTTTATTGCTACAATAAAGTAAAAGCTGAAGTTCGCTCCGTGTTTCCCACAGGTTATTCCACCGCTCTACAACAATATCTGTGTGACTTGTCTTTTACATGATCTATTCTAGATCATTACAGAACTGTACTTCATTAACACTAACTGACTCAGGAGAAAAAGTATAAATTGTTCCAATTGTGTGTCCCATACACCGTGGTCCCCAACCTCTGCAGCTTGGTAGCTTGGCTGGAGGGGGACAGGGGAACCAGGCCACATAAATGAGTTGGGCTGCATGTGGCCCAGTTGTGAATAGGCATGACCCAGTAGTGGGCTGCAGCCCAGGAGTTGGTGACCCCTGCTATGCACAATTATAGTGTTTGGATAATGCAAACAATGGGGTCATCAGCCATTCTCCAGGTAAAGCATTTATTCTTGGGTTTATTGTATTTATTCATTTATTGTTGACAACATACAATAACAGAGCATATTGTTTCAAGAAGTAAGTAAAATAGAGACTAGCTGGCTTTATTTTATGATTTTGGCACATCTTCTGTCAGATTCCATATGAACTTAACTGGAAGAAGGCTTAACCTCCCACACTCTTTTTGCTGATTTTTTACATACATTCACATACCTACGGGGTCATAAGGGATTGTGTACAACAGTGACATAAACAGAGTGACTAGAACAACTTCATTTTACAGGATCATTTTAGAATTTTGTTTGAAAAGTGAAAAGGAATAGTTAATCCATCAATAAGTCATTTGCCTTAGGGCAATTTGGGCTAATGTAAATCAGTCTAGGCTAGTTGTTGGAATTAATAGTTTGTACAATGTACTCGCATCTGACTCACTTAAGTGCACAGTGTGACACTTTTGAGTACCATAACAAAAAAGTTTTATGTATAAGTTTTAAGTTTAGCCATTAAAAATAATGGAGGAGAAAATGTGGTCTTAATTTTATTTAGGCACACAATAAAAAGATTGAGTCTTCAATATTCTTAGCTACATGTGCAAGCCATATGGGAAAAATCTGACTGGTCATATTGATATTTGGATGCTTTCCTCACATGTTTTTGGATTCTGAAGGGAAACGTCTTTTAATTATACTTTAGACTAAATTAAAAACAAGCAGCTCTAATATTCTCTACATCTGTAAGACTGCAGTAAGACTGCATCCTAGTCAATGTTAGCCTGCTTCTCTGTTTGAGATGGAACTGGCAAGTATGGGAAATTTATTTAAAGCTTAAACTCTCCACAAGAATCTGAACTATTTGATGATAGATAAGAGTCAATGGAATTCAAAGTGGACCGGACTTAGATCTCTTCTGAACATGAAGGGAATCAAGACTGATGGTGCATTTGACCTCTTTCTTAAGTTCAACCTGGTCATCTTCAAGAGAAGCCTTTGAACAAGACTGAGACCATTAGTTTTTACTGATTTGTGGAGAAACGAAACATATCCATGTATATATTTTAAGAAATTAACAGATTTTTCAACATTGGTATGTGCTTATGAATGCATATTCTGCTTAATGTCTCTATGAACTTGGTAAAGCCAGTTAAAAACTTCACTTACATTAACCCACTTTTAAATTACAATGATTGCACTGTGAGTATATAATATTGCTAGCCAGGGTAAATAATTCATGCTTATGGTATTGAATAGTTTATTATTTTAAGCCCACTTCAGTGTAATGTTGCACTTCTAACTCAATATTATTGAGTGGATAAACACACCATTCTACCTAACTCAGAATTATTTATACAGATGGCTGTTGCCTCTTTACAATTTCAGGAATTTTCTAATCCTACCTGAAGTTACCAAAAACTCAGTCTGGGACTCTTTCTATGCAAGATATGTACTCTAAGCTATAACATCCCAAACAGAAGTAGAACAAGTTTCGTAAGTCAGTTCCATGGGCTGTTATAGTATGTATGCTCTCATGTACTTATTACGTTTGTATGCATATGACTGTCCTGCTGAATTCCACTAGATGCATTTATGAATAAACTGGTTCCAGAATTAGATTCTGGAATGACTTTATTCTTTATATTGGCCAAGAGGGTAAAATATAAGGAGCAAGATTGCAGCCTTTTCTGGAACCTGGACAACCTTCTACTCACTCATGGAAAGCAGACTGTGAAAACAGGAACAAGGGAGGTGAGGAACCACCAGACTGTTATTATTCAAAGCATATGTGGGCCTTTTTTTGCAAGTTTTCTTTGTGCAGCACCTCCTTCAGACGTCATGCTCAATAAAACAGTTGTTCTCCAAAACTTAAAATGAATTAAAGTTGGGGGGAGGGAAGGTGAAACAAAAGCCACACTTTTAATATGACCTGTATTTTATTGGAATTTAGACAGCCAAGTGAAAGGGATTTACCTCAAAGAATCTGATCTAGATGATATATTCTATATAATTGAAAATTGCTTTCTGGCTCTTCATAAAGTTTTGATTTGACTGGCAGGTTCTATGTGAAAAAGAATAATATGTGAGGCCTGCTTTCATTTAGATGTGCACTCCCATGTGTCATATTGCATTATGTATTTTCATTTAGTATTTTACAATGGCAATAATCACTTCAGGTGCATTATTACTGGACCACTATATGAAATAGACCAGTATGTGTCAAACTGAATGGCAGTTGCTTTACCCTTAGTTTGATATTGCTTATAGAAGTCTTCAAAAAAGTTTTCAATAGAAGCATAGTACTGAAAGATTTCTCACTCATTCATACAAGCAGGAATCTTCAGTGGAATATTAGATCCACACAAGTCACAAAGAACATGAGCCATAGTTCATTTAAAATTTCTGTGCCCCCTTACATTAATTCCTGTTCATTTGGGACCAAATTTAAATATTTACTGGTATATGTTTAGTTTTACTTTCTCCAGTGTATTACATTGCTTGATAAACCACTATTGCAATTGAACGATATTCTCCAAAGTCCAGGAAAAAAAACAATGTTGCCCATATAGAAGGATCTGTAAAGGCCTAATAGTGCCTTCTTCAGTGTTCTATTCTTCGGGGTTTTTTTGCCTTCCAAATTTTGTAGTCTGGGACTAGAAAACCAGAGTGGTCAGTTACCACAGTCTTGCTAAAAAGAAGAATAAAAACCAGCTAAGCTATTGCATCACCAGAGGATAAACCCAATAGTAGGAAATCAGCCATAACAATAACAAAAAAAAAATGGATAAGCATGAATTTAGTTAACTAATATTCACCATAATTAAAGTTTCTAAAAAGCAAGTGTCTCTGCCCAGCACCTGAAGCCAATTGCCAATAAATAGAGTCATGCTTCATTTTAATACCTCTGGTTACTTACAAAAATAGGTTAAAATAGCTAAGACGCTTAAGTCTTCCACCAAGAGGATCCATGTCAAAGAAAAGTCTGCATAAGAAATAAACAAACATGTCTTTTCTAAAGCCATTCATGGGCCCACCAAAATTCCTACTGTGTTTGGTAGTTGTCAACCCCACTAGATAGATCAGATCAGGAAATCAAGTCCATAGGAAGGCTAAAACTATTTTTGTTGGCTATAACAAGAGAATATTGCAAATTTGATTGTGCCATACTCTCTCTTCCTTCTAAAGTGAATTGTTGTGGACTTAACACATGTTTCAGGCCCTTTTGCCTGGGCCTGAATACATTTCTCCATCAGGGTCATCTTCTTATTCCCCATAATAGTATGCAGTTGGCAAATCCCTTGCTGCCACAAAAGAGTAGCTTGACCCTTTACAGTTGGAAATAGCCATGCTCCTGCTGTGTTAATGGGAGCCTTGCAAGAAAACAGCTGTCATCCCTGAACAGGAAAAATGATTCTACTTAACACTGCACTATATATGTTATCTGAAAGAGTATTTTCCTGGTATTTCCCCCCACCCCTGAATTAATTACATGACTTCAGGTCTGTAGAGCCTCCCCATCCCCCAAGTGTCTTAGTAATGACAAAACTGAAAAACCCACAAACATTCTACTATCCACTTTCTTTGCAGAATGTATAATAGTTTATGGCTCCGACATGTCTCCTAAAATAATTTTCCTGATACAGAAATGGATTCAATTGGTAAATTGTCTGGAATATAGATGTAAAATGAAGAAGAGTGTTACACACCTATATCAGAAGTGCAATCTTCTTTTTAAGCAGCAGATAAAAGAACATTACATACTGTTTCAAGTATGCAGTGAAATTTGTGGAGAGACAACGTTGCAAAGGGTCAACATTAGCAAGTTGGTGAGCATAGCATGACAATGAGTAGAGATGCACATACAAAAATGACCGGGCTTGAATCATAATGTTTTCTCTGCTATTTTGATCACCCACTTCTGAATACCACTGTGTCTACAGTCATGCCGTAGAATGAGTCCAAATGTCACAATATTTCTAGTGCTACTGAATTTGCTTTTTTATTTGTTCTTTATTTAAACAAGTAAAATTGAATTTTCTTTTGTCACATTACTTTCATTCATTGATAAAACTGAAACAGAAGATAATGGAAGGGTTAAACTATTCTTCCAATACTAATTTAATTTATAAAATTCATTACCCATTTTTATATATGAGATTATGTCACCTTAAGCAACTGTGGAAGATTTACTGTTTTTGCCCTGTTGCCAATGTTTGAAGCTAGAGAGAGACGAGAAACAAACGGAAAGCCTTCAACCCAGGCTTGATAAGCATGATCTTTTCATTGAGCTTTCAACCACAACTCATATATCCCAGTCAATCATAGCATTTCAAACTCCATCAATAAATCTGGGTGCTTAAGATGTGGTATCCCAATATGCATCATTTCAGCGAACTTCGTCCTTTCCTTCTATTTTTTTTTACAGATAAAGTCACAGCCATTTTTAAACAAAATAAAATGTTAAACAAAATGCCACACACTGTATTTTGAAATGCTGCTAAAGGCTATAATTTAATGAAACAAAGCCCTTTAAAAAAGAAAAAAGAAACCTTCAGGAAATGAATATATTATATATTTGAATTAGAATTCATCACAAGCTTTGAATCCATGGTAGGTACCAGCCTGACATTGATATAAACCCTCTGAGAATTTTTTTTGTATACTAAGCACAAATTTACATCAAACCAACAGCTTTCTCCATTACGCTGAGTATTAGGCGACTACTTGACAATTTTGTTGGTTTTCACCTTTGTGCCTCCCCCCCACACTTTTCCTCACAGTTCTCTGGAATTTTGTGGAGTGATGAAGTCACTCTGCTGTCACTTAGAATGGATGATTTAGTTTGACATGAAAACCTCATTGGCAGGCTCAAAAAGTCTTTGTGATATAAAGTAATACAAAATACAAAAATTAACCTAAGTCAGGATTTGGGCCCATTCTAATGTCTTCAAGCACCCATATAATTTTTTTCTCTACTGAAAAAACAAAATATCAATACCAATCATATGTTTTTAATAATATTACATATATTTTAATGAAGTTCCAGTCAATTGTAGAATGTTTCAGAAGAACAAGTCTGACTTTATGTTCGCTTTTTCTTTCAGAGTATATAAGTTTGAGCAGATGACAGGAGAGACAAAGGGCAATGCCTCTGTCAAAATGCTAAATCATACACGTTCTTAGAAATTTCTTTGCTAAAATGAATCATTGTCCATAACCTTTACCAACGTAAACAGAGAAAAATTATGAGGAGAAATGTTGATACAGAAAGGAATAATTTAATAATCCAGAATAGGTTTAGTAACTTCTTATTTATTTGAGTATCCCAACCCCTGGCAATGGTAAGGGTTAGAGTTTTTTTCGATTCTTTATCAGAACAAAGAATTCAAAATTTATATTCAATTTTTATTAATGCAACATATAGTACAGCTAGATTCTCCATCCCTACATCACCTATTTAAGCCCCTGTCACACTGCACCAACGGATGCAAAGAGGATGTAAAACGGACAAAAAAGCTTGCCATCCGTTGGTTAACGCGATGTACTCACTGCCTCCGTTTTGCTTCCTCTCTATCCATCCAGCATCCGTTTATTGACATTTCATCCGCTCAGAAAGTTTTGAGCTGCTCAAAACTTTTGCGTGGAAAATGTATCCAATTCGTCTATTCTGCATCTGCTATGCATCCGCTACGCATCCGTTACGCATCCGTTACGCATCTGTTATGCATCCATTATGCATCCGCTATATCCGCTAGGCATCCGTTCTGCATCCACGCAACTCACATCCGCTCGGACGCAGGGAGGAAGCAGAACGGATGCGGAACGGATGCAGAACAGATGCCTAGCGGATGCAGCATGGAAACAAAGCATTTAAAACGGAAAAAAACTTTCTGCAGAGGGGACCTATCTCGGATATTAAGGATGTTTAGAGGATGCCTAGAGGATGCCTAGAGGATGCCTAGAGGATGCCTAGAGGATGCCTAGAGGATGCCTAGAGGATGCAAAGGGACACCTATACTGCCTATAAAAAGGGGGAGCAACACATCTGGATCTCACTTTCAGACAAGCAGCCCTACTGCAGACCTCTGCAGCCTTCATCTGCCTCTTCCTCTTCCACAGCATCCAGTCATGTCCACCGTGGATCGTAACACAGTCCTTTTGGCAGCCAGCATCCTTCTGCAACAGTGCGAAGCCATCTACAGGCTCTGTGAACTCTACTACGGGAAGAAAAAGGGGCAGTCAAGAAGCGTCTGGGAACGAAGATGGTTCGCCAGAAGAGCAGAGGACGGACTGTACAACAAGCTGATGGTGGAACTCAGGAACGAAGACACTTGTGCATTCCAAAACTTCATGAGGATGCCTCCAGCCATGTTTGATGAAGTTGTGCAGCGGCTGACACCCAGGTTGACCAAGGCAAACACCAACTTCCGGCCCAGCCTGGACCCTGGGCTCAAGGTGGCACTCACTCTGCGCCACCTGGCCTCAGGGACCACCGACAGGAGCATGCAGTACGGATGGAGGTGCCACACAATACCATCAGTATTGTGGTCAGAGAAGTGGTACAGACCATCATCGAAGAATACAAGGAGGAGCTCCTCCAGTGCCCCTCCACTGAAGAAGGATGGAAGAAAGTTGCAGAGCAGTTGTATCAGAGGTGGAACTTCCCACACACTGTTGGAGCCATTGATTGCAAGCACGTGGCCTACAAAGCTCCAGCCAACTCAGGGTCCACTTATTTCAACTACAAGGGCTTCTTCAGCATCATCCTCTTCGCCATGGTTGATGCTGACTACAAGTTCATGTACATCGATGCTTCAGGTAACGGGTCAGCTTCAGATGCCCAGGTATACAACGCAAGTGACCTCAAGGGTAGGCTGGAATGCAACCTCATCGTGGGCTTCCCAGATCCAGAACCCCTGCCCAACGACATGCAAGATGTGCCCTACTTCATCATGGGGGTTGATGCCTTCTCCCTCACAACCTATCTCATGAAGCCCTACACCTCCAGACTCTTCAATTGTGAAGAGAGGATCTTCAACTACAGGCTGTCCAGGGCAAGGCGGGTGGTGGAGAACGCCTTTGGCATCCTGGCCAACAGGTTCCAGGTACTTCTCACCACCATGCAGCATCGCCCAGAGACTGTGAGGAGGAGGATGGAAGCTTCCTGCATCCTGCACAATCTCATGCACACCCACTACCCAGTCTTGCAGAACAGGCTCGTGGACCTCCAACAAGGCATTGGGGACATGGAGCCTGGGGAATGGAGGCAAGGGCGAAACCTGATAGACACTGAGGATGTGCAAGGCCCCAACAGAGCCTCACGTGAAGGTAAGAAGCAACGCAGCCTCCTGAAACACTGGTGCAACTCCCCAGCTGGAGCAGTGGAGTGGCAAGACAGGATGATAGATGCTTAATGGATGCTAGATGCTTAAGGGATGCTTCCTTGAGCCTGTCTCATCACACGGAGGAGATTGTGCCATGTATGTTGAGTGGCCCGACAATGAACAGGGCATTTAATAAAGAGTTGTGTTTATGTTGAAATGTGTGGATCAATGATTACATTGTTATTGATAATAAAGGGCCATAGGTGTGGCACCTGGGAGGGTGGACCATACAGTCCACTATGCTTGCACTGGAGGTTTATCTATCCCACAGCCATTACCCATCCCAAAGGTATCCCTGCCCATTCCACAGCTATCTCAACCCATCCCACTACTATCTTAACCCATCCCACAAGCATGCAAAGGCTTAAACCATTCTAAAAGTTTCCACCAAGACTTTATTAAAAAAAAGAAACGAAGCACGTGTATGAATCAAAAATAGACTTTATTAACAAGAAGCTATAAAACAAAAATGAGTCTCTGGCACTCCTCTTGGTCTCTCAGTCTCAGGGGTGAAGGGTGCAGGTGCTGTGGAGGTGGCTGGTGCTGGAGTGCTTTTCATCAGCTCCTCCAGAAGCAAAAGCAGCAGAAGCCCCAGCCCCAGAAGAGCGAGCCCGTGCTGCAGAAGCCCCAGCAGAACCAGAGTGAGGGCCAGGGGGAGGGATGGTAGCCCTGTCCCTCTTGCAAGGGCTGGCAGCAGATGGCTGAGGCTTTCTGTGCTTCAACATGGTTGTGGGGTTGCTGGCTGGCAGGGAGGCTGGCAGGAACCAAGGCTGGCAGGAAGGCTGACAGGGAGGCAGGCACCAAGGCTTGCAGGAAGGCTGGCAGGCAGGCTTGCAGGCAGGCAGGCACCAAGGCTGGTAGGAAGGCTGGCACCAAGGCTTGCAGGAAGGCTGGCAGGGAGGCAGGCACCAAGGCTGGCAGAAAGGCTGGAAGGCAGGCTGGCAGGCACCAGGGCTCCAAGGCTGGCAGGAAGGCTGGCACCAAGGCTGGCAGGAAGGCTGGCAGGGAGGCGGGCACCAAGGCTGGCAGGAAGGCGGGCACCAAGGCTGGCAGGAAGGCTGGCAGGCAGGCACCAAAGCTTGCAGGCAGGCATGCACCAAGGCTGGCAGGCATACTGGCTGGCAGCAAGGCTGGCAGGCAGGCAGACAGCAAGGGTGGCAGGAGGCTGGCAGCAAGGCTGGCAGACAGGCAGACAGCAAGCCTGGCAGCAAGGCTGGCAGGGAGGCTGGCAGCAAGGCTTGCAGGCAGACATGCAGGCAGGACAGGCAAGGCAGTTGATGTGTCTGTAAGCAGGTCTTTCCTCTGAATGGCGACCTGTTTCCGAGCTGCTTCCGTTATATCCGCAGGGCAGACGCAATGCATCCTCCCTGCATGCGCAGTTAATGCTCGGCATCTGCTAGGCTTCCGCTGTGCATCTGCTGTGCGTCCGCTGTGCATCCGCTTCATCCGCTGTGCATCCACTCTGCATCTGCTGTATCCGTTCCGCATCCGCTTTGCTGAGGTCCCCCGGAAGCCTAGCGGATGTGCCATCCGCTCTCATCTGCTTCCATCTGCTGGGCTTCCGTTCCGCATCCGCTTTCCATCCGCCCTGCGTCCTCCCCGCGTCCGTGTTATCCGCTCCGGTTATGCAAATTTTTGCCCCTTCTGAGAGCAGATAACAACGGATGGAACATTTTTCTCGTCCGTTGTGTCCGTTTTGCATCCGTTGGGCAGTGTGACAGGGCCTTTAGATTCACAGACTGTACTCCTCCTTCCGCAGAAGCATATTTCAAACTCAGTAGCATTGTTGCGATAGTGTTCCACCTATCACCTTGTGTTTGTTATTCGCTCTACTAATTTCTAAGTGGAGGGCTGTTTGACATTTTTAGCAGCTTGTTTGGCTATTGAGCATAATTTTCATTTGCCCTTCATCACATTTTGAATGTGAGACTGGCAGCAATGTTCACAGCCTCAAACTCATGCTCCGGGAGGACATGGTTCAATGCAATGCAAATCTTTCTCAAACCAGCTTCCATCCTGCCAAGGACAGAAGAAGAAAAAAAGAACACTTGCACTCTGAAAGCGAAGTTGCAGTTAAAATGATCAACAATCTGGCTTTGTGTGAGGCCTTTAGGTTCACATAATCTCAAGAGAAGAATACTCTTGTTTAATGCAGTGGGGAGGAGTAGTTAGTTACATACATACAAGTCAGGGGTGAAATTCAAAAAAAATCCCTACTGGTTCTGTCAGCATGGCTGTGGGCATGGCTTGGTATACTTGATATAATAATAATAGCAACCAGAGATTATTTTTTACCAATTCAAATAATCCCTACTACTTCTCCCGAAGTGGCTGAATGGCTGGCTTAGGAATTCTGGGAGTTGAAGTCCTCCAGTCATAAAAAGACCATGTTTCCACACCCCTGGTCTAATTTGAACATTATTGTCTCTGAATGATAGCAAATGTCAGATAGAGGTGTCAGCACCAGCCCCAATTCCTTCACATAGTGTCTCTGGTTAGTGTGTGTGTATTCAATTCTTCTCTGAGCAGTCTGGACAAATTATTTTAGTTTTCTTCACAGGGTTTTTCAAAAGTGTTTTGCCATTGCTTCTCTCTTGGGCCAAGAAAGAGAGACTGGCCCAAGGTAACTCAGCTGGTTTTGTGCCTAAGGCAGGACTAGAATGCACAGCATCCTGGTTTCTAGTCTGATAGAACTGTACCGAACTGGCTCCCATAGCCTTAATATACACTGAGCCTTGGTGGTGCAGTGGTTAAAGTGTATTACTGCAAGCTACTTCTGCTGCAGCCAGCTGCCTGCAATTTGTCAGATCAAATCTCATCAGGCTAAAGGTTGACTCAGCCTTCCATCCTTCTGAGGTGGGTAAAATGATGACCCACATTGTTGAGGGCAATATGCTGACTCTGCAAACCAGGGGTCTCCAACCTTGGCCACTTTAAGACTTGGGGACTTCAACTCCCAGATTTGAACTCCTCAGCTGGCTGAGGAACTCTGGGAGTTGAAGTCCCCAAGTCTTAAAGTGGCCAAGGTTGGAGACCCTAGTGTAAACCATTTAGAGAGGGCTGTAAAGCACTATAAAGCAATGTATAATTCTAAGTGCTATTGCTATTGCTATATCAGCCCTGAAAGCTACCAAGGATTGCACTAATGAATGTCCATATGTTAGCCTGTACCTGGCAGGTATAGTTGTATCACAGAAATATGGCCTCTCCCCCACTCTTAAAGGTACTAGTTCAGGGAGTTAACAGACTAGTACTGCTCTACTATCATTACATATATTCTATGCACAGTAAGTAGGGAAAATCCAAAAAGTACCACTTATGTAAAAAGGACTGAAACTTTTGGTAACTGCTCAGGCAGACACATGCCTAATTTGTTGAACTACAAGGAAGAGGAGGAGATATGTCAGCCCTTGATGGCAGATCAGACTAGGAAACCAAAGTTATGAATGCTTTCCATTACCATTTTTATGATAGTGTTGTAGTACAGAATCTTGCAAGTCTGAGTGCTTCACTGTTCCTTCCTTTTATCTTTAAGAAAACAAGGAAGGATCAACTTTGAGACTTTTTCACAAATTATATTTCTGCTTTTGACTCAGATTTCTTTTATCTTGCCATGTCTTGGTTTAGCCTCTTTCTCCAGGGTCCTCAAGGTTATACTTACAGCCCTTTACAAGGTACAACACAAGAAGACTTGCAAGATATGTTATAGCCAATTTCATTAGAAGCCATTTTAGGCTTGTTGTAGAGTTGATTTTCTCATTGGTTCTATCTGTGGGTGTAAATGCTGGATGACATTCTGGGGCAATTTTATATGAAATGAAATGCCAATTACACTAATACATCCTTTTTTGTGTGTTGTCATTCCTAGTCTGGTTAGAAATATTTAAAATTGAACATCCTAAGAAACATAATAAAAATATTCTCTACATTCACTCTAGATTTGGGGGAAGGTAATCGTTTCTTACAAATATTAATTATCAGGGGCAATGTGCCTGAAGTAGAAAGATGCATTATAAATCAGAACAAACAAATGGACATTGAAAACGAAAGCCCTGGTCCCTCTGCACTTACGGATGCAAAGAGGATGTAAAACGTTTAAAAAAGCTTGCCATCCATTGGAAAAAGCTATGCATCCGTTGTGTACTCATTGCATACGTGTTTCATACGCTCTATCCCACGAGCATCCGTCCACTGAGATTTCGTCCTCACAAGAAGTTTTGAGCTGCACAAAACTTTTTGAAAGGATGAACTTTCCGACATGTACAATGTACATCCACAACATATACGGGCAACAAACGTTCTATGTCCGTAATCATCCATTAAACGTCCGCTGTATCCTCTCTGCATCCTCTGGCCATCCCCTCAACTCACATCCGCTGCAGCTGAAAACAGAAAGAGGGAGGAAACGAAAGGTACATGGAACGTCTACACAGTGTTAGTAGCACGGAAATAGAAAGGATGTAAGCATATGCATCTCGTATATAAAGGATTAAAAAGGACAAAACATTTGTATCTGGGATGTATCTCGTATATTTAGGATGTCTGCAGTATGTCTAGATTATGTAGAAGGATACCAAGTGGACTATCGATATTTCCTATAAAAAGGGGGAGAAAATCATCTGGATCTCAGTATGAGTCCACTAGCTGTGATGTACAGACCTTTTCACCCTTGGTCTTGGTCTTCTACATCATCAATTGTTCTCCACCATGGATCATGACACAGTTCATATGATAGCTGTGCTCATTCATCACCAGAACCAAAACCTGTTCAGACTGTTTCACCTTATATACAGAAGGAGAAGAAGGAGACGTCCAAGAGCTGTGTGGGTCTGAGGATGGATCGTGAGAAGAATGAAGTTTGGACTGTATGACCAGTTGATGGTAGAGCTGAGGAATGAAGACCCTTGTGCATTTCATCACTTCATCAGGATGCCACCAGCCATGTTTGACGAACTTGTAGATCGTCTGAGACCAAGGTTGACTAAGCCTAGCACCAACTTCCATCCCAACCTGGACCCCGGACTGAAGTTGGCACTGACTCTGCGGCACCTGGCCTCTGGAACCACATACAGGAACATGCAGTATTCATGGAGGCTGCCACACAACAGCATCAGCATTGTGGTCAGAGAAGTGGTGCAGGCCATCATCGAAGAATACGTGGAGGAGCTCCTCAAGTGCCCCACCACTGAAGAAGGCTGGAGGAAGGTTGCAGAAGAGTGGTATCAGAGGTGGAACTTTCCCCACACCGTTGGAGCCATAGATGGGAAGCACGTGGCCTGCAAAGCTCCAGCCAACTCAGAGTCCACTTATTTCAACTACAAGGGCTTCTTCAGTATCATCCTCTTTGCCATAGTTGATGCTGACTACAAGTTCATCTACATCGATGCTTCAGGCAACGGGTCAGCTTCAGATGGCCAGTTATACAACAGTAGTGACCTCAAGGATGGGCTGGAATGCAACCTCATCATGGGTTTTCCAGATACAGACCCCCTACCCAATGACACACAAGATGTGCCCTACTTCATCATTGGTGATGATGCCTTCTCCCTCAGAACCTACCACATGAAGCCATACACTTCAAGATACCTCATCACTAGGTGATGAAGGTGTTCTGGCCTGAGGATGCTCTGTCCATGTGGACCAGCTGAGAGAGAAGTTCTGTGCTGGTCTTCATTGTGTCCCTGATCTCCAACAGCACACTGTGGTTCTGGCTTTCCAGTCTGCCTCTCTGCCTGCATCCTTTAGAGCTGGGGGTGGGGGTGGGGGTGGGTTGGCCACTGGTGGCTGCTGCTTCTTCCTCCATTTGTGACAGCAGGGCATCATCCCCCATGGGATCCTCCAAGTCTGCTGGGATGGGGAGTGCAGCTGTTGGGGGGGGGTGTCTGCCATGGGGTCCTCTGAAGACACCTGCCTGGACAGGGTAGCTGGCTCCTGGCTGGAAGACGACTGGCTGTCTGTGGGCTGTCTAAGGGAGAGGGGTGTCAATGGGGCTACTCCTCGGTGGTGGATCTCACCCTCCAGGAAACTGCACTTGGCCATGATGTACATCTGGTCAGTGAGCTTGACAGCGTCCAGCTCAGATTTCTTGAGGTGTAGTTTGCCATACCAGGAGTGCATGTGCTTTCACTATCCAAGGAGTACTTCTGCAGTATACCCCAGGCTCTCTGCCTTGTCTCTCCAAGATCCCTACTTCTTCTTGGTGTTGGGATAGAGTCTGTGGCCCTTTCTTCAGAGGTACTCGTTCTCCCTCAGCCACTCCAGCATCTTATCCTCATGCTCCTTGGAAACAGTGTACTGTTTCCTCTCTCCCTTTTCCTTCCCTTGCCTCTTCCTCCCTCTGGCAGGGGCTTCAGCAGGGCCTTCAGAGGCTTGAGCAGTGGGGCCTTCAGGGGCTTGAGCAGCAGGGCCTTCAGGGGCTTGAGCAGCAGGGCCTTCAGCAGAAGGGCTTTGAGGGCCTTGGGGCTGGTCCACCACAGCAGCAGCAGCAGCAGCAGCAGCAGCAGCAGCAGCAGGTTCAGAGTTAGTGCCAGGGGGTGGGATGCTGGTTCTGTCCTTCTTGCCAAGGCTGGAACGAGTAGGCACAGGATTCCTCTTCTTGCCTGACTGATGAACCATGGTGTTCCTGCTAGATGTATGTGGCAGCACGTCTTTCCCCTGTATGCTGACTGCGTGAATGCTGCATCCTTTTATATCCACGGAGCTGATGCAATTCATACTCCCCGCATGCGCAGTGAATGCTTTGCATCCCATATACATCCGTGCAGCATCCGCTTTGTTTCCTATAGGCGTCTGTGATGCATCCGCTGCATCCGCTATGTATCCGCCCCTTCCGCTATGCATCCGCTTCGCAATTCTCCCCTGGAACCCCTTTGGAGGTGTCATCCGCTTCCATCCGCTGTCATCCGCTAGGCTTCCTATGAACATCCGCTTAACATCCCCGCTACATACTACTCACGTCCGTTCTTTTCCATTCTTTTCTGTTCTGTTTATGCAAATTTTTGCCACTTTTTGGAGCGGATGACAATGGATGGAGCCACCCCTGATATTTTGCTCATCCACTGTTTCCTTTATGCATACATTTTGCGTCCGTCTGCCAGTGGGACCTAGCCTTAAATGTCATGGTAAATGATCCAGTCCCAACTTCTAAGAATGGAGGAGGAGAAGACAAGTAAATCCCATGTCACACTGGCCAACGGATGCAAAAAGGACATAGCGGATGAGCAAAATGTTCCATCCGTTGTTATCCGCTCTCAAAAGGGGCAAAAATTTGCATAACCAGAGCGGATAACATGAAGGTGGGGAGGACGCAGGACGGATGCAAAGTGGATGCGGAACGGAAGCCCAGTGGATGGAAGCGGATGGGAGTGGGTGGCACATCTGCAGGGCTTCCGGGGGGGCTCAGCGAAGCAGACGCGGAACGGAAAGAGCGGATGCAGAGCGGATGCCGAACGGATACAGCGGATGCACAGCGGAAGCCTAGTGGATGCCTGGAGTTCACTGCGCATGCGGGGAGGATGCATTGCATCAGCCCCGCAGATATAACGGAAGCAGCTCGGAAGCAGGTCGCCATTCAGAGGAAAGACCTGCTGCCGGAAACATCAACTGCCTTGCCTGCCCTGCCTGCATGTCTGCCTGCCAGCCTTGCTGCCAGCCTTGCTTCCAGCCTTGCTGCCAGCCTTGGTGCCAGCCTCCCTGCCAGCCTTGGTGCCAGCCTGCCTGCAAGACTTGCTGCCAGCTGGTCTGCCTGCCAGCCTTGCTGCCTGCCTTCCTGCCAGCCTTGGTTCATGTCTGCCTGCCAGTCTTCCTGCCAGCCTTGGTGCCTGCCTCCCTGCCAGCCTTCCTGCCAGCCTTGGTACCTGCCTCCCTGCCAGCCTTCCTGCCTGCCTTGTGGCCAGCCTCCCTGCCAGCCTTCCTGCCAGCCTTGGTTCCTGCCAGCCTCCCTGCCAGCCAGCAACCCCACAACCATGCGGAAGCACAGCAAGCCTCAGCCATCTGCTGCCAGCCCTGGCAAGAGGGACAGGGCTACCATCCTGCCCCCTGGCCCTCACTCTGGTTCTGCTGGGGCTTCTGCAGCACGGACTCACTCTTCTGGGGCTGGCGCTTCTGCTGCTTCTGCTTCTGGAGGAGCTGATGAGAAGCACTCCAGCATCAGCCACCTCCACAGAACCTGCACCCTTCACCCCTGAGACTGAGCGACCAAGAGGAGTACTCATTTTTGTCTTATAGCTTGTTGTTAATAAAGTCTATTTATGATTCACAGACTTGCTTCATTTCTTTTTTTTAATAAAGTCTTGGTGGAAACTTTTAGAAATGGTATAAGCCTTTGCATGCTTGTGGGATGGGTAAGGATAGCTTTGGGATGGGTTAGGATACCTGTGGAATGGGTAATAGCTGTGGGATGGGTTAGGATAGCACTGGGATAGATAAACCTCCAGTGCAAGCATAGTGGGACTGTATGGTCCACCCTCCCAGGTACCACACCTACGGCCTTTATTATCAATAATAATGTAATAATTATCCACACATTTCAACATAAACACAACTCTTTATTAAAAGCTCTGTTCATTGTAGGACAACCAAACATACATGGCCCAATCTCATCTGTGTGATGAGACAGGCTGAAGGAAGCATCCATTAAGCATCTACCATCCTGTCTTGCCACTCCACTGCTCCAGCTGGGGAATTGCACCATTGTCTCAGGAGGTTGCGCTGCTTCTTTGCTTCATGTGAGGCTCTGTTGGGGCCTTGCACATCCTGAGTGTCGATAAGGTTTCGCCCTTACCTCCATTCCCCAGGCTCCATGTCCCCATTGCCTTGCTGGAGGTCCACGAGCCTGTTCTGCAAGACTGGGTAGCGGGTGCACATGAGATTGTGCAGGATGCAGCAAGCTTCCATGATCCTCCTCACGGTCTCTGGACAATGCTGCATGGTGGTGAGAAGTACCTGGAACCTGTTGGCCAGGATGCCAAAGGCCTTCTCCACCACCCGTCTTGCCCTGGACAGCCTGTAGTTGAAGATCCTCTCTTCACAGGTGAGGAGTCTGGAGGTGTAGGGCTTCATGAGGTAGGTTGTGAGGGAGAAGTCGTCATCCCCCACGATGAAGTGGGGCACATCTTGTATGTCGTTGGGCAGGGGGTCTGGATCTGGGAAGCCCACAATGAGGTTGCGTTCCAGCCCCTCCTTGAGGTGACTGGCGTTGTATGCCTGGGCAACTGAAGAGGAGCCGTTGCCTGAAGCATCGATGTACATGAACTTGTAGTCAGCATCGACCATGGCGAAGAGGATGATGCTGAAGAAGCCCTTGGAGTTGAAATAAGTGGACCCCAACTTGGCTGGAGATTTGCAGGCCATGTGCTTGCCATCTATGCCTCCAACGGTGTGTGGTAAGTTCCACTTCTGATACCACTGCTCTGCAACTTTCTTCCATCCTTCTTCAGTGGAGGGGTACTGGAGGATCTCCTCCTTGTATTCTTCGATGATGGCCTGCACCACTTCTCTGACCACAATGCTGATGGTGTTGGATGGCACCCTCCAGCTGTACTGCATGCTCCTGTAGGAGGTCCCTGAGGCCAGGTGGCACAGAGTGAGTGCCACCTTGAGCCCAGGTTCCAGGCTGGGCCGGAAGCTGATGTTTGTCTTGGTCAACCTGGGTGTCAGGCGCTGCACAACTTCGTCAAACATGGCTGGAGGCATCCTCATGAAGTTCTGGAACGCCCGAGTGTCTTCGCTCCTGAGCTCCACCATCAGCTTGTTGTACAGTCCGTCCTCTGCTCTTCTGGCGAACCATCTTCAGACCCAGACTCTTTTTGGGTGGCTTCTTTTCTTCTTGCAGTAGTGTTTACAGAGCCTGCAGATGGCTTTGCACTGTTGCAGAACGATGGTGGCTGCCGAAAGGACTTTGTTACAATCCACGGTGGACATGACTGGATGCTGTGGAAGAGGAAGAGGCAGATGAAGGCTGCAGAGGTCTGCACCGCTGGGCTGATGTTCTGAAAGTGAGATGCAGGTGAGTTGCTCCCCCTTTTTATAGGCAGTATAGGTTTTCTGTTAGGCATCCTCTAGGCATCCTGTAGGCATCCTCTAGACATCCTTAATATCCGAGATAGGTCCCCTCTGCGAACATTTTTTCCGTTTTAAATGCTTTGTTTCCATTCTGCATCCACTAGGCATCCGTTCTGCATCCGTTCTGCATCCGTTCCGCTTCCTCCCCACGTCTGGGCGGATAGAGTTGCGCGGATGTGCAGCGGATGCCTAGCGGATATAGCGGATGCGTAACGGATGCATAGCGGATGCATAGCAGATGCGTAGCGGATGCATAGTGGATGCAGAACGGACGAACTGGATACATTTTCCGCGCAAAAGTTTTAGGCAGCCCAAAACTTTCGGAGCAGATGAAACGTTCATAAACGGATGCTGGATGGATAGAGAGGAAGCCAAACGGAGGCAGTGAGTACATCGCGTTTTCGAACGGATGGCAAGGTTTTTTTTCCGTTTTACATCCTCTTTGCATCCGTTGGTTCAGTGTGACATGGGCTTAAACAGGGGTTCACAGAATCTATTTCTCTTGATTAAAAAATATTCAGTGAATACAAACATACATTCATTTAAAGACCAAACAAATAATCTCAGAAGCATTTGAAATTCTGTCTAACAGCATGATTAATACAGATATTTCCTAAGAAACATCACATTGAGAATAAAATTTGGAATTATTATTACATTACAGAATTAATGAAACCAATTAGTGGCACTGACCTGTAACCTTAACAAACAATGCAATAAAGTGTTTTATCAATAAAAGGTCTTACATTTAAATACTTAAAAATTAAAATTTTGGTAGTACATTAAAATAGCAGTATATTAAAATAATATTTACTGTTTAAATATTATATTCATTAAGGCAGGGGTTTCAAACTCATGTCATCATAGTAGTATCACATGACATATAGGGACATTTTTCCCCTTTGCTAAAACAGGGGTGGGTGTGGCCAGCATGGGCCAGAAGTTTGAAAGTCTGGAATTATGGCATATTATAAGCAAAATACTTTATCAAATTAGTTGATCTAATTTGTCTGGGGAATTTTTAACCTCATACATTCCTATTCTATTCTGTTTTTCAGATGAATATGTTGCTTACAAAGAAATTGGGAAAAATGTGTTGGAAAGAATAAAAAAGGCTGACTATTTTTTTTTTTTTTATGATGTGGAAATCTCATGGATTGCCAGTGCCCCATAATTACTTTAAATCTCATTGTGTATCTTTTATTAGTTTAGCTCAGATGGATTCCAAAGGATTGAAAGGGCTATAAAAAGAGACACGCACAAAAAGAATTGCTTCAGCTGCCTAGAAGATCTTCCAATATTAGCTAAAAAAATTCCCTGGAGCCATCTTATACCTTTTGGATCAATCCATTTTCTGGAGAGAATCATTGCTATGGTCAATGCTGATTAAATATGGCATATACCAAAGAAGGAAACAACTATACTCACAGTTCTGTTGGTGAATATAAAGGTTTTTTTTAAAGCTTAATACATTAAAAAAAAGGTTTGTATTAATGCATTAAATTTCAATCAGTTCTTGATATTGCTACAACTTGCAATATTCATGTAGGGCACAGTTATAGGAACTATGCTGGTGCAGTGATCAAAATACAGCATTGCACACTAATTCTGCTGACTGTCAGTAGCTTGATCTTTACCAGCTCAAGTTTGACCCAGTCTTCCTCCCTTCCAAGGTGGGTAAAATGAGATTGCTGGGGAAAATATGTTAATTCTGTAAACCCCTAGAGAGGGCTGTGAAGCAGTATATAAATCTAAGTGCTGTTGCTAATGCTATAGAAGCTTTTTATACTGCCCCAAAAAATAAAGGGAACACAAAAATAAGAGATCCTAGATCTGAATGAATGAAATATTCTTATTAAATACTTTGTTCATTACATAGTTGAATGTGCTGACAACAGAATCACAAAAAATTATCAATGGAAATCAAATTTAGCAACCCATGGAAGTCTGGATTTGGAGTTACACTCAAAATTAAAGTGGAAAAAAACACTACAGGCTGATCCAGCTTTGATGTAATGTCCTTAAAACAAGTCAAAATGAGGCTCAGTAGTGTGTGTGGCCTCCACGTGCCTGTATGACCACCCTACAATGCCTGGGTATGCTCCTGATAAGGTGGCAGATTATCTCCTGAAGGATCTCCTCCCACATCTGGATCTCCCAACTCCTGGACAGTCTGTGGTGCAATGTGGCATTGGTGGATGGAGCAAGACATGATGTCCCAGATGTGCTCAATTGGATTCAGGTCTGGGGAACGGGTGGGCCAGTCCATAACATCAATGCCTTCATCTTGCAGGAACTGCTGACACACTCCAGCCACATGAGGTCTAGCATTGTCATGCATTAGGAGGAACCCAGGGCCAACCGCACCAGCATATGATCTCACAAGGGTTCTGAGGATCTCATTTCGGTACCTAATGGCAGTCAGGTGACCTCTGGCAAGCACATGGAGGGCTGTGCAGCCCCCTAAAGAAATGCCACCCCACACCATTACTGACCCACTGCCAAACTGGTTATGCTGGAGGATGTTGCAGGCAGCAGAACATTCTCCACGGCATCTCCAGACCCTGTCACGTCTGTCACATGTGTTCAGTGTGAACCTGCTTTCATCTGTGGTGAATTTGGCATCACAGGGCGCCAGTGGTGAATTTGCCAATCTTGGTGCTCTCTGGCAAATGCCAAATATCCTGCACAGTGTTTGGCAGTAAGCACAACTCCCATCTGTGGACGTTGGGCCCTCATACCACCCTCATGGAGTCTGTTTCTGACAGTTTGAGCAGCCACGTGCATATTTGTGGCCCACTGGAGGTCATTTTGCAGGGCTCTGGCAGTGCTCTTCCTGTCCCTCCTTGCACAAAGGCGGAGGTAGCAGTCCTGATGCTGGGTTATTGTCCTCCTACGGCCTCCTCCATGTCTCCTGGTGGCACCTCCATGCTGTGGACACTATGCTGACAGACACAGCAAACCTTCTTGCCACAGCTCGCATTGATGTGCTATCATGGATGAGCTGCACTACCTGAGCCACTTGTGTGGGTTGTAGACTCTGCCTCATGCTACCACAAGACTGAAAGCACCGCTAGCATTCAAAAGTGACCAAACCATCAGCCAGAAAGCATAGGAACTGAAAAGTGGTCTGTGGTCACCACCTGCAGAACCACTCCTTTATTGGGGATGTCTTGCTAACTGCCTATGCTTTCTACCTGTTGTCTATTCCATTTGCACAACAGCATGTGAAATTGATTGTCAATCAGTGCTGCAACCAAAGTGGTCAGTATCTTTGTTCGGGTATTTTCCCACATCATAATAGTTGTGCTTTTAAAGTTGTGGTAACATTTTGGCAGAATCTTATCTGCCATCATCAGGCTTCTGTATTGTGTTCATCTGTGAGGCAGACTTTCACAGCCATTTCAGTTATATATACATATATTTTATATATGTATATATATTTTTGTTTTCTTAACGCTGCTATAACTTTAAAAGCACAACTATAATGACATGGGAAAATACCCAAACAAAGCTGAATAACTTACACACACACACACACACACACACACACACACACACAAACATATTTCTGAATCTAATAACTTTCCTTTGAAATTTATTAACTATTCAACAAGACATTTTCCTGAATCCAAACCATTTCTCTTTGTATAAAGTTTGGGTTTCTCCCAGCCTCCTCCACATATGATTATTTTCATAATGAAACACACTTGTCTTGCTCAATGCACATTTTGAATAACTGCCAAGTTGTCACTCAAAATCATGAATATTAATGGCTGCCTTTCTTTGAACTAATGCATATTAATTGTGAATGGCACTTTACAACTATAGAAGGTATTGAAACCCACAACAATTATTGTCTATTTTCTAACTGGTGTTTGCTGTCATAGATTTGCAGTAAAAAAAAAGAGAAGATCTGTAATATGATTGTAAGAAAATATATTTCAGATGATATGCTAATCTCTTATGTATATGCCATTATTATGTGTAAAAGCTACTGAAAACAACTTTAAACCTCATTAAGTTTGCTATGTATTGAACTGCAATTATTCCTTAAAAGTAGAGACCAGAGTCTTATACATAGATCAAACCACTTTTAAAATAACACAGATAAGAATACAGTCACAGAGAAATACATCGCTGTCTCTTTGAGTTAAATATGAGAATAATGTTTAATTTGGTCCTCTTCTATTGAAATTAATTTGAGCTATAAAATGCTTTCATCTACCCGGATTATATCCTACAACACAGTGAGATACAGGTAGTCCTTGACTTTTGACTACAACTGAGCCCAAAATTTCCACTGCTAAGAAAGATGGTTGTTGAGTAAGTTTTCCCCATTTACCTTTTTTGCCACCACAGTTAACTGAATCACTGCAGTTAAGTTAGTAACATGGTTTTTCGGTGAATCTTCCCCACTGACTTTGCTTGTCAGAAGGGTCACAAAAGGTGATCACATGATCACTAGAGATGCTGCACACTTGTTAAATATGAATTACTTGCCAAGTGACTGAATTTGATCACATGTTCATGCTGCAACAGTCATGTAAAGAATGGTCAGAATCACTTTTTTTTTCATGCCATTGTAACTTCTAATGGTCACTAACGAACAGCAAAAAGTTGAGGGTGATCTGTACTGCTCAGCAGTTGGAACTGAAAATAAGTTTTAACAAACTTAGAAGGTAAAACAACTTTACAAGAATGGATGGCTGCTTACATATTAACATTTTCCTTTCACACTGTGAGATCTTGGATAGACTGAGAGAGCTGCAGACATCCAACCTTGAGGGTCCACTTGCCTGACAGACAAATGTACAGTAAGTAAGGAGAATCCAAGCATACTGACTGGCCTCCCTGCTCTTTCATTTTTGTACATTTTCCTGAAGCCCGGAGAATTTCCTCAATCGACGAAATCTGGCTATGATTCATAATAACTCTTATGATTTTCAGACTGCATTAGGATTAATGTAGATTTTACTTGTTATATGTAAAGGCCCTGTCACACTGGCCAACGGATGCAAAACGTTTATAAAAAGGACACAGCGGACGAGCAAAATGTTCCATCCGTTGTTATCCGCTCTCAAAAGTGCCCCGAATTTGCATAAGCAGAGCAGACAACATGGAAAGGAACGGACGGGGGGAGGATGTAGGGCAGATGGAAAGTGGATGCTCCACGGAAGCCTAGCAGATGGAAGCAGATGGGAGCGGATGGCACATCTGCAAGGCTTCTGGGGGAGCACAGCAAAGCAGACATGGAATGGAAAGAACGGATGCAGAGCGGTTGCCGAGCGGATGAAGCAGATGCAGAGCGGAAGCCTATCAGAAGCCTAGTGGATGCCTAGCGGATGCCTAGCGTTCACTGCGCATGCGGGGAGGATACATTGCATCAGCCCCGTGAATATAAAGGGAAGCAGCTCGCAAGCAGGTCACCATTCAGAGGAAAGACCTGCTTCCAGACACAGCTTGCCAGCCAGCCAGCCAGCCAGCAACCCAACAACCATGGGGAAGAAAAGGAAGCCTCTGCCATCTGCTGCCAGCCCTGGCAAGAGGGACAGGGCCACCCTCCCACCACCTGGCCCTGACTCTGCTTCTGCTGGGGCTTCTGCTGCCCGGGCTCGCTCTTCTGGTGCTGGGACTTCTGCTGACGCTGCTTCTGGAGGTGGTGCTTCTGCTGATGCTGCTTCTGGTGGTGGTGCTTCTGCTGGTGCTTACTCTGCTGATGCTGCTTCTGCTGGTGGTGCTTCTGCTGATGCTGCTAATGGTGGTGGTGCTTCTGCTGGTGCTTACTCTGCTGGCACTGCTCCTGGTGCTAGTGCTTCTGCTGGTGCTTACTCTGCTGGCACAGCTCCTGGTGCTGGTGCTTCTGCTGGTGCTTACTCTGCTGGCGCTGCTCCTGGTCCTGCTGGTCCTGCTGGTGCTGCTCCTGGTCCTGCTGATCCTGCTGGTGCTCCTGGTCCTGCTGGTGCTCCTGGTCCTGCTGGTGCTCCTGGTCCTTCTGGTCCTGCTTGTCCTGCTGGTGCTCCTGGTCCTGCTCCTGGTGCTGCTGGTGCTGCTGGTGCTGCTGCTGCTGCTGGTGGTGGTGGTGTGGAGGAGCAGCCCCTACAACCTCGAAGCCCTTCTGATGAGGGCCCATATGGCCCTGCCAAAGGGAGGAAGAGGCAGACGTGTGAACGGGAGAGGAGGCAATACACAATTGAAGAGGAACATGAGGAGGAGGTGCTGGAGTGGCTGAGGGAGAATGAATATATTTGGCGGAAGGGACACAGGCTCTATAGAGACACCAAGAGGAAGCAGGCTGCTTGGAGAGAGAAGGCAGAGAACCTGGGCTACACTTCAGAGGTGCTCCTCAGCTGGTGGAAGCACATGCCACCTGGTACGGGAAGCTGCACCTCAAGAAATCTGGCCAGGCTGCGGTCAAGCTGATGGACAGAGAGATCTATGTGATGGCCAAGTGCAGCTTCTTGGAGGGTGAGATCCACCACCAAGGAGCAGCCCCTCTCACAACCCTCTCTCTCAGGCAGCCTGCTGAGAGCCAGTCCTCTTCTGGCCAAGAGTCAGCTCCTGTGTCCAGGCAAGTATCTGCAGAGCATGCCACGATGGAGACCCCCCCCCCCTGACAGCTGTACTACCCGTGGTACAGTGGGAGCAAGGAGAGGGCACTTCCACCACAGCCCAACCCACATCCACCCCCAGCTCCACCTCCACCGAAAGGCAGAGAGGCAGACCAGAGGGGCAGGGCCACACTGTCCTGCTGGAGATCAGGGACACCATCAGGAGCAGCGTAGATCTCCTCTCTCAGCTGGTACACACCGACGCCCCATCCTCCAACCACTTTGAGGGAAGAATTTAAAGAATTGTGGGAAAGTATATCAGGAAAGAAAGATGCTATTACTCACTTTAATTTCCTTTTCTCTCCCTCTCAACCCACACATGATGACATGAGCAAATGCAGACATCTGCTGATTGCCAGAATAAATTACACTATTGCATGGAAGACTGATGTTGATATTGTAGAGAACCTGGCCATCATGCACCCCACCAGCACACACACATATACACATATCCATACACACTTTCAAAAGTATTGATAAAGTGTTGTATTTGTGAGAAGGAAAAAAAATGCCTTATACAGTTTAAGGAGGTTCCACTCCCAAAGGCTTCCAAACTGAGATAATCAGAAAGTATGTGGATTACCAATATATAGAACTATATATTGGCAGTCTTGTCATTTTACAAAGATAGGCTGGTAGCAGAATGTGGCTACATGTCTTAATACATTCTGCAACAAATGACAGTTTCATTGAACTGTGCAACCTTTGCAGATATGTTATCCCTACAAACTTGTCCTCCCTTCTCTTATGGTTGAGGCCACTGATGGCTGACTTTTATAGTAAGGGCCAATGACAAGGTATAAGGTAAAGGTAAAGGTAAAAGTTCCCCTGAACATGCATGCTAGTCATTTCTGGCTCTAGCGGGTGGTGCTCATCTCCATATGTAAGCCAAAGAGCCAGCACTGTCTGAAGACGTCACCATGGTCATCTGGCCAGCATTATGAAATGCCAAAAGTGCATGGAGCACTGTTACCTTCCCACCAAAGTGGTCCCTATTTTTCTACTTGCATTTTTTATGTGCTTTTGAACTTGCAGAAGCTGAGACAAGTAAATGGAGCTCACTCCGTTATGCAACACTAGGGAATCAAATCACTGAACTGCTGACCTGATTGACAAGCTCAGTGTCTTAGCCACTGAGCCAAGCATCCCTCTATGACAAAGTATACTGGAGCTTGTCTGTGTATTTAGATGGACAGCATTCAGGAAGTCCCTTTGGGTTCTCCTTATTCCTTTCCCTGGAAATGGGAAGAATTAAGCTGGTCTCATTCAGCTACATAACAGCATATCTGCCCATGCTTCTAGCTGGTGGGCAATCCCTCAAGATGTCAGTTCTGGAGGATTTCAAGTCTCTTTCTGGGAGAGATGTCAGAACTGATCCAGGAATTCATGACTATAGTAAGAACCATGGGCTGATCCCTGGTCATCATGGACAATAATGTAACAGCATGTGGGGATGACCTTGGGAGACAGGGAGAAGAGACCATCTCAGAAAGAACCCCCATTAGTTTCTTGGACTATAAAAGAGTTGTGGGGGAGAGTGAACAATGTACTTTCAGACTTGCAAGATTCTGTTAATGTAGCCTTAAGTAGAATTAGCTCATCTGGCTATCCTTCCTAACTTACCTTTTATTCATATAGAGGGTCACACTCTTGATGTGGTATTTACCTTGGAACAGTTGAGATATGATCTGATAATGGGGAACCTCATCATCTATTTTTGGCAAGGGTAAATTTTATATATGCTGAGAGTATTTGCACCAATATAAATTCCTTGAGTGTCCAACCACACTGTTCTGTCTTGCCTTTCCTCTTTCCTAAAATATGAAAGAGTACAAATTCACACAAACACAGGCAGGCAAGCTGGCTCAGACTTCATGGAGTTAATTCTTTGGAACTGATAATATTTTTGGCATTCCAACATGTCCTACCTGCCAAGTCCGAACTGATAGTAAATAAAATTTTACTCACAGAAAATCACAAGGCAGTCCACAAAGAAAATCCAAAGTAAGATTAAACTTTTTCCCGTACAAAGTTTCAGGAGAAAACACACCCACTTTTATCACCTGTGGGGTGTGGCTCAATGACTCAGCTCACTCTCTGACCCTCCCACGTCTCCTACGTTGCTGCTCACGTTTCTCCCTATGATGGTGCTTAGGATTGAGCCAACACTCTTCCTCTTTACTCCCTGTCAGGACTGCTCTGATATGCCTTCCTCCTGATTAATCTCAGGCTGTTCCTCTTGGTTGTCTGATGGAACCTGAGGCATTATTAGGGAGGAAGGTCCTGGGGAGGAAGGCATTGCCAGAGAGGAAGGTTCTGAGAGGGAAGGCATTCCCAGTTCCTCCTCTTCATCTTCCAGGTCCTCTTCCTCTGATAGCATAGGCTTGGGAATCAGGGCCACAACACTGTCCCCCACCGAATGGCCCTTCCCCCAAGTCTGATGGTCAGGATGTGGTCACAAGGGGAAATGGTCATGAAACATCCTTATAAGGTCTGGGGCATGGATCGTGGAAGCATCCACCCAAGAGAGGGCCTCCAGCTCATCCCCCTGCCTCTCGATTAAATACTGGAACCGCCCTTTCAGCCAGCAGGAATCCCGAATGCTGGCCACCTTACCTTCTACTGCACCATCTTCACTGGGCACAGGTGGTGGATCAACAGCTGTGGGACATTGGAGATAACACGAAAGGGCATCAGGGACTAAAAGGGAATGGTGTAAGAATTGATGAATTTGCATGGAGTGCGGTAGAGTCAGTTGATAGGCTACAGTGCTGATGACTGCCTCGATGGGAAATGGGCTGATGAACTGATGGTCCAACTTCTTTATTGGGCACTCAACCTGAAGATGTTTTGTGGATAACCACACACAGTCTCCTACGGCCAGTGGAGGCATTGCCCATCGAGAGCGATTTGCAAACAACTTGTAATATTCCTTGGCCTGTATCAGTTGCTGCTGAACTAATTGCTGAACTGAGTGAAGTTCTGAAAGGAATTCCCAGGTCTCAGTAACAGGGGAATCTAATAGTGGCAAAGGGAAGAACCATAGATGGTACCCCACATTAGCATAAAATGGTGTCATTTGGGTGCGAGGTGTGCTGGGAGTTGTTGAATGCAAACTCCGCCATAGGGAAATAATCAGCCCAGTTGTTCTGCCATTGGTTTACAAAGCAATGCAAGTATTGCTTGAGAATGCCATTGATCTTCTCCATCCTACCATCAGTCTCTGGATGGTGCGCCGATGACAAGCACACCTGCACCTGTAATGCAGTCATCAGGCTTTTCCAAAATTGGGCTGTAAATTGTACACTGTGGTCAGAAACTACCCTGTCTGGCAGACCATGGAGACAAAAAACATGCTGCAAGAACAAGCGGGTAGTTGTACGGGCCGTTGGCAATTTACAACATGGAATGAAGTGGGCCATTTTTGTCAACACGTCAACCACCACCAGCACAGTTGTCAATCCAGAGGATGTCAGGAAATGAGTCAAAAAGTCCATGGCTTTCTGGAGCCGGCAGAGGTTGGAGGAGACCAGAAGGCGCCCATCACAGTTTTCGCTTGCCTGCACAGTACACAGGATATGTCATAGGATATGACACAGGATATGACATCATACGTACTTGAGGCCACCAAAAAGTCCATATTACAAGACAGAGGGTCTTAAAAAACCCAAAATGGCCGGCTGCCAGGTTATCATGACACTGAGTCATAATAAGGGCTTGAAGCAGCCCCATGGGTATGTACAACTGGCCCTGATGCTTGAGTAAACCCTCCTCCAAAGTCCATGGGGATTCGGGTCCAATCTCCCCCATCCTCTGCTGCGATGAAGCATCTAGGTGCTGCATCTCTCACACCTGAGTCCGCAAGTCCACCGGTTCCTGGACTGCAGCCAAGGATTCTGCTGGCAGCACCATCTGTGGAGGAAGGGGATCCTCAGGGCAAAGGTACTTAGGTTTGCAGAACAGGGCATCCGCCCTCCGATTGTGATCACTGTGGATATAGGTCACAGAAAAGTTGAACCGGGCAAAAAACAATGACCACTGGATCTGCTGCTGGTGAAACTTTCTCACCATTGACAAGTGTTCGAAATTCCAATGGTCTGTCCAGACCTTCACCTTGTGTCGGGCCCCTCGAGATGATGTCACCAAGCCTCAAATTCAGCCTTGGTAGCCAGTAACTCTTTTTCCCAGATGGTGTAGTTGCGTTCGGAAGGAGTGAGGTTTTGGGAATAATAAGCACAGGGAAAAAGAGTGGCACTATCCACCGGGGCTTGCAACAGCATCACCCCAATAGCCACATTGGATGTGTCCATCTCCACCACAAAAGGACGATGTGGATCAGGGTGCCTCAGGATGGGTTCTGTGATGAAAGCATTCTTGAGGGCCTAAAAGCCTGTTGCTGTGGGGGGCCCCACTGGAACAGGACTCTCTTTTGAAGGAGCTGGGTTATTGGACCTGTCAGCTTGGCAAAACCTGGGATGAAGATCCGGTCATAATTAGCAAACCCCAATAGGTGTTGAACATCCTTCATGCCACGAGGGGGTTCCAACTACATAAGGCCTCCACCTTGCGTGGGTCCATGGTGATGCCTTTGGGAGAGATGATGTGTCCAAGGAACTCTATGGGAGTCTGAAAGAAGAGACATTTCTCCAGCTTCGCATAAAGTTGGTGTTCCCGAAGGCATTGCAAGATCAGATGAACACATTGAAGGTGGCTGTCCCTGGACCCAGAATAGATCAGAATATCACCCAGGTACACCACCACGAACTGATCTAACATATTCCGAAACATGTCATTCATCAGATGATGGAAGACAGCATTTGGCACCCAATACGGCCATTTTGAGTACACTGTGATGCCATTTGGGTTGACCAGTGCCACCGCAGTCTTCCAGCATCTGATGAATGACATGTTTCGGAATATGTTAGATCAGTTCGTGGTGGCTGTCCCTGGACCCAGAATAGATCAGAATATCACCCAGGTACACCACCACGAACTGATCTAACATATTCCGAAACATGTCATTCATCAGATGCTGGAAGACTGCGGTGGCACTGGTCAACCCAAATGGCATCACAGTGTACTCAAAATGGCCGTATTGGGTGCCAAATGCTGTCTTCCATTCATCCCCCTCTCGCATCCACACCAGGTTGTAGGCCTCTCGAAGATCAAGCTTGGTGAAGAAAGTGGCCTCCCTCAACCTCTCCAACAACTCCAGAATGAGCGGCAATGGGTAGCTATTCCACACCGTGATGGCATTTAGTCAATGGTAATCACAGCACAAACATAAGTCTCCCGTCTTCTTCTTGACAAAGAGGACTGGGACTAAGAGAGGGGACGACAAAGACTGGATGAACCCTTGGGCCAAGTTTTTGTCCAAAAGGTCCCATAGTGCAGTGAGCTCAGGCTCGGACATGGAGTACAAATGTCCCTTTGGCAGTGGTACATTGAGCAGAAGGTCCACTGGGCAATCATAGGGCCAATGTGGGGGTAACCAGTCCGCCTCCTTCTCACTAAACACATCCGTGAAGTCTGTCAGTTCAGGAGATATGGAGACAGCAGAGGTGGTGATGTCCTGGCCAGCAAAAGTGTGGCAGAAGTGGTCCACACACTGCAGACTCAGAAAAGAAATGGTGTTTCGCAACCATGCCACCTGAGGATCATGAATCCTAACCCAAGCCACGCTGAGGACTAATGGGAAATGGAGGTCAGCATAAAAGTGGATCGCCTCCTCATGTGATCCAATGACTAGGCACAAAGGCTGGGTGGTGAATTTAATGGGTCCTGCAATAAGTTCCCATCCATCAATAGTCTCGACCCTCATCGGAGGTTCCACCAGAACCAAGAGGACATCAAAATGGACTGCAAAGGCCTGGTCCATAAAGTTAGTTGTGGCCCCTGAGTCCACCAGTGCATTCGCTGCAATCCCTTCCGACTTGTTAGCCAAGAAAACCCGAGTGTCCAAAATCAGATGCCAACGGGGCCCAGAATCAACCTCTGCTAATTCAGGCAGGTATTTGATACGTGCCTGGCCTAGGATTTTCCCCCAGGTCGGGCCTGCCCCATTTCCCAACTGATCACGCCGAGATTCAGGCACAAGCTTGAGCTCCCCACTTCGCTTTAGAGGACAAGAAATAGCAAAATGTCCTGTCCCCCCACAATACAAGCACAAACCTCCTTGGTGTCTCCATGTTCGCTCCTGAGCCGTCAGGCAAGGTCTGACTGCTCCTAACTCCATTGACTCCTCGGCCATTGCCACGACACGTTGGGTGACCCGGGATGCTGTTAGCACAGGGTGCTGCGGTACAGATGCAGATGGCTGCTTCTGGATGGTGCAATGGTTCTTTTGCCATTGGAGACGTGCGTCGATGCACAAGCATTGCACCACCAGAGTGTCGAGGGTCAGGGCCACTTCCACTCAAACTAACTCGTCCTGCAGCTCATCTGACAGGACATCCAAGAAGGCATCCATTAACACTGCATCATTCCAGTTGGAGTCCGGGCACAAAAGCCAAAATTCAGAAATAAACTCTTGCAGGGGGCGCCTCCCTTGGCAAAGGTCTTTAAGATGCTTGGCTGCCATCTGCACTCATATGGGGTCTTCATACATGTGGCGCATGTATTGCCAAAAACCCTGGTAATTAGTTAATAACGGGCTGTTGTTGAGCAACAAAGGTGTGGTCCATCTGGCGGCCGAGCCAAAAAGGAGGCTTATCACAAACCCCACTTGAGCCCGATCATCTGGGAAATCCTCTGGCCTCATAGTCATAAATAACTGGCACTGTCCCATGAAAGACGGGAACATCTCAGGTTGCCCAGAAAATTTATCTGGCACAGCCACCGGGCATTTCCGATGGGGAGGGGAAGGAGAAGCTGCATGAGCTTGCAGCAAAGCAAGTTGGGCTGTTAATTGAGCCACTTGCTGTTGTAGAGTTTGATTTTCATCTTGCAGCTGTTGTTGAAACTGCTGCTGCTGGTCCATCTTAGGTAAAAGATGGTTTAAGTCAGGTACGGGACAAAAATGTTCTGTCTCGCCTTTACTCTTTCCCAAAATATGAAAGAGTACAAACTCACAAAAACACAGGCAGGCAAGCTGGCTTGGACTTCATGGAGTTAATTCTTTGGAACTGATAATATTCTTGGCATTCCAACATGTCCTGCCTGCCAAGTCCGAACTGATTGTAAATAAAATTTTACTCACAGAAAATCACAAGGCAGTACAGAAAGAAAATCTGAAGTAAGGTTAAATTTTGTCCTGTACAAAGTTTCAGGAGAAAACACACACACTTTTATCACCTGTGGGGTGTGGCTCAATGACTCAGTTCACTCTTTGACCCTTCCACGCCTCCTACGTTGCTGCTCACATTTCTCCCTACGACACTGCTTGGGATTGAGCCAACACTCTTCCTCTTTACTCCCTGTCAGGGGCTGCTCTGATATGCCTTCCTCCTGATTAATCTCAGGCTGTTTCTCTTGGTTGTCTGATACAACCTGAGGCATTGTCAGGGAGGAATGTCCTGTGGAGGAAGTCATTGCCAGAGAGGAAGGTTCTGAGGGGGAAGGCATTCCCAGTTCCTCCTCCTCATCTTCCAGGTCCTCTTTCTCTGACAGCATAGGCTCAGGAATCGGGGCCACAACACACACTTGGCCAATAAAGAATTCTATTCTATTCTAAATCTCTCTTTTCACACCATGGGCCTATCAGAATCACCACCACCCCAGAGAAGAAAGAACCACATGGCAAGCTCGGGTAACAAGAAGCACTTTTTCTTATTTTATTTTTATTACTTTATTGGTCAAACATGTACAAGATAACAAGTATAAGTATGAACATAAACAAGAACAAAGGAAATAGATACAGATAAATGGGAGCAGTAAGACAGGAAATGGTAGGCAAGCTTGTGTGCTTATGCATGCCCCCATTTGTTCATAATGATCTGATTTCCTCCCCCCAAAAATATCAAAAAAATATCACTGATAGAGCCACTTCTTTTCATCAGTGCAATGATTCTATTAGGAAGCATGAATTCAATGTAGCCACAAAGAATAGTAAAGATCTGGTTTCTCTATGCTCCTATGATTATAACAACATAAGGGTTAACATCATTGCCCAGAGGATCATTGGTTGCCCTCTCCCCTGTTTGGAAGAGCTTTATTGCTCTTGCTGCCTTAAGAAAGTTCAAAACATTCTCAAAGATCCATCTTATCCTGGGAACCCTTTTTTTGAACTATTACCATCTGGCAGACAATACAGGATAAGGGCAAATATGCTGAAAAATAGCTCCTATCACAGAGCAGTAGCTCTTTTGAATTTTACTGTATAGTGTAGTGTTGATGTGGTCTTGGAGGTTTTCAGTTCAATGTGTGGAGTGTGGAGTATGTGTGTTTATTTAATTTCATGGTCATGATGTGCACTGAAAATGGTGTTTGATTTCGTTGTACAAGGTGCAATGACAATAAACTAAATTAAACTAAACTTCAAATGGCCAAATATGTGATTTGCATAATTTCTGTCAATTGTCCACTGAATATTGAAAAAGTTGGGACTTTCACATAGTAAACACACAGCAAAATGTGTTCTTTTTCTCAGGACAAAGTACAAATGTATTGATTGAAATTCATTCCCAGGGTGATATTGCATTGCTTTATGAGATGCACTCCCCAAAACTGTGGGGAAATCAAGCAACCATAAGCTATTCTTTAGATGAACATCTTTTGGGTTGATTATTCTTTTACACAGAGAGCCTGGTCTTTTAGGCATGCCTTGATTATTAAACTTTCAGGAGATGAAAATATGTCATTAAATGAAACTAGCCATCTGAAATCCCCATCTTGTGTTTAGAAACTTTATGGAAGTGTTTTAGAAGATGTTTATAGTGTTTAAATTGTTTTTTGGCAATTCTGAGCTGTGATATATTTAATACAAATGTAATTCATATAAACCTCAGTCACATCTAGTCTCATGAAATCTAAAAATATCCATTCAAGCCATGTTTTGGAGATGGCTTTTAATTCCTTAATGTTTTGGTTCACGCAGTTAGAAATGGCTTTAAATTGACATCTGTGAAATGCCCATTTTCAGCTGCGCTCTGTCTCAGATTGAATGATTCAACAATTATACAGTCAAATCAAATAAACATCATGCAGATTTTTTTCCCTTAAAGGTTGCTTGAAAATGTCTAATGTCAGATGTGTGTTGAAGAATGGAACACACTTCTTGTAATTTCCTAATAAGGGTAGTCCTTGACTTATAACAGTTCACTTCGTGACCATTACAATGTTACAATGGCACTGAAAAAGGTGACTTATTATTGTTTTTCATACTTATGACCATTACAGCATCCCCATGATCATGTGACCAAAATCCAGATATTTAAGAATGGATTCATATTTATGACGGTTGCAGTGTCCCAGGGTCATGTGATTACCTTTCATGACCTTCTGATAAGCAAAGTCAATGGACAATCTTGGGAGACAGGTAGAAGAGAGCATCTTAGAAAGGACCCCCATTAGTTTCTTGGACTATAAATAAGTTATGGGGGAGAATGAACAATGTACTTTCAGACTTGCAAGATTCTGTTAATGTAGCCTTAAAGTAGAATTAGCTCATCTGGCTATCCTTCCTAACCTACCTTTTATTCATAGAGAGGGTCACACTCTTGATCTGGTATTCACCTTGGAATAATTGATATGTGATCTGGTAATGGGGAATCTCTTCATCTATTTTTGGCAAGGGTAAATCTCTCTTTTTATACCATGGGCCTGTCAGAATCACCAACCTCCAGAGAAGAAAGAACCAAAGTCAATGTGCAAGCCAGATTCACTTAACTGGGTTACTAATCTAACAATTGTGGTGATTCACTGACCAACTGTGTTAAGTGGGTAAAATTCACTTAATAACTTTCAACAGAAATTTTGGGCTCAATTGCAGTCACAAGTTGAGGACCATCTGTATGCAGGAAAGAATCATACAACTTCTAAAACATTTAAAGACTTTTGAATGCCACATTAATGCAAGCCTGTGACTTCTATTCTAATTCTGAAGAAATAATTAAGGAAGCAATGGTTGGATTGCAATTGCTTACTTTTCAATTGAAGCCAATGTTCTGGGTTTGCTAATTTAAAAAGAAAGATTTATTATCATAAGGAAAAACAAAACTCCTGGAAAAAATGTAGAAGAGTTTCCTCTATACATACTCATACAGATATATAAATAATGATGGTAAAATATTAGATACAAACATCTTCAAAAGGGTGCTTTGCATCATTATATACTTTAGCAAAGTAGCTCTTTATATTCCTTTTTGAAGCATTGGCAAAATGGCATTTTTGTACTGTCCAATTTCTAACATTTACACCACTCTGTACTTCCACATGTGCGCAAAGGCATCTACAAATTATAATTTTGAGGTGATGTCATTTTTGGAATATAAAACACCTCATTGAGTCTGTAATGATGGGAAGGAACTGAGAAATTATTACTGAATATTGAAGGAGCCTAGCCAACTTCAATCAATTGTAATGGAGATATTTGCATCTGTTTGGATCCTTTTTATTGGTCTGGAGGTTTCCATGATGATGACAGCCTATCAACAACTCTTATCCAGGGGTGCGCTTCAAAAATATCAGCAACCAGTTCTCTGCCTGGTTACTGGGTAGGCATGGCCATGGTGGGCATGGCCTAGTCAGCCTCCTGCAATATGGGGGGGGGCGTTTTCATCCTCCCTGGGCTCTGGAGGTTTTTCTCAAGCCAACGGGAGGGCAAAAATGACCTCCCTGGGCTTTGGAGGCTCTCTAGAGGCCAGAATGGGCCCATTTCTCGCCTTCCAGAACCTCTGGGAGGCTTATTTTTTGCCCTCCGCAAGTCTCTATGTGGGCCCTGCAGTTACCTGGCATTCAAATGGGCAGCATGGGCACTCCTGGGAGGGGCATGATGGGGTGGGTGGGGCGAGCCAAGGGTGGGATTTGCTGGTTCACCGAACCAGCCATAAAACTAGCTACGGGGTTCAACCAAGCCAGGGTGAACCAGAAGCAGCCCACCCCTGCTCTTATCCCTGTTTTCTTATCCCCGAATCAAGGGAGAGAAAAGGAGGGTCTTTGTTGTTGTTGTTGTTGTTGTTTAATTCCTAAAGTTTTCTTGGCAAACTTTTTCTGAAGTGTTTTGCTATTGCCTCCTTCCTAAGGCTAAGAAAATGTGATTGGCCTGAGATCACCTGACTGCCTTGCCTAAGGCAGGAGTAGAACATACAGTTTCTTGGTTTTAACCTGGTATTTAATTGCTATGCCAAACCTGGCTCTCATGTGCATGTTGCACATGCCAATAAAAAGTCAGAGGTCCTGGAAGCTGTGATTATGCCAAAATTAAAAATAAAAGATATTGTTCATTGGTGGTTAGATTGATCATGTCTTTGAATCAAATGATCTGACTAAAATGTTGAATCAGCTGTTTGATCAAATCAAATTGGATTTCTTTGACTAGAATTGAAAAGGTTCAGCCCCAACTAACTTTTACAACTGACGTTTTTTCCCCCCCCCCTGCAAATCGGATGACAGCTGACAGAACAGTTTCTCCCATTTGCTACTTGGTTTAATCCCAAAGAAACATTTCCAGTTTGGAAGATATTTTTCATTCAATAAAGTTCTGCAATTCTACATTTCTCATCTCAGTGTTCCTATCACCACCCACATGCACAACCTAACTAATCCTAACTTTACACATATGCAACATTTCCTACCGTGTTTCTCCAACAACACGGCCTCCACCAATAGGAAGGCCCAGCATGATTTCTAGGCATGAGGTGAAATTAAGCTCTGCCCCCAAAATTTAGGCTTATTTAAACCATGGTTTTTCCTGCCATTTCTCACATCGTTCATTAGAACTACACGAGGTGAAGAGAAATAGGCAGGGGAAGGGTGGGGGGGATGGGGAGAAAACTTGCCTTTAGGAGTGCCCTGCAGGTAGCCTAGGCTAGAATACCCCAATAGCTGATAGAAGCTCCCTGAAGGCAGAGTCCCCAGCCGCTTCAGGGCATGGCGTGGCTACCCATGTCTCCTTGCCTTTAGGCAGTCTCTTTCAGGCGATGGAAGATCCCCAAATGCAGTCAACAGCCACTTCGATCGGCTGGTAGAAATGGTCTCAGGGCGAGTGCACACACACACACATGCCCCTCACCGCGAGGCCACTACTTTTGGAGTGAGGGGAGTGTGTTTGTGTGCTCATCCCGAGGCCACTTCTACCAGCTGATCGAAGTGGCTGGTGACTGCATTTGGGGAGATTCCATCACCCGTAAAAGACTGCCTAAAAGTGAGGGGACATGGGCAGCCATGCCTCGCCATGAAGTGGCTGGGGACTCTGCATTCAAGGGAGCTTTCATTT
This sequence comes from Laticauda colubrina, assembly GCA_015471245.1. Taxonomy (NCBI): domain Eukaryota; kingdom Metazoa; phylum Chordata; class Lepidosauria; order Squamata; family Elapidae; genus Laticauda; species Laticauda colubrina. The sequence goes on along the minus strand of BLBF01000007.1, from coordinate 46,867,745 downwards.
GCTGAAAGAAGTGGCCTCGTGGAGAGGGGAGTATGTGTGTTAGTGTGTGCGCTCACTCCGTGGCCGCTTCTACCAGCCGATCGAAGTGGCTGGTGACTGCATTTGGGGAGATACCATCGTCCGTAAAAGACTGCCTAAAAGTGAGGGGACATGGGCAGCCATGCCTCGCCCTGAAGCGGCTGGGGACTCTGCATTCAAGGGAGCTTTCATCTGCCAAAAGAAGTGGCCTCGTAGCAAAGGGTGTGTGTGTGTGTGTGTGTGTGTGTATGTGTGCGCGCGCGTGTGCGCGCTCACCCTGAGGCCGCTTCTACCAGCCGATCGAAGTGGCTGGTGACTGCATTTGGGGAGCTTCCATCGCCCAAAAGAGACTAAAGGTGAGGGGACACAGGCAGCCATGCCACAGCCTGAAGCAGTTGGGGACTCTGCCTTCGGGGAGCTTTCGTCGGCCGATAGAAGCGGCCTCGCAGCAAGGTACGTGTGTATATGCTACTCTAGGTGATGGAGGAAATTAAGTCACGCCCGAAAAGACGGCCTAGCCATTTTTTCAGGGGTCAAAAAAAAATAAGGCCCGGCCTTATTTTGTGAGAAACACGGTACCATCTACAATATTGCCAGTTTTAGATTCAGCTGACTGGCAGTAGCCCCAGTTACTATTATATACAAAGTCAGGGGAAAGTTTCAATATTTGTGGGAGGAGTTTTGAAATTACTAAAAAGAAATCTTCACATCATTCAACCTTATACAGTGTTTAAAAATATTTACTCTCCAAAGAAATATTTTTTCCCCTCGCAGCTGTCAAAACAAGCTGTCAATTCAATCACCTGGAATGGAAATTACTTTTTTTAAAATAATAATCTCAACTACTTTTCATTGCTATTAATGTATACATACATGTATGTGTATATATATATATATGTTTTTTTAAGCTTTTGCGGGTACTTACATGTGTGCTGTTCAGCTTCCCTCGGGTATTATCCCACGTCATTGTAGTGTTGTTAAAGCTTTAGCAACGTTTCAGCAGAATCTCATCTGCCATCATCAGGCTTCTGTATAGATGTGTGTCTCACAGCTTTTGGTTTCAAATTCAAGGCGGGTCCATTCTGATTGGCTAGGAACCTGGGTCTGTGTTCACTGGACTTGGAGTTTGATTGATTGGTGTTTCCGGTTTCTTCTGTCTGTTTTGTGGCTTTGATTGGCTGGCAACACTCTGTTCTTGTGTTGGAGGCTTTCAGTGCAGTTTGGCTTCGTGTGAAAGGATGGCTGCTATTCATCAGCAAGCTATGTTTCACCTGGGTGCCTGGTGGGGGGGTGTTTTAGTTGGAGGCATTAGAGGGAGTCTGTCTGTGCTCAGGTGTTTGTCTGTTTTGTGGCATGGAGATCTTTCTATTTGAAAGTGCAGGTTTCCAAATGATTGACAGTCTGCTGGAATCATCTCTTCTATTCATGCTTTCAGGTTGTTTTTCAATCTCTATGGCTTCTCTGATGATTCTGTGGTTGGGGTTTTCTATAGTAGCTAGAGTTTTAGTGCCATTGAAGTTGATGTTGTGACCTGTGGTTTTCATGTGTTGGACTAGTGAGGAGGTGTGTTCCAGCTTTTTTACTGCATTTTTGTGTTCATCTAGGCGGGTACTTATTCTTCTATTGGTCTGTCCAATGTATGTGGCCAGACATGATGCACAAGGAACTTCGTATATGCCTTGGTTTTCCAGGTCAATTTTATCTTTGGGATTTCTCAGGATGGCTGCTATATTTTTGTCTGTTTTGAAGGCAGTCTTGATGTGATGCCTGTGTAGTATCTTACTGATTTTATCTGTAGTACCTCTTATGTAGGGCAGGACAGCTGTTCTATACGTCTATTGATCTTCTAGGTCTCTGTTATGTCTTGGTGTGTTTTTGTGGATCAAGTTGGTGATTTTGTTTTTGTGGAAGCCATTGGCTGTCAATACTTCAGTCAGGGTGCATAGTTCAGTCTTTATATGTGTCTTGTCTGCCAGGTGTTTGGTTCTGGTAATTAATGTTTTCGCCACGGAATTTATCTGTGCTGGGTGGTGGTGGGATTGGGCGTTGAGGTAGCGGTTGGTGTGTGTTTTCTTTTGGT
>BLBF01000007.1:46842495-46864090 GCA_015471245.1 Laticauda colubrina | reverse complement strand
TGATGGCAGATGAGATTCTGCTGAAACGTTGCTACAACTTTAACAGAACTACAATGACGTGGGATAATACCCGAAGGAAGCTAAACAGCACACATGTAAGTACCCGCGAAAGCCTAAGAAAACATATATATATATATATATGAATGACTCGCATTTCTTTTAGATATGCATTTTTCAGTTTCTGTGAAATTATGCAATTGTACCATACTTCTTTGATTTCCTTTTAAAAAGCTTTTTTTTAAAAAAAAATACTATATATTATCATGAACATTTTCCAGTCAAAAGATGATTTTCCCCTTTCTTCAGTTAAAAACCACTAACTAAGCCTTCAGAGTTGCATCCTGATTGGTATAAGTTGTAAGATATCTTGAAACAACCTGTAATTATTAGTGGACATCCTACATCAAAAACTTGCCTGACCTTGTCCAATTTAGTAGCAGATCATTTGGAGCATTTTTAAAATCTGACAGAAGAGGATATTTTTATTCTGCTTGTATACTGTCCTAATAAGATCTCTAAATTTAACCACTTTCACTGAATATTTTCAATAAGGTATTTTAAATACAAATCCCATTTATAGTAGATGATGCTCTAACAGTAGAATCCAATGCTGGTTGACTCAAATGTCACCATTGTTGATTACAGTAAGTCTCAGGGAAACAACCATTTTTTTTACCAACTGTTCAAAGTTACAACAGAGCTGAAAAAGTGACTTACAACCAATCTTTGCACTTCTGACCTTTTTCGCATCCCCACAGATGTGTGATAAAAATTCAGGTGCTTGGCAACCAGCATATCTTTACAATTGTTGCAGAATCCCATGGTCATGCAATCATCCTTCCAGTGTCAGGATTCCAGCAGTTACCCTTATTTAAATCATGAGTCTTGAACCAAACTTCCAAAACTTAAAAAGGATTTATTGGTAGTTAACATGCCGACACTGCCTGGGTGTAGCCGACTCTGAGATACATAATTCATGGTCACCCTTGACCCTGGTTTTCCCTTCACCCCCTGGGTGTTTCGTAATTCATATTATCCAATAGGACACATCCATAGTCAAGAGTCATCAATCATTCGCTCCAGTTAGAATTTTGCAGTGGCAGAAACTTCAGTCACCTTCACTATTTTTGAAAACATTTATGGAATGCAGTTTCGGTTTCACAAACTGCTGCATGCTCGCCCCTCCCTTTCTGGTGGCAACTCTAAAAAGACCATATAAATATTTTATAAGTTGACACCCATCCAGTTTGCAACAAATAAAGATAATGGAGGGATCTAGATTGACTTAACAACTGCAATGATTTACTTGGCAACCATGGCAAAAAAAAGTCATAAAATCAGGATTGACTCACTTAACAATTGTCATGCTTAGCAATGGAAATTATAGTGGCAATACAGGTCATTCTTGATTTACAATAGTTCATTTAGCGACCACTCAAAGTTACAAGGGCACTTAACAAAGTGAGTTATGACCATTTTTTACACTTACAACCATAGCCGCATCTTTGTGATCAAAATTTGGATGCCTGGCAACTGATTTGTACTTATGATGATTACAGTGTCCTGAATTTATGTGATCCCCTTTTGCAACCTTCTGGGAAGCAAAGTCAAGGGGGAAGACATTAACAGCCATGTTACTTACTTCACAACTACGGTGATGCACTTAACAGCTATGGCACAAAGGGGGCAAAGTTCACTTAACAAATGTTTCGCTTAGCAACAAAAAAAATGGGCTTAATTGTGGTTGTAAGTCAAGGGCAACCTGTATGGACATAAGTTGAGGACTACCTATAATAGTAAGTAGCAATTAGCCTGGTAACCTACCATCTTCCAGGTGTTCAGAATTTTGAGTCTATCCTCCCACAGACAGCCTGGCAGTGTAGAGAAACATGAAAGTTTTAGTGCAAGACGTATGAAGAAAACCACATAAATATGTTACGTCTAGAGAATAAGCTGGATATGGCCATTTCTCACCCTAACTAACCACAATGTTGCCATGAGAATTAAATAATGGAATGAAAATCCTGAATGTCACTCTGATCTCCTGGAAGAATGATTGAATCAGAGGTGGTATTCAGCAGGTTCTGACCAGTTCTGGAGAACCAGTTGCAGAAAGTTTGAGTAGTTCAGAGACCCAGCAAATATCAGCTCTGACTGGCCCTGCCCCCATCTGTTCATTGCCTCCCAAGTACCAGCTGATCAGCTGGGTCTTCTTTTGTTGCCCTGCACAGGAGAATGGAACTGGAAAGCAGATTAGTGGGGTGGGGAAGGAATGGGATTTTGCAGTAACCTTCCCCTGGAGTGGGGTGGGAATGGAGATTTTACGTATCCTTCCCCTGCCATGTCCACCAAGCCAGATCATGCCCACAGAACTAGTAGTCAAAATTTTTTGAATCCCACCACTGGATTGAATGTAAGGGAAGAGGTAGAAATCTAACCTAGGGTAACAACTTTTATTTCAGTAGCCTGACCAGATAAACTGGGAGCTATTATGTCCTGCCCCTCCCTCAAAAAAATGATCTCATAAAAAAAAAAATCAGTAAAGGAAGACCCACCATGATAATGGAGATATAAATAACAGTAAAATAAGACATAGGGAGCCATTTGGTGTTGTTATTAAGGCACCAGTTCTCAGGAGTCCAAACTGACACAAAAGTGCCCCCCCCCAAAAAAAAAGTGGGATAAGATTGGAGTAGAAAATAGGGCTATCACACCAGGGATGCAAAAATCAAAATGGCCATTAAATAGAAGCAAATTTAAAGTCATATTTATTTGCATTCTTTGACACTGTTTAGTAGTCATCCAGACTGTTGCAGCTGAGTTTATTTATTTACGTGCTTGCTTAGTTATTTGTTGTTTTAATCACTCCATTTTTATTATATTTATAAATAACTCAACATGGTGGATAGACCAATATTCCTTCCTCCTCCTATTTTCCCAAACCAACAGCATGAGGGGACTTGGGTTAAGAGAGAGAGAGTGATTGGTCCAAGCTACCCAGATGTTTTTTTCATGTCTAAGACAGGACTACAACACAGGTCTCCTGGTTTCTAGGTCAGCACCTTAACTGCTATTCCAAACTAGCAAATGATAGCAATACCTAAAGGCTAGGTCACACTGGCCGACGGATGCAAAACGTATGTAAAAAGGACACAGCGGATGAGCAAATTTTCCATCCGTTGTTATCCGCTCTCAAAAGTGCCCCAAATTTGCATAAACAGAGCGGACAACAATGGAAAGGAACGGACATGAGGAGGATGTAGCAGGGATGTAAAGCGGATGTTTGTAGGAAGCCTAGCAGATGAAAGCGGATGGAAGCAGATGACACATCCACAGGGCTTCCAGGGGAGAACAGCGAAGTGGACGCGTAGCGGAAGGAGCGGATGCGTAGCAGATGACATGGATGCATCACAGATGCCTATAGGATGCCTAGCGGATGCCTAGCAGATGCCTAGCGGATGCCTAGTGGATGCCTAGCGGATGCCTAGCAGATGCAAAGCGTTCACTGTGCATGCAGGGAGGATGAATTGCGTAAGCTCCATAGATATAAAAGGATGCAGCTCGCAAGCAGTCACCATTCAGAGGAAAGACCTGCTAAGCGAGACATCTTGGGAGAACACCATGGGGAAGAAGAGGAAGCCTGTGCCTACTCCTGCCAGCCCTGGCAAGAAGGACAGAACCACCATCCCACCCCCTGGCACTGATTCTGAAGCTGCTGCTGCTGCTGCTGCTGCTGCTGCTGCTGGTGGTGGTGGTGCTCCTGGTGTTGCTGCTGCTGGTGCTTCTCCTGCTGGTGCTGGTGCTGCTGCTGGTGTTGCTGGTGCTTCTCCTGCTGGTGGTGCTGCTGCTGGTGGTGCTGGTGGTGCTTCTCCTACTGCTGCTGGTGCTTCTCCTGCTGCTGCTGTGGTGAACCAGCCCCAAGGCCCTCAAAGCCCTGCTGCTGAAGGCCCTGAAGCCCCTGCCAGAGGGAGGAAGAGGAAAGGCAAGGAGAAGGGGGAGAGGAAACAGTACTCCATTTCTGAAGACCATGAGGAGGAGGTGCTGGAATGGCTGAGGGAGAACGAGTACCTGTGGAGGAAGAGCCACAGGCTCTATCTCGAAACCAAGCGGAAGCAGGCAGCATGGAGAGAGAAGGCAGAGAGCCTGGGCTACACTACAGATGTCCTCCTGGGGTGGTGGAAGGATATGCACACCTGGTATGGCAAGCTGCACCTGAAGAGATCCGGGCAGGCCGCTGTCAAGCTCACTGACTGGGAGACCTATGTCATGGCCAGGTGCAGCTTCCTGGAGGGTGATCCACCACCGAGGAGCAGCCCCTCTGTCAACTCTCTCCCTCAGACAGCCCACAGAGAGCCACTCCTCTTCCAGCCAGGAGACAGCTACAGTGTCCAGGCAGGTATCTTTGGAGGGACCCACGACAGAGACCCCCCCGACAGCTGCACTCCCCGTGCTAGAGGACGTGGAGGATCCCCTGTCTCAGATGAAGCAAGAAGAAGCAGCCACCAGAGACCAACCCACACCCACATCCAGCTCCACCTCCACAGAAAGCAGGCAGAGAGGCAGACCAGAGGGACAGAGCCACATGTCCTCTTGGAGATCAGGGACACAATCAAAGCCAGCACAGATCTCCTCTCCCAGCTGGTCCACTTTGACATACCATCCTCCAACCGCAAGCACTTCATCACATATGTGAGCCAGACCCTCATGGACATGCCCAAGGCCCAGTACCAGGCAATGAAGGAGAGGATCACAGCTCTCCTGCACCACCCTCCAGGCCCAGCTGAACTTGCTCCTACCCACTCCAGGTCTGCTCCTCCACCCCAGGCGATTTCACAGCTCTTCCACAGATTTCAGCAGCCCCTTGCCTACCATGCCTACCACTACGAGGACTTCCCACAGCAGAGGCAGCCCTTCCCAGTCCACACCCAGGTTCCTCAGACACCACAGAAGCCACAGACACCTCAGCTGACCCAGCTGCAGACCAGACAGCCCCACTACACTCCCCCTTCCTCCACCCCACAGCCAAGAACATCTGTCATCAGTCTTGGGCCTCACATCCCAGGTACTTGAAGAAGTGCCTCTCAACCTCACGGGACTGAGTCAGCTCTCTGAGAGCTTCCTGCACACACCATCTCCTGTTGTACTCTCAGGGCCAGGCACCCCAATGGCGCCTCAGGCCAGCACTCCAACAACAGCCACCTCCACAGTCCCTGGCCCCTTTACATCTGAGACCATGGGCACGCCTCAGAGTGACTGAGAAGAATGCCAGAGACTGAGTTGTTACCTGTACACCTTATCTTTGCTTAAAGACACTTTACTTGGGTCATTTTGCTTTTTAATAAAGTCATACAGTTTGTTATAAATAAAGGTTATCTTTGCTTCACACACTTGGTTCATTTTTTTTACTTCATAAAGTGCTGGGGAAAACTTTGAAAAAAGAGTTAAGCCTTTGCATGCTTGTGGGATGGGTAAGGATAGCTGTGGGATGGATAGCTGTGGGATGGATAATGATAGCTATGGGATAGATAGCTGTGAGATGGGTAATGATAGCTGTGGGATGGGTAAGGATAGCTGTGGGATAAGGATAGTTGTGGGATAGATAAACCTCCAGTGCAAGCATAGTGGGACTGTATGGTCCACCCTCCCAGCTGCCACACATATGGTCCTTTATTATCAATAACAATTTAATCATTGATCAACACATTTCAACATAAACAAAACTCTTTATTAATGCCCTATTCATTGTAAGGCCACTCAACATACATGGCACAATCTCATCAGTGTGATGAGACAGGCTGAAGGAAGCATCCATTAAGCATCTACCATCCTGTCTTGCCACTCCACTGCTCCAGCTGGGGAGTTGCACCAGTGTTTCAGGAGGTTGCACTGCTTCTTCCCTCCACATGAAGCTCTGTTGGGGCCTTGCACATCCACAGTGTCTATCAGGTTTAGTCCTTTCCTCCATTCACCAGGTTCCATGTCCCCATTCCCTTGTTGATGGTCCACAAGCCTGTTCTGCAACACTGGGTAACAGGTGCGCATGAGATTGTGCAGGATGCAGCAAGCTTCCATGATGCTCCTCACAGTCTGTGGGCAATGCTGCATGGTGGTGAGAAGTTCACGGAATCTATTGGCCAGGATGCCAAAGGTGTTCTCCACCACCCGTCTTGCCCTGGACAGCCTGTAGTTGAAGATCGTCTCTTCACGGGTGAGGTATCTGGAAGTAGAGGGCTTCATGAGGTAGGTTCTGAGGGAAAAGGCATCATCACCCATGATGAAGTAGGGCACATCTTGTGTGTCATTGGGGAGGGGGTCTGGATCTGGGAAACCCATGATGAGGTTGCATTCCAGCCCACCCTTGAGGTCACTGGCGGTGTATATCTGGGCATCTGAAGCTGACCCGTTGCCTGAAGCATCAATGTACATGAACTTGTAGTCAGCATCAACCATGGCAAAGAGGATGATGCTGAAGAAGCCCTTGTAGTTGAAATAATTGGACCCTGAGTTCAGTGGAGCTTTGCAGGCCACGTGCTTCCCATCTATGGCTCCAACGGTGTGGGGAAAGTTCCACTTCTGATACCACTGCTCTGCAACTTTCCTCCAGCCTTCTTCAGTGGTGGGACACTGGAGGAGCTCCTCCACATATTCTTCGATGATGGCCTGCACCACTTCTCTGACCACAATGCTGATTGTGTTGTGTGGCACCCTCCAGGCATACTGCATGTTTCTGTATGTGGTCCCCGAGGCCAGGTGGCACAGAGTTAGTGCCACCTTCAGTCCAGGGTCCAGGCTGGGACAGAAGTTGGTGTTTGCCTTGATCACCCTGGGTCTCAGATGCTCCACAACTTCATCAAACATAGCTGGTAGCATCCTCATGAAGTGCTGGAATGCACGAGGGTCTTCATTCCTCAGCTCCACCTTCAGCTTATCATAGAGTCCAAACTCCACTCTTCTCCCGATCCATCTTCAGACCTAGACAGCTCTTGGATGTCTCCTTCTTCCCCTTGCATAGAAAAGGTGAAACAGTCTGAAGAGGGCTTGGTTCTGGTATTGAATGATGGCAGCTACCAAAAGTAGTGTGCGATGATCCATGCTGGAGATCAATGGATGATTTGGAAGAGCAAGAGGTCTGCACACCAGGGCTGCTGGACTGATAGTGAGATCCAGGTATTTCCTCCCTCTTTTTATAGGAAATGTCAGTTTTCCACTAGGTGTCCTTCCACATACCCTAGACATCCTCCAGACATCCTAAATATCCGAGATACGTCCCATATACGAACGTTTTGTTCTGTTTTAATGCTTTCTATACGAGATGCATCCGCTTTCATCCTTTCTATGTCCATGCTACTAACACTGTGTGGACGTTCCGCGTACCTTTCGCTTCCTCCCTCTTTCCGCTTTCCACTGCAGTGGATGTGAGTTGCACGGATGGCCAGAGGATGCTGAGAGGATACATCGGACGTGTAATGGATGACAACGGATTTTTAATGTTTGTTGCCCATATGTGTTGCAGATGTAGATCGTATGCGGTGGAAAGTTCATCCGCTCAAAAAGTTTTATGCAGCTCAAAACTTTTTGAGCGGATGAAATAGCAGTAGACGGATGTTTTACGGATAGAGCGTATGAAAGACATTTGCAGTGAGTACACATCAAATGCATCGCATTTTCCAATGGATGGCAAGCTTTTTTGTCCGTTTTACATCCTCTTTGCATCCGTTGGTTCAGTGTGACATGGGCTTAAGTTTCCCAACTTACCTGAAAAGTTATAGGTTGTAGAAGGGTAGTTACAGTCCTTAAATGAATTAGCATTAATTTTCTCCTTTTTTGTTCTCCCAAAATATTTGTGACTGCTATGAAATAAATGCAATAATTGGCTTTTCCAAGTGCATCCTCATATTCATATTTCATTGATATTTGAATATATGATTAATGTGTGCTAACCAGAAAAAAAACAGATGTAATGCAAATGTTTAAAACAGTATATGAGCTCACATATCTTTATACAAAGCATTTTCTTTTCCCTTGGTGCTCAGATATTATTATTATGCTCTTCTTCTTCCATCTCCCTCAGTGATTTAAGTCGGAGGTATTATTATCACATTTACAGATGGGAACAGACAGGGGGAGATTAAGTGACTCCTCCTAGGTTACGAAGGAAGGGTGTAACACAGCAGGAAATTGCATCCCAATTTGGATCCCAGTGCTTAACCACAAACCCATCCTTCTTGACTTACAAACTATATGAGGTCATGTAATTAAAATGAAAATTGTAAAGCATATATGCACCAAGAGTATTGCTTTGTCAGCCACCTGACTTCAGAAATTCTGAGCCAGATGAATGTCTTTGGAATAACTGCAAGGTTTTGAAAAAGTACTTTATATTTAAAAATAAATGTTACCTGAGACCTATTTTTTTAATTGAAAAATAAAACAATTTATGGAACTTTATAATCAGTTGTTTTCTGATAACCTCTGGAGGTGTCTGCTGTCTACTCATTAAGCAATGGATAGCAATAGCTGATCCTGAAAGAAGTTTAAATTTGAATATTTTAGTCACTACTGAAATCTTTGTGTGAAGAAAATGAAGGCACCTGAGACAAACTGTCTTACCATTGTTGATGACATAGACATCAATACACATGGCAAAGAGGGTTCAAGAAGGTTGAAGAAGCCCAGAAAGGTCAAGGTTGTAGGCATAGGCTAAAGGATTCCCTTAAATACTCCCCCCTTTGAAGATTGAGTCTCTATATCTTGGTTTTTATTGAAACAATAGCTCCTAGGGCCAAACATAATGGGAACATGGTAATATGCAGCAGGTCGAAAGCAATAGATAGCAAGCAACAATTTAAACCCATCTGGGTAAGATTTTGCTAGGCTGTTTATGACTAGACTAGACTAGACTAGAACAGAACAGAGCACTTTTTAGGCCTCCTGTGCAAAAGCTCTCAGTGTCCATGCACAACAACAGAATCATCATTGTCATCATCATTATCATCATCATTATCCCAGTGGGGGAGGGGTGTAAAAAGATAAGAATAAATATTAATACTCCAGCCATACTACATGGGTAAAATATACATAGAGATTAGCTTTGGAATAAGATTTATGTTGTACTACTATAGTTCGTAATGCAGGACTTGGCATGTAGTACAATATTTGTGCAGAAACAATGAAGAGGAGGAGGAATTTATGGCTCTTGATTTAGAGATGTTGATGGACACCCAGGCAGAAAAAGGCTTCCCTGCTCAGAGGTAGGACGAGATTCCTCTCTTCTTTCAACTCTTCACCAGTCCTGCATCTTAGTAGCTACAAACATTGCCTCAGTCTTTAGTTTTGTTTAGTTTTTTGGGGAACAAAAGACATGCTGATAATGGAAACACAGACAGGTATAAAGGTTTCTGCACCGTATTCTTGCAAGTGTTCTTTTGCAATTAGGGAGTCTCCAAATATCGTCAAAGTTTTCAGCCCCACTTTGGTGATACATAATTACAGTGAAAGCTATGTAGATCTCTGACTTATTGAAAGCATCTGCTAGTGTTCGGCAGGGCCTGTGCTATTTAAAACTGAATGTTTGCAGATGCTATTCTGTTGTTGTCAAATCAAGGCTTGTCCCAGAAAGAGGAAATTTAGACACAAAATACTATCAAAATAATTTTCTCCTCTCTCCCACCCCCTCACTAAATTTGCACTATAAAGTAACTGAAGAGCTCTTTGGGGGGGAGGGAGTAGAGATATTAGGTAGGAGATTATGGACAGCTGAAACAAACATGGCACCTGCTGTTCTGCAAAGTAAGGAAATCAATTGCTTTTTTGCAAATTTGCTAATATAAGCAGATGGCCAGAACCCCAAATTTATTCTTTGCCTGCAGTTTATCTCCCTTTGCCTGAGAAAACCTGACATTACAAGTCCCTAGTTAACATTTTGTTGTATAGGAGGATGCTACATATGTATAAGAGCTGTAAATATTTTTTTTTTAAAAAAAAAACCTTTTTCCTTCATTCTCTATCTCTTATTAATGCAAAATTAGGTATGGGGTAATTTCAGCAGGTGGCAGCAGCTGGCTATCCTCATTTGAGCTCAGACATTTTGTAGATTTGCCCAGGTTAGTACTTGGATGCAGAAGCTGAAAATAATTCCAAAAGAAGGTTATGGCAAACCCTTTCCATACATGAAGTTGTCAGGAATTAGATTTGAGGAGAGAAGCTCAAGAATAGATCATATGTTGTATATGTAACAGCTCCCAGGTTCATTATATGGGAGAGATCCCTTTTGAAAATCATCAAGTATCACTGATAGTCAAGAATAGGCAACTTGGTGTTTACCATCTGTTTTGGACCACAACTCCCATAATTCCTTATCAATGGTGAATCTAGCCAAAATTTCTGGAGCATACCAAGCTGCCAAGTCTGGATTATGCTGGGGTAGATGAAGCAATGGTCCTTCAAGGCAGCTAGCATTTATCCTTGGTGTGCCTTAAGAATTATTCAGTTTGGCCAAGAAGGCTGCTGGTTAAAGAAGCACTCAAAAGATTTCCTGGAAGCTTGGCTGAAGGGCCGTGAAGTTGTGATGTAATCAGAAACAGCCTATAGGAAATGTAAAAAAAGCATGAACAACTATATTTTTAGCTTGTTCTTTAAAATTAGAAAGATTGAGTTAATATTCAGTGTTATTTTTCTTCACCCACTGAGGAGTATTTTCTTTAGGCAATTTACAAGCCTTATTCCTTCCTATCAGAGGAAAGAGAATCTAGCATCAATGTACATGTGGAATTCATGAATATATGTAAAATTAACCACATGCGTAAGAGAGAAGATATAATGGAAATATTGGGCATGTGGAGAGGAGCCCTTTAATCTATAATATACAATTTCCAAGGAAGATATCCTGAAAAAGTGTGACTCTATGCTCTAAACTAACCTTCCTTCAACATTGTTCCTCTCAATTATACTGGACTGTACTACCTGAATTCCTATACAACAAGGGATTGTGGTAAAGAAAATCTGAAGGACACCAGGTTTACAGGTGATGGAAAGACAAAGCCATAAAACATTTCATTATTAAATAACATATTTAATATATTATGAGACTAGTATAAAAGAGAATTATGTTTCCTACTAAATTACTCCATATATCTCTGTTATGTATAGAACAGACAAATCCAATGATTTGCTCTCTGGAACTTTCACATTTTTGAAATCCAAGTTTATACTGTCATATTTTCTATTTTTGCAAATCACAAGTCCTGAACAGAATGGAGCACGATTGAAATTTTCAGGACAGAATGAAACTTGAAGACCAGTTGAATTAAACTTCATCAGTTTGGCACATGCTAGGGAGGGCTATGATCTGCAAAAATACAGAAAATCATCAGAAAGCAGCAAAGAAATATTGAAAATTAACACTTTGCTGCTATTTAATGGTCATCTGGTTGTTTCTGAAGACCGGATTTGGCAATCTGAAGACGTGATAGGAACTATAATACAAGGGTGCTCCAAGACAGTGGATTGAGAAGTCAACTCAAAGTAGCATATAGAATTGCATAAAGAAGGAACAACTCATCAATTGCAAAATATTACTGAAGACGTCATCAGAAATTGACCTTTTTTAAAATTACTAAACTGGAGCCTAGACAACAACCAAAAAACAAAGCCTAGTTGCCAGTTACAATTGCTTATATGATACATGGTCCAGTATCTAATGATGACCAAACTACAGACTGTTAACATGTATTTCTGACTCCAAACTACATTTAGCTGGTGGGATGAACAGCATCATATGCTCACCAGATGATAAAAGAAATGAGTTGATAGAATCAAAGTTCAAGTTACAAGAAAATCTAATTTATTTCTTCACAGCATTTATTGATGTGTATGATACTTAACAAAGGAATTTCTTTGAAAAGCTAATATTTTTCATGGAACTAGGGAGGAACTTTTTTCAAGCTTTTAATGGTTTGTTATAATTTACTACAATGTATTAAAACTTTTTAAAGAACAATAATTCTACAGATAAGCATTAATTAGAAGCAAAAATTCTAAAACTTTGTCTTAATATTTTTTTCAGATATTATCTCATGGCAGGCAATCTATGTTATCACTGTATATTGGAAATTAATAAAAACAAATCATTCCTCATATGGTGACAAAAAAGCTCTGTTTTCTATCCCAGTGGGTTATTTTGCTTGGACAAAGTACACCACAGCATTCATACATGTTCATAGCACTTCATGGAAGCAAAAACAATTAAATATACTCTTCTAAATAAGGGAATGACAATCTACCTCAGCATTCTCTCAAGAAAGCCAAACAAAACTGTCTTGTCTAGAGCAGAGGCAACATAATACTGGAATATGACCACATTTGGGTTAGAAAGTATGCAATAAGCTGTGGGGAAGAGCAAAAAGTAGGACAAGAATGGGTAGCTCTGGTGCTTATGATCTGGCTGGATGAGAGGTAAAAGCATGTCCCACTGCTGACTTCTCAAAAAGAAAGTTTGACACTGCAAAGACAGATGTTTGTGTGTGTACATGCACATGCATGGATGTTCATGTGTGTCATGAATAACATTGATATGTGTAATGTCAGAACCATGATTTAAGACAAACTTAATTTTGTCAGAACAGAAATATCAAGCTTCAACAATGATACTCTGGAAATTAGATAACTGAACTGAATGGGAATGGGTCACTTCACTTCAGAAGAGTACATAAAAATCATGGCGGGGAGATTGCAAAAGGATGTCAAATTCTGCCTGGCTACTTGCCAAAAATGTTAGAATGATTTCAATTTGAATTCAAGCCAGTTAATATTACAGCGATCCAAATCTATGGTTCAACCACAGATGGAGAGGAAATAGAAGTGGAACAGTTCTGTGGTGAATTGCAACAGTTTGTTGACACAAGAACAAAAAAAGACGTCAAATTGGAAGACTGGAATGATACAGCTGGAAGTAAAATAACATCTGGAATAATGAAAAAATTTGCCTTGATGTAGTAAATAAAACAATTAATAGTATAATAGAATTTTACAAAGAAAATTCAATGATTATAGCAACTCTTTCTAACAAATGTTACTTCCCCAAATAGAAATCACTAGATGGACAACACCAAAAATAATATGATGATATACTCTGCAGCAAAACAGAGAAGCTTTATTCAATTAGCCAAACAAAACACAACAAAACCTGAGACCAACTATAGCTCAATGACAAACTTCTTGAAAAATTACAGATTTATAGATCAGCAATATACAGTCTCCACAATATTCCATTTAATTGTTCAATGAAGTTAAAAATAATAATTTAATGGTTTTGATTTCATCAACAGAAGTCCTAAAGAACTTTGGATTGAAATCTGTGCTAGTTTACAGATGAAGCAAACAAATGTCTGCCTGATGCTATGAAGAGGAAAAGTTGATGTGGAAACAGACTTTATTTTCCTAGATTAAAAAGTTCATAGGCGTGTGGCTGTAGCAATGAAATAAATTTAGAAGAGTGACTTTTGAAAGTTTCAGGTAGAAAGCAATGAAATAGGCATCCGAAATAATTCTTTCAAGGGATCAAATATATTACATCTCAAATGAATTCTTACCCTCTCCCTTCTTAATTATCGATCATTACAGCAGATTGCCTTGTGGAAAAAAATCTGATGAGAAAAGGAACATGTTAGGTGACAATTTCTCTGTAAAGCCAATCTGTCCCTCCAAAAGGGTCATGATCAGCAGTGGAAAGGGTCTGACTTATTTCTTTGTTTTAAAATAATACTTTATTTCTACTTCTGGGTGTATGTCTGCAAATATTTGATTTATAATTGTGAGCACTGGAATAGAAATATTGACACATAAGGACATCCGTTTTCAAGAGTCATTTGAGTAAATTAACATTCTTTTTGCTAGAAGAACAATTTGTTTGCTTGTTTTAAATATGTTCATCTCAGTTTTAAAAAAAAATTTAATTGAAAATTAAGTTTTAAAAACATTGAACGTGTTGATCTTTTTGACATATATCTCAGTCTTTACATTGTTATATAAGCTCAGAGCTGGAACTGGAGAGTTGTAATAAGTCGTCTCAGTTATTTGGATTCCACCCAATTGGCATCAGTGTTGCAGAAATACAATAGGAGAGTGGAAAATTATTTCACTTGAAAACAAAATATGGACAGAGAAAGAGGGATGTTCACACCCGATAATGTCAAGCATCTTTCATATATTGTACCAAAAATGTGTTTAATCTTTCTTACAACAACAAAGAACATCAGAAATGGGAATCAGTTTGTAAGCTTTAGGAGAAACCCTCCCACACTACCACCTCTTACAATACTAGACAGCACAGTATCAACAATAGAGACCTTTAAATTTCTAGGTTCTGTCATATCACAAGACCTAAAATGGACATCTAACATCAAAAACATCATCAAAAAAGCAAAACAAAGAACGTTCTTCCTGTGCCAACTTAGAAAGCTCAAATTGCCCAAGGAACTGCTGGTCCAGTTCTACAGAGGAATTATTGAGTCTGTCATCTGCACTTCTATAACTGTCTGGTTTGATTCTGCAACTCAACAGGACAGACACAGACTTCAGAGAGTACTTAGGATTGCAAAAAAAAAAAACAATTGCTACATGTTACATTTTTGCATACTTGCAAATATTCTATTCCCATTGGTGAACAAATACTCGAATCTGATTGGTGTTCTACTCGACAGTGATTGGTCAAAAATAGCTAGCCTATGATTGGCCACCTCAGCGGCAGGAGAATCAAGGAGCTGTCATTGGCCGTGAGCCGCGAGCAGCCTCTCTATAAAAAAGGAGCTGCCGTGGCTCTTGGCTCAGACGGAATCTAGCAACTAAATAAAAGAGCTGAAGTTATTCTGGTCTCATTCTTCACGAACTCTACACTGGCGATGAGGATGAGATTCTGAGACAAGGAGACCAGTTGAGCATGTGGCAATGAGAACCGAGCAGACAAAATGGCCAGAACCAACTCGCCACCCACACCATTCAATCCAGCGATGGAGGACTGGGAATCAGACATCAACAGATTCCTCATGTTCCTAGAAAGCAACGACTTGCAAGGAATCTCCGACAACTGAAAGAGAGCCATGTTGCTGATGCACTGTGGGCCCACAGTGTTCAAGATGGCCAAGGCATGAGCCAAACCAGAGGATGTAAAGCAGATGGCCTGGCTAGATTTGGAAAAATTACTGAAGGCTCATTATGCACCAACCGTCTCCAGCCTTATTCAGAGACACGAGTTCTACAAATGGGACCAGAGAGAAGGTGAGAGTATTGCAGACTTTGTAGCAGCTCTCAGGGACATTGGAGGGGCATGCGAGTTCCTCAACATGGATAAGGCCATGAGGGATCGCATGGTCCTTGGTCTAAGAGATCTCACTTTACAAAGCCGACTACTAACCCGACCAAAAATTACAGTCACTGAGGCTATCGCTGAGGCCACAGCAGCTGAAGCAGCTAAAAAATCAGCAGCCAAAATGCAACAAATGAATGCGACAACACCAAAAACACCGGCAGAAACAAGCCAAATTCCAGAGGAAAAGTCAGAGAACATACACAAGACCATCACACACTACAAGGATAGCGAATCGTTGTCCGAGATCGACAACGATGAAGAGGATATCCACAGACTCCAGGCTGAACGAAATAGATGGGAGAAGAAAGGATGTAAGTCGGGGTTGCAGTGCTCTGGTTGCGGAGGAGACCACCCCGATTCCGAGTGCCATTTCCTAGATGCCATGTGCAGGTACTGCGAGAGATGGGGACACCTAGCAAGAGTCTGCCGAAACTGTAAAAGCTACAGCCCCCAACATAGAGACAACACACCACCAAGAATAAAAGAAAGACAGACATTGAGCCGTGAGAGTTGAGAAAGCAGAGGCGAGCAGCTAAATGAAAACTACAGAAAAGAAGAAACACACCAAACTATAACCATCGGTATGCCGGAAAGTACATGTGGCAGTCAGCATCAAGGACCAAGAATGCGAGATGGAGGTGGACTCCAGATCATACCTATCAATGGTATCATGGAATACCATTAAAAGACTGATATCGCATATACGAAGAATGGAATTAGAAAACCAAACACTGATACTAAAAGACTATCAAGGAAACAGGATTCCTGTAGTCGGACTTGGACACTTCCAAGTCACATTCAAAGAACACATGAAAATTCTGCCTTTAACCATCATAGACCGGAACCGCCCCAGCCTGTTGGGACTCGAGTGGTTTGAACCCCTGGGAATCGGAGTGACCAGCATCAACAGCATCACCAGACAGACTGGGAGGAGAACCTAATGAGGGAGTTCCAGGATGTCTTCGATGGGAAATAGGCAAGTACCGAGGGTCCCCCATATCATTTAATTTAAATCCGACAATATCTCCAATTAGATTAAAAGTGAGGCGAGTCCCCTTTACATTAAAACGAAGATTGCTGAGGAATTAAATAAACTCATAGCACAAGGCATATTGGAACCAATTGATCACGCTGAATGGGAAACCCCAATCGTAACCCCAATTAAGCCAGATGGGTCCGTGAGAATCTTTGGTGACTACAAGGTCACCCTAAACTATGAACTACAGCAAAGCGCATATCCTGTTCCAGTAGTGCAACACCTGTTACACTCATTGGGGAGAGGCAAGGTTTTTGCAAAGCTCGACCTTGCGCAAGCATACCAACAATTGCCAGTCGACCCTGAAACAGCAGAGGCACAAATGATTGTGACTCATAGGGGAGCCTTCAAATGCAAAAGACTGAAATTTGGAGTCAGTGTAGCCCCAGGGGTGTTCCAAAGCCAGATGGAGCAGTTGTTACAAAGGGTAAAAGGGGTAGTCCCATATTTGGATGACGTGCTAGTGTCAGCCAGCGACGAGAGACAACTAGAAGCCCGTCTCAGACTAGTATTACAAAGATTCCAAAAGGTGGGACTCAAGGTCAAAAAAGAAAGGTGTCAGATAGCCACCCCAAAATTCAAATTCCTGGGGTATCTAATCGATAAAGATGGCATCCACCCCACAGATAAAAAAATCAAAGCGATCAAAGAAGTGCCTAGACCAAAAAACAAAGTAGAATTACAAGCATTCTTGGGACTTATCAATTTTTACAACATTTTTCTGCCACAGAAGGCAATGACGGTGGAACCACTACATAGATTACTGGACAAGGCAGCCACCTGGAGCTGGGGATGACGAGAAGAGACAGCATTTCAGAAAATAAAAGATTTAATAACATCCGAATCTGTATTAATACAATACAGCGAGACACTACCATTGACAGTCACCTGCGACACATCACAGTTCGGCGTCGGAGCCATACTCAGCCACATGTTGCCAGATTGGAAAGAGGGACCGATTGCATTCTACTCTAAAACACTATCCAAAACAGAAAGGAACTACAGTCATTTGGACAGAGAGGCGTTAGCAGCAATATCCGGCGTCAAACGGTTCCATGAATACCTCTATGGTAGGACCTTTACACTCATTACAGACCACAAGTCCCTATTAGGAATATTAGCAGGGAACAGGGCCACTCCAAACATACTCTCCCCACAAATGACAAGATGGTCCAAGTTCCTTGCCGCATACAATTATAAATTAATTCACTGACCAGGCAAGGACATTTCACACGCCGATGCGCTGAGCCATACTCCCTTACCTGAACAAGGGAGTGATCCAGCACCAACCACATCCACCCTACAGATTGAGACACTACTAAACCTACCCATAACCGCAGCGGACATTGCGAAAGCAACCACAAGAGACAAAAAATTGTCATAGGTTTTAAACTGGGTAGGAAAAGGGTGGCCGGAAAATGAGACAGACATGAATTTTAAACCGTTCAAGAACAGGCCAACTGAACTGTCATTATTAAAAGGTTGCATTCTATGGGGGGATCGGGTGGTAATACCGGAAGCATTACAAGAGCGAGTACTGAATATTTTACATGAAGGACACCCAGGTATCATACGAATGAAATACCTGGCCAGGAATGATATATGGTGGCCAGGGATGGATAAGGATATTGGGAGATGGGTAGAAACCTGCACTAAATGCCAAAGATCCCGACCTGCACCTCCTTCAGCACCTATTCTTGACTGGGAAACAACGAGGGGGCCCTGGTCAAGAATCCACATAGATTTCACAGGGCCTACAAAAGGACACATTTTTAATCATAGTAGATGCTTATTCAAATTGGCTGGAAGTAAGCGTCATGAACTCAACAACTACAGAAGCAGTTATCAAACAACTGAGAAAACTTTTTGCCACAGATGGGTTAATTAGTTTCAGATAATGGGCCACAGTTCACAGCATTGACATTTGAAAAGTTCCTTGTCGAACACGGAATAAGGCATGCTTTGACAGTGCCGGGCTGACCGGCTATGAACGGGTGGGCAGAACACATGGTCCAGTATACCAAAGAAAACATAGAAAAAATAGACATGGGAGACCTACAAGAGAAGATTTATAAAATGCTCACCATATAACACATCACACCTAGCTCCACTACAAATAAAAGCCCAGCAGAATTATTAATGAGCAAAAAATTAAGATCATATCTGGATAGATTACACCCCACATATAACCCTGAAAAACCAACAGACTCCTCCAGCAAACACCGCACATTCGAACCAGGGAACCTAGTCTATGCTAAAAATCTCATGGGGCACCCGCTGTGTGTACCAGCAAAAATAAAACAAATAACAGGACCCCGGTCGTGTAGATTAGAAACAGACGATGAAAAAACCTGGAGAAGACACATTGATCAATTAAGATCAAGAACATTGGAATGAACCACTGATACACCCAGGCATGAAGAACAACACACACACACGCCAGAACCACAGCAAACATTAAACAAAAACAATAATAATCCAACCAGAGGGGGGGAGACCCCTCAAACACAAATAAGAGAGGAGGGGGAGACCCTCCATTAGAACAAGAAACACCACAAAATTAAAACACAACCCACAAACCACAAACCACATTCTCAAATAAACCAAGAAAGAAACAACTACATACCTGAAGAAGACTTTGGTGAAGAAGACCAAGAAGCCACTCCGGAAGGGAGCAGCCAAGCTGACTCTACCAGCCCAGTTAGGCCAGGTGGGAGCAACATGGCTGACTCTACCTTCCAAGAGGTTCCACAGAGAAGGACAGGAAAAACAACGATCCCATCCGAACCCACCGAAGACAACAGCATGACTAAACTGCACAGGTCAACTAGATAATATAAAAGCCCCACCTACTTACGTGACTACATAATATAGGACTATACATAATATAGCCTATGATTGGCCACCTCAGCGGTGGGAGAATCAAGGAGCCGTCATTGGCCACAAGCCACGAGCAGCCTCTCTATAAAAAAGGAGCTGCCGCGGCTCCTGGCTCAGATGGAATCTTGCAACTAATAAAAGAGCTGAAGTTACGCTGGTTTCAAGTCTTATTCTTCACGAACTCTACACTACAAACCTGTCTTCAATCGAGGACCTGTATACTGCACAAGTCAAAAAGAGGGCTGTGAAAATATTTACAGACCCCTCACATCCCATATATAAACTGTTTCAACTCTTACCCTCAAAACGATGCTATAGACCTCTGCACACCAGAACAACTACACACAAGGACAGTTTTTTTCCCAAATGCCATCACTCTGCTAAACAAATAATTCCCTCAATACTGTCCAACTATTAACAAAGTCTGCACTACTATTACTGTTAATCTTCTCATTACTCCTTATCACCCATCCCCTCCCACTTGTGACTGTATGACTGTAACTTTGTGGCTTGTATCCATATGATTTATATTGACTGTTTCCTAGTATGATTTGATTGCTTATTGTACATACTTATTGCTATGACTATTATTAAGTGTTTTACCTTATGATTCTTGACAAAGTGTATTTTCTTTTATGTACACTGAGAGCATTTGCATCAAAACAAATTCCTTGTGTGTCCAATCACACTTGGTCAATAAAGAATTCTATTCTATTCTATTCTATTCTATTCTATTCTATTCTATTCTATTCTATTCTATTCTATTCTATTCTATTCTATTCTATTCCATTCCATTCCATTCCATTCCATTCCATTCCATTCCATTCTATTCTATTCTACTGAAGTGTCAATATTTTAGGATCCAATCTCAGTCAGTCACTGAGACTAGAGGTTTGGTCTTCTGAGATTTTGGACTCATGCTGGATTCCATCTTTTGGGAACTTTTCTCTAGCAGACTCTGCAACATTATTCTGGGACATGTATATTTGCCTTAATTTGGTGTTAATATTATTTTCTGAAAGGAGACTTTTTGTAAAATCATTGGCTGTGATTGAAAGCTAGAACTGTCAGTTGTAAATCTTCATTCCTTCATCCTTTTCCTTTCCTTTCCCTGTAATATTCATGTTATATGATATGAAAAGTGGATTTCCAATTCACGAGCAAAACTTGAAGTATAGAGACGTTCCACTCTGATCACAGAGAGTAGGTTTCACACACACACACACACACACACACACATACACAAACAAACAAACCACTTTGATTCAGACATCTCTGAGATCTTTCCAAGTAAGCTCAATTTATTTTGTCACTTAGCTGAATTATATCAATTGAGATCTAGTGAAATCAAGGAAGACTAAATGGGCTACTTTTTGAAAGTAAAGTCTACAATTAGATTTTTTTGGAATATATTTCAATTACCGTTAAGTAGATTTTGATGGAGTAAAATTTAAACAGTGTAATGGAATGTGTAGCATGTATGGAAGGCGCAGGATTCAGAGTCATACAGAAAAAGATACTCTAATCCAGGGGAGGTAGGAAACATGAGAAAGTGACTCAGACTAACTCAACTATAATTAATCTAGGTATAAATTAATCTGTAGAATTGTCCTGGCAGAATTTCAAGATTGATGTCAAACTCTTTCAGGCTGGCAAAATCAGGAAACAAGAACTACTTGGAGTTCTATAACATTTTTATTAGGATAATGTAATCTTATAGGTTTCCATTTAGAAGGGAATACTTAAGGTTGATTCAGATATAATTTAAAGTTTAAATCAATGTAACAGTGAGCTTCATGCACTCTCCTCTCCTCCTTTCTTCTTTGTGTTCAAATAACAGAAAGGAATTACTCCCTGTCCCCTTTCTCATTTTAACTAGTGTTTCAATATATCTGTCTGGAAAACTCAGGTTGATTAAATTATCAATTGTCTAAACCACCCATTATTTAAGTGGGGAAAATGGGATAATGAAATTTTGTTCTGCTTACTCCTTAATCACTTCTGGCACTGTGTTAAAAGCCTGCATAACCATTCATCTTGAATGAATAGATGAAAAAAAAAAAAGGGAACTCCAGTCAAGCAGAAGCTGTGAGCTTCTAAGATGCTTCCAAAACTTTCCTGCTAGTCTGTTATAGTCTGACACCATAACATCCATTCAAAAAGAAGTTTTAAATCTTCCAGATGTAAAAATATGTGAGATAGATAGATGATAGGTAGATAGATAGTGTGTGTGTGTGTGTGTTTGAGGAAGAGAGAGAGAGAGAGAGAGGGAGGGAGAGGGAGAGGGAGAGGGAGAGGGAGAGGGAGAGGGAGAG
>BLBF01000007.1:46831675-46842485 GCA_015471245.1 Laticauda colubrina | reverse complement strand
GAGAGAGAGAGAGAGAGAGAGAGAGAGAGAGAGAGAGAGAGAGAGAGAGAGAGAGAGAGAGAGAGAGAATTTTATCTTAAATTCACAACTGGCTTATAGCAATGTCCAGTGATTTACTGGGTATATAAACTAGGGTATAGGTAGCATATTAACAATATACTATATTTTTTACTATCAGATATGTATCTGTACAAATGTATGTTTGGACTTGTGTAGCTTTACCCTATTAATATAATGTCAGGATAGCAAATTGAAGGCCAAACTGTGCATAAATTGCAGAAAACATTACTCTTGTAACATTCAGTTTGTTCCCTATACTTAAAATCTGCTTCACATACTGAAAATTTCTCTGGAAAAATTTGAAATGCTCCTAAAATAAATTAAAATGTAAAATAATATATTTTATAATATATCATTATAAAAGTTATAGCAATATATTGTAAACAACCAGACATAGGAATGAAATCTGAATAATGCCTGATATATAATAACCATATTTATGTCATTAGCTAATTCAATCACTGCAATTCAATTCTTTGTTGTCATTGGATAAAAATGTTCTAATTTTGTGGCAGTGCTGATTATTGGGCAAATGAAAAATGAAATCCTATAGTCAACAGAGAGGCCCGCTTGATGCTTGGTGCGGCTGTCTGCAAATGCAATGGGAAATGTTCAGAGAGTGGACCATTAAAAAAGAATAATAAGCTTGCCTAAAATGCTGACACTTGTAGAATGAATAAATCCTTTTTCTAGGTCACAGTAAATTGCACAGTAGGAACTTTTTATCTATCCAGATATGTCCTTGTCATTGCCATTAATATATTGGGAATAGAAGCCCATTACATACTTAAGTTCTGTTATTATTGATTATGTATCACACAATAAGGTGCATTGTTTCAAAACAGTACCTTGAACTATATGTAAGATAATAGACAGAAGTCAGTACAAGATGAGAATTCCAAGTTCTTCCAGAAATTGTGAAACTCCAAAGAAAATCAGAATGGCATGGAATTATTGTCCTCTAGTACAGAATTAAAATGAATTTAGGACTGATTTTTGAAGTTTAAAAAACATCTTTTTAACTTCTTCGATGTGCCTTTTTAACTTTACTCTTGCTTGTAGTAAAGTTTTTGTTTTGTTCAAGTTTTTGCTGACAAAAGTTTTAAAAATGAAAGTAATATAGAAAATAAAGCATTTTTCTTGAAGAATTTGATCTAGAGAACAACATTAAATGAACTGCAAAAATAATTTTACCAGATATTTTGGGGCAATTGTTTATTTATTTATTTATTTTTAGGTTCAACATTCATATGATTTAACAAGTAAAATCATCGTGACATGCTTCTGACTATCTTGGCATTGGGATCTTCAGGCGATTGTGGATTTGAATGATGCCTTCAGAAGATAAGACAATAAGTTCCACCTCCCCTCCATGGATATTGTCTTTAGAGAAGGAATGGTTCTATTGTGGAACCCTGGAAAAATGATAATGTTGGCAATGGTATTCAAAGTAAGTGGTGATAACTTCAAAATGACACAACATTGAGTATATTATCACAGAAATAAATAAATTTTTATTTGTGTCATGAGTCTCACACATGTGCATAAGTCCCCTCTCTCCCAATGGACACTTATACATATCAGGTAAAGATTTTTGCCTTGTCATATTCAATGACAGCACTACATGGAAACTAGCTTCCCTTTATAATTATGGTTTCTATCCCTAACATTTGGTCTACATCAATTAATTGGAACAAATTCAGGACCAACTTTTCTTCCTAGATAGCATCTCATTATTTTAGGTAATTAGTTGCAATGCCTGGTAACAGCTGTTTTATCTCAGCAGGATGGAAGTTGGGGGCAGTGGTGGACAAGGTTTCATATTTAGTTCAAACAACTGAACAAGACTGTTGATGGTTACTCATAGAGTAAAAATGAAATGGTAACACATTATGAAGTAACAAATATATAATGAGATGCCTATTTCTAGAATGTAGGTGTCAAAGATGCTTCACTCTTACCATCCTTGAGGCAAAACAGTGATTTCATGCATAAATCAAATAGAAATGTAACTTAGAAAGAAAAGAAAATTAAATGCCCTTAACTTTCTCCAGTACTGTTAATGATAAGAAATGGAAACTCACCTCACTGTTAACACTTGTTTATCCTCCAGATTTCTGGTATGTAGAAGTAAAGTGGGGTCATGCCTGTGGTTCCTCAGCTACATTTTGTTTTGTTTTGTTTTTCTTCCCTTGGGAAGTATTATTTCTCCCTGCCACTTTTTTCCCCTCAATATCCCTCTTTATTTGTCTCCATCTGAAATAGAAAGTTGGATGCTGGAGCAAGGGATAAAATCGTAACCATGAACCTTCTCATGGTTAAAATTTCATCAGGGAATTTTGGGAAAAGGTCAGTCATATTTAATTGCAGTTATTCTAAGATTGCACACACTCACATTTCTGTTAAATGTGGCTTAGCTTTAAACATGGATAGGGCACTGTCCTTTGAATTTGTTCTTGGCCCGATTGGGGTCAGAATTATGAAATGCAGGATGGAGATGAAAAATAATTCTAAGAAGTGTCCAATTTGTGTCCAAACTTCTGAAAAAAAAAAGTTTATCATGGATTGATGTTCAAATGAAATGGGGTCATTCAATTTGTATTTCAGAGTCATTTGAAAAAATATGTAACATTTAAGCATGCCCAGCAGCACCTAAATTGTGGACATTGATTTGGAGGCATTTGATTTAATTGGATAGTTTAAACCAACTTTCTAGTTTTGATTCAGAAAGTTTGGAGAAACATTTTAACCAATAGGTATAAAATCTTCCTAATCTTCACAGACTAATACCTGATTCAAACAAATGCAAATTTATCTATAATCAAAGTGATATTTTTGAAGTATTTGAAAAATGGATTCTAATAAATTAAAAGTTTCAGCTCTCACTTGGAAAGAAATGATAGCTTTTTCTCATATAAGCTGTATTAAACTGGTTGCCCATAAAACATTATAGGCATGATGTGATTTTGCTTACCTAATGACCCCCAAGTGATTATCATTACCAATATTTATTTTTTCATAGTGTTCCTTGTTTTTAATATTATTCCAATAACTATAGACATTTTGTTCATGCATATGTTCAAATAGACAATAAAACCCAACACATATAACATAACATGTTATTTTTTTAAAAAAATCCATTAGTTTTGTAGTTTTTGAGGTACCAGGCTAATAAAGCTCTCTGAAACAGAAACCCTAAGCCCCAGCCTGGTTACTGAGTTACATCATGTAAATTAGTTTAGGGAGAATTCTAAAAGAGATGAAAGTGATCATGCATTTGCTTGGTACCATTACTTGAAGATGGAGAAAGATGTAGCACCATTTTTCTCTGTAACCAACCTCAACAATAATGTTTGAATTTTTGTATTGTTGGCAGCTTTGTTTCATCATAATCATGTCTTTCAAGGAATACAATAATGCCATTGCCCTTGGTCCATCAGATTTCACCTGCAAAAATACAGATGACAAAAAGAAATATAGAAAAGTATAAAAATGTTGTTGTTGTTTAATGATAATGTAGATACATGTTCTAGATTTGGTAATTCTATATTACTTAACGTGTTGTTGAAATGATGCAATGAAGAAAGCAGTTCCACAATCATAATTTTGGATTAAGTAAAATATCTTGGAAATACAATATGCATCTATATCACATTTTACACTTCTTCCATGTGTAACGTTTAAGATGTGTTGGGACCCAAAAGTCCCAGCCAGATTGTAAAAGAGAGGGAGAGGGAGGGGGAGAGAGATCATTAATGTTTATTGCGTCAAATCAAATTGATTTGAATATAAATATAATTTCATTCAAAAGGATGGTACTCATAGCATTATTATGTTGTAATACATCTTCTTTCTAATAAATTCTATTAATCAGAGAGCTGAAATTTGGGGTTTCTGTATTAACACTTTTGAGCCTACAGAGCCTAAACATATATAGAGGAAAATATGAAATGGATTATCAATCAAATTCAATTTAGATAATAGAGTTATAATGAATACTGTTAAGAAGACCAATTTTTTGAAAAGAATCAAAAAACTGAACTGAATCAGCCTGATCCGACAATCTAGTTTGACTTCTTGAATTGATTAAGAACAAACAAATCAAACTAAAGCCATACATCAAATTGAATCAATATAGTTTCTGCATAACTGAAGGTAAAGAATTCCACAAAACCCAAATAACATTATGTAATCTACCGTTATGTATGCATGTACTAAAGGAGTAAGCATAAAGTGACCAAAGGCTACACATTTACTGTTCTTAACTCAACTATATGCACATCACAAGGACTATGTAAATTCAGTATATTTTCACAATGTAACTCCTATCTGCATCCATTTTAGATTATTATAATCTAAATCAGTAAAGCCCCTGTCACACTGCAAAAACGGATGCAAAGAGGAAGCAAAATGGACAAGAAACCTTGCCATCCGTTCTAAAATGCGATGTACTCACTGCCTCCATTTTGCTTCCTCTCAATCCGTCCAGCATCCATTTATTGACGTTTCATCCGCTCCAAAAGTTTTGGGCTACTCAAAACTTTCGCATGGAAAATGTATCCAATCCGTCCGTTCTGCATCCGCTACGCATCCGCTACGCATCCGCTACACATCCACTACACATCCGCTACGCATCCGCGATATCCGCTAGGCATATGCAACACATCCGCGCAACTCCCTCCGCCCGGATGCAGGGAGGAAGCGTAACGCATGCAGAACGGATGCAAAACGGTTTCCTAGTGGATGCAGCACGGAAACAAAGCGTTTAAAACGGAAAAAACGTTCGTAGAGGGGACCTATCTCGGCTATTAAGGATGCATAGAGGATGCCTAGAGGATGCCTGGAGGATGCCTAGAGGATGCAAAGGGACACATATACTGCCTATAAAAAGGGGGAGCAACTCATCTGCATCTCACTTTCAGACCAGCAGCCCACCAGAGCAGACCTCTGCAGCCTTCATCTGACTCTTCCTCTTCCACAGCATCCAGTCATCTCCACCATGGATTGTGACAAAATCCTTTTGGCAGCCAACATCCTTCTGCATCACTGCAAAACCATCAACAGTCTCTGTGAACTCTACTACGGCAAGAAAAGGAGGCACCCAAAAAAGTCTGGGTCCAAAGATGGTTAGCCAGAAGAGCACAGTACCAACTTTACGACAAGCTGATGGTGGAGCTCAGGAGCGAAGACACTCGTGCGTTCCAGAACTTCATGAATATGCCTCCAGCCATGTTTGATGAACTTCTGCAGCGCCTGACACCCAGGTTGAGCAAGACAAAAACCAACTTCCCACGCAGCCTGGAACCTGGGCTCAGGGTGGCACTCACTCTGCGCCATCTGGCCTCAGGGACCCCCTACTCTTCCTTGCATGCTTTTCTATGCAGCACAGTGTTTCTCTAAAATATGCTAACTCAATGTTTAACAAGCTCAGTTTGATAAGTTTAATTATTTTCTCAGAATTATCTCACTGCTGCCTAAAACTGACCAGACCTTAACCAGTTTCATACTGAAGACTTTTGTGATCCTAAATGTGTTTTCATTTGTTTGGAAAATGATATTTTAAATTACTTTTATTACCATTATATTTATGAATGGTCCAAGGTAGTTGCTTGGTGAGGAGTACATGTATAAGATTATATCACTATGCTTTTTTGTGAAGAAATTAATATTGCATACCATTTCTTAACTTAAATTATCCCAAGGAGAACTATCCCACATTAAAAATGGACATAATGTCTGCAAAATGGAAAATATTTTTAAAAATCTCCCTAGCAATTCCATTAGAGACATTCATGTTTATTAAGCCCATGTCACACTGCACCAACGGATGCAAAGATGATGTAAAATGGAGAAAAACGCTTGCCATCCGTTGGTTAACGCGATGCATCTGTTCTGTACTCACTGCATGCGTGATTCATATGTTCTATCCATCCAGCATCTGTCTACTGAGATTTCATCCGCTCAAAAAGTTTGGAGCTGCACAAAACTTTTTGAGCGAATGAACTTTCCACCGCGTCCATTCTACATCCGCTACACATATGGGGAACAAATGTTCTACGTCCGTCGTCATCTCTTACATGTCCGCTGTATCCGCTTGGCATCCACCGCGCATCCACGCAATTCACATCCGCTCCAGCGAAAAATGGAAAGAGGGAGGAAGCGAAACGGACGTGGAACGTCCGCACAGCGTTAGTAGCACGGACATAGAAAGGATGAAAGCGGATGCAGCTCGCATATAAAACATTAAAATGGAAAAAACGTTCATATAGGGGACGAATCTCAGATATTTAGGATGTCTGGAGGATGTCTAGAGTATGCAGAAGGATACCTAGTGGAAAACCGATATTTCCTATAAAAAGGGGGAGGAAATTACCTGGATCTCACTTTCAGGCCAGCAGCCCTGGTGTGCAGACCTCTTCAGCCTTGCTCTTGCTCTTGCTCGTCCACATCATCAAGTCATCTCCACCATGGATCGTCGCACACTACTTTTGGTAGCCGCCATCATTCTACACCAGTGCCAAGCCCTCTTCAGGCTCTTTCACCTGTTCTACACAAGGAAAAGGAGGCATCCAAGAAGTGTGTGGGTCCAAAGATGAATCGCGAGAAGAGCCGAGTACGGACTGTATGACAGGCTGATGCTGGAGTTGAGGAACGAAGACACTCGTGCATTCCAGCACTTCATGAGGATTCCACCAGCAATGTTTGACGAAGTTGTGGAGCGGCTGAGACCCAGACAAACACCAACTTCCAGCCCAGCCTGGACCCTGGGCTGAAGGTGGCACTGACTCTGCGCCACCTGGCCTCAGGGATCACGTACAGGAGCATGCAGTACTCCTGGAGGGTGCCACACAACACCATCAGCATTGTGGTCAGAGAAGTGGTGCAGGCCATCATCAAAGAATACCTGAAGGAGCTCCCCCAGTGCCCCACCACTGAAGAAGACTGGAAGAAAGTTGCAGAACAGTGGTATCAGAAGTGGAACTTGAGGCAACGGGTCAGCTTCAGAGGCTCAGGTATACAACACCAGTGACCTCAAGGAGGGGCTGGAATGCAACCTCATCATGGGCTTCCCAGATCCAGACCCCCAATCCAACGACACACAAGATGTGCCCTACTTCATCGTGGGTGATGACGCCTTCTCCCTCAGAACCAACCTCATGAAGCCCTACACTTCCAGATACCTCACCCGTGAAGAGAGGATCTTCAACTACAGGCTGTCCAGGACAAGACCGGTAGTGGAGAACGCCTTTGGCATCCTGGCCAACAGATTCCAGGTACTTCTCACCACCATGCAGCATCGCCCACAGACCGTGAGGAGCATCGTGGAAGCTTGCTGCATCTTGCACAATCTCATGCGCTCCCGCTACCCAGTGTTGCAGAACAGGCTCGTGGACTGTCAACAAGGGAATGGGGATATGGAGCCTGGTGAATGGAGGCAAGGGCGAAACCTGATCGACACTGTGGATGTACCAGGCCCCAACAGAGCTTCATGTGAAGTGAAGAAGCAGCGCAACCTCCTGAAACACTGGTGCAACTCCCCAGCTGGAGCAGTGGAGTGGCAAGAAAGGATGGTAGATGCTTAATGGAAGCTTCCTTGAGCCTGTCTCATCACACTGATGAGATTGTGCCATGTATCTTGAGTGGCCCTCCAATGACAGGGCATTTAATAAAGAGTTGTGTTTATGTTGAAATGTGTTGATGAATGATGAAATTGTTATTGATAATAAAGGGCCATCAGTGTGGCACCTGGGAGGTTGGACCATACAGTCCCACTATGCTTGCACTGGAGGCTTATCTATCCCACAGCTATTACCCATCCCACAGCTATTACCCATACCACAGCTATTACCCATATCACAGGTATCCCTGCCCATCCCACAGCTATCCATCCCACTGCTATCCTTACCCATCCCACAACTATCCATCACACAGCTATCTTTATCCATCCCACAGGTATCCTTACCCATCCCACAAGCATGCAAAGGCTTAAACCATTTCTAAAAGTTTCCACCAAGACTTTATTAAGTAAAAGAACTTAATAATAATAAAGAACCAATTGTGTGAAGCAAAGATAACCTTTATTAATAACAAACTGTAGGACTTTCTTAAAAAAGCAAAATGAACCAAGAAAAGTGTCCCAAGCAAAGATAAAGTGAACAGGTAACAACTCAGTCTCTGGCATTTTTCTCAGTCCCTCTGAGGCATGCCCATGGTCTCAGGGGTGAAGGGTCCAGGGGCTGTGGAGGTGGCAGTGGCTGGAGTGCTGGTCTGAGGCGCCATTGGGGTGCCTGGCCCTGAGAGGACAACAGGAGATGGTGTGTGCAGGAAGCTCTCAGAGAGCTGGCTCAGTCCCGTGTTGTTGAGAGGCCCTTACTCCAGGACATGAGGTGTCAGTCCCAAGACTGATGACAGATGTTCTGAGGCCGGGCTTGGCTATGGGGTGGAGGAAGGACGAGTGGAGTGGGGTTGCTGGTCTGCAGCTGAGCGAGGTGAGGCGTTGGTGGCATCTGTGGCGTCGGTGGCATCGGTGGCATCGGTGGCATCTGTGACATCGGTGGCATGTGTGACATCGGTGGCATCGGTGGCATCAGTGGCATCTGTGGCAGGCGAGGAACCTGTGCCTGGACTGGGAAGGGCTGCGTGTGCTGCTGGAGCTCTTGGTATCTGTAGCCTTAGTAGATGAGGGTTTCCCTGATCTCCAAGAGGGCAGTGTGACTCTGTCCCTCCGGTTTGCCTCTCTGCCTGCTTTCTGTGGAGGTGGAGCTGGGTGTGGGTGTGGGTTGGTCTCTGGTGGCCGCGGCCTCCTCTTGCTCCATCTGCGTCAGGGGATCCTCCATGTGCTCCGGCATGGGGTGTGCGGCTGTCAGGGGGGTCTCCGTCGTGGGGCACTCCAAAGTTACCTGCCTGGACACAGGAGCTGACTCTTGGCCAGAAGAGGACTGGCTGTCTGTGGGCTGCCTGAGAGAGAGGGTTGACAGAGGGTCTGCTTCTCGGTGGTGGATCTCACCCTCCAAGGAGCTGCACTTGGCCATCACGTAAGTCTCCTGGTCCGTCAGCTTGACCGCGGCCTGGCCAGACGTACCAGGTGTGCATATTCTTCCACCACCCCAGGAGGACATCCGAAGTGTAGCCCAGGTTCTCCGCCTTCTCTCTCTAAGCATCTGCTTCCTTTGGGTGTCTCGATAGAGCCTGTGTCCCTTCCCCCAGAGGTACTCGTTCTCCCTCAGCCATTCGAGCACCTCCTCCTCATGTTCCTCTGCAATGGAGTACTGTCTCCTCTCCCCCTTTTCACACAATTGCCTCTTCCTCCCTCTGGCATCCGCTACGCATCCGCTCCTTCCGCTGCACGTCTGCAGCCATGTTTGATGAACTTCTGCAGCGCCTGACACCCAGGTTGAGCAAGACAAAAACTAACTTCCCACCCAGCCTGGAACCTGGGCTCAGGGTGGCACTCACTCTGCACCACCTGGCCTCAGGGACCCCCTACAGGAGCATGCAGTAAGGCTGGAGGGTGCCACCCAGCATCATCAGCTTTGTTGTGAGAGAAGTGGTGCGGGCCATCCTCGAAGAATACAAGGAGGAGCTCCTCCAGTGCCCCACCACTGAAGAAGGATGGAAGAAAGTTGCAGTGCAGTGGTATCAGAAGTGGAACTTCCCCCACACTGTTGGAGCCATCGATGGCAAGCACGTGGCCTGCAAGGTTCCAGCCAACTCAGGGTCCACTTATTTCAACTCCAAGGGCTTCTTCAGCATCATCCTCTTCGCCATGGTCGATGCTGACTACAAGTTCATGTACATCGATGTTTCAGGCAACGGCTCATCTTCCGATGCCCAGGTATACAACGACAGTCACCTCAAGGAGGGGCTGGAAAGCAACCTCATGGTGGGCTTCCCAGATCCAGAACCCCTGCCCAAAGACACGCAAGATGTGCCCTACTTCATCGTGGGGAATGACGCCTTCTCCCTCTCAACCTACCTCATGAAGCCCTACACCTCCAAATACCTGAACCGTGAAGAGAGGATCTTCAACTACAGGCTGTCCAAGGCAGGGCGGGTGGTGGAGAACGCCTTTGGCATCCTGGCCGACAGGTTCCAGGTACTTTTCAACACCATACAGCATCACCCACAGAGCATGAGGAGGATCGTGGAAGTTTGCTGCATCCTTCACAATCTCATGCGCACCCGCTACCCAGTCTTGCAGAACAGGCTCGTGGACCTCCAGCAAGGCAATGGGGACATGGAGCCTGGGGAATGGAGGCAAGGGCAAAACCTGATTGACACTGAGGATGTGCAAGGGCCCAACAGAGCCTCACGTGAGGTGAAGAAGAAGCGCAACCTTCTGAAAGACTGGTGCAACTCCCCAGCTGGAGCGGTGGAGTGGCAAGACAGGATGGTAGATGCTTAATGGATGCTTCCTTCAGCCTGTCTCATCACACAGATGAGATTGGGCCATGTATGTTTGGTTGGCCTACAATGAACAGGGCTTTTAATAAAGAGTTGTGTTTATGTTGACATGTGTGGATGATTCATTACATTATTATTGATAAAAAAGGGCCATAGGGGTGGCACCTGGGAGGTTGGACCATACAGTCCCACTATGCTTGCACTGGAGATTTATCTATCCCACAGTATCTTAACCCATCCCAAAGCTATCCTTGCCCATCCCACAGCTATCTTAACCCATCCCAAAGGTATCCCTGCCAATCCCACAGCTATCTTAACCCATCCCACAGGTATCCCTTCCCATCCC
>BLBF01000007.1:46786763-46813478 GCA_015471245.1 Laticauda colubrina | reverse complement strand
ATATATATAGCTGAATATGGCCGGTGAAACCTGAAGATGTATACATAGGTGGAGTGAAACCTGTAACATAATTGCTTAAGGAACTGAAATTTTCAAGAAAGTGGTTGAGAAAGAAAAGCACAAAAAGAGTACTTGACAAAGCAATTTAAGAAAACAACCTTTTCAGCAAAATGGTACAGAAAAAGCTGACTACATAAATTGAAGCTAATGAAGAGAAGCACAAAGCACAAGAGAATGTTAAATGTGAGATGCTGAAAGGGGCAGGGAAGGAGAAGAAGGAAGGATGAAGGCAAAACCATTTGGCTTTGTGAATATTGCAAAGTAAATACAAAACAGATTTCGTTCCCATTAATTAGATTTGGTTCCCATTAATTAGATTTGGTGGATTACTTGGACACAAAGCACCTTATATGACACGGTTGCTGGGGGAAAATATTAATTCTTTATGGTTGGAATGGCTTTTATTGTCATCCAGAGTCACCTCAAAGCAAGATGGGCAGCAAGCAAATCTAATAAACAAATAAATCAGGGAATAATTTTATAATTTGGGATAGTCTTTTCCATAGGATCTGTGTTATGAAAAAGAGATCCAAGGGAATGGTAATTCTAAAAGAAAAAAATCATATATTTGTTCATGTTTGTTATAAATAAATGTTCTTTATTAAAAGATAAATAAATGCCTGTCATTCATTTATAGGTAATATAGCTAATGTACTCAATTACGATTTTTAATTGTCTTATTATTTCTCAAAAAAAATGTGTCTGAATGAGAGCATAATAGTTGGATCTTTTAATTGAAAATGTCAACTTGGACAGCAATACTTTCAATTTCAGATCTATAGTTATTCAAACTCAATAGCATTCATCATATCACACCATTATGGAAAAACAGAGTGAAAAGAATATTAAAATGTCAGTAGATGACTCTGAATACATGCAAAATATGCAAAAATAGCTTTTGTTTTAAATCTGAAAAGAGAAAGATAACTTCTTTCATGTTCTTTGTAAATTAAAACTTAATGAAGTCAACAACGTGGTTGGAAGAAGATGAAATGCATATATTCCCCCCACCCACCCACCCACCCCCAAAAAAAACCTAAAGAAAGAAATGACATTACCAGAATACAGACCACATTTCAGGTAGTTCTTGTTTACAGGTAATCCTTGATTTACAACTATTTGTTAAATGACCATTTAAAATTACAATGTTACTGAAAAAAAGTGTCTAATGACCAGTTCTCTCACTTTTAACTATAGATGTTGCAGAATTCCGCTGCAGCATCAGTCGCATGAATAAACTTCAGTTGCTTGGCAACCGGCATTTATTTACAATGGTTTTAGCAATCTTCCTAGGAAATGTATGACAGGCAAAGTCTCTTAATAATTACATGATTCACTTAATAACTGTAGTGCTTAACAACAGTGGCAAAAAAGTTGTGAAACAGGGAACCTTACAACTGCCTTTCTTAGTGATAGAAATTTGGGGCTCAAATGTAATCATAAGTCAAGGACTACCTATAGTTACCATAATTAGGATCATAATTTGATTGTTAAGCAAAATTGTTAAGTGAAACCAAAACTGTGCTTATACTATTTCTGCAGCTTTCCTTTGCTTTACAGACCTGTGAAGGTTGTAAATGTGACAATAGATTGTAAATTTACTTTTTTAATCCCCATTATCACTGGGAACAATCGCTACATGAGGCAGTCGCTAAATCAGCTCTGTTTTTACTCCTTTGAGAAGTTTTCATCTCCTTATATCCTAATTTATAAATAGGTGGGAGGCAATTATTTTCACAGAATAATCAATAGATAAAGGTTTTAGAAAGTATATAGTATAGACTCCTATAGTTGGTACTCTTCTGTCAAAATTTCCATCTCTCTCGCTTTCCCTCTCCCTCTCCCTCTCCCTCTCCCTCTCCCTCTCTCTCTCCCTCTCTCTCTCACTCTCTCTCTCACTCTCCCTCCTCTCTCTCCTATCCCTGCTCCCCAAATTTCCTTCTCCTCTGCTTCTTTCCTTCTCCTTCTCTAACTTTTAAGTTCTTTGAGGAGAATGAGCACATAAGTAGGAGCTTCCAACACTATCAATTAAAACAGATTGTGATGGCCATTTCAACTTTCTATTCTTTATTTGCTATGGAAAATATGAGAAAGCAGTGTGGAAAAAGTGGAGAGCTACAGAAGGAAGATGAAATAGTCTACACTTTCTAAAATTCCATGAATAAGGAGGGGTGATTGCATCATGCAAGGAAAAATCAATAAAATATTCTTAGATTCAATTCAAAAAGGGACAATGTAATTGAAACTACTTAACTATTAAAGGCCAGGTCATATCGCCGGATGGATGCAAAATGTATGTAAAAAAGACACAGCGGATGAGCAAATTTTCCATCCGTTGTTATCCGCTCTCAAAAGTGCCCCAAATTTGCATAAAGAGAACGGACAACAATGGACAGGGTGAGGATGTATCACGGATGTAAAAAGGATGCTCAATGGAAGCCTAGCGGATGAAAGTGGATGGAAGCGGATGGCACGTCCACAGGGCTTCCGGGGGAGTAGAGCAAAGTGGACGCGTAATGGAAAGAGTGGATGCAAAGCGGATAAAGCGGATGCATAGTGGATGTCTAGCGGATCACTGCACATGCGGGGAGGATGCATTACGTCAGCCCCATGGACATAAAAGGAGGCAGCTCGCAAGCAGGTCACCATTCAGAGAAAAGACCTGCTGCCAGACACATCTTCATCACAGACATCTTCATCATGGGGAAGAAGAGGAAGCCTGTGCCATCTTCTGCCAGCCCTGGCAAGAGGGATAGATCCACCATCCCACCCCCTGGCGCTGACTATGCTGATGCTGGTGCTGCTTCTTCTGCTGCTGCTTCTTCTGCTGCTGGTGCTGACTCTGCTGGTGCTGGTGCTTCTGCTGGTGCTGACTCTGCTGGTGCTTCTACTGGTGCTGACTCTGCTGGTGCTGTTTCTCCTGCTGCTTCTCCTGCTGCTTCTCCTGCTGCTGCTGTGATGGACCAGCCCCAAAGCCCTGAAAGCCCTGATGATGAAGGCCCTGCCAGAGGGAGGAAGAGGCAAGGCAAGGAGAAGGGAGAGAGGAAGCAGTACTCCATCGCAGAGGAGCATGAGGAGGAGGTGCTGGAGTGGCTGAGGGAGAACGAGT
This sequence comes from Laticauda colubrina, assembly GCA_015471245.1. Classification (NCBI taxonomy): domain Eukaryota; kingdom Metazoa; phylum Chordata; class Lepidosauria; order Squamata; family Elapidae; genus Laticauda; species Laticauda colubrina. Next base: position 46,810,309 of record BLBF01000007.1, on the reverse strand, counting down.
ATATGTGGAGGAAGGGCCACAGGCTCTATCGAGACACCAAGCAAAAGCAGGCGGCTTGAAGACAGAAGGCAGAGAGCCTGGGCTACACTTCAGCTGTCCTCCTTGGGTGGTGGAAGCATATGCACAGCTGGTACGGGAAGCTGCACCTGAAGAAGTCTGGCCAGGCTGCGGTCAAGCTCACCGACCGGGAGACCTATGTCATGGCAAAGTGAAGCTTCCTGGAGGGTGAGGTCCGCCACCAAGGAGCAGCCCCTCTGTTTACCCTCACTCTCAGGCAGCCCACAGACAGCCAGTCCTCTTCTGGCCAGGAGACAGCGACCGTGTCTGGGCAGCTGCACATCCTGCACCCCCCCCCCGACAGCTGCACATCCTGTGCCGGAGGACATGAAGGATTCTCTCACACACATGGAGCAAGAAGTAGCAGCGACCACCAGGGACCAACCCACACCCACACCCACCCTCAGCTCCACCTCCACAGAAAGCAGGCAGAGAGGCAGACTGGAGGGACAGAGCCACACTGTCCTGCTGGAGATCAGGGACACCATCAAGACCAGCACAGATCTCCTCTCTCAGCTGGTACACTTCGAAATTCCATCCTCAAACCACAAGCCCTTCCTCACCTATGTGACCCAGACCCTCATGGACATGCCCGAGCCCCAGTACCAGGTGATGAAGGAGCGGATCACAGCGCTGCTGCACCATCCTCCAGGCCCAGCTGAACATGTTCCCACCCACTCCAGGTCTGCTCCTCCAACCCAGCCGATGTCACAGCCCTTCCAAGGCTTTCAACAGCCCCTCTCCTACCAAGGCTATGGCTACCAGGAGTTCCAGCACCACAGGCAGCTCTTCCCAATCCAGGCACAGGTTTCTCGGACACCACAGGTGCCACCGATGCCACTGATGCCACCGATACCACGGATGCCACAGACGCCACAAATGCCACTGATGCCACGGATGCCACGGATGTTTCCTCGCACGCCACAGATGCCTCACCTCGCCCAGCTGCACACCAGACATCCCCACTACACACCTCCTTCCTCCACCCCACAGCCAAGCCCGGCCTCAGAACATCTGTCATCGGTCCTGTGCCTGACATCCCAGGTCCTGGAGGAAGGGCCTCTCAACCTCACAGGACTGAGCCAGCTTTCTGAGAGCTTCCTGAACACACCATCTCCTGTTCTCCTCTCAGGGCCAAGGACCCCAATGATGCCTCAGACCAGCACTCCAGCCACTGCCACCTCCACAGTCCCTGTCCCCTTTACACCTGAGACCATGGACATGCCTCAGAGTGACTGAGAACATTGCCAGAGACTGAGCTGTTACCTGTTCACTTTATCATTGCTTGGGACACTTTTCTTGGTTCCTTTTGCTTTTTAAATAAAGTCCTACACTTTACTGTTATTAATAAAGGCTTTCTTTGCTTCACACACTTGGTTCATTTCTTTTACTTAATAAAGTCTTGGTGGAAACTTTTAGAAAATGGTTAAGCCTTTGCATGCTTATGGGATGGGCAGGGATACCTGTGGGATGGGTAATAGCTGTGGGATGGGTAATAGCTGTGGGATAGATAAACCTCCATTGCAAGCATAGTGGGACTGTATGGTCCACCCTCCCAGGTGCCACACCTATGGCCCTTTATTATCAATAACAATTTAATCATTGATCCACACATTTCAACATAAACAAAACTCCTTATTAATGCCCTATTCATTGTAAGGCCACTCAACATACATGGCACAATCTCATCAGTGTGATGAAGGAAGGAAGCATCCTTTAAGCATCTAAGATCCTGTCTTGCCACTCCACTGCTCCAGCTGGGGAGTTGCACCAGTGTTTCAGGAGGTTGCACTGCTTCTTCCCTCCACGTGAAGCTCTGTTGGGGCCTGGTACATCCACAGTGTCGATCAGGTTTCGCCCTTGCCTCCATTCACCAGGCTCCATGTCCCCATTCCCTTGTTGATGATACACAAGCCTGTTCTGCAACACTGAGTAGCGGATGTGCATGAGATTGTGCAGGATGCAGCAAGCTTCCACGATGCTCCTCATGGTGCGTGGATGCTGCTGCATAGTGGTGAGAAGTACCTGGAACCTGTTGGCCAGTATGCCAAAGGCGTTCTCCACCAACCGCCTTGCCCTGGACAGCCTGTAGTTGAAGATCCTCTCTTCACGGGTGAAGCATCTGGAAGTGTAGGGCTTCATGAGGTAGGTTCTGAGGGAGAAGGCGTCATCCCCCACGATGAAATAGGGCACATCTTGTGTGTCGTTGGGCAGGGGGTCTGGATCTGGGAAGCCCATGATGAGGTTGTGTTCCAGCCCCTCCTTGAGGTCACTGGCATTGTATATCTGGGCATCTGAAGCTGACCCATTGCCTGAAGCTTAGATGTACATGAACTTGTAGTCAGCATCGACCATGTCGAAGAGGATGATGCTGAAGAAGCCCTTGTAGTTGAAATAAGTGGACCCTGACTTGGCTGGAGCTTTGCAGGCCACGTGCTTCCCATCTATGGCTCCAACGGTGTGGGGGAAGTTCCACCTCTGATACCACTGTTCTGCAAGTTTCCTCCAGCCTTGTTCAATGGAGGGACACTGGAGGAACTCCTCCAGGTATTCTTCGATGATGGCCTGCACCACTTCTCTGACCACAATGCTGATGGTGTTGTGTGGCACCCTTCATGCATACTACATGTTTCTGTATGTGGTCCCTGAGGCCAGGTGGCACAGAGTCAGTGCCACCTTCAGCCCAGGGTCCAGGTTGGGATGGAAGTTTGTGCTCTGCTTGGTCAACCTGGGTCTCAGATGCTCCAAAATTTCATCAAACATGGCTGGCGGCATCCTCATGAAGTTCTGGAATGCATGAGTATCTTCGTTCCTCAGCTCCACCATCAGCTTGTCACAGAGTCCAAACTCCACTCTTCTCCTGATCCATCGTCGGACCCAGACATTTCTTGGCCGCCTCCTTTTTTTCCCATAGAAAAGGTGAAAGAGCCTGAAGAGGGCTTGGTTCTGGTGTTGAATGATGGTGGCTACCAAAAGGAGTGTGCGATGATCCATGGTGGAGAAGAATGGATGCTGTTGAAGAGTAAGAGCAAGGCTGAAGAGGTCTGTACTGCAGGGCTGCTGGACTGAAAGTGATATCCAGGTGATTTCCTCCCCCTTTTTATAGGAAATGTTGGTTTTCCGCTAGGTGTTCTTCCACATACTCCAGGCATCCTGCAGACATCCTAAATATCTGAGATACATCCCCTATACGAATGTTTTTTTCCATTTTAATGCTTTGTATCTGAGCTGCATCCTCTTTCATCCTTTCTACGTCTGTGCTACTAACGCTGTGTGTCCGTTCCGCATCCGTTTCACTTCCTCCCTGTGTCCGTTTTCCGCTGGAGCGGATTTGAGTTGCACGGATGCGCAGCGGATGCTTAGCGGATATAGCGGATGCGTAACGGATGACGACAGACGTATAACGGATGTTCCCCGTATGCGTAGCAGATGTAGAATGGACGCATTGGATACTTCATCCGCTCAAAAAGTTTTGTGCAGCTCAAAACTTTTTGAGCGGATGAAATCTCAGTGGACGGATGCTGGACGGATAGAGAATATGAAAAACATATGTAGTGAGTACACAACGGATGCATCGCGTTTTCCAACGGATGGCAAGCTTTTTTGTCCATTTTACATCCTCTTTGCATCCGTTGGTGCAGTGTGACAGGAGCTTAAATTCAGCATTTAAAGATACATTTTACTTTACTTGAAGCCTACTCCATGTCCAAGATATTTTGTAGCTGGCAGCATTTAACAGAATAACAGTGTTTGAAGATAACTCTAGATCTATATATTTATTTAAAAGAAGCCTTTACTACAATGATTTTTTCTTTATTCTCTTGTATTGTTTTACTTTTCACAGTTCTTCAGATTCAGCTGAGTGTAGATGAATTGTAAGAAGGGATGGAATAATCAAATCTGGGGATAAATATTGTTTAATTGCAAAACACAATAGATTTAATGGCTTTCAAAACATTATTTCACATATGTGAAATTGAATATTGCATCACAATGATTGCTATAGCTAGTGACAGCTTTTAATTTCTGGAGCTTACTCAGAGTCAGTGGAAGTAATACCTTTCAAATGGCAAATTATAGCAAAATATTTCAGAGGTGTGTCCAAATATCCACTATTTCTTGGTTGTGAAGCATGTGAGAACTGTCAACCAATTCCTTATAGTACTAAGGAGAAGAAAACTGGCAATAGATTTTTAGTGGACAAACCAGACTTAAAATTAAAACTCATGAGAGTTTAAAAAAACATTGGACAGAAAGGAAAAACTTTCACTTAAAAGAACACTAAAAAATTTTCAAAACAGGTATTGTGAAAATGTTGATATGTAAGCTTCTTTGGTTCTGGAAATGCAATCTCTAGACTTTTTCTGGGCAGAACTGGCTGAATGACACATTTTTGCTGAAGTATCTTGTGGTTGCCCTTTGGCAGATTAAATTTTATGCATAGTCACAATTTGGTGATCAATGGCTCAGATCTCAGGTCTTGAAAATTATTTGAAAGTTTGGTAGAAAGATTTGATTCTGGGATTCTCTTTACACATAGCAATAGCACTTAGACTTGTATACCATTTCAAAGTGCTTTATAGCCCTCTCTAAGCAGTTTACAGAGTCAGCATATTGTCCCCAACAATCTGAGTCCTCATTTTACCCACCTCGGAAGGATGGAAGGCTGAGTCAACCTTGAGCCTGATGAGATATGAAATGCCAAAATGCAGTCAGCTGGCAGTCAGCAGAAGTAGCCTGCAGTACTGCACCCTAACCACTGAGCCACCATGGCTCTTATATGTCATATAAACATATATCATATAATTAATTAAGTAATTAATTAATATAATTAAAGATGATTTTGTTAACCAGGCATTGATAAGTAGACTTGTACATGAAGTAGCAATATAAATTAGCCATCTAAAATGTTTGGATTTTCAGCAGAGAGCTACCTGAGTCCCTTATATAGCAGACAATCTACATTGCAGCTGCAATACATAAATTAGCATAGACCATAGACCATTTCACAGAGTCTCATGCATCTCTTTTAAATGGTCTCTCTTCCAGGAAGACTCTGGCTATCATAAATATGACAATCTTCCGATAGCCAAAACAGACATCTTAGATCCCAATAATCCTTGGTGCATTTTAAATATTTTAACAAGTGGCCTTCCAAGAAAATTTAAGTAGATATTCCTGGCACATCCTAATTTATTAGGTAGCATATCCTAATATATTGCTAGCATATCCTAATATATTAAACTGAGGATATACCTTGTTTCATTTCTTGAACAGCTACTGAACTATTGACTGTGAATATATTGTGGTCTTTGAAATGAACTCATTCTGATTTATTGTAATCCAATACTAGGATATGTATGGTATTGGCTAATCACGTGACATAATGCATGTTTTGATAGCCCAAGGCAAACTGAAGTAGTAGCCATTAACTAGTCAAAAGGAGTTAAACTGAATCCAATTATGAGTAAGATGAGGGTTTTTTTTGCTCAGGATAATTATTCTTAAATGGTGGCAGTGCAAAAAGGAAAAGTGTCAAAAGAATGTCCAAGTATTAAACACAAGTGACAACCTATGACGTATTTGTCTATTGTTTGTCCTAAATTTTGTGCATGTGTTTGTCTCGGTGTCCATATGGATCTGTGTGTGTTATACATATGGTAGAATCTTGTTTGGTCTCCTTGTTCTAAGCTACAAACCTGTCAAAATTTAGCAAATGAAACAGAACCCAAATCAGTAATTTTGTACTACATAACAGTGCCAAGTTGTTAAACGAGAAAAGCAATCATATTTATTTATTCTTTCTGAGTAGCAAATAATAATTAAAAAAAAAGATGAAGAATAAAAACATACATAATTAGACAATTGGCAGTCAAAATAAATTGATTTAAAAAGTAATACAGTTATGGTAAAAAATATTTCAGCAAAACTATTTAATAGCCTGTAACAGATAATCTGAACCCTCCCCCCCAAAAAAGCCCCAGTGATTTATTTAGAGCCTTATGACAGGTTAACCAAATCAGGGCCAGTGAATGTCTTTTAATTATAGCTAGATCTCATCGCAGGGTAAATACAGATAGAACAAAAAAGACACAGGCTTCAGAAACTTCCAAAAGTTATACTTTTTAATGAGAAAGTGGAGAAAACTAAGCATGTTTCCTTATTTCAGAAATGGCAGGGCTTATGTAATTAAAATTATACTAAATCTGTCAATTTTATCTCACAGCTGCAAATTCAATTCACCTCAGCAGTTTGTAGTATTCTGAATGAAACCAAGTTGAGTTAAGAAAGAAATTGGCACCCGGTGTATTCCCATAAGTTTCTCTCTAAAGGTTGAGACATCATGGAAGTCCCAAAGGTGCTTTTTCCAGAGGCAATTGGACTTTCTTGTTTTTTCTTTGAAGACATTTTGCTCAGTGGGGGGATTCAAACGTTTTTACTACCGGTTCTGTGGGTGTGTGCTTCAAAAATATAGAACCTGCTTATGTGTTCTGCCTCCCTACTAAAAATGTATAAGTATGGTGTGCTAGAATGTATGAGGTTCAAAATATTGTCTGTAGTGCTGGATTTATTTGATCAAAAGTCACTTGGTTGCTGCTATTTTTATACACAAAATATAAATCTTCCAGGTTTTATGGTCATGAATGTTTTATGTGGGAAATATTTTTTTAAAATTGATTTCTGTGCAAACAGAGTGATTAACAATTTAAAACTGAGTTATTTGAACTCAACTTTCTTAAAATGGTAATGCTCAAAGACTCATCTAACACCAAATAACCAAGCAGAACATTACTCCAACATTTTATGGTATTAATGACAAAACTAATTTTTTTAAGGTTCCAATGCAATTGCTTCTTTTGTCTCACAATTTTTTATTCCTCGTTTTTTTTTTTTTTGCAGAAAGTTAGGTCTGATAATAAAATGTTAAGAATCTAACAATGAAAAGTCTGAGTTAGATATCTGGCCCATTTCACTGCACAGTTCTTCTAATTACATATCCTTGAAATAAATATAATAAATTGTGAAAGAATGTTACTTGTCAAAACTTGTCAAAGTGCATTTAGCCTGGTCATGGTTTCATTTTAGTTCTGAGATCTGTCAACAAATCTATGAGAGAGGACTGTTTGCTTTAGCTAATATAACAAAAGTATTGTGTCTTTAAAAGCTGGATGGCGATGGAGGAGGAGGGGTCTGTAAGATGCTGATCAATGACATTTATTACAAACTCTGAATGACTGTAATTCATTTTTAATTTCAGATGAAATGAAAGTGCAGAATTCAATGCTTATATAATTCTTCTTCCCTACACTGCAAATAGCCCTGACAGATGGAAAATCATTTGTAAAGCCCTTGCTTAATAATTGCAATTACTTGCATATTATTTTGTTTGCAAGTACCTCCTTGCTGCAGTTTCTTGTAATTTTGCCTTATGATTATCAACAAATCCCACACAGCAGCATCTAATAGGACTCAGCATGGACAATTTTCCATGCAGATTAAATCTCAGACCATATTCTCCTAATCCTTTGATTGCTCTCAGGGGAAATATTCCTTTATCAGCTGTCTCCCACTACTTTGACTATTCCCGAACATAATAACTATCAGAGAGCAAGTAGGAATATAGATCTTACACCTGGCCTAGTTAAAAGGATCCACACACTGAGTCCAGATTGCCAATTTCAAGGCCATCTGCAGTGGTTGATTGTTTTTCTTTATCTTGCTGCTTCCACTGGCAATAAAATCAAAATATTGCTGTAACAAACAAACAAACAAACAACAAGGAGAGACTGAGATCCATCTTCCTTTTTCTGTATCTTCCAGACATAATGGGAATCTTGGAACTTTTATTTCTTGGTTGTCATACAAAATAACACATTTAAGATATATTAATTAATATATTTTATTAATTGCTTCGTCTATTGGCTTCTGCTCATATGGTTACTCTTTCCTACTGTTGCTACAACTTTCCGTTCTTCAACCATTTCTTCACTGTTAGTAAATTTTAAGTCAGTTTAGTCCTTACTTTCCTCCTTTACCTTTGTAAGATTAATTTGTTTGCAAAAACTTGTAAATCTCCCATTTGATGTTGTTTCCCTATCCTCCATTAGCATAGTGATGAATTTCCTGGACATCTTATCCATTTGATTTATGAAGATTTCTTTTGTATCTTCTGCTTGGTTGGGTGACCCATTAAGCCTTATTGTTTCTCTTCTCCTTAATATTATTAATAATAATGTCATATTTGCTCTCCCTCACCCTCTGTACAAGGACTTCAAGTTTTTCTTATTTGTACTCCATACTCTGAATATAAATGCACAGACATCTGAAACTTTAGTATTGCTGTTTTTCGGTTTGCTGCTGCCTGCTGCCTCCTTCTATATTCTTGAGAACCCCTTTCTTGTTACCACTTGCATTCTTATTGTAAGGTGTATACTGCCTTCAAACTTAAGCTTTCAAAATGGTCCTGGATATTGGTCTCCCTCTCTCTCCACATCTCATCACTGAATAAGTTGAGTGAGCTGAGTATTCTTCAGAAAACTTTCTTCCCAGTCCTGTGAATTGCAGCACATTACTCACTAGATGTTGTCTCTACAGAAAAACATCATGGAGTTTTGTTGCTGTGATGTAATGTTTCACAACATTTTTCCCTTCATGGAGCTGGTCTGGGCATGGCATGCACATGATACATCCAGCCCATGGGCTGCCAGTTTGATACCCCTGCTCTAGGAGTATGTAAAGTATCCTAATCCACACTTTGATAATCTGGAAACCTATTGGTAAACATTGAGGCAACCACACATAACTGAACTTGCCCCCTTCAGTCAGGTTGCTAACTCTTGGATCAATTGGCTCAACTTCAAGGACAGTCCTGTGTATTTCAGTAGTCTCACCATGAAGTGAGAAAGACATGAATAATTATTGCAAGGACAGTTCAATCCAGGAAGCACTGTGAGTAGTGTATCAACCAGAGCTATAAAAATCCCTCCTGCCCATGGTTTCCATCTGTCACTTGAGTACTAGAATAGCAATATATAATTTAGCATCATCAGTTTACAAATGATTCTATCACCCATACTGTTGTATTACCTCTCTCCTTGCAATTTAAAGCCAATATTAAAATCAAGAGAGAAAGACAGAGAGAGAGAAAGAGACCTGTAGAGTTCCAAACTAGAACAACCCAAAAACTGACCATTTTTCACTATGGACCCCAGCTGGTACTGCCTATTCAGGTGGGAAATATACCACTGTAAAACATTGTTCTCCTACTCTGGGCTCAGATGCTACAGGAGGATATCATGGCCACCTCTCAGCAGTTGGTCCAGTTTCCCCATCTGGGTCTGAACACAGAAAACTGCAGGGTGTCCAATGCTATTTCCATTTCATGCACACATCTGTATCCTCAATGAAAAGAGTTCAGATTTCATTAAATTTCCTTAAGGAACCTCTGTATCTGAAGCTTCACCACCCTCCAAATCTTTCCTAGATTGGGTCCAATTGATCATGAGTTCGTTTTTTCAGCAGAGAGAATACCACTGCCTCTTTCAAGACAGTTGGTACTTTGCCCTGATATGCCTTCTCAAAGGGGCATATCACCTTCTGGATCCAACCTCACACTTTGTCCATTTATTTTATTTTTTTAGCCTATGGCAAATACATGGACTTATATTGATTCAAATCAGTGGTGGTATTCAGCCGGTTCACAATGGATCGGATGAAAAGGTAGCAAGAATTTGGCATGGGTTGCCGAACCGGTAGTAAGTTCTGGCTGGCCACGCTCCCACCCAGTCGCCCTCCCACCCGATGCTCACTCACCCCACCAGCCTGCCTGACATTCACCTAAGGTATTTCTTTCTTTTTTTTTTTCCCTCCTGACAATCAGCTGTAGATAAGATCAGCTGTGTCTGGATTTCCCTTCTTGAGCCAGGAAGGTAAAAAATGGAGGGAGGAGCTCAGCCCCCCCCCATCTACATTTTTGCCTTCCAGAGCCCCAGAGGAGCCTTAGGGGAGCAAAAATGCCCCCCAGAAGCTTCTCTGAGGCTAGGAAGCTCACAAAACGGAGTTTGGAGGAGTGCTGCATGCCCCTCCCATGCTCTGTTCCATTTCTTCCAAAGCCCCAGAGGAGCCTTAGTGGAGCAAAAATGCCCCTCCCCAGAGGCTCCTCTGTGGCTAAGAAGCTCCCCAAAACAGGTGGGGGCTGCAAAAAAGCCATGCCCACCCAGTCACATGGCCATGCCTACCAAGCCACGCCCACAGAACCAGTAGTAAAAGTTTCTGAATACCACCACTGGTTCAAATGTTAATGCCCAGTCCACCCAGCCATTCAAGGACAGGGTAATCTATGTTAAAAAAAAATCAGACATTGGGATGGTGAAAGCTCTTGATAGACATTTGGACACAATATGATGGATATTTTGTTGAGGAGCACTAGAATCACACTGAGGGGTAGTGACAAGATGCCACTTAAACTATGAGTCCTGGCAGACACCATGTTGGGTGCTGATTCTGTTTAGAGTAGACTAGTGCTGGTGAAGAAGGTCAAAACTTGGCATCTTTGTGTAGGGTCAACTCATAACTGCTTGTATCAAGGCATTCAGCAGCCCATTTGCCTTTCCACTGTGTTGCCTTTCCAACTTTGATGTCAAAGTTTTTAAACAGCTGTTGAGCGAGTGCCAGATAGGGCTTCCTGGATTAAAGCCTGCCAATTGATAGCTGAGGAAGATCATCATGCAAAGGAAGAAGTGGGTTTCTCATAATCTTGTTGTATTCCTTCATTAAGGCTTCCTGCCTTCGTAGAGCTGGTGGTGCTCAACACGGGAGCCAGGAAGTAGGAGTAGATTTTATGCAACCGCTTATGATCCTCATTGTATCATTTAGTGTAACATCGATCTTGCTAGTGTGGCAACTATGAAGTCAAACAGGGACGTACCTTGTCCAGATACCCTATGATGGAATGCTGTCTAAGTTCCTAAGAGGGAGGAATTGAGTTTTTGAGTAGCAAGAGTAGCATAGTATATGGCAGCGGTGGCTAACCTTTTTCAGCTCCTGTGCTGATAATTGCATGCATGCTCACTTGTGCGCCACCCAGAAGGCAATGCGTGCTGCCCCCCCATGTCTCCTGTGCATGTGCACACAACCACCCCTTGTGTGCCACTTCTCTGTGCATGTGCATGTGATTCCCCTCTCGTATGCCCTGCATCTTTGCACATGTGTCAGTGATTTCCCCTCATGTGAACCATGTCTGCACATGCACGTATGATCCCCTCATGTGCAGTGCATCCCTGCACATGCACATGCATCCCCCCTCGCTCCCCTGCGTATGCTCACCAGATAATGAACAATCAGCTGTAGGGCGGCAGCATTCACACATGTGCAGTGGAGCTCTTCCAGTCAACCTCTCACGTGCCCGGGGAAATGGCTCTACGTGCCACTTCTGACAAGCGTGTCATAGGTTTGCCAACATGGGTATATGGTGTATATGAGAAATTAATTAAAATTAATTTGTATATGAGAAAAGGGGTGAAAAGGGCCCTAATAAGTCCAGAGAATATGTTTTAGAGTGCAAACAGTCTCATTTAGTTTGGCAAGATTTCTGGCTATCATGAGGAACAGTAAAGGAAACTTCTTAGAAGAGTCTCACTGTGGTTTGTTTGTTTTTTGTTTTTGGAGCATCACATGCCCAAAGTTGTATGGGCATGGGTCCAACCAAAGGATCCAAAGGCAATGTTCTTGACAAAGAGCATCCATCTGCTCAATCTCTGCAAAGACAAAAGAACATTAGCAGATCTTGCACATGAGCCCAAGTCATCTTGTCAGATTCTAACCAAGTGGTGTCTAATACAAGCAAATGCGAGCAATTTAACTGCAAAGAACCTTGCAAAAATGTCACCCTGGCCTTTGGGTAGAGGAAGGGAAGAAAATAGATAAACCTACATGCCTTGTAGGTTATACAAAGAACAACACCTGAATTCTCTGTAAAATTACTCTATTAATCATTTTCATTTCCAATTAAGAGGTCCTGGACAGAGCCTGAAAAATGTTCCTGAGAAATCAGTTAAATCATGAGCTGCATCTTGCAGAGGGAAAAGGCTCCAAGAAAATTTCAGTTTTGGAGTGTTCTGAGAGGAAGGATTTCTTTAGTGCAAAATCAGTGTGTGTAATTCAAAGCAATGTTTTGTGACAGCGGAGTAAGTTAGAATATCCACAGTGATAGCAATTGTATGTTATTGATACGTACATATATACATATGCATACAAATACACATATATACATATATTGTACATATACAAATATACATACATATATGTGAATAGATCAAGGGTTTTGAAACTTGGCAACTTTAAGACTTGTGGGTTTCAATTCCCAGAATTCTTCAGCCAGCTATGTTGGCTAAGGAATTCCAAGAGTTGAAGTCCACAAATCTTAAAGTTGCCAAGTTTGAAGACTCCTTGAATAGATATACATAAAGGCAGTCCCCAACTTAGAACTGATTTTTCAAAGTAACATTTCAAAAAACGTTATGACTGTTGTTGCACTCCTAATGTCAGTGATTGGATTTTGGGTGCTTGGCAACCAGTCTGCATTTAAAACTAGTTGCACTGTCCTGTGGTTGTATGACTTGGATAAAACAGGTTTGCACATATCACATGAAACCATGTGGTTCACTTAACAACTACTCATTTCACTTAATGATCAGACTTACTCATTTAGTGACCATTGTAAAAACTGTCATAAAATTGAGTCTGGTCATGTGGTGGCTCCACTTACAACCACAACAACATATAACCAAAATTCCAGTCTCAACTATGATTGTAAGTTGAGGACTATCTAAATACACAGAAGTAGAGAAAATTTGAACTTACATATTATTGAATAGTTGCACACATTTGGTTGTTTCTAGGTGAATCCCATTAATTTTATTTATTTTACAAATTACCTCTCACTTTTCACTGATTGGAATGCAATGTCACACCAGTACCAACTTTTAATTGAATACTATTTTCTCTCATCTTCTGCATTATCAAAATCTTCTCTTCAGGCTCAATCTATCTCTACCAAATATTTGGAATGGGACAGCTGAGTACAGCAAATTAGCAGTTGGTATCTTTTTCATTCTATAATGTGTTTTCTCATTCTGTGTTATTGTTTGGTATTTCAAGGACAGAGTCTATATGATTACTATCCCTTGCTAAACTTCAGTATTTGTCAAGGTTCCCTAAGAACTCTATTCTTCTTGGAAGAATAGGCTAAGAAGAACAATTTAAAAACAATCTTTGTCTTTGTTTTTGATGGCTTTAACAATCTCTCATAAGAGCCAACTCTGTTCCTGAGGTTTGAACATTTAATGGGTTTTCTTAATCCAAATTCAGAAATTAGCATATTGTGTGAGCCAGACTGATGGTATCCAGTCTCAGTTATGTTTAGAACTGAGTCAGTGTAATTTCAATAAATATAACACATTTCTGTGCCAACCTATTTTTTTCCTCCTGAAATTTTTCTGGTGCCTTTGCTTTCTTGGTTGAATGTTTGATACTGTGTTTACAAAAGGGAATGAAGAAATAAATATATGTTATGGTGCTTTTTTATGATATTTGGACACAGTCAGTTACAATAATAAATAAGAACACTTTTCCATTAGAAGACAGAAGAAAATCATTGTTTATTGTCCACTCTGGACTTTTGGTAAATGTAAACAATAATCCTTTTAGAAAGTATTACTAATAACTATGAAAGATTACAGATAACTGGAGATCATATATATATATATATATATATATATATATATATATATATATATATATATATATATATATGAGGAAAAGCAATTAGAAACAGATAGCTGAGTATGCTAGTCTAAAATCATATTGAAAATCATTAAAAAATAACAAATTGTAACTTTACTACATAATGATAAATACTCCCATAAAAAGAATAAATGTATAAATAAATAATAACACATTTATTTTAATCTCTATTAGTGCATTTAAGAACGTCAGGGGAAAAAAAGGAGGAAATAATTATATGTACAAATGATCCTACAGGATGAAATGAGACATGTTTACTGGCAACACATTTTAATGTTTGGATATTAAATCAAGTCAGCTCCTTGACCTTCCCATCTCCTTAATCTTCTTTTTGTAATCTTGATGGAAGATATTAAATCATGAAATGTTGCAGTTTTATTTTGATGAACTTTGAATTAGTGAATAAAATTCACTAAACTGAACAACAGTTTCTGCCATTTTTTTTTTTTTAAGCCAAAGACCCAATTTTGAATGTTGGTACTATGTTCTGGGCATTGTCTGAAAATATTTGCCATGTTGAGCATGGCTAATGAATTGATAGTAGTGTGATTGAAGATTATGGTAATGTTATTCTATATTCAGCTAAGTCTTCCAAGGTGCTTCCTGCTATTTCAGTTTATTTCTTTTATCTAGACTCCTGAAGAACTAGGCAATTGCCATTCACAATTCTTTTCTTGGAGAACTTTATGTATCTATTTGTTTGTCTGGTTGTTTTCATGAATGGATGTACTGCCTAGCTCTCAAAGTGGCATGTTTTATCATTTTAATTTCAAAAAAATCAGAGAGATAACTTTGTAATAGAAAGAAATATGTCTTTGGACATATTGGCATGAGCTAAAAACCTTTGGAAGACATGTCCAACTGGGCTCACTTCCAAGTGGGGAAAAAGACAACAGAAACATGAAAACTGTTTGGAAAGATGGTTTAATGGTGGACAGGACCACACGGTTTGAAGTCCTGGGTAGCTGATCACATGGAGTGGAAAGTGAGATATACTTATACCATCTCTTGGGTTTTGACTTGCTTCCTGTTCCTGTGAAAGAAATATATTCTGATTGGATGTCAAACGCCCATGGGGCCATGTAGATTGTCTTGAGTCCCAGGCTTGGTTGAATCTTACTGGGTGTTGTAATCTTCCCAGGTGCCATATGATAGAGGGCTATTCCTAAAGCCCCCGTCACACTGCACCAACGGATGGAAAGAGGATGTAAAACGGAGAAAAACACTTGTCATCCATTGATTAACGCGATGCATCCGTTGTGTACTCACTGCCTCTGTTTTGCTTCCTTTCTATCCGTCCAGCATCCGTTTATTGATGTTTCATCCGCTCAGAAAGTTTTGAGGTGCTCAAAACTTTTAAGCGGAAAATGTATCCAATGCATACATTCAGCATCCGCTAGGCATCCGCTAGGCATCCGCTCTGCATCCGTCATGCATCCGCAACATCCGCTAGGCATTCGCTGTGCATCTGCGCAACTTCATCCGCTCCAGTGGTAAATGGACGCAGGGAGGAAGCGGAACGGATGCAGAACGGATGCAGAACGGATGCCTAGCGGATGCAGCATGGAAACAAAGCATTTAAAATGGAAAAAACATTCGGAGGGGGGACCTATCTTGGATAATAAGGATGTCTAGAGGATGCCTAGAGCATGCAAAGGGACACAAAGGGGAAAACCTATATTGCCTATAAAAAGGGGGAGCAACTCACCTGGATCTCACTTTCAGATTAGCAGCCCAGCTGTGCAGACCTCTGCAGCCTTCATCTGACCCTTCCTCTTCCACAGCATCCAGTCATGTCCACCATGGATCATAACAAAGTCCTTTTGGCAGCCACCATCCTTCTGCAACAGTGCAAAGCCATCTACAGGCTCTGTGAACTCTAGTACGGGAAGAAAAGGAGGCAGCCAAGAAGCGTCTGGGTCCGAAGATGGATTGGGAGAAGAGCAGAGTATGGACTGTACAACAAGCTGATGGTGGAGCTCAGGAACAAAGACACTCGTGCATTCCAGAACTTCATGAGGATGCCTCCAGCCATGTTTGATGAAGTTGTGCAGTGGCTGACACCCAGGTTGACCAAGGCAAACACCAACTTCCTGCCCAGCCTGGAACCTGGGCTCAAGGTGGCACTCACTCTGCATCACCTGGCCTCAGGGACCACGTACACGAGCATGCAGTACAGCTGGAGGGTGCCATCCAACATCATCAGCATTGTGGTCAGAGAAGTGGTGCAGGCCATCATCGAAGAATACCTGGAGGAGCTCCTCCAGTGCCCCACCACTAAAGAAGGATGGAAGAATGTTGCAGAGCAGTGGTATCAGAGGTAGAACTTCCCCCACACCATTGGAGCCATAGATGGCAAGCACGTGGCCTGCAAAGCTCCAGCCAAGTCGGGGTCCATTTATTTCAATTACAAGGGCTTCTTCAGCATCATCTTCTTCGCCATGGTCGATGCTGACTACAAGTTCATGTACATCGATGCTTTAGGCAATAGCTCATCTTCAGATGCCAAGGTATGCAATGCCAGTGACCTCAAGGAGGGGCTGGAACACAACCTCATGGTGGGCTTCCCAGATCCAGACCCCCTGCCCAACGACACGCAAGATGTGCCCTACTTCATGATGGGGAATGACGCCTTCTCCCCCACAACCTACCTCATGAAGCCCTACACCTCCAAATGCCTCACCCGTGAAGAGAGGATCTTCAACTACAGGCTGTCCAGGGCAAGGCGGGTGGTGGAGAACACCTTTGGCATCCTGGCCAACAACCTGGCCAACAGGTTCCAGGTACTTCTCACTACCATGCAGCATCGCCCAGAGACTGTGAGGAGGATCATGAAAGCTTGTTGCATCCTGCACAATCTCATGTGCACATGCTACCCAGTGTTGCAGAACAGGCTTGTGGACCTCCAACAAGGCAATGGGGACATGGAGCCTTTGGAATGGAGGCAAGGGCAATACCTGATAGACACTGAGGATGGGCAAGGCTCCAACAGAGCCTCACGTGAAGGGAAGAAGCAGCGCAACCTCCTGATACACTGGTGCAACTACCCAGCTGGAGCAGTGGAGTGGCAAGACAGGATGGTAGATGATTAATGGATGCTTCCTTCAGCCTGTCTCATCACACTGATGAGATTGGGCCATGTATGTTAGGTGGGCCTACAATGAACAGGGCATTTAATAAAGAGTTGTGTTTATGTTGACATGTGTGGATGATTGATTACATTATTATTGATAATAAAGGGCTATAGGTGTGGCACCTGGGAGGGTGGACCATACAGTCCCACTATGCTTGCACTGGAGGTTTATCTATCCCACAGCTATTTCCCATTCCAAAGGTATCCCTGCCCATCCCACTGCTATCCTTACCCATCCCACAGCTATTACACATCCCACAGGTATCCTTGCCCATCCCACTGCTATCCTTACCCATCCCACAGCTATTACACATCCCACAGGTATCCTTGCCCATCCCACTGCTATCTTAACCCATCCCTCAAGCATGCAAAGGCTTAAACCATGTCTAAAAGTTTCCACCAAGACTTTATTAAAAAAAAGAATGAAGCAAGTGTGTGAATCAAAAATAGACTTTATTAACAACAAGCTATAAAACAAAAATGAGTCTCTGGCACTCCTCTTGGTCGTTCAGTCTCAGGGGTGAAGGGTCCAGGTGCTGTGGAGGTGGCTGGTGCTGGAGTGCTTGTCTGATCCCCTGCATCATCAGCTCCTCCAGAAGCAGAAGCAGCAGAAGCTCCAGCCCCAGAAAAGCGAGCCCGTGCTACAGAAGTCCCAGCAGAACTAGAGTGAGGGCCAGGGGGTGGGATGGTGGCCCTGTCCCTCTTGCCAGGGCGGGCAGCAGATGGCTGAGGCTTTATGTTCTTCCCCATGGTTGTGGGGCTGCTGGCTGGCAGGGAGGCTGGCAGGGAGGCTGGCAGGGAGGCAGGCACCAAGGCTGGCAGGAAGGCTGGCAGACAGGCATGCACCAAGACTGGCAGGAAGGCTGGCTGGCAGCAAGGCTGGCAGGCAGGCAGACAGCAAGGCTGGCAGAGAGGCTGGCAGCAAGGCTGGTATGCAGGCAGACAGCAAGGCTGGCAGGCAGGCAGGCACCAAGGCTGGCACCACAGCTGGCACCACAGCTGGCAGGAAGGCTGGCAGGAAGGCAGGCACCAAGGCTGGCAGGCAGGCATGAACCAAGGCTGGCAGGCAGACGGGCTGGCAGCAAGGCTGGCAGGCAGGCAGACAGCAAGGCTGGCAGGAAGGCTGGCAGGCAGGCAGACAGCAAGGCTGGCAGGCAGGCTGGTAGCAAGGCTGGCAACAAGGCTTGCAGGCAGGCATGCAGGCAGGGCAGGCAAAGCTGTCAATCCGTCCAGCAGCACGTCTTTTCTCTGAATGGTGACCTGCTCCGAGCTGCTTCCCTTATATCCGCAGGGCTTACGCAATGCATCCTCCCTGCATGCGCAATTAACGCTAGGCATCTGTTAAGCTTCTGCTGTGCATCCGCTAGGCTTCCGCTCTGCATCCGCTTCATCCACTGTGCATCCACTGTGCATCCGCTGTATCCGTTCTGCGTCCACTTTGCTGAGGCCCCCCAGAAGCCCTGCGGATGTGCCATCCGCTCTCATCCGCTTCCATCTGCTGGGCTTCCGTTCCGCATCCACTTTCCATCCGCTCTGCATCCTCCCTGCGTCCGTTCCTTTCCGTGTTATCCGCTCTGGTTATGTAAATTTTTGCCCCTTTTGAGAGCGGATAACAACGGATGGAACATTTTTCTCACCCGTTGTGTCCTTTTTACTAACATTTTGCATCTGTTGGGCAGTGTGACAGGGCCTTAATGTACTGAGGGTGAAGGTCTTTCATGTTGTAGATAAGCTGGCCCAGCCTTTTATCTTCTAGAAAGGAGAAGTAGTCTTTCTGGGGCTATTAACAAAGGTGGGACTCCTTTCCAAGAGCATGTATCTACTTTTCTAATCCAGGGATGTATAATATTCTGCCTTTTTAATATTTCCTAGAATATTTCATTTTTCTAGGAGAAGGATGGGTGCTAACTTTCTACAGAACCAAGTAACATTGTGACATCAACATTCTGTGAGTTTACTAAGTTTACTTATTGACATTCTTCTATTTGTGAATTTTATTTTATGCATTTATTTTTAAGATTTAAAGGCTGCCTAATTCAGAAAAAGACTCTCCGTGGCATACAGGGTTAAAACAAACAATAAATTGAAAAGAAGAATCTCACCATATACAAAATACAATATAAAATGCTGACCAGCACCTACAAAAGAACACAAAGGGGACTTTCATTCAATTGGTCCTGTGGTGGGATTCAAATTTTTTTCACTACCAGTTCTATGGCCATGGTTTGGTGGGCAGGGCAGGTACTGTGAAATCTCCAATCAGAGGTGATATTTGCTGGTTCTCTGAACTACTCAAAATTTCCTCTACCGGTTCTCCAGAACTGGTCAGAACCTGCTGAATACCACCTCTGAATTGGTCCCTAATGTCTGGTGGAAAATATGTTTCCTAAAAGTGAGAAGACTGTTTTATGTAGGGGAGGTAGTTCCAGAGGATAGAGTAGCCATAGAAAAGGCACATTCCTAGGCCCCATGAGATGATGAGATCTAAAAGAAGGAACCTGAAGCACATCCTCCCCATAGGAGCATGTGGAACATACAATGTTCTTGTGGAAAGGTAGTCCCTCAAATAACCCGGTCCTATGCCATGAAGATCTTTAAAGGTAAAGCCCCTGTCACACTGCACCAACGGATGCAAAGAGGATGTAAAATGGACAAAAAAGCTTGCCATCCGTTGGTTAACGCGATGTACTCACTGCCTCCGTTTTGCTTCCTCTCTATCCATCCAGCATCCGTTTATTGACGTTTCATCTGCTCAAAAAGTTTTGAGCTGCTCAAAACTTTTGGCGGAAAATGTATCCAATTCGTCCATTCTGTATCCGCTACTCATCTGCTACGCATCCATTCTGCATACATTACGCATCCACTATATCCACTAGGCATCCGCTGTGCATCCACGCAACTCGCATCCGCTCGGACGCAGGGAGGAAGCGGAACGGATGCAGAACGGATGCAGAACGGATGCAGAATGGATGCAGAACGGATGCAGCAAGGAAACAAAGCGTTTAAAACGGAAAAAACTTCTGCAGAGGGGACCTATCTCAGATATTAAGGATGTCTAGAGGATGCCTAGAGGATGCCTAGAGGATGCCTAGAGGATGCAAAGGGACACCAATACTGCCTATAAAAAGGGGGAGCAACACATTTGGATCTCACTTTCAGACCAGCAGCCCTGCTGCAGACCTCTGCAGCCTTCATCTGACTCTTGCTCTTCCACAGCATCCAGTCATGTTCACCGTGGATTGTAACACAGTCCTTTTGGCAGCCACCATCCTTCTGCAACAGTTCAAAGCCATCTATAGGCTCTGTGAACTCTACTACGGGAAGAAAAAGGGGTGGCCAAGAAGCATCTGGGTATGAAGATGTTTTGCCAGAAGAGCAGAGGATGAACTGTA
Source organism: Laticauda colubrina (assembly GCA_015471245.1). NCBI lineage: Eukaryota > Metazoa > Chordata > Lepidosauria > Squamata > Elapidae > Laticauda > Laticauda colubrina. Next base: position 46,789,924 of record BLBF01000007.1, on the reverse strand, counting down.
CAACAAGCTGATGGTGGAGCTCAGGAATGAAGACACTCGTGCATTCCAGAACTTCATGAGGATGCCTCCAGCCATGTTTGACGAAGTTGTGCAGCGGCTGACACCCAGATTGACCAAGCAGAGCACCAACTTCTGGCCCAGCCTGGAACCTGGGCTCAAGATGGCACTCACTCTGTGCCACCTGGCCTCAGGGACCACCTACAGGAGCATGCAGTACAGCTGGAGAGTGCCATCCAACACCATCAGCATCAGCATTGTGGTCAGAGAAGTGGTGCAGGCCATCATCGAAGAATACAAGGAGGAGCTCCTCCAGTGCCCCTCCACTGAAGAAGGATGGAAGAAAGTTGCAGAGCAGTGGTATCAGAAGTAGAACTTCCCCCACACCATTGGAGCCATAGATGGCAAGCACGTGGCCTGCAAAGCTCCAGCCAAGTCGGGGTCCACTTATTTCAATTACAAGGGCTTCTTCAGCATCATCCTCTTCGCCATGGTCGATGCTGACTACAAGTTCATTTACATCGATGCTTCAGGCAACGGCTCATCTACAGATGCCCAGGTATACATCGCCAGTCACCTCAAGGAGGAGCTGGAATGCAACCTCATCATGTGCTTCCCAGATCCAGACCCCCTGCCCAACGACACGCAAGATGTGCCCTACTTCATCGTGGGGGATGATGCCTTCTCCCTCACAACCTACTTCATGAAGCCCTACACCTCCAAATACCTCACCCGTGAAGAGAGGATCTTCAACTACAGGCTGTCCAGGGCAAGGTGGTTGGTGGAGAATGCCTTTGGCATCCTGGCCAACAGGTTCCAGGTACTTCTCATTACCATGCAGCATCGCCCAGAGACCGTGAGGAGGATCATAGAAGCTTGCTGCATCCTGCACAATCTCATGCGCACCCGCTACCCAGTCTTGCAGAACAGGCTCATGGACCTCCAACAAGGCAATGGGGACATGGAGCCTGGGGCATGGAAGCAAGGGCAAAACCTGATAGACACTGAGGATGTGCAAGGCCCCAACAGAGCCTCACGTGAAGGGAAGAAGCAGCGCAACCTCCTGAGACACCGGTGCAACTCCCCAGCTGGAGCAGTGGAGTGGCATGACAGGATGATAGTTGATTAATGGATGCTTTCTTCAGCCTGTCTCATCACACTGATGAGATTGGGCCATGTATGTTGGGTGGGCCTAAAATGAACAGGGCATTTAATAAAGAGTTGTGTTTATGTTCAAATGTGTGGATCAATACTTACATTGTTATTGATAATAAAGGGCCAAAGGTATGGCACCTGGGAGGGTGGACCATACAGTCCCACTATGCTTGCACTGGAGGTTTATCTATCCCACAGCTATTACCCATTCCAAAGGTATCCCTGCCCATCCCACTGCTATCTTAACCCACCCCACAAGCATGCAAAGACTTAAACCATGTCTAAAAGTTTCCACCAAGACTTTGTTAAAAAAAAAGAAATGAAGCAAGTGTATGAATCAAAAATAGACTTTACTAACAAGAAGCTATAAAACAAAAATGAATCTCTGGCACTCCTCTTGGTCGCTCTGTCTCAGGGGTGAAGGGTCCAGGTGCTGTGGAGGTGGCTGGTGCTGGAATGCTTGTCATCAGCTCCTCTAAAAGCAGAAGCAGCAGAAGCCCCAGCCCCAGACAAGCGAGCCCGTGCTGCAGAAGCCCCAGCAGAACCAGAGTGAGGGCAAGGGGGCAGGATGGTAGCCCTGTCCCTCTTGCAAGGGCTGGAAGCAGATGGCTGAGGCTTGCTGTGCTTCAGCATGGTTGTGGGGTTGCTGGCTGGCAGGGAGGCTGGCAGGAAGGCTGGCAGGAAGGCTGGCAGGGAGACAGGCACCAAGGCTGGCAGGCAGACTGGCTGGCAGCAAGGCTGGCAGGCAGGCAGACAGCAAGGCTGGCAGGGAGGCTGGCAGCAAGGCTTGCAGGCAGACATGCAGGCAGGACAGGCAAGGCAGTCGATGTGTCTGGAAGCAGGTCTTTCCTCTGAATGGTGACCTGCTTCCGAGCTGCTTCTGTTATATCCGTGGGGCTGACGCAATGCATCCTCCCCGCATGCGCAATTAACGCTCGGCATCTGCTAGGCTTCCGCTGTGCATCCGCTGTGCATCCACTTCATCCACTGTGCATCCGCTCTGCATCCGCTGTATCCGTTCCACATCCACTTTGCTGAGGTCCCCCGGAAGCCTAGCAGATGTGCCATCCGTTCCCATCCACTTCCATCCACTGGGCTTCTGTTCCACATCCGCTTTCCCTCCGCCCTGCGTCCTCCCCGTGTCTGTGTTATCTGCTTCGGTTATGCAAATTTTTGTCCCTTCTGAGAGTGGATAACAACGGATGGAACATTTTTCTCATCCGTTGTGTCCGTTTTGCATCTGTTGGGCAGTGTGACAGGGCCTTAAGTACCAGCACTTTGAATTTTGTCCAAAACTCTATTGGGAGCTAGTACAGTTTTCATAGTAGTAATATTTTATGTATAATGTTATAATGTAATGTAACACAACAATATAGTTCAATATTAGGAAATACAAATTCATCTCTTTCTTACAAAATTTTGAATCCTACTATCGTTCACACACACACACACACACACACACACACACACCATCTGTAGACTGCTTTTTGTCAATCTTACGTGGTTTTGTTTGCAAATGTAAGAAATACCATTTAAAATAGTGTTGCTATTAAGTAATTTTTACAGTTGCAAAGAGCTCTGGACAAGCAAGTTTAAAGTTTCCCCAATTTCCAGGACTTTTTCATTTATTTTCATAATTTATTACAGTTGTCCTGAAAAATGTCTTTGTTGTACCCTCTCAGATAATGTTCTGATGAATTAAAACTGATCTGTGATGTGAACAAAGCTTTGATCAAATCCTGTTTGATCTGGAACAGCATGTCCAGAACACCAGTCAGAAGAATGAAAATGTGGAATAGTACATTTTACAGATACCCAATAATCCTAATCTGACCATTCAAGGCCTTGTTTGAGGTTGTTCAAGGCAGAACTTTTATGGGGATTCCTTAGAGACTCTTGAGTTTGGTTATTTGTCTGAGTACATTCCATTACACAACTAGGCAACATTATCAGTACTCTGAGCTCTCTCTCTCTCTCTCTCTCTCTCTCTCTCTCTCTCTCTCTCTCTC
>BLBF01000007.1:46713492-46725409 GCA_015471245.1 Laticauda colubrina | reverse complement strand
CAGTCTTTATATGTGTCTTGTCTGCCAGGCATTTGGTTCTGGTAATTAGTGTTTTCGCTACGGAATTTATCTGTGCTGGGTGGTGGTGGGATTGGGCGTTGAGGTAGCGGTTGGTGTGTGTTTTCTTTTGGTATATGGTGTGTCCCAGTGTGCCATCTGTTCTTTTGTAGATTAGTACATCTAGGAATGGTAGTTGTTTGTTTATTTCCGTTTCCATGTTGAACTTGATTTTGGGGTGTGTGTTGTTTAGGTGTGTTAGGAAATTGTTTAGGTTTTCTTTTCCATGGGGCCAAATCACAAAAGTGTCATCGATGTATCTTCACCATAGTTTGGGTTTGTGGGTGGCATTAGCCAGGGCTCTGGATTTGAATTCTTCCATGAACAGGTTTGCAATGACGGGTGACAGTGGTGATCCCATAGGGGCACCTTCAATTTGCTTGTATCTTTGTCCTTTGTATATGAAATATGTGTTGATTAAGCAGTGTTCTGTTCTTTCCATGAGGTGTTTAGCTGGCTGGTATTTATTTTTGATGATTTCGAGAGTTTCTTTTATCGGGACTTGAGTGAATAGTGAAACCACGTTGAAACTTACAAGCAGATCTTCTTCCACGTGTAGCTCTTTAATCATTTCTAAGAAGTGGTATGAGTTTTGTACATATGAAGCTGCGGTTTCAGCATGGGGCTGTAGTTGTTTTGCTAAGTATTTAGCTAGGTTTTGTAGTGGTGCTCCTTTGGAGCTGACTTTGGGTCTGAGAGGTATGCCTTCTTTGTGCATTTTTGGGAGGCCTTATGGTTTGGGGCATGTAGAAGATTTTTCTCTTGGGATGATCGTCTGTTGGATTTCTTTGCTTATGTAGCTGGTTATAATTTTCTTCTTGGTGATTTTTTCCAGATATGTGGTTGGGTCTGTATTTATAGGTTTGTATGTGGAGTTTTGGAGTAGGTCTGTCAATTTTGTTTCGTAGTCTTTTCTATCCATTACTACTGTGGCATTCCCTTTGTCTTGGTGCTTGATTGACCAATCTGAGAGCGGCCTGTTCGACCAATTAGTTTAAGTTATTTGGAGTCTTATAATTTCCAAACACAACAACCCTCCCCCCTTGGTTTCGTCCTACATGCGTAAAGTAGTCACGCAGGTAGGTGGAGCTTTTGCGGGTCCTACTTGACCTCTGCAGCTCAGTCTCAGTGTGGTCTTCCATCAGTTCAGTCAGGATCGCCTTTTCTCCGTATCTTCTCCATGGAACCTCCTGCAAGGGTGAGTCAGCATTGCCACTCCTGCCTGGGTTTCTTGGGCTGGTTGAGGTGGCTCTGCCGCTCCCACGTGGTTTGTCTGGGTTGGTCGAGCTGGCCTGGCTGTCTCCTTCCAGGAAGGCCTTGCCTGCTACCAGTTCTCTTCTCCAGAGGTCATCTATGGGTAAGCGCCCTTTTTGTTTTATCAGAGTTTCTAATTTGGGTTTGTGTTGCATCTTTTGTCGTGTTATTGGTGCTTCATCTCTCCCTTTTTTATTGTTTTGTGTCCCCCCCTCCTCGTTTGTTTTTGGATTATTTATTGGTGTCTGCGGCGGTGTTTTAGTATTGCGTTCCAATTTCCTAGAGCGAAGCTGGTCAATGTGCCGCTTCCATGTTCTGCCATCATCTAGTGCGAGTCGGTATGACCGGGGCCCTGTAATTTGAGTAACTGTGGCTGGAAGCCATAATGGGTTTCTGGTAAGATTTTTTGCGTAAACTAAGTCACCAATAGCAAAGGAGCGACATTTACTTGAGGAGTCAGGGGTTTTTTCACAGGTATAAGTGGTGTGTAGTCTATCTAGGTAGGAACGCAATTTTCTACCCATGAGGAGTTCAGCTGGGCTTTTGTTAGTGGTTGTGCGAGGGGTGATATGCTGAATTGTTAACAGTTTGTTAAGTCTATCTTGGATGCCCCCCGTGTCCAGTTTGTCTAGGGCCTCTTTAGTATAATGAATCATGCATTCAGCTCGTCCATTCAAAGCCGGATGAGCCGGCACTGTCAGGGCATGTCGGATGTCCTGCGCAGCCAGGTATTTCTTGAAGGCTAAAGCAGTAAACTGGGGGCCATTGTCAGAGACTACTACATGTGGCAGTCCATGTGTAGCAAAAAGTCTGTTCAATTGTTTTATTAATACTTCAATAGTAGTGGACGCCATAAGAATTACCTCTAACCAGTTTGAATCAGCATCAACAATTATAAAATATGTGTTCCCTTTCGTTGGCCCAGCAAAGTGAATATGTAGTCTCGACCATGGGCCTCTGGGAGTTTCCCATTCCAGGACTGGTGTAAGAGGAGGGGTAGGCCTTGATTTTTGGCAGTCATTACATGTTGCCACCCATTTTTCAATATCTTTGTCCAGCCCTGGCTACCAGACGTAGCTCTTGGCCAGAGCTTTCATTTTTACAATGCCCGGATGTCCCTCTTGCAACATGCACAACACTTCCTCCTGCAACTTTTTTGAAATTACCACCCTGTCTCCCCACAGTATGCAGCCCTTTTCAATGGACAGTTCAGTCTGCTGGGTGTGAAAAGGTTTAAAAATCTCACCTCTATCCTCATCCGGCCAGCCCTTACCTACCCAATGCAGGATTCGAGCTGTCAGCGGGTCTTTCACGGTAGCTTTAGTGACGTCTGCTATGGTCAGTGGCAGATTAGGCCATGTCTTGATCTGAAGAGTGGAGATGGTGGGAGTTGGGTCACCTTCCTTGTCGGGCAGCGGGGAATGGTTCAAGGCATCCGCATGGGTGATGGTCTTTTTTGGGCGATGGATGAGTGTGTAATTGTATGCAGTGAGAAATTCTGACCACCTCATCATTCTTGGCGATAGGATGTTCGGGGTTTGTTTATTCCCTGCCAGGATCCCTAGCAGGGGTTTGTGGTCTGTGATAATAGAAAATGTCCTACCATATCGGTATTTGTGGAATCTTGTGATGCCTGCTATGATTGCAAGGGCTTCTCAGTCAAGTTGGCTGTAGTTCCTTTCAGATTTTGACAGTGTTTTGGAATAGAAAGCGATTGGTGCTTCTCTGCCATCTGATAGCTTGTGGCTCAGTATGGCGCCTATTCCAAAAGGCGATGTATCACAGGTGACCATCAATGGAAAGGTGTTGCTGTATTATATTAAAATGGTGTTGGATGTTAATAAGTCCTTAATGTTTTGGAATGCTGCTTGTTCTCGGTGGCCCCAATTCCAGACAGTTTTTTTTATCTAATAGTCAATGTAATGGCTCTGCTACAGTTGCCTTTAGGGGTAGGAAGACATTGTAGAAGTTAATGAGACCTAAGAACACTTGTAAGTCTGCTTTGTAAGTCTGCTTTGTAAGTCTGCTTTGTTCTTAGGCCTGGGTACGTCTTTAATTGCCTTTGTTTTCTTTTCAGTGGGGTGTACTCCTTAGGTAGCCTAAGAATTTGACTTGATTGGTGGCTAGTTTACATTTTTCTCTTTTGACTTTAAGCCCTGCTTCCCTGAATCTTCGCAAGACTTCTCTCAGTCTATTTTCTAGTTGGTGTTTATTTTTTACTGATACTAATACATCATCAAAATAGGGAACGACTCCTTTTATTTCATTTACAAGGCGCTCCATGAGGAAAATGCCTGGGGCAATCATAACACCAAATTGAAGTCTGTTACATTTGAATGCCCCTCTGTGCGTTACTATAGTCTGTAGCTCTGCAGTTTCAGGGTCAACCAGCAGCTGTTGTTAAGCTTGCGTGAGATCAAGCTTTGTGAAAAATTTTCCTCCCCCTAATGAATGCAACAGGTGTTGAACTACTGGAACAGGGTATGCGCTTTGCTGGAGTACATGATTTAGGGTGGCCTTATAGTCACCACAGATGCACACTGACCCATCTGGTTTGACAGGAGTCACGATGGGAGTTTCCCACCTGGCATGGTTGATTGGCTCTAACACTCCTTGTGTGATGAGTTTGTTAAGCTGCTCATCTATTTTTGGTTTAAGGCAAAGGGAACATGTCTGGCTTTGAGCCTGACAGGAGCTATCTTAGGGTCTAGGCTGAATGTTATTGGGGTCCCCTTGTACTTGCCTAGGGTCCCGTCAAATAAATCCTGGAACTCTTCCAGCAGGCTCTCCTCCCAATTGGTCTCAGCGATGCTGTTGATCCTGGTCACTCCGATTCCCAGGGGCACAAATCATTCGATTCCCAGAAGGCTAGGGCAATCACGGTCAACGATTGTCAGAGGAAGTACTTCAGTGTGGTTTTTGAATTCTATTAGGAAATGTCCAAGACCCAGTACCGGGATTCGGTTTCCCTGGTAATCTTTAAGTATTAGCTTTTGCTATTCCAGTTCCCTTTGCTTGATGTCTGATATCAGGTTTCTGATAGTGTTCCATGATACCATTGACAGGTATGATCCAGAGTCTACTTCCATCTCACAGGGCTTTCCTTCGATTTTCACATTTATTCTGGCCTTTTTCACATTTGCTGACCTTGCATTTCCGATGATTATTGTTTGATGTGTTTCTTCTCTGTCATTCATTCACCAGTTTCTGTTCTCTCACCTCCATTGGCTTCCAGCTTGTCTCTCTCTGTTTCTGGGGGGGGGGGGGTGCTGCTGCGTCTTTCTGGGCTATAGTTCTTTTTGTTTTGGCAGAACCTTGCAATGTGCCTCCGTTTCTCACAAAATCTGCAAATGGCATCCAGGAATCTGCATTTGGAGCGTGGGTAAACTCCTCCGCACTCAGCACACTGAAATTCTCACCTCCTTCCTCTTTTTTCCCGCCATTTTCTTTCTGACTGAAGCCTATGTATGTCTTCGTTGTCATAATTGGTGTCACTTAGGCAGTCAAGGTCTTCATTGGCAGTCGCTGTGGGCTGTTTTTGGTTTCCTTCCACCTTCTTTTCTTGGGGTTGGTTCGGTGTTTCTAGATTTGTTGAGTTCATCTGGCGGATGGTGGCTGTGGATTTTTTGGCTGCTTCAGCGGCGGTGTCTTCTGCGATGGCCTCAGCCACTGTGATATTCGATCTGTTTAGCAGCTTGCTTTGGAGAATAGCATCCTTCAATCCCAGGACCATGCGGTCTCTCATGGCTTCATCCATGTTTGGAATTTCGAAGGCTCCTCCAGTATTTCTTAGGGCTGGTATGAAATCTCTGATGCTCTCATCTTCTCGTTGGTCTCGCTTATAAAATTCATGCCTTTTGATCAGATTGGAGACCACAGGCATGTAATGGGATCATAGCATTCGGTTAAATTCTGGCCATGCCATCTGTTTTACATCCCGTGGTTTGGCTAACGCCTTGGCCATTTTGAAAACAGCAGGGCCACAATGCGGGAGGAATACAGCTATCTTCCTCTGGTCGGTTATTTCTTGTAGCTCATTGATTTCTAAGAACATCAGAAACATCAATAAGGGTTGAACGGTGCAGGCAGACCCACTCCAAGACTCCACATACAAACCTCTAAACACAGACCCAACCACATATCTGGAAAAATTAACCAAGAAGAAAATTATAACCAGCCACATAAGCAAAGAAATCCAACAGACGATCATCCTAAGAGAAAAATCTTCTAGATGCCCCAACTTATACGGCCTCCCAAAAATATACAAAGAAGGCATACCTCTCAGACCCATAGTCAGCTCCAAAGGAGCACCATTACAAAACCTAGCTAAAAACTTAGCAAAACAACTACAGCCCCATGCTGAAACCGCAGCTTCATATGTACAAAACTCATACCACTTCTTAGAAATGATCAAAGATCTAAACATGGAACAAGAAGATCTGCTTGTAAGTTTCGACATGGTTTCACTATTCACTCAAGTCACAATAAAAGAAACTCTTGAAATCATCAAAAATAAATACCAACCAGCTAAAGACCTCATGGAACTAACAGAACACTGCCTAACCAACACATATTTCATATACAAAGGACAAAGATACAAGCAAATTGAAGGAGCCCCTATGGGATCACCACTGTCACCCGTCATTGCAAACCTGTTCATGGAAGAATTCAAATCCAGAGCCCTGGCTAATGCCACCCACAAACCCAAACTATGGCGAAGATACATCGATGACACTTTTGTGATTTGGCCCCATGGAAAAGAAAACCTAAACAATTTCTGAACACACCTAAACAGCACACACCCCAAAATCAAGTTCACCATGGAAATGGAAATAAACAAACAACTACCATTCCTAGATGTACTAATCTACAAAAGAACAGATGGCACACTGGGACACACCATATGCCAGAAGAAAACACACACCAACTGCTAGCTCAATGACCATTCCCACCACCACCCAGCACAGATAAGTTCCGTGGCTAAAACACTAATTACCAGAACCAAACGCCTGGCAGACAAGACACATACAAAGACTGAACTATGCACCCTGACTAAAGTATTGACAGCCAATGGCTTCCACAAAAACAAAACACACCTCCTCACTAGTCCAACACATGAAAACCACAGGTCACAACATCAATGTCAATGGCACCAAAACCCTAGCCACTATAGAAAACCCCAGCCACAGAATCATCAGAGAAGCCATAGAGATTGAAAAAAGACCTGAAAGCATGAATAGAAGAGATGATTCCTCCAGACTGTCAATCATTTGGAAGCCTGCACTCTCAAATAAAAAGATCTCCACACCACAAGCCAGGCAAACACCTGGGCACAAACAGACTCTCTCTGATGCCTCCAGCTCAAACACTCCCCCACCAGGCACCCAGATGAAACCTAGCTTCCTAATATATAACAGCTGTCCTTTCACACGAAGCCAAGCTGCACTGAAAGCCTCCAGTGCAGTAGCAGAGTGTTGCCAGCCAATCAAAGCCACAAAACAGACAGAAGAAACCAGAAACACCAATCAAATAAACTCCAAGTCCAATAAACACAGACCAAGACTCCCAACCAATCAGGATAAGCTAGCCTCAATTTTAAAACCAAAATAGATGAGAATCTGCTGAAACGTTGCTACAACTTTAAAAGCACTACAATGACGTGGTATAAAACCTGAAGGAAGCTGTTCAGCTTCCTTCGGGTATTATCCCACGTCATTTTAGTGCTTTCAAAGTTGTAGCAACGTTTCAGCATAATCTAATCTGCCATCATCAGGCTTCTGTATGCATGTGCGTCTCACAGCTTTTGGTTTCAAATTCGAAGCTGACCTATTCTGATTCGTGTGAAAGGACGGCTGTTATCCATTAGGAAGCCAGGTTTCACCTGGGTGCCTGGTGGGGGGGTGTTCGAGTTGGAGGCATCAGAGGGAGTCTGTTTGTGCTCAGGTGTTTGCCTGGTTTGTGGTGTGGAGATCTTTCTATTTGAGAGTGCAGGCTTCCAAATGATTGACAGTCTGTTGGAATCATCTCTTCTATTCATGCTTTTAGGTCTTTTTTCAATCTCGATGGCTTCTCTGATAATTCTGTGGCTGGGGTTTTCTCTAGTGGCTAGGGTTTTAGTGCCCTTGAAGTTGATGTTGTGACCTCTGGTTTTCATGTGTTGGACTAGTGAGGAGGTGTGTTCCAGCTTTTTTACTGCATTTTTGTGTTCATCTAGGCGGGTACTTATTCTTCTATTGGTCTGTCCAATGTATGTGGCCATGCATGATGTACAGGGAACTTCGCATATGCCTTGGTTTTCCAGGTCAATTTTGTCTTTGGGGTTCCTCAGGATGGCTGCTATTTTTTTGTCTGCTTTGAAGGCAGTCTTGATGTGATGCCTGTGTAGTATATTACTGATTTTGTCTGTAGTACCTCTTATGTAGGGCAGGACAGCTGTTCCATAGGTCTGTTGATCTTCTAAGTCTCTGTTATGTCTTGGTGTGTTTTTGTGGATCAAGCTGGTGATTTTGTTTTTGCGGAAGCCATTGGCTGTCAATACTTTAGTCAGGGTGCATAGTTCAGTCTTTATATGTGTCTTGTCTGCCAGGCATTTGGTTCTGGTAATTAGTGTTTTGGCCACGGAATTTATCTGTGCTGGGTGGTGGTGTGATTGGGCGTTGAGGTAGCGGTTGGTGTGTGTGTTCTTCTGGTATATGGTGTGTCCCAGTGTGCCATCTGTTCTTTTGTAGATTAGTACATCTAGGAATGGTAGTTGTTGGTTTATTTCCGTTTCCATGGTAAACTTGATTTTGGGGTGTGTGCTGTTTAGGTATGTTTGGAAATTGTTTAGGTTATCTTTTCCATGGGGCCAAATCACAAATGTGTCATCAATGTATCTTAGCCATAGTTTGGGTTTGTGGCTAAAACACTAATTACCGGAACCAAACGGTAAGCCTGATGATGGCAGATGAGATTCTGCTGAAACGTTGCTACAACTTTAACAGAACTACAATGACGTGGGATAATACCCGAAGGAAGCTGAACAGCACATATATATATATATATATATATATATATATATATATATATATATATACACACACACACATACATGACACATTCTTTAGTTTTGTTTGGCAATGTTTATTGGGCAGTTTACATGCAATAAAAAGAATAAAGGTTAATAAAATCAACATTAAAAATTAAAAGATGCCAATCAAAATGAAAAGCTCAATTCATTCATAAGAAAGCTTGAATGTGTTCATGGATCAAAGACTTCAGATGAATCAATAGAAAAAGTTCACAACCTCGAAACAATATTTCTGAAATCATTTCTGTCAACACTGCATTGAATTGAGTTGTATTTTTCTCAGACTTGTTTACAAAACAATGTTTTAAAAGTAACATGGGTTGGAAAATGTCACCAGTATGATCATATTTAACATGCACATACTGCATATGTGTATTTCTGTGGCTTTTCTCCACATACCATAGTGTTCTAGATCCATCCCTTTGTCTTACTGAGATTTTTATTTATTTTTATCAAATGCAACAGATTTTAATTTTACAAAATTGGTTGCTTTATATACACATTTTATGACCAACTGGAACTCTGTAAAGCATTTTGTATTTTTAATTTGGACATAAAAGCAATGTACCCGCTATTTATACAATTAAAGAATCCACTCATATTCTAGTATTAGAGAGAGAGAAAATTGCAGAATGTGTTAGATCTAAACATAAATTTTTCTCATTGACATTTCATCTGATACTTACTCTGTTGATCAGATCACTTAATCTAGAAAATCCTAGGAATGCTATACCAAGTAAACAAATCACTTATTGATAAACCTCATCACATATTTGGCATGTTGTGTTCCACAATGACAGATGGCAGCTATTGGTCCTGGATGAATTTTTCAAAAAACAAAAATCAAATTCAGCTGAACTGGAGTTGGGGTAAATTTCAAATGTAATGAAATGCAGAGCAAAACAGAAACATGCATATTTCCTCTGTTTCAGAAACAATCTGTTACATACAGATTATACTAATATCAGTAAGTCAGTCTAGACAAGTATTTCTTAAACTTGGCATCACTAAGATGTGTGGAATTCCACTTCCAGAATCCCGCAGTCAGCTGTTCTAAGACATTTTCTAACACTTCTAACCCTGTCAGTAGGATCTCAATCAATCAGATGATGGAAGAGGAGAGAGATAGAGAAAGAAAGACAAAAAACACCTAGTTAACCTTGAAAACTCTGGGAAAAACTAATCAGAATCCAACTTAATTAGTACTTGGATGGAAGCTCAGGGCTGGAGAGTACAGCGGGATCCTGAAAAACCTGAAGTAATGGATGGAAAGTTATCCAAGAGAGATCCAAACCAAGCTAGAAGGAGAAATTTCCTGACTGTGAGGACAATTAAACAATGGAATGGTTTGTCTTCAAAAAATGTTGGTGCTCCATAACTGGAGGTTTTTTTGGGAGGGTTGAATTTTTTTAATTGATTTTCAATAAACAAACATTCACAAACAAAACACAAAACATAAAAACATAAAACTTCTTTTTGGAAAGCGGCTTCCCAGGTTACATCTTTTTATACAGACATCAATTCAATTCATGCTCACTTTTTATCCCATTTCATATCTTATTTACCATTTAACATTTTCTATATAGCTTCTCCCCTCTTTTCACTCTCTTAATTCTATTTTATTTATTTCATCTCAATTTAAATCATTATGCGTATATCTTTTGTCTGTTCTATTTCAATTTTCTATTATCTTTTCTCATGAACACAAAATTTCTCCTGTAATCACTGATTGAAGTATGATGCCTTTAAATCTTTCCCCTAAATTTAACATTTAAAATATTATATACTTTTCATTCTGATTCTGCTTAGTACGTTCTAAAGCTACATACTATTTTATAAAATAAAAAAGTAATAAGTTTATAATATAAATAAAGCAATAATCCATAGCAAATTAAACTCTATTATTAAATCCAGTTTTCTAACATAATTTCAAATATAAATACAACAATACAATCTTATGTACTTTTACAGTCTCTTTTTTAATTATATTTTTACTCACTATCTCTGAATAAATCTTGTTTCTTTACATCTTGTTTTAAATCTTTGTAACTTCTCTTCCCTTTTTCCCTTCCTTTCTTCTCCAGTTCTGCCTTTTTACCCCCTTGTCTCTTAATCTCCACCTTCTTAATCTCCACCTTCTTCTGTATTCCTCTTTTCTGTTGCTTTCTGACATTGTATCGATTTTTCACCATATTTTTCCCTTTTTTGGTTGTTTTTTTAAATCTTAAATTCTCCATTCTCTTTCCCCTCGTTCCCTTTTCTTCTCCAGCTAAAGTTGTTTGTTCATTAAAGATGGCTTCTTCTTCATCCCAGTCTTCTTGTTCTTGTAGTTTCTGGTAGGTAGAAATCGCCATTTCTAAAAAATGGAAAACAGATCCAGAAGAGCCCCTCCCTTCTTGTTCCTCTTCTTTTAGCTTTTTAAATTCAATTTTCAGTTCATCAACAAGTAGTGCCATTATAAAAAGATTTTTATACAACCCAAATGTTTTTAGTCTTTCAAATAATGATTTCCAAAAGTCCCAAAGTCACCAAGCAATCCAAATATACACAGACTGTTTCATTTAGCACTTTCTTCTTTCTATATTTTCTCTTCCTGGAGTTATAGTTCAGTTACAAAGCTCCAATTAAAATATATCTTTTTGAAGTCTTGTTACAGTTTAGTTCTGTTCTTATAAATTCCAAGCAGCCTCCTCCAACAAAATCTTAATATTTATTCTTTTCCTCTCCTTTCCCGCTTGTAGCAAAAAAGAGTTCTCTTTTTTTTTCCCCTCAATACTCAGAAATCTTTATTGACCCCTTGGCTTTAGTTTTCAAGATTACCTGCTGATGCCAAAATGGGTTTTTCCGATTTCTCCATTCATTTGCTATCACCGTAAGGTAGGAGAGTGAGAAAAAACAAACTTTCCCTTTTAACTTTCATTCACCACTTTTTCCGTCTTCGTCGAGAATGATGTATCTTAAATGAAGCTTAAATTCCAGGGTATTTAAATGTTACTTATTATCCTGGTTAGCCAAAAACTTTCACTTTCTCAGCTTCCTCCTGCACATTCTTATCTGGATGAAAGCTTCTTTTTGGCATCCATTGCTGACCGCTGTTCCACTGCTTTCGGAAAAGGGAGTTAAGTCAGCTGAGGAGGGGGGTTGTGATTCCTCCTGACCCCTGCTGGATCTCCCCTATCTTCAGTTACCTCTACGGGGTAACTATAGCCCCCAATTCCAGCTGGATCAAGGGCATTCCCGCAGCGAGCGCAGCAGAAACCGTGCACAATTGCGGATTCCTGCCACCACCGAAGTCTTGCAAACCGAAAGTCCCATAACTGGAGGTTTTAAGAAGCAATCTGGAATGATATACACTCTATATTTGAATCCCACTTCTGCCTCTGTATTTGTGTGTGTGTGTATGTGCATGTGTGTGTGTGAGAGAGAGAGAGAGGGAGAGAGGGAGGGAGAGGGGGAGGGAGGGAAGGAGGAAGAGAGACATTAGATCAGATCTCTCTCTCTCTCTCTCTCTCTCTCTCTCTCTCTCTCTCTCTCTCT
>BLBF01000007.1:46693425-46713482 GCA_015471245.1 Laticauda colubrina | reverse complement strand
CTCTCTCTCTCTCTCTCTCTCTCTCTCTCTCTCTCTCTCTCTCTCTCACCAATGTCAGCAAACCACTATCAGTCAAAATTCATATTAGTAATCCCCAGGAGTTTGGTGGTCCCTAAGGTCCAAAAGATTGGCAACCCCTGGTATAGAGATTTCTGCTTAGGAGTTAGACTGGAAGACTTTCCAAGTCCTTTCCAACTCGATTATTCTGCTGTTCTATTCTCTTGTATGGGCAGTGCTATCTATTTCCAGATTTTTGCCAAGAAATGAAGATGAACATGGAGCTGCTCTGCCATTTGACAGAGACTTTAAATTTAGTGAAAGTACTCACTTTGCTGGTTATGAGTGTTACTCTATTTCCTTCCTTGGTACTGTACTGACATTGTTAAGTGACAGCTGAAAAAAAGGAAACACGCAATTGGATAGGAAGCCTAAGGAACTAGTCCACTGAGAATAAAAAGTAAATAAAATCCATATGTAATCAAGCAACCAGGAGGGCTTTCTCCTCCCCTTTTTTCCTGTCCACTATTCAACCACTGCAATATTAAGGGAGAGTCACCTATCCCTCTTTTTTTGCAATCCACTGTCTAGAAACAACCTTATCATTTTTCTTTTATCATGCTGTTCACTTACAGAAATTAGACTTCCTCGCTGTCCAGCACTGAATTAATCTGAAATAAATGTGAAATAATAACCAGTGGATTTTTTTGCCCAATGATGAAGGAACACGTATTCATTTCTTAAATTATGTGAGAGTCACATGAAGTTATTTCTTAGAGAGAAACTTTTTTCTCTTGTCAAGATTGTGCATTAATTTATTTATCCAAGGGAACTCTACAGAAAATTGCATTTTCTATGGAAAGAAACTAAAATATTGATCAGAGATAAATGAAAAGATTCTTAAGCCCTTTGAAGCTTTTATTCTATAAATTGTAAATTACATTCAAGGATTTCCTCTTTTGCTTAATCTGTGGTTGCTACATACCAGATTGTCTTCATGTAGGGATAATGATACATTTCTGTTTGATCTGTGGATGAGCAATGTGGAGAACTACTAGAAAAGAGCACTTTGTTTACTGATTAAATTTTCATAATGATTTGCATAAAACAGGAAATCCTAAAAGGATTCTTGGTTTAAGCTTGCATCACCTTATAGCTCATGCTGTAAGAAAAATCTGTGAAAGCATCTCTTCAGTCTCTAAGGGCACAGAATGACCTTTAACTTTCTGTTATCTGTCATCTTGCGACTTCAGTTGAGTACCTATTTCAATATATATATTGAATATATTCAGCATATATCTCAGCCATAAGTTACATTAGGAAAGTGAATGAAATATTATGAAAGCTAACCTGTGTTGAATTTAGTACTTGAATCAGTAAAAATATGATATGTTCGTATGTAGACTAGTCTGAAAAGTAAAAAATCATACTGGTAAAAGGCAATGCTATAGCAAATCACTTCTCTATTGCTGCCAAAGACCCTACATGACCTATGCATTGGGTTCAGATGAGAGACCTTCACCATTTCAAGAACTACTGGCATACATATGTATTCTAATGACAAGTGTATGAATTGTAGCCTCAACTAATAAGGGATACTTGGTACTCTCTGAGCTTGATTGTTTTCTTGCAGATGTTTTATTACCCTAACTAGATAACATCATCAGGGCTAGACTAACACTGGTGATGGTATCTACTCTGAGTAATCACATGTCTGCATGAAAACAACCAACCTCAAAGAGCATCAATGACCCCTCATTTCATCCCTGAGCTACAAATATTGTCCTTTGTTGGTATCATATCAATGATAAAACCAGATTTTGAAAACCATTTCACTCCCTCTGCAGGAAAAGGCCAAGTATTTCAGCAAAAGGTGAATAAATGAGCACATGGCAACTAAAAAAAAAGCAGCAAGCTTATTTTAATGATAAGTAATAAATAATCATCCTACTAGATGCATCATTGCTTGTTTAGATTTAGTCAAGTTTAGATTTATTTTCAGATATTGCTCAGGTTTTGTTCTATTTAAAACTATAATTTTAATCAAAATAAGTTAAATCAAAATGCAATAAAATTCTTTAAATCTATTTCATGAAATAGGGATTGAAATATTTTATTTATTTTATTTATTATTTTAGCCGCTCATCTCTCCTATAAGGCAACTTATAAAAGAGAACATATTAAGAAGAGAAAACTGTAATTTAATGATAATATGCTACCATGTCCAGTAAGATTGGGAAAGTGATATTAAAAATGATAAGCTGTATATAACTATTTGTGCTCTTTTTTTGTACTGCAATTTTTTAAGCATTTTAATAACTGATCAGTTTGCTGAACATCTCCAGTTACTAAGGTTTGGAAATATTTTTTTTTATTTATTTATTTGTCAATTGTTTTCAAGATAATAGGTATAAGTAAAAACATAGTTATGAATACATGGATACATAAAAGAAAAATGAAAAAAAAAAAAAAAGAAGCAATAGGACATGGACAGTAGGCATGTTGGTGCGCTTATGCACGCCCCCTACAGACGTCTTAAGTATTTGGGGTTTGGGGAAGAAACCACAGAGTCAGGTAGAGTATTCCAGACATTGACCACTCTGTTGCTGAAGTCTTATTTCCCGCAATCAAGTTTGGTGCAATTATCCTTGAGTTTGTATCTATTGTTTGCTCTTGTGTTGTTATGATTGAAGTTGAAGTATTCATTGACAGATAGCACATTGCAATGTATTTTTTTATATACGAAACTTAGATCGGATCGAAGGCGGTGTACTTCTAGATTTTCTAGGTCTATAATTTAAAGTCTGGTGGCATACGGTATTCTACCACGAGTAGAGGAATGGCGAACTTTTCTTGTGAAATATTTCTGGACTTTCTCAACTGTGTTAAAAGCAGATATGTAATGTAGGTTCCAGACTGATGAGCTGTATTTGAGTATTGGTCCAGCAAATGTTTTGTATGCTCTAGTTATGAGTGTAATATTACCAGAGAAAAAGCTACATAAGATTAAGTTAAAATGCATAACGCCTTTTTGGCTATGTAGTTACAGTGGACTCTAGCACTTCTGTCATTAGAGATGAGTACTCCAGGATTTTTTGACAGAGTTTGGATCAACAACAAGGTCTTGACTATTCAGCTTGTATTTTATTTTCTGATTTTTTTTTTGTCAATATGTAGGACAGAGCATTTATTTGTTGAGATTTAAAGTTGCCATTTGTTTGACCATTCTGATACACAGTCAAGGTCTTTTTGAATGGTAGCAGTATTGTCTGTGGTGTTGAATAGCTTTACATCATCGGCGAAGAGAACACAGTTGCTCTTAATATGATCACAGAGGTTATTTAGGTAGATTTGGTCCTAGAACACTGCCTTGAGGGACACCACTATTGACAGGTACAGAATTTGATAGGACGCTCCCAATCTTGACCATTTGCTATCTGTTTGACAGGAATGCTTCTATCCAGTTATGCAGGTGTCCAGAGATACCATGATATTTTAGTTTTAGGAGTAGTACTGGACATGATCCATTGCTGTTTACAAATACTGAGCCAAAGAATGTGTTAAAGAGGTTGGCTTTAATAGTGTCATCATTGCAGTCTTTACCATTAGGTCCTTTCAGGGGTGGGATGGACCTTGAGTCTTTTAGTTTGTTGTTTACAAAATTGTAAAAAGCGCAGGTGGAATTGGTGCATAGAAGGTTTTCCTCTTGTTTAATGTGATAATTGGTGCATTCAGTTTTTATCTGGTGGCATACATTTTTGTATTGGCTTTTGAAGTTGGCAACATGACCAGATTTGTTTTTCTGCCAAAGTGATCTCTTTTTGAATTGAGGTTGCCTTATTGTTATGGGTAATCAGTTTTTTTTTTTGGGGGGGGAGAGTTGTTCTTGGTACATATAGTTTGATGACTATTTTGACTTCAAGTAAAAATATGTTGTAATGGTCTTCAACAGCATTGCATCCAGTAAATAGAGATTACCAATCAAGGGATGAGAGATGGTTGTCTATAAGATCAGAGTTGCCTTTTTTGAAGTTATAATTGGGGATTCCATCGTTTGGTATGGTTAACCTTGAGTTTGTATCTATTGTGTGCTCTTGTGTTGTTATTGTTGAAGCTGAAGTATTAATTGACAGGTAAGTCATTGCAATATATGATTTTACATACCATACTTAGATCAGACTGAAGAAAGCATAATTCAAGGTTTTCTAGGTCTAGAATTTCAAGTCTGGTGGCATTAGGTATTCTCCAACGAGTAGAGGAGTGGAGAACTCTTCTTGTGAAATATTTCTGGACTTTCTCAACTGTGCTAATATAAGATACATAATGTGGGTTCCAGACTGATGAGCTATATTCAAGTCTTGGTCTTGCAAATATTTTGTATGCTCTAGTTAGAAATGTGATATTACCAGAGAAAAAGCTACGTAGGATTAGGTTAGCAATTCTTAATGCCTTTTTGGCTATGTCGTTACAGTGGGCTCTAGCACTTAGATCATTAGGGATGAGTATTCAAAGGTCCTTTACAGAGTTTGGATCATCAACAAGATCTTGATTATTCAGCCTGAATTTTATTTTCTGATTTTTTTTTGCCAATATGTAGGACAAAGCATTTATTTGTTGAGAGTTGAAGTTGTCATTTGTTTGACCATTCTGATACATAGTAAAGATCTTTTTGAAGGGTAGCAGTATTGTCTGTGGTATTGAACAGCTTTACATCATCGGCGAAGAGAACGCAGTTGCTCTTAATATGATCACAGAGGTCATTTATGTAGAATATGAAGAGATTTGGTCCTAGAACACTGCCTTGAGGGACACCACTATTGACAGGTACAGAATTTGATAGTTGTGAATGTAGCTTGTTTACATGTTCGATGTCATAATCAGGTGCTCTGTAACATAGCAAGAATCGAAATGTGATATTTAATGACAGTTCACAGATGATGGTCTCAGGAAGAGCAAGCTCTTGGGTAACTTGAATGTTTTCTAGATGTAAGGATTTTTTATAGAAGATAGCAACACCACCTCCTCTATGAATTTCACGATCTGATCATTAAACATGATAGTCTCTTACTGTGGTACTGGAGTTAGGGAGAGATGCATTGAGCCATGTTTCACAGATAAATATGATGTCGAATTTAGCCATATTTAGTAAGAGGAGAAATTCAGGTATTTTATTCACAAGGCTTCTTGCATTGAGTAACTTGCATTTAAGGCCAGCTGTAGTTGGAATTGAGGTAGTTAGGGACATGTGTGCCTCTTCTTGGGTGATGGTCAATTGGTTGAAGTAGGGTTGTGGTTGAAGGTTCAGGCTGAGTTGCAGGTTGTGTGACTTACTTTTGATACAGTCAGCACAGTAGTCAATGTACAGGTTCTTCTCTCCTTTGTCTCGATGTTTTTTGAGGTCTGTGCAGAGTACATGGGAGCATGCATGTTGCTATATGGTTAGGTCAGGGAAAGAACGAAGATTCTTATGGTTGGTGTTGCTTTTGGCAATTGAATCTATTGTATAAATGAGCTTACATTTGCTTTATTCATTTTTGCAAATGACTCTGCAGAAGTGTGGGGCCACAGAGCCTTTCTGTTCTTGAGCTCTTGGCCAATGAGGGAAATGTCAAGTATTTCATCAAGGGAGATGGTTGATGCTTGATAATCACTGATGATGTTTTGGACAGTTGTGATGTCATCATTGTCATTGATGTCCTCTAGACCAAATAAGATGGCTTTTGGACATTTCCTCATCAGCTTCTCTGATGAGGATTGAGATATCATTATTTGTCTGGTTTATGGTTTTTGTGGATTGGGTTGTGGTTGTTGGGTAGAGATGTGGTTTGTAGCTATTGTATGTTTAGGTTTTTGCATTGTGTCTTTTTTTTTCAAGGTTGGATAATCTTTTTTTTAAAGTGTCCAGAGATGCTACTATGGTGTCAAGGGATATTATTCATGTTTCTATGGTATCAACTCATTCAAACAAATCCAGTTTGGCTCTGCATGATTTGCAGAGATATGGAAACTCATTGGATGATTTTAGGCATTGAATCATTTGCTCGGGTAATTCCAAGCAGTCATGATGAGCATATTTGTCGAATTTAGCCATATTTAATAAGAGGAGAAATTCAGGTATTTTATTTACAAGGCTTCTTCCATTGAGTAGCTTGCATTTCAGGCCAGTTGTGGTTGGACTAGAGGTAGTTAGGGGTGTGCATGCCTAGTTATGAGTGATGTTGGATTGGATGGGATGGGGTTAGATGCGGAGTTGTGGGTTGTGTAACTTTATTTTGATTCAGTCAGCTCTGTAGTCAATGTATAGATCCTTTTCGCCATTATCTAGACAGTTTTTTAGTTCTGCGTGGACTTCACAGGAGCGGATTCTTTGCAATATGGATAAGTCTGGTCTTGAGTGAAGTTTTTTGTGGTTGGGACTGGTTTTTGCGATAGCATTTATTGTATGAATGATTATTTGTTTGCTGGCCTCAATTTTGCATTCAACTCTACAAAATCTTGGGGTCACAGAGCCATCATTGTATTTACACCCAGGGCCATCTCTGGTTATTTCAATGATATCTTCAGGAGAGATGTTTGTTGTATTTGAGTTGCTTATGATATCACGAACTTTGGTGATGTTGTC
The DNA here is from genome assembly GCA_015471245.1 of Laticauda colubrina. Lineage (NCBI taxonomy): Eukaryota > Metazoa > Chordata > Lepidosauria > Squamata > Elapidae > Laticauda > Laticauda colubrina. The sequence continues at coordinate 46,706,863 of BLBF01000007.1, read as the reverse complement.
TGATTCATTGGTGTCTTCGAGACCAAGTAAGATGGCATTTGGATGTTTTTGTTCATGTTCCATGGTGTCTCTGATGAGTCAGGAGATATTATTTGTGGAATTATTTGAAGGGATAGTAATTGTTTGTGGCTGTGGTTTGATGGTTATTTTTGGTTGTAGTTGTGATTGTAGTTGAGGTAATGGTTTTGGTTGTTGTGGAATTTGATTTTGAACTGATAGGTACTCTGTGCTGTATTTTTTTTTTCAAGAGAGATTAGGCTTGCTTGTATAATTGTTTCGAAATGTATTGCTTAGCATTCTTCTATTGAGTGAATGAGTGATTCTATGCTTTCAGCTCTGTAAGGTAGGGTACTCAGTTTGTTTAGCTTAGGAGAACATGATGGACATAGATAAAAGAATGTATCTGAATTTTTAACCATATCAGCTAGGCTTTTGTTTGTGTTTAAGCAGGCAGGGTGGGCTAGATTGTCACATAGGTGGCATTTGATGTTAATTTCACTTTCATTGATGGTTTCCAGATGTCTGAAGCATGTGCAGGAGTCTGGGAGGTCATTGGTAGATATGTTTTTCTTTTGTTTTGGTTGGGAGGTTTTGGCTGGCATGGTCAATGGCAATAGTACAGTAATCAATTACAATAGCTAGTTCATGTGATAGGTAGGCAGTTACTTAATGAATGTTGGTAATTAATAAATGTTAATTGATATGTTAGAGAACAAATCAAAAGTAAGGTTACTTATTACTAAAAATCAATCAATTAATCAATCAATTGTTTATTAAAATCACTCTAATCAAATAATTTTGCTAGGCAACAATCAGCCTAATTTATTAACAGTAATTACTAAACAGATTGGTTGATTAAATTCACTAAATCACTGATTTTACTAATCAGATATTCAGTAATCACATTATATGCACTAAACATTCAATCATACTAATCAATAAAATAATTAATTAATTATTTGATAAAAATAATTATTTTCAAGAAATTGATTTGGAGATATCATTGTCTAATCTTTGATATAGGTCTTGAGGTAGAAAATTATAAGTTTTGAGATAATGAAAGTAATGAAGTAGTATTGAGAGTCAGTAAGTAAAGGGTTATTGCTTTGCTTAGCTGTTGCTGATATCTGAGAATAGGTTTGTAACCCTTAATAAACTGGCAGGAGGCCCCCTCCTAGTCAATTTAAATACACTTTCAAAGTTTGTTGCTTTTAAGAGAAAGAGGCACGTAGATAGTCTTGCACTGGCAATTCAAACAGTTCATATTTTTACTATGTAGACTCAGATTTGTTTTGAGCATTCACTCCTGGCTTCAATATACTTCTGCTTCTATCACAGGAAATAAAATTGCTTCCAATCTTCAGTATTGTACAGTCATAACAATACTCCCTTACATATTAAAAGTCCAAAGTTACTGTCCTTTTAAAGAGGGAGTCCAGATTAGCAATTTGGTGAAGAGGGAAGAGGAAAGGAGGGACGGCAGAGGGAAGCAGTCTGCTTCACACCCTGGATGCACGTCTGAAGACGAACTCACAGATCCCGATGCTCACCGCCCTGCAAAGATGGGATACATCTCACAGTCTCGCCACCCTGCAAGGATGAGCATAGAGCCCCCGGTACTGGTGAGCACCATCTCCTTACCTTCTAGTAAGAATGGGTTGAATCGCTGATTGTTAAGTGCTTTTGAATAGAGAACTTTTGAATTTAGTGGTTACTGAGGAATGAGTTCTTTTCTAGCATGCTGGTCAAGGATGGGAGGAATTGGAAATCTCCGAGTACTTTTGAATTAAGCATTTACTGAGGAATGAAGCTCTTTTCTGGCTTTCTGGCAAGTCTCGGGTATTAAGATTTCCCCCTCGCCTGCTGGACCTGCAGGGATTAGAGGGCTTGTCACCTTGCGCTGCCCATGCCCACTGGAGCTCCTCACGCTGCCGCTACTACCGCCGCCATCTATAGATTCCTTTATAGATTTCTGTTTTGTTTATTGTAAACCAACAATCCATTCTCACATATCATCTAATGCTTATATATGGATAGAAACCTGTTTTCATTCAAGAGTATTAAAAGAAATCACTTTAAAAGTACTATAATAAAAAAATAGAATAAAATAAAATGATCACAGAATAAGCCAATTAAAATATGCAATCATAATGTTTGAATTCTTCATATTTATCTAAAGCCCTGTCACACTGCACCAACGGATGGAAAGAGGATGTAAAGCGGAGAAAAACACTTGCCATCCGTTGGTTAGCGCGATGCTTCCATTCTGTACTCACTGTCTCCATTTTGCTTCCTCTCTATCCGTCCAGCATATGTCTATTGACGTTTCATCCGCTCACAGGGTTTTGAGCTGCTCAAAACTTTTGAGCAGAAAATGTATCCAATGCGTCCATTCTGCATCTGCTAGGCATATAGGGGACATCCGTTCTGCATCCGTTACACATCCGCTATATCTGCTAGGCATCCACTACGCATCCGCACAGCTCACATCCACTTGGACGCAGGGAGGAAGCGGAACGGACGTGAAATGTTAGTAGCACGGACGGAGAAAGGATGAAAGCAGATGCAGCTCAAAAAGAAAGCATTTAAAACAGAAAAAACGTTCGCAGAGGGGACTTATCTCGGATATTAAGGATGTCAAGAGGATGCCTAGAGTATGCAAAGGGACACATAGGGGAAAACCTATATTGCCTATAAAAAGGAGGAGCAACTCACCTGGATCTCACTTTCAGACCAGCAGCCCTGCTGTGCAGACCTCTGCAGCCTTCATCTGCCTCTTGCTCTTCCACAGCATCCAGTCATTTCCACCATGGATCGTAACAAACTCCTTTTGGTAGCCACCATCCTTCTACAACAGTGCGAAGCCATCTACAGGCTCTGTGAACTCTACTACGGGAAGAAAAAGAGGTGTCCAAGAAGCGTCTGGGTCCGAAGATGGATCGGGAGAAGAACAGAGTACGAACTGTACAACAAGCTGATGGTGGAGCTCAGGAACGAAGACACTCGTGCATTCCAGAACTTCATGAGGATGCCTCCAGCCATGTTTGACGAAGTTGTGCAGCGGCTGACACCCAGAGCAAGCAGAGCACCAACGTCTGGCCCAGCCTAGATCCTGGGCTCAAGGTGGCACTGACTCTGCACCACCTGGCCTCAGGGACCACCTACAGGAGCATGCAGTACGGCTGGAGGGTGCAACACAACACCATCAGCATTGGGGTCAGAGAAGTGGTGCAGACCATCATCGAAGAATACCTGGAGGAGCTCATCCAGTGCCCCTCCACTGAAGAAGGCTGGAAGAAAGTTGCAGAGCAGTGGTATCAGAAGTGGAACTTCCCCCACACTATTGGAGCCATAGATGGCAAACACGTGGCCTGCAAAGCTCCAGCCAAGTCGGGGTCCACTTATTTCAACTATAAGGGCTTCTGCAGCATCGTCCTCTTCACCATGGTTGATGCTGACTACAAGTTCATGGACATTGATGCTTCAGGCAACGGCTCATGTTCAGATGCCCAGGTACAACGCCAGTGACCTCAAGGAGGGGCTGGAACACAACCTCATCATGGGTTTCCCAGATCCAGACCCCCTGCCCAACGACACGCAAGATGTGCCCTACTTCATCGTGGGGGATGACGCCTTCTCCCTCAGAACCTACCTCATGAAGCCCTACACTTCCAGACTCCTCACCTGTGAAGAGAGGATCTTCAACTACAGGCTGTCCAGGGCAAGGTGGGTGGTGGAGAACACCTTTGGCATCATGGCCAACAGGTTCCAGGTACTTCTCACCACCATGCAGCATCGCCCAGAGACTGTGAGGAGGATCGTGGAAGCTTGCTGCATCCTGCACAATCTTATGCGCACCCGCCACCCAGTGTTGCAAAACAGGCTCTTGGACCTCCAACAAGGCAATGGGGACATGGAGCCTTTGGAATGGAGGCAACGGTGAAACCTGATAGACACTGAGGATGTGCAAGGCCCCAACAGAGACTCACATGAGGGAAGAAGCAGCACAACCTCCTGAAACACTGGTGCAACTCCCCAGCTGGAGCAGTGGAGTGGCAAGACAGGATGATAGATGATTAATGGATGCTTCCTTCAGCCTGTCTCTTCACACTGATGAGTTTGGGCCATGTATGTTGGGTGGGCCTACAATGAACAGGGCATTTAATAAAGAGTTCTGTTTATGTTCAAATGTGTGGATCAATGATTACATTAGTATTGATAATGAAGGGCCATAGCTGTGGCACCTGGGAGGGTGGACCATACAGTCCCACTATGCTTGCACTGGAGGTTTATCTATCCCACAGTTATGTTAACCCATCCCACAGGTATCTTAACCCATCCCAAAGGTATCCCTACCCATCCTACAGCTATTACCCATTCCACAGGTATCCCTGCCCATCCCACAGGTATCCCTGCCCATCTCACTGCTTTCTTGACCCATCCCACAAGCATGCAAAGGCTTAAACCATTTCTAAAAGTTTTCACCAAGACTTTATTGAGATAAATAAATGAAGCAAGTGTGTGAAGCAAAGATAAACTTTCTTAATCACAAGCTGTAAAAGAAAAATGACCCAAGTCAAGTGTCCAAATAAAGACTACAGGTAGCCACCCAGTCTCTAGCACTCCTCTTGGTCACTCGGAGGTCTGCCCAGTCTTAGGGGTGAAGGATCCAGGTACTGTGGAGGTGGCTGCTGCTGGAGTGCTGGTCTGAAGCACCACTGGGGTGCTTGGTCCCGAGAGGACAACAAGTGACGATGTGTTGAGGAAGCTCTCGGACAGCTGGCTCAGCCCCGTGATGTTGAGAGCTCCTTCCTCCATGCCATGGGGTGTCAGCCCCAGTACCAAGGACAGATGTACTGAGGCCGGGCTTGGCTGTGGGGTGGAGGAAGGAGCAGTGTAGTGGGGCTGTCTGGTCTGCAGCTGGGTGAGGACTGGCATTGGTGGCATCTGTGGCATGGGTGGCATCGGTGTCGTCAGTGGCATCAGTGGTGTGGGTGGCATCGGTGGCATTTGTGGAACCGGTGGCAACGGTGTTGTCCGATGACTTTGTGCCTGGACTGGGAAGGGCTGCTGCTTGTGCTGCTGGACCTCCTGGTAGCCATAGCCCTGGTAGGTGAGGGCCTGTGGAAAGCCTTGGAATGGGAGGGACATCACCTGGGGTGGAGGAGCAGACCTGGACTGGGTGAGAGCAGGTTCATCTGGATCTGGAGGGTTGTGAAGCAGCTCGGTAATCCGGTCCTTCACCACCTGGTACTGGGGTTCCGCCATGTCCATGAGGGTCTGGTTGACATAGGTGAGGAAGGGTTTGTGGTTGGAGGATGAGGAGTTGGTGTGTACCAGCTGAGAGAGGATATCTATGTTGCTCCGGATGGTGTCCCTGATCTCCAGCAGGACAGTGTGGCTCTGCCCCTCCTGTCTGGCTCTCTGCCTTTCTGTGGAGGTGGAGCTGTGGGTGGATGTGGGTAGGGCTGGGGTGGATGTACCATCTCCTTTCTCCCACTGCACCAGGGAGTCCTCCACATGCTCCACCACGGTTAAAACACCTGTCCGCGTGTTGTCCACCATGGCACACTCCATAGAAACCTGCCTGGAGACAGGAGTTGACTCTCGGCCGGAAGAGGACTGGCTCTCAGCAGGCTGCCGGAGAGAGAGGGTCATGAGAGGGGCTGCTGCTGCTCCTCGGTGGTGGATCTCACCCTCCAGGAAGCTGCACCTGGCCATGACGTAGGTCTCTCTGTCCGTCAGCTTAACCGTGGCCTGGCCAGATTTCTTGAGGTGCAGCTTCCCTTACCAGGTGTGCATGTGCTTCCACCAGCCGAGGAGCACATCCGATGTGTAGCCCAGACTCTCCGCCTTCTCTCTCCAAGCAGCCTGCTTCCTTTTGGTGTCCCTGTAGAGCCGGTGTCCCTTCCGCCACAGATAGTCATTCTCTCTCAGCCACTCCAGCACCTCATCCTCATGTTCCTCCTCAATGGAGTATTGCCTCCTCTCCCGTTCTTGCATATGCCTCTTCCTCCTTTTGGCAGGACCAGATGGGCCCTCATCAGAGAGGCTTCCAGTTTGTAGGGGCTGCTCCTCCACACCACCAGCAGCAGCAGCACCAGCAGGATCATAATCAGTATCATCATCAGCAGCAGCAGCAGCAGCAGCACCAGCAGGACTAGGAGCACGAGCAGGACCAGGGCCAGGAGCAGGACCAGGAGCACGAGCAGGATGAGCAGGACGAGCAGGACGAGCAAGACCAGGAGCACGAGCAGTACGAGCAGGACAAGCAAGTCCAGGAGCATGAGCAGAAGCACCAGCAGGACCAGCAGGACCAGGAGCAGCCTCAGCAGAGTAAACACAAGCAGAAGCACCACTGTCAGAAGCAGCATCATCAGCTCCTCCAGAAGCAGAAGCAGCAGAAGCCCCAGCCGCAGAAGAGCGAGCCCGTGCTACAGAAGCCCCAGCAGAAGCAGAGTGAGGGCCAGGGGGCGGGAGGGTGGCCCTTTCCCTCTTGCAAGGGCTGGCAGCAGATGGCTGAGGCTTCCTCTTTTTCCCCATGGTTGTGGGGTTGTAGGCTGGCAGGGAGGCTTGCAGGCAGGCAAGCACCAAGGCTGGCAGGCACCAAGGCTGGCAGGGAGGCAGGCACCAAGGCTGGCAGGATGGCAGGCAGCAAGGCTTGTAGGATGGCAGGCAGCAAGGCAGGCAGGCAAGGCACTCAATGCGTCTGGCAGCAGGTCTTTCCTCTGAATGGTGACCTGCTTCCGAGCTACTTCCCTGTATATCCACGGGGCTGATGCAATAAATCCTCCCCGCATGCGCAATTAACGCAAGGCATCCGCTAGGCTTCCGCTAGGCTTCTGCTCTACATCTGCTTCATGTGCTCGGCATGTGCTCGGCATGTGCTTGGCATCCGCTGTGCATCCGCTTCATCCATTCCGCGTCCGCTCTGCATCTGCTGTATCCGTTCCACGTCCACTTTGCTGAGGTCCCCTGGAAGCCTAGCGGATGTGTCATCCACTCCCATCCACTTCCATCCGCTAGGCTTCTGCTCTGCATTTGTTTTCCATCCACTCTGCGTCCTCCCCCCATCCGTTCCTTTCCATGTTATCCGCTCTGGTTATGCAAATTTTTGCCCCTTTTGAGAGCAGATAACAACGGATGGAACATTTTTCTCGTCCGCTGTGTCCTTTTTACAAACGTTTTGCATCCGTTGGGCAGTGTGACAGGGCCTTAAGGTCTTTAAATAATTTTTATAGGAAGTGATTCAAATGTTCTTCAATAAACATATTCAGAACAAGTGGGCTGAAATTGTCCTAACTAAATAATAAGATGAAACATGAAATATTAAAAAGATTTATTTAGCCAACCAATGTGTGTGATTGCAAACAAAAGCAAACATATAACCAACATACCAATGACATATATGTGATGCAAAGATATAAGAGCAATAGTTCATGTATTGTTATTATAAACCAAACAAACACTTAATTTTGGATCCATATTTCTGGGTAATTTCAGCTGTTGTTAATGAAGGAAAATTGTTCATACTCAGTGGATTTCAGTGGCTCATAGTGACACTAAAACATAGACAGATTAATTGTTTAGGAGGTTCCACATATACCTGAATCCTTGTAAAGTGATAAATGAGATACCCAAAATGGCACTGATTTTGGGCTCTGCATCTGAAGTCTGCTAAACTAAGGCCTGTTGGGAAAAGGAAATTTTGTCTTATATAGACTTCCTAATTTTCTTCATTCTTAAAAAAAACCAAAATTAAGGGAAAAAATAGACCACTCTTATCTCTTTGGTATTAAACAGTCTATAGAAATTCTTCTGTTGTCACAACAGATGAGTAAATCCCTTCATTGTCATGTCACCATTTCTTAAACGCAAATGGCTACACCATTTTTGCTTGCAGCTTCTGTATCTTTTTGTATGTCAAAAAACTCTTACCACTAAATAGAGTTTTTAAAAATGTGATTTTTTCATAGTCTCTACTTAGTCCCAGATGTCACACAATGAGGCCTTAATTGGATTGAAGTGACTATTTGACATGCAGAACTGAGCTGTGTCATCTAGACTCCCACCGGTAGAGAACACTTCGCAAGTGATGGATGGAAGATAATGTAGATTTTAATAAAAGGCCATGGGTTTTCTGAAGTTCTACTGTGTAATTACCTGAAGTAGCAGGTGAGATGGTGCATGTCAAATAAGAAAATTACATTCTCAAAGTGAAAAGTACAGCACTTTGAGGGGGGGAAAATAGGAAACGATAGCCCATACTATGCAAGTAATGTTTCATATCAGCATGGCTAGCCTTTTGACCTAAGATGTTATACAAAGAACTTCTTTGCATTGTGAATGCATTATATCTATGTATAATATATGCCAAAGGAATAGGTTTGCTCAATAATGAAACTTTTAAACAGGTATGGATAATAAAACTGAAGAACACTCTGTGGATTGCTGATGGATATGACGAAGAAGATACCAAAAAATCTGTCTTAAGTCACTAACATTTTCTTCCTTTGTGAAAAGCGTTTTTTTTTCCGCTTTCTTTCTCAATAATTTCCTTTGACTGACCATTTAAGCTTTTCTATTTTGGGGTTGTGGTCAAGAATTAGAGTCCACTATGTATTTTCTTCCCATTGCCACAATTTCCATATCTGTTCCCCATTCCAGATCTGAAAGCCCAGGAAAGAATTTCTTTAAGCCATGACCTGAAGTTAAACTTGAGAACTAGGGGAAATTGGAATGCCAATTTCAGAAAAGTGATACTAAGATAACACACCAGATCCTCATACACACACACATATACATTTTTATAAAGGTATGAAATCTTTACTCTATCCAAAATACTGTTCTCAGAAAATATCCTAATTTGAAAACTTTTTCAAGCATTAGTTGGAAAAATGCTGACAACAGTAACATATTCAACATATGCTTTAGAAAGTAGTCTGTGAGATAATCTCTGCTCCTCCACAACTTGTTCTGTTCTGTTCTGGTAAAATTCCAAGCTGATAATTTTCATACAAGGATTGTTTGCAAACCATAGTATATCAGTTCATCTGCAAACAATATATGTTAATAGCTGTATTTATAATTAAAATTATTTCCATGGACTTTGCAACCAGCTGTTTAACAAAACTGGCTAAAATTTAAGTTACCTAGATAAATAAATCACATAGGTTTATGCCCTTTACAATTAATATTAAATTAAAACTTTATCTGGTCTTGATATTTGATGTTTAAGAAGAAGAAAATGCTCAGAAGATTATCATGTTTTTATTGGGGATTTTTCCCATTTCCTGTAAATGTTTTATTCTGTAAACCAAAATAATTAAATATCAGAGAGGCATTTTAAACCACTGTTCAATACAAATGAATTTATTATACATGGAAACCAGTGTTTGATTGTAAATTTTATGTTCAGAATTACTTCTTGAATAAAAGATTCCCTGCTGACTTCAGTACCAGGAACAAGCTTGTATGCATAGCGAGGATCTCCTGGTGAAACTATTAAAGATGCAAAGCAAATGACTTATTGACTAATGTTTTAGTGAACAACTGATGAGGCTTGAGGCAAATAATCATGATCATAAAGATCTTCCACATGAATACAATATTAACATGGTATTATTAACAATATTAATGATGACAATTAGTCATCATAATCTGGATAGACAATCTAATTAAGAAGAGAAGGGTTGGGTCCCCAAGCCATGTATAATGGAAAATATATGCCAGTATTGCTCCATCAATTTCTCATGATTTCATGAGAAATGGAGAAAGACATCATGCTAAAAGCTGGTAGCTTCAATAGAAGCTTTTGTTGTTTTGCCTCATCATGGCCACCATTCTTGTGTCATTGACCCCAGATGGTGGCCTCTGTTCATTAATGCTTGATCCTTGTTGGATCAAGCATCTTTTATTCAGTTTTGAGTTTTTTAAAAAAGCAAAATGAAACTCAATAACAAAAGATAATTATAAGCAGATGTGGCTCTGATGCTTTGACCAAAATGATGAAATGCCCTGACGACACAAATTCAAGAAGGCATTATCATAATCCACATTAAAAAACAGCAAAGCTTACAGTGTGATAGAATCTACCGTTATCATCACTTATTCCCCTTGTCTCCCTCGATTGGCACCTCTATTTAACAATTATTACAAGGTTATTTTTTAAAAAAAAGAAATTAACATTGTGAAAGATTTCAAGAAGACCATTTCTAAATGCCTTTACTATTTATTCATAGGTAACATGGGCTGAATAAAGAGGATCGTTTGACAAATATATCACATCTTAAAAATGTGTCACCTTTATTTGTATGTTAAAATAAATATGACATAATTCTTAGTAAAGGCAAGCTAAGCTTGCTGAAATCAGTGCAATTGAATACACATTTTTTTGTATCCTTTGGGCTTCTTTTTAACTGTAGGTCATACCCTTGAAAGAAATCAATATGAAGAGTTTAAAAAAAAAAATCACCTTCCAAATTATACCAGACTGCAATTCCAAGAAGCACTGCTGTTTTGTACCAAGTGGAAAACAAATTTCTACTCGACATCGGTCAATACTTTCCTTTGCTCTAGCTAGCTGTATAACATAACATGGTAAATTATGAAAGTTTCCAAATGACAAGGAAGGAGAAGTAATTGTTGCCTGTATTCTTTAGCTGAAAAGCCCTATGTGTCTCATGCAGGAATAACCATTAAAGGAATTATGTGTTTAGTAGAGGATTCAATGAGTCTGTATGTACACTTATATTCAACCATCAAAGCAAGCGTGATCCAATGCAGACATCCAATTTGAGCATTTACCCTCACTGGAGGAAGGTGGAAACTTATGGTGGACCCATTTTTTTATGTTCACCATCCCATAATATACATACTGTAGGCATTTCCAAAGTATAGGAATACATTAAAAAAAATGCCTATCCAAATTTTGGAAAGGATATATGGATATGGTTCCCATTCAGCAGAATCCGATTTACCCATTTTGGAGCTATGAGACTACATATACAGTAAAAAAAAAAAAGGGGGGGGGGGATAGTTTACACAAACTGTAAACAAACTGTGTAAACTCAGAAAGAGTACATGTCAAATTCTGAATCTTGTATTACAAAAAAAAAAAAAACATGCAGAAAAAAAGTATTTCCTGTGATAGGTAATATGCATACAAATTGTAATTGACACTATAAAATGAATGCACAAAACTGATGAACCAACCGATACACCGGAAGTATATATGAGAGTAGATGTTTTTAATGTTTTTAATGTTTTGTATGTTTGTTTGTTTGTAGAAAATTAATAAAAACTTTAATAAAAAAAAAAAAATAAGTATCAACCTGCATGAAGACACTTTCTGCTGAATTTTCAAACAATGGAGCCAAACAGAGCTTATAATTGATAAACTGACAAATGAAATTTATAGAATCATTGATCTCGTGGGGATTGTACGAGATGCTTAATTTGGGGAGGGAAGTCCTGGAATCCATTTGCTTGCAACATTTGACAACCTGTCTTGACATCTTACCCATCAACATGGAAAGGTCATGCACAAATGAACTTTGTACAGACCACTTTCTGGTCTTTATACATACACAGCAAATGCCATTGTCTGACAGCTCCATAGCAGCAAAATAACTGTAAGGACAGTTACAAACTGAGAAATGCTGCATGTAAAAGAAGTTGTGTTTTTTTTTCCTTTCAATTATTACAGTCAATGCCTACATCTACAAAGTCCTTTATTCTTCCTGCCCAAAGTTGATTTTTGGAGCAGTGGGCCAGATTTCCATTTAATAAGGATTAAATATAAATAATATAATTTCCAATGCATTCGATCAACAAGTTTTTGTTTCAGTCACAGTAAGACAGAGGTGTCAAACTCGTGACATCATGGAGTCATCATGTGATGTATCGGGACTTTTTTCCCCTTCACTAAATCAGGTGTGGGTGTGGCCAGCACGTGATGCATCCAGCCTCCGGGCCGTAAGTTTGACAGCCCTGCAGTAAGGGTTCAATAGAGTGGGTGGACATTAGAAAAATTAATTTAAATTTGAATTGAATGTATAATTTATGAACAGCATTTGGAGCTCTCTGAGAGCCAAGGTTTTGGGAGATTGTACATGACTCCTAGGCATCAAATAGTAGGTCATGGATATAGAGGATACTTTTATTCATGATCTCATACTGACTCATAGGGTTGTGTAGACCTTCAAATTTCATGTTGTTGAGATTCAAGCAAATTATCCATTGGAATCAATTATCTAATTAAAGCAAGGCAGTTCTAACAAGAGCAAAGTAACTTACTTTTATTAGGCAAAGTGTCTTACTGAGATGATTTGCAGTTGATACAGGCAAACCTTGAACGATTTACTAATTAACATTCTTCTCAGGTTCCTTCCTTTAGCCAATTGGAATTCAGGAGAAGATACCAATCACTTAACACAGTCTGGGTAGGTAAGCATCTTTATTGCCTGTTGCAGGGATCCCCAAACTTGGCAACTTTAAGACTTGTGGACTTCAACTCCCAGAATTCTCCAGTCAGCATAGCTGGCTGAAGAATTTTGGGAGTTGAAGTTCACAAATCTTTTTTTTTTTTTTTATAAAGTTTTTATTAATTTTCTACAAACAGACAAACATACAAAACATTAAAAACATCTACTCTCATATATACTTCCGGTGTATCGGTTGGTTCATCAGTTTTGTGCATTCATTTTATAGTGTCAATTACAATTATATTGCATAACCACTCATATTGTCAATCCATATTCTAATATTACTAAAAAAAAATAAAAATAAAAAAATCTTTTTCTGACTATACTTTTAATCATTCATGCTTTGCGAGATAACAATACTTCAAACAGTTTATTCTATAATTTATCGTATAATCATAACAAATCAATCCTAAAAAACTCTTCATATATATAATATTAATGCTCTATTATTGTATTTTATCATCTAACCATTGATAAAAAAAAACCCAAATTGCATAAAATTGTTTATCTTCTTGTTCTCTAATTTCAAATGTCAATCTACTCATCTCAGCACATTCCAATATTTTCTTAATAATTTCTTCCTGCAATGGTATTTTCTCATTCTTCCAGTTTTTAGCAAATACAATCCTAGCCGCTGTTAATACATTTACAATCAAATATTTCAAGTCTTTATTATATATATCAGGTAAAATTCCCAATAAAAAGATCTCTGGTTTCAAGTCTATGTGTTTCTTTGTCATTTTTTCCAACCACATGTGAATTTTAGTCCAATATTTTCTAGCATTCTCACAAGTCCACCACATATGATAGTATGAGCCAGGTATCTGATGACATTTCCAACATTTTTCAGATTTATTCTTGAACATTCTTGCTATTCTTGTAGGGGGAAGGTGCCACCTGTAAAACATCTTATACAAGTTTTCTTTATATGCTATTGACATTGTCATTTTATA
>BLBF01000007.1:46647771-46684251 GCA_015471245.1 Laticauda colubrina | reverse complement strand
AGAGGCAAAAATATCAGCTGAGATCTCAGAGCCCCGAGATCGCAGCTTTAACACCGAGACGTAGCTCCGCCTTCACAAATCTTAAAGTTGCCAAGTTTGGAGACCTCTGGCCTATTGGAATAAAGTCATTTAAAATATTAATTGATCTGTGTGAATCTCTTATAATTGTCTACAATTTAAATCCAGTGGTTTTTCCTTCCCTCCTTTTCTATAATTTAATGGACACTCAAATTTCCATTTCTCAACCTTAGATGGCAATAGCTGAGATTCCTCTTTGGGGAAAAATCTAAATCCTATTGTAACTCCATGCTGTCGCTTTCAGGTAGGGACAGATGTAATCATATGGTCAGTATTGTTGTGGTTTCCATCTCAAATCACAATTATGTCAAAGCAAATAAAGGCATGCTTTTTTAATTGGTTCAGAAAGAAAATTGTAAAGCCACTGCTGATGCCACTGTGTAGTTGTTTTCCTAGATAAACGTAATATTTGTGATCATTTTTAAACCATATGCTCGGGAACTGACCCATTACTTCCTCAATAAATGTAGAAGGAAAAATGAGTCAAGAAGCTGTCATTAAACATCCACAAGATATTTTTCTTGTTCTAATTATCCTTTCAGTGTTAAAAGAGAAATTAGAAAATGCAAAGAGGTCTGCTGAGTATATTATTTTCCCAATCCAGGTTATTCTTTGCCATATTTTAACACCTTGCTATCTTTAATCACTCTTGCATCTTTTTTTTTCCTATTCGATGTTTCTGACATTGTCATTTTATAATGAATTGATCTAAACCACTATCTTCAGTAAGATACTGAATCTTACGAATTACGAACCGAGTCTTTGAGAAAGCACATTTATTTTGGAGAGAATTACTATATATCCCTCGCCCATTATAATAGACAATGGCTCAACGTGGAATGCCTAGTTCCATTAAAATCCAGAATGCAATTTTTTGTAGTCGCTTGGTGTACAATTTCTCAGGCAATGATTTCTTCACCTCCTGGAATAGATCTGCAATATGAAGCTAATGTCTTGGTGAGTGCAATTCTTTCATCCTTGGCTAATAATTACTTCCTCTCCTGCCAAAGAAGTGATCTTCCTCAGATGATCCTGTTGAATGCTAATTAGGCCTTGCATCCAGATCTCAAATGTTAAGGCAAGCCTGTAGCAATCTATTACTTGTATCTGCAGTTATTCCTTTATTAATATGTTCATTTTTCCAATACTTGCAATGAATATTAATCATGTTCTTGTGAAAAACAATTGAATAACTGATTCAGGCCATAGGAATCTGACTGCTAATAATCTAAGAAAACCTATTCTTCTAATGGATCATTCATATTTTTCTGCATAGGGACGAGGAATTTGTTTGTTTTAAGGATATAACTGGAATTAAAACTGTTCATTAATTAAACTACATAACATAATCTTAATTCTCATTCAATTTACCAGTCATCAGCATTTTTATCTAATTTTAGGTGTTTATTAAACATATATATGTTGTCCAGGACAGAGATTGGTGTACCAGTGCTACAGCATATTATCCAATTGCTTCTTCACAGCAAGCCATTAAAATAAGCTGGGCTGAGAAAATCATCAAATGATTTACTTAAAAACAAACAAATCACACACAAATTTTTAAGGCCCTGTCACACTGGCCGACGAATGCAAAATATTTGTAAAAAGGACACAGCGGACGAAAAAAATGTTACATCTGTTGTTATCTGCTGTCAAAAGTGCCCCGAATTTACATAACCAGAGCAGACAACACAGAAAAGAACGGACGGGGGGAGGACGCAGGGCGGATGGAAAGCAGATGCTCCACGGAAGCCTAACGGATGGAAGCGGATGAGAGCGGATGGCACATCTGCAAGGCTTCCGGGGGACTGCAGCAAAGCGGACGCGGAAAGGATACAGTGGATGCAGGGCGAACGCCGAGCGGATGAAGCGGATGCACAGCGGATGCTGAGCGGATGAAGCGGATGCAGAGCAGAAGCCTAGCGGATGCCTAGCAGATGCCTAGCGGATGCCTAGTGGATGCCTAGCGTTCACTGCGCATGTGGGGAGGATGTATTGTGTCAGCCCCGCGGATACAAAGGGAGACAGCTCCCAAGCAGGTCAACATTCAGAGGAAATACCTGCTTCCAGACACATCGAATGCCTGCCAGCCTGCCTGCCTGCCTGCCTGCCAGCCTGCCAGCCTGCCAGCCTGCCAGCCTGCCAGCCTGCCAGCCTGCCTGCCAGCCTGCCAGCCAGGCTGCCTGTAGCCTGCCTGCCAGCCAGCAACCCCACAACCATGGGGAAGAAGAAAAAGCCTCAGCCATCTGCTGCCAGCCCTTGCAAGAGGGACAGGGCCACCCTCCCACCCCCTGGCCCTCACTCTGCTTCTGCTGGGGCTTCTGCAGCACGGGCTCGCTCTTCTCTGCTTCTGGAGGAGCTGATGATGCTGCTTATGGTGGTGGTGCTTCTGCTGGTGCTTACTCTGCTGATGCTGCTTCTGGCGGTGGTGCTTCTGCTGGTGCTTACTCTGCTGATGCTGCTTCTGGCGGTGGTGCTTCTGCTGGTGCTTACTCTGCTGAAGCTGCTTCTGGCGGTGGTGCTTCTGCTGGTGCTTATTCTGCTGAAGCTGCTCCTCGTCCTGCTGGTCCTGCTTGTGCTCCTGGTCCTGCTGGTCCTGCTGGTCCTGCTGGTGCTCCTGGTCCTGCTGGCGCTGCTGGCGCTGCTGGCGCTGCTGGCACTGCTGGTTCTTACTCTGCTGATGATGATCCTGGTCCTGCTGGTGCTGCTGGCACTGCTGGTGCTTACTCTGCTGCTGCTGATCCTGGTGCTACTGGTGCTGCTGCTGCTGGTGGTGTGGAGGAACAGCCCCTACAACCTGGAAGCCCCTCTGATGAGGGCCCATGTGGTCCTGCCAAAGGGAGGAAGAGGCATACGTGAGAATGGGAGAGGAGGCTATACAACATCGAGGAGGAACATGAGGATAAGGTGCTGGAGTGGCTGAGAGAGAATGACTATCTATGGCGGAAGGGACACAGGCTCTATAGGGACACCAAAAGGAAGCAGGCTGCTTGGAGAGAGAAGGCGGAGAGTCTGGGCTACACTTCGGAGATGCTCCTCGGCTGGTGGAAGCACATGCACACCTGGTACGGGAAGCTGCACCTCAAGAAATCTGGCCAGGCCACGGTCAAGCTGACGGACAGAGAGACCTACATCATGGCCAAGTGCAGCTTCCTGGAGGTTAAGATCCGCCACCGAGGAGCAGCCCCTCTCACAACCCTCTCTCTCAGGCAGCCTGCTGAGAGCCAGTCTTCTTCCAGCCGAGAGTCAGCTCCTGTCTCCAGGCAGGTGTCTGTGGAGCGTGCCACGACGGAGAACCTGCCGACAGCTGTTCTAACTGTGGCGGAGTGCGTGGAGGACTCCCTGGCACAGTGGGAGAAAGGAGACGGCACTTCCACCACAGTCCAACCCGCATCCACCCCCAGCTCCATCTCCACAGAAAGGCAGAGAGCCAGACAGGAGGGGCAGAGCCACACTGTCCTGCTGGAGATAAGAGACACCATCAGGAGCAGCATAGATATCCTCTCTCAGCTGGTACACACCGACTCCTCATCCTCCAACTGCAAGCCCTTCCTCACCTCTGTGAACCAGACCCTCATGGACATGGCGAAACCCCAATACCAGGTGGTGAAGGACAGGATCACCTATCTATTTCACAACCCTCCAGATCCAGATGAACCTGCTCCCACCCAGTCCAGGTCTGCTCCTCCACCCCAGGTGATGTCCCTCCCATTCCAAGGCTTTCCACAGGCCCTCACCTACCAGGGCTATGGCTACCAGGAGGTCCAGCAGCACAGGCAGTAGCTCTTCCCAGTCCAGGCACAGGTTCATCGGACGACACCTTTGCCACCAGTTCCACTGATGCCACCGATGCCACCCACCCCACCGATGCCACCCACGCCAGTCCTCACCCAGCTGCAGACCAGACAGCCCCACTACACTGCTCCTTCCTCCACCCCACAGCCAAGCCTGGCCTCGGTACATCTGTCATCGGTACTGGGCCTGACACCCCATGGCATGGAGGAAGGAGCTCTCAACATCACGGGGCTGAGCCAGCTGTCTGAGAGCTTCCTCAACACATCGTCCCCTGTTGTCATCTCAGGGCCAGGAACCCCAGTGGCACTTCAGACCAGCACTCCAGCAGCAGCCACCTCCATAGCACCTGGACCCTTCACCCCTGAGACTGGGCACACCTCTGAATGACAGAGCAGAGTGCCAGAGACTGGGTGGCTACCTTTAGACTTTATTTGGACACTTGACTTGGGTCATTTTTATTTTACAGCTTGTTATTAATAAAGATTATCTTTGCTTCACACACTTGCTTCATTTATTTTTGTAAATAAAGTCTTGGTGGAAACTTTTAGAAATGGTTTAAGCCTTTGCATGCTTGTGGGATGAGCAAGGATAGCAGCGGGATGGGCAGGGATACCTGTGGAATTGGTAATAGCTGTGGGATGGGCAGGGATACCTTTGGGATGGGTTAAGATAGCTGTGAGATTGATAAACCTCCAGTGCAAGCATCGTGGGACTGTATGGTCCACCCTCCCAGGTGCCACACCTATGGCCCTTCATTATCAATACTAATGTAATCATTGATCCACACATGTCAACATAAACACAACTCTTTGTTAAATGCCCTGTTCATTGTAGGCCCACCCAACATACATGGCCCAATCTCATCAGTGTGATGAGACAGGCTGAAGGAATCATCCATTAATCATCTATCAACCTGTCTTGCCACTCCACTGCTCCAGCTGGGGAGTTGCACCAGTGTCTCAGGAGGTTGCGCTGCTTCTTCCCTTCACGTGAATCTCTGTTGGGGCCTTGCACATCCTTAGTGTCTATCAGGTTTCGCCCTTTCCTCCATTCCCCAGGCTCCATGTCCCCATTGCCTTGTTGGAGGTCCACGAGCCTGTTCTGCAACACTGGGTAGCGGGTGCGAATGAGATTGTGCAGGATGCAGCAAGCTTCCACGATCCTCCACACGGTCTCTGGGCGATGTTGCATGGTGGTGAGAAGTACCTGGAACCTGTTGGCCAGGATGCCAAAGGCGTTCTCCACCACCCACCTTGCCCTGGACAGCCTGTAGTTGAAGATCGTCTCTTCACGGGTGAGGAGTCTGTAAGTGTAGGGCTTCATGACGTAGGTTCTGAGGGAGAAGGCGTCATCCCCCACAATGAAGTAGGGCACATCTTGCGAGTCATTGGGCATGGGGTCTGGATCTGGGAAGCCCATGATGAGGTTGCGTTCCAGCCCCTCCTTGAGGTCACTGGCATTGTATACCTGGGCATCTGAAGATGAGCCGTTGCCTGAAGCATCGATGTACATGAACTTGTAGTCAGCATCGACTATGTCGAAGAAACCCTTGTAGTTGAAATAAGTGGACCCTGACTTGGCAGGAGCTTTGCAGGCCACGTGCTTTCCATCTATGGCTCCAACGGTGTGGGGGAAGTTCCACTTCTGATACCACTGCTCTGCAACTTTCTTCCTTCCTTCTTCAGTGGAGGGGCACTGGAGGAGCTCCTCCAGATATTCTTCGATGATGGCCTGTACCACTTCTCTGACCACAATTCTGATGGTGTTGTATGGCACCCTCCAGCCGTACTGCATGCTCCTGTAGGTGGTCCCTGAGGCCAGGTGGTGCAGAGTCAATGCCACCTTGAGCCCAGGGTCCGGGCTGGGCCGGAAGTTGGTGTTTTCCTTGGTCAACCTGGATGTCAGCCGCTGCACAACTTCATCAAACATGGCTGGAGGCATCCTCATGAAATTCTGGAATGCACGAGGGTCTTCGTTCCTCAGCTCCACCATCAGGTTGTTGTACAGTCCATACTCTGCTCTTCTCCCGATCCATCTTCAGACCTAGACGCTTCTTGGTCACCTCCTTTTCTTCCTGTAGAACAGTTGAAAGAGCCTGTAGATGGCTTCACACTGTTGCAGAACGATGGTGGCTATCAAAAGGACTGTGTTACGATCCATGGTGGACATGACTGGATGTTGTGGAAGAGCAAGAGGCAGATGAAGGCTGCAGTGGTCTGCACAGCAGGGCTGCTGGTCTGAAAGTGAGATCTAGGTGAGTTGCTCCCCCTTTTTATGGGCAATATAGGTTTTCCACTATGTGTCCTTTTGCATCTTCTAGGCATCCTTTAGACATCCTTAATATCCAAGATAGGTCCCCTCTGCGAACATTTTTTCCGTTTTAAATGCTTTCTTTTTGAGCTTCATCCGCTTTCATCCTT
Source organism: Laticauda colubrina (assembly GCA_015471245.1). Classification (NCBI taxonomy): domain Eukaryota; kingdom Metazoa; phylum Chordata; class Lepidosauria; order Squamata; family Elapidae; genus Laticauda; species Laticauda colubrina. Next base: position 46,677,958 of record BLBF01000007.1, on the reverse strand, counting down.
TCTCCGTCTGTGCTACTAATGCTGCGCGTCCATTCCGCGTCCGTTCCGCTTCCTCCCTGTGTCCAAATACCGCTGGAGCGGATTTGAGTTGTGTGGATGTGCAGCGGATGCCTAGCAGATGTAGCAGACGTGTAACGGGTGACGATGGATGCAGAACGGATGTTCCCCGTATGCGTAGCGGATGCAGAACAGATGCATTGGATACATTTTCCGCTCAAAAAGTTTTGAGCAGCTTAAAACTTTTTGAGTGGATGGAACCTCAGTCGACGGATGCTGGACAGATAGAGAGGATGAAAAACGGATGCAGTGAGTACAGAACAGATGCATCACGTTAACCAACGGATGGCAAGTGTTTGTCTCCGTTTTACATCCTCTTTCCATCCGTTGGTGCAGTGTGACATGGGCTTTATCAAGAAACCAGGTTAGGAGTACAAAAAACAAGGGGAGGGTGGGTATATTACAGTACTACATAAAATGTAGTGAGCATTTACTCTAAGATTAACAATTATACACAATATTTCCATAATCCTAAACAGTTCTAATCATCAGATCCCAAAATTAAAATTTGATATCTTTCAATGTCACAAAATATCCAAAAGTGGTTTTCAGATACGAACAAAACTTTTTTCTTTAATCATAATAGTCAACTTTGCTATTGCTGCCAACTCCATTAATTTCACCATCTATTCTTCCATTGAGGGAAACCGTAAATTCTCCCATCTCTGTGCATGCAAAAGTCTTGTTGTTATCATTATCATTATTTATACATTTATTCCAAGAACTCTCGAATGAAATTACATATCTGATGCCAATATTTCTTAGCTTTCTTACATGTCATCAAAGAGGATTAAGAAGTATTTTCAGATTGGTTGCATTTCCAACATAGATTTGACTCACCCTTTATACATCTCTGACAATTTATTAGGTGTTAAATACTAATGATACATTATTATATAAAAGATCTCTTTTCCAGATGAGGATAAAGGAGAACAATCCAATTTAAAAGAAGGCTTTAGTCATCCTCACTTGGGAATGAGCCCAGTTTCATGGTCCTTTGAAACACGAGCAGATTTGGGGCCATCCAAATATTAGGAGACATCTCATTCTTGAGGGCAGGCACTGTCACAAAGAAGGCACACTTTTGGGCTCCTGAGAAATAGTATTGTTTAGTCAAAGCTACCTGGAATGCACCAACCCTTCCAGATCAAATCAGCCAAGTAGATACCATAGAAGAGTGGTTCGAAAACTTCTGGTTTGTGGCATGCCAGCAACTCGGCTGCAGAAATAAACAAAGCCCCATCTAAGAAATGCAGGCAGCATTCAAAACCATATCCCCTCCAGTCCATGGACACCACTCCCTGGTGCCCAATAGCTGGGAGAGCACTTGCCTTAGAAGATAGGATGTCCCTCAATCAAACCTGTAGAGTTTTATAAGCAGTGGCCACCACCTTGAATCACACCCAGAAGCAAAGTAGCAACTCGTTGCAGCTTTCAAAGAAGAGGTATCACATGGGCATGCAAATACATGTTGTTCCGTCCAGAAGAAACGTGTGAGACCAGGTTCCAAACAACAACTCTTTATTTCAAACCGCTACATAAAGAAACGGAACATAGCCCAAGCCGCGGCAGCCCTATATATAGCGACTAGCCTGCTGGCTTGTGGCCAATGACAGTCATTTAATTCTTCCTACCATTTGGCGGCTTCCCGGATTGGTTCGCTAGATTGGTTCCTAGCAAACCAATCCCTAAGAGGCCTTTTTGGCCAATCAGAATGAAGTACTTGGAACCTACCAAGTTCCATACAGAATACCTCTGCCCCTTTAATTCAGTCTAATGTGGGTGACATAGTCATGCAGGTAGGTGGGGCTTTTCCTAGTTCTAGTTGACCTGCACGGCTCAGTCTTGTTTTGGTCTTCAAGCAGTTCAGACGGGATCGCTGCTTCTCTTGACCTTCTCCATGGAACCTTCTGGAAGGATGAGTCAGCCATGCCGCTCCTGCCTGAGTCTCTAGGGCCGGTTGAGATGGCTCCGCTGCTCCCTCCTGGTTTGGCCGGGTTGGTTGAGCTGGCCTGGCTGCCACCTTCCAGGAAGGCCTCACTTCGCTCTCTTGCTCCCAGACATCTTTCTTGGGGTTCATCTAATCATGAGTGCTCTTTTTGTTTGGTTAGATGATTGTTTTGCAGAATTTGTTGTCTTGTTATGGGAGGTTCGTCTCTCCCTTTTTTATTTATTTGTACTTCCACCCCCTCCTTGGTTGTTTTTTCATCGGAATTTATTATTTTTGGTTCTGCGGCAGTTTGTCATTTGAGGTTGCGGGAACGAAGCTGGTCTATGTGCCGCTTCCATTCCCTCCCATCATCTAATGTTAGTTGGTAGGACCGGGGGCCTGTGACTTGTATGATGGTGGCTGGCAGCCCTGGAGAGTCCCCGGTAAGGTTCTTGGCATAGACTAGGTCGCCGATTTCGAAGGTATGGTGTTTGCTGGAGGAATTGGGGGGCTTGTCCCATGTGTAGGTGGGGTGTAACCTGTCTAGGTAGGACCATAGTTTCCTACCCATTAACAGTTCAGCCGGGCTTTTATTTGTAGTGCTACTAGGGGTAATATTTTGCAAGGTTAGGAGTCGGTTGAGTTTGTCCTGCACATTCCCCTTGTCCATTCTCTCTAGGCCCTCCTTAGTATACCTAACCATGCATTCCGCTCTGCCATTCGCAGCCAGATGGGCCAGTGCAGTTAAGGCGTGACGGATACCCTGGGCAGCTAGGTATTGTCCGAACTGCAAGGCGGTAAACTGAGGCCTGTTGTACAAAATCAGTACGTTTGGTAGCCCATGCATTCCAAACAGTTTGTCGAGTTGTTTCATGACAGCCTCAGTGGTTGTGGAAGCCATGAGGATGACTTCCAACCAGTTCGAATATGCATTGACCACAATCAAAAAGGTGTTCCCCTTCGTTGGTCCAGTGAAGTCAATGTGCACCCTAGACCTTGGGCCCCAGGGAGTTTCCCAGTCCCGTATTGGTGCCTGTGGGGGGGGGGTAAACCTCGCTTTCTGACAGCTGTGGCATGTTGCAACCCAGCGTTCAATGTCTTTGTCCAGCCCTGACCACCAGATATAACTCCTGGCCAGAGCTTTCATCTTAACTATGCCCCTCATGCAACATGCCTAGAACGGTTTCTTGTAGGCTGCTTGGGATTACCATCCTGTCACCCCATAAGATGCACCCCTTTTCGATAGACAGCTCGGTCTGACTGGTATGGAAAGGTTTAAAAGTCTCAGTTTTTTTATTTTCCTCCAGCCAGCCTTTACCTACCCAGTTCAGTATTTGCGCTGTCAAAGGGTCTTTGGCTGTGGCTCTCGTGACGTCGGCTGCAGTCAGTGGTAGCTCTGGGCGGGTCTCAAGTTGAAATGTGGAGGTAGTTGGAGCAGGGTCGTCTTCTGTGATGGGCAACAGGGAACGGCTCAGGTCGTCGGCATGCGAGATGCCTTTGCCAGGTCTGTGGAGTAGCGTGTCGGAGTAGGCAGTGAGGAATTCACACCACCTCATCATTCTAAGAGACAGAATGTTCAGGGTTGGCTTGTTTCCTGCTAGGATTCCAAGGAGAGGCTTGTGGTCAGATATAATAGAAAAAGGTCTACCGTAAAGGTACTCATGGAATCGTTTGACCCCCGCAACAATTGCCAGAGCTTCGTGATCAAGTTGACTGTAATTGCATTCCGCTTTGGAGAGTGTCTTTGAGTAAAAGGAGACCAGTGCCTCTCTGCCATCTGGAAGCTGGTGACTCAGGATGGTGCCGACCCCAAAAGGTGAAGCATCGCAGGTGACCGTCAGCGGCAGGGTGTTGCTAAACTGGATAAGAATGGTGTCTGACATTAGTATGTCCTCAATACCTTGGAAATCTCTCTGTTCCCAGTAGCCCCATGTCCGAGTGGTTTTTTATCTAGCAGTCGATGTAGGGGTTCTGCTATTGTCACCTTATGGGGTAGAAACACATCGTAAAAATTTATGAGGCCTAGGAACGCCTGGAGATCGGTTTTGTTTTTTGGTTTGGGAGCGTCTTTGATAGCCTTCACCTTCTTTTCGGTTGTGCGAATGCCTGGCTCATCGATTAAATAGCCCAAAAATTCGACCCAGTTAGTGGCCAGTTCACATTTTTCCTTCTTAACTTTTAGGCCTCATTTTCTGAAGCGAGTTAAGACTTCTTTTAACCTGGTCTCTAGCTGGCTGGTGTTTTTTGCTGAGACCAGTATCGTCAAAGTATGGGATGACACCTTTGATTCCATTTAGTAGGCATTCCATGAGGCTTTAGAAGATGCCTAGGGCATCACCAACACCGAATTGGAGGCAGTTACATTTGAATGCCCCTCTATGCGTTACTATCGTTTGTGCCTCTGCTGTTATTGAATCAATGGGTAGCTGCTGATAAGCTTGTGCTAGGTCGAGTTTTGCGAATATTTTTCCTCCCCCTAGCGAGTGCAATAAATGTTGCACTACTGGCACTGGGTTTGCGCTTTGTTGGAGCGCGTGGTTCAGGGTTGCCTTATAGTCCCCATAGATGCACACTGACCCATCTGGCTTTACCGGTGTGACGATAGAGTTTTCCCACTTGGCGTGGTCGATTTGTTCTAAAACCCCTTGCGCTATCAAATTATTCAGCTGTTCGTCAATTTTTGGTTTAAGTGCGAATGGAACGTGTCTGGCCTTTAAACAAATGGGGGCTATTTTCGGGTCTAGGCTAAATGAAATTGGGGTCGCCTGGTACTTGCCTAGAGTCCTGTCGAATCCATCTTGGAATTCGTGGAGTAGGTTCTCCTCCCAGTTGATAGTAGTGATGCGGTTGATCCCGGTCATCCCGATTCCCAGAGGCATGAACCATTTGATTCCTAGCAGACTAGGGTGGTCACGGTCGACGATAGTCAGAGGCAAGACTTCGGCGTGTTGTTTAAATTCAATGAAAAAATGTCCAAGGCCAACTACTGGGATTCGATTTCCCTGATAGTCTTTTAGCACAAGTTTTTGTTTCTTTAGTTCTTTCTGCTTGATGTTCAGAATTAGGCGCCGGATGGTATTCCAGGATACCATCGATAGGAACGACCCTGAGTTGACCTCCATCTTGCAGGGTCTCCCCTCGATGCTCACCTCTATCCGAACCTTCTTTCCACTTTCCGCCCTGGTATTATCGATGGTGACTGTCTGATGCGTTTCTTCTCTGTCACCGGTTCTTTTATTGTGATTCCATCAGTTGCTGGCTTGTCTGTCATCATGTCTGGGGGTGGGGGGTGCTGCCACATCTTTTTGGACTATAGCTCCTTTTGTTGCGGCAGACCCTTTCGATGTGCCCCCTTTTGTTACAAGCCCAGCATATTGCATCGAAGAACCTGCATTCAGACTGAGGGTGATTGCCTCCGCAGCCCGCACACTGAAATTCCCACCGATTCCTCCTCTTTTCGCTCCATTTTCTATCTGAATAGAGTCTATGGACATCTTCATTGTCATCTTCGGTGTCACTCTGGGTTCCGACGTCCTCGTGGCTGGTTGTCGCTGTGGGCTGTTTCTTTCCTCCCTCTGCCTTCTTCTCCCTGGTTTGGGGAGGCAGGTCTGGAACTGCGTTCATTTGCCGCATGGTGGCTGCTGACTTTTTCGCTGCTTCGGGGCGGTTGCCTCAGCAATGGCCTCGGCCATGGTTATGTTCAGCCTGTTGAGTAGTTTGCTCTGAAAGGTAGAGTCTTTCAGGCCGAGGACTACGCGGTCTTTCATAGCCTCGTCCATGTTTTGAAACTCACATGCTCCTCCAATGTGTCTCAAGGTTGCCACAAAGTCTGCTATGGTTTCATCCTCCTTCTGGTCCCTTTTGTAAAATTCATGCCTTTTGATTAGATTGGAGACCACCGGTGCATAGTGTGTTCAGAATATTCAGTTCAGGTCGGACCAGGTCATCTGCTTGACATCTCTGGGTTTTGCCAGCGCCTTCGCCATTTTGAATATGGCCAGTCCGCAGTGTGTAAGGAAGACAGCTCTCTTCCTTTGATCTGAGATTTCTTCCATCTCGCTGCTTTATTAGAAAGCGATCGATATACGATTCCCAATCCTCTACATCTGGATTGAAGGGTGCTGGTGGTGGGTTGTTACCAGCCATCTCTTTTTGCTCAGTTCTGATAGCCACGTGCTTCAGTCTCTGCTTCTACGATGATCCCACCTTTGTCGCCAGTGTTCCGTCCGGAAAGAAGCGTGTGAGACCAGGTTCCAAACAACAACTCTTTATTTCAAACCACTAGGTAAACAAACGGAACATAGCCCAAGCCGTGGCAGCCCTTTATATAGTGGCTAGCCTGCCGGCTTGTGGCCAATGACAGTTATTTAATTCTTTCCACCATTTGGCGGCTAAGTGGCCTTTTCAGTCAATCAGAATGAAATACTTGGAACCTACCAAATTCCATACAGAACACATGTTATGCCAGTCAAGTAGCAATACATTATTTGCATTCACCACAGAAGAAGATCTGCATGTGGATTGGATCCTTTTCCAGATTTCAAAATGTAGGATCCCAAATAACTAATATTTGAAATTCCCTGAAGCTTGAAGCACAACTGTTCATACACAGTGAATCTTTGGAAGCTCTTTTATAATACAGAGCTGGACACATTTAAGTCTCCATTTCAATGTTCCATATGCTTGCGTCACTGAGTGATAAACTTTCTACAAAGTCAGCAGCTCTCTCTTAGGAGGCAAGCATCTACTTACTAGTACCACCTTGGATGAGAGGTTTATAAAGCTTCTAACTCTTTCTGGATTCATACTTTTTTAATGTATCATTACCCTTAAGATACACATATTGTAAGTTATTTCACTAACATGAAATAATGTACCATTATATACCATTATACCCTGTTTCTCCAACAGGATATTAAGCCCCTCCCCCAAATTAAGGCCTATATTAAAACATGCGAAATGGGGGGGATGATGGGGGCACTTGCCATTAGAAAATACTTTTGTTGCACACCCGGATATGGTGCTGCCTGTGTTGACCCCTGTTAAGCCTGGGTTCCCCAACCAGGGTTAGGTAGACAAGCTAAACAGAATGTGCAGCGTTAGTCAGATAGGCACACAGATAAATGAGTGAGCTAAGCTTGTATGTTTATTAACATACAGTAAAAATAACAGATACGCTTGTGCTATCAAGAATATATTTTATTCCAGTATAAGTATATGGCATAGTCAAATAACAGTCCAATATTCATTTACCATGTAGTCAGTCCATTCAGGGATATTCAGTTAGCAAAGTCCATGTAGAATAACCTATGTCAGTTCACTTACAAAATCAGTCCTTTGTTGTCTCTCCCGTTCGAGCAATGCAGTCTTGATTCCAAGCAGTAATCAGGGATCATCAAAGCCAGAGAGAGTGAGCAAGCCATAGTCCTGCTACTTTTATATTGTTTTCTTAACCACTCCTTTAATTGCTATTTCACAGGTAAAGCTGTATACACTCTAACATACACTAACTATGATTCATAGTTATAATTTCACCTAAACCAGTTAGGGTAAACAATGTTAGTAAGTGCCTCACAATGCTGAGGTCAACATCCAAGCCATTGCCCGCCCAAAGATGCAAGGGGGGGGGGGGAATTAAATCATCCCTGAAAAGACAGCCTAGACATTTTTTAGGGCTCAAAAAACAATAAGACCTGGCCTTATTATGTGAGAAACATGGTACATACCTTCCTTGAATGAATGATATTTTTTTTTGTATTTTTGTATTATGTAACTCATAAAGATTCACAGTGTAAATCACAAGTTTATCTTCCAGTCTGTGTATTTCTTCCGTGAAGAGAATACATCACATCAATTCATTTAAAGTGATACAGGTCCTAGCAGCTTTTGTCTCCAAAACTGTAGTGTTATGATTCTCCAAAATATGTATATTTTTTTAATTACAAGAAACCGCCCTCCATTTTTCTGTTCCATTCTGCTTTAGAATTTATTCTGGTAGTATTTTACTTTACCATTTAAAGAAAACCAAACTTGCTGTGCTGTTGTTGTTTTTTCAATTACACGACTTTCTATTGCTTTGCAAGTTTCTTGAGTGTCTTCACTTCCTAATATTTTCTAGAACTCCCAAGGGTAGGAAGTTTTCCCTGGACTTTAATTGAAATACAGAAAGCTTGGGCAGCAATAAAGGCAAATTTGCATTTCACTGACACTTTCTTTTAAAAAAAAAGAAAAACAAGCATCTTATTTCATATAAAATTAAATCAGATTTGTTGAATGGATTCAGAATAACATTCTGACACAGAAGTTATGCACAGTTTTAACATTTAATATAAAATATTTAAAATAAAATATAATATTTTATTTAATGAAGCAGTGCACAGTTGCTGTTAGTTCTCCTACACTTAATGACAAATTATTTCTTTTAAATTTTACTTTAGCAGCAGATTGTGTGTCAGAAGTAAGGAGAACATAGTGTAGTTATTGATCAATAATGGACAAATTTCTTATGAAGGATTATTATTTATTAAGTTTGCTATTCACTACAAATGTGAATTAGATATTGATGAGGTAATGGAAAGACAATCTGTAGATTTTTGGAGAATTTTGAAAGTTTAGGAGGGAGAGTTAACATAAGTGGAAGAACAAGTTATGATCTATTTGTTAGGGAAAAGAAAATGTGTGTTACTGGTGAACAAGGAAAATTGAAATGAATAAAAAGCAGAATGAAAGAGCACCAAATAAAAGCCAAAAGTTATAAGATAATAAAAAATTCCCATAGCATTCCTTTGACTTTGCATGATACCCGGAGTTGTGTGGATCAAAGTATGAATTGTTTTATTGCATATATTAAACAAATCTGATTTTTTTTTTATATAGAAAATGGCTATATAAGCTTTCATGGAAAATTTCATGGAAAGAGTCTTAATCATTCAGTATCTCCAAATGTACAGATCCTTTGCTCTGACCTTCTTTTAATTTAATTGATTTAATGTAAATTGCTTAAGTTTTTTTTTTAAGATTAATTTAATTTGAGGGGTACATTTCTACTATGTGGACATTTAAACTGCAAATTTCACCTATGTAAGCTATTTAAAAAAAGTTGTTGCCACTGGTTAGTAAGCAATATTCAATAGTACAACTTTTTAATTTGCCATGTTTAGCTATGAGAGGGAAATATAGCCTAATGATAATGCTTAAGTTATTGAAAAGTCCACTAGAATTCAATGCTCAGATCACTTAGAAAAGAAGCTACAACGGAACATTTCACATGCTAGTTATCAATGTTATCCCAGCGATGCTCTGTGTAGTGCATCTTCACATAAGCCCAAAACAATACTGTTACAGAATTTGCTCTACAGGTTAAAAAAAAATGAATAGTTTGATGAAATGAATTAATTTAATTTCACATGCTCCACCTGGAATTAGTTTAGAATACATAGTATTCATCAGCTGGCAGTACCACAGAGTGATGCAATTGTTTGGAATTTCTTTACTGTTATTCTAATTTTCAGATAGTCACGTTCTTTTATACTTTAGGCATCTTCATTCTCAAAAGGAAACCACTATTTACTAGACTTTAATTTACTTATTCAAAGAACTAATATGTGTGCCTACATTAGATAAAACTAATCAAATCTATTATGGGTTTTAATATATCCTCTTAATTGCATACTGATAAAAAATAAAACCCATGCTCCTTTAGTGTCATTTAATGAAATTAAACAAATCAATCAGAAGATTTCTTTTTCAGCTTTATTGCAGAATGTAAGACTTATTCCAAACAACAAAAGGGGAAAACAAGAAGTTTATCATTGTTAGAATTGCAAATATACATATACAAAGTATAGACTTATCATATAATATTTCACAAAACAACTCCTTGGGCAGAGGATGGAAATGAAACTATTTTCTTATGATTATGAGATTAGTTACTGTGAATGTTTACAATATTGACAGTATCTTACTTCATAAATCTATATTATCTAGTCCTTCTGGAAAATCATTACACACAGCTATTTAGAAGTTAGAAGGGAACTAATGAAAGCGGGAAAGTTGAAACTGTAGCATTCAATAAGGAAAATGAACATGCATTATTCCATCTGATGCCCCCATTAAATGAAATATTATATTGCAATCTAAACCCTCACCCAAGCAGGAGATCCTACATCATTTTTATTTTATTTATTTTATTTGGTTTGTCAATTGCTTACAAGATAATAGGTATAAGTAAAAACATAGTTATGAATACATGGATACATATAAGAAAAATAAAAGAAACAATAGGACAGGGATGGTCATCACGTTGGTGCGCTTATGCACACCTCCGACAGACCTCTTAGGAAAGGGGTGAGGTCAATAGTAGAAAGTCTAAGGTTAAAGTTTTTGGAGTTTGGGGAAGAAACCACAGAGTCAGGTAGAGTATTCCAGACATTGATCACACTGTTGCTGAAGTCGTATTTCCTGCAATCAAGTTTGGTGCAATTAATCTTGAGTTTGTATCTATTGTTTGCTCTTGTATTGTTATGGTTGAAGCTGAAGTATTCATTGATAGGTAGGACATTGCAATGTATTATTTTGTATACTATACCTAGATAGGACCAAAAGCGACATAGTTCTCAGTTTTCTAGGTCTAGAATTTCAAGTCTGGTGGCATAAGGTATTCTGCAATGAGTAGAGGAGTGGAGAACTCTTCTTGTGAAATATTTCTGGACTTTCTCAACTGTGTTAATATCAGTTACATAATGTGGGTTCCAGACTGATGAGCTGTATTTGAGTGTTGGTCAAGGAAGTGTTTTGTATGCTCTAGTTAGTAGTGTGATATTACCAGAAAAAAAGCTACGTAGGATTAGGTGAACAACTCTTAATGCCTTTTTGGCTATGTAGTTACAGTGGGCTCTAGCACTTAGATCATTAGAGATGAGTACTCCAAGATCCTTGACAGAGTTTTTTTCTGATTTTTTTTTTGCCAATATGTGAGACAGAGCATTTATTTGTTGAAGTTCAAAGTTGCCATTTGTTTGACCATTCTGATATATAGTCGAGGTCTTTTTGGAGGGTAGCAGTATTGTCTGTAGTGTTGAATAGCTTTACATTGTCAGCGAAGAGAATGCAGTTGCTCTTAATATGATCACAGAGGTTATTTATGTAGATTTGGTCCTAGAAAACTGCCTTGGGGGAGACCACTGTTGACAGGTACAGAATTTGATAAGATGCTCTCAATTTTGACCATTTGTTGTCTGTTTGACAGGAATGCTTCTATCCAGTTATGCAGTTGTCCAGAGATACCGTAAGATTTTAGTTTTAGGAGTAGTTTGTCATGTACCACTGAATCAAAGACTTACAGAAATCTATGTAGATTGCGTCTGTTGCTTTGCCCTAATCGAGTTGTGTAGTCCATATGATTTTGCAGTGTAAGAGTTGCAGATTACAGGATAGTTTTTTTCTGAAACCAAATTGTTTATTCGAGAATAGGTTGTTTGTCTCTAAGTGGAGGATAATCAATTGGTTAATAATTGATTCCATGACTTTACAGGTGATGCAGCATAAAGAGATTGGTCTGTAATTTTCAACTCGGCTGCGGTCTCCCTTTTTGAAGATGGGGATGACCATGGCTTGTGACCATAGATTAGGCAAGGAGCTGGTCCTGAAAGATTTTTCGAAGATTATGCTTAGAGGTTCTGCTATGGCAGTGGATAGCTTTTTAAGAAGTAGGTACATATTCTGTCTGGTCCAATAGATAGAGATGGTTTTAGATTGCGTAGTGCTTTTTCAACATTGTCTACTGTAAAATCAATATGTATTAGATCATTGTAGTTTTCTGTGGTTTGACTAGGAAATACTGGGCATGATCCTTTGCTGTTTACAAATACTGAGCCAAAGAATGTGTTAAAGAGGTTGGCTTTAATAGTATCATCATTTCTGACAAATGGCAGTCCAGTCTCTTGAAAGCTTCGAGAGATGAAACTCCCATAACTTTTACAATGTGGACTGGATACAGTACTCTAGGTGTGGTCTTACTAAGGCTTTATAGAATGGTATTAGTACCTCACTTGATCTTGATTGTATCACTCTGTTAATGCAATTTAGGATTGCATTAGCTTTTTTGACTGCCACCACACACTGCTAATTCATATTTAACTGGTTGTCCACATGTTTAACTGGTTGTCCAAGATCCCACTCACAGTTACTGCTATTAAGCCTAGTTTCACCCAGTCTACATGTGTACTTTTGGTTTTTGTTTCCTAAGTTTCCTAACTTTACTTTTCTCTTCACTTGAATTTTACTTTGTTAGATAGGGCTCAGTGTTCAAGTCTGTCAAGATCCATCTTGACAGACTTGAAAACACAAATCTACCATCAATGCAAAGAATGCTAGGAACATCACAAATAGGTGAATCAGGATGACTTGTTTTTTTTTTTTAAATTCTATAGTTCCAGCTGGCACAAGGTGTGATTGGAGAATAGTTTAATTGTTCATAGATTGTCTTTAGATTGACTTCAAAAATATGATCCTGGGTATACAATAGTCTCTATAATTTTTGACATTTTTATATCTTTCCCAATCAAGGTATTGTTAGAAAAGTCAGGTAATGTAGCTTCCCTACACTTTTTAAAAAAGAAACCAATCTTTTAGACACATTTAAAATAGAAGGGAATAATATTCTGGCAATATATCAATAGGCACAGCTGGAAAGCAGATGTTCACTTGAGTGCTCTCAGTGTTTAGGGAAAACTATTAAAATTGTAACTATCTCAAATGAGAAATGTTGATAATTTATTGTACTTTTTCTTTTTACATTTCTGTCCAACCCTTTCTCTCTTTTTAAAGTTGAATTATCCAATCTGCTTTATTGTTTAAATTGATTATGTTGGAAATGTTACTGCTACTCATTAAGTTTTTTTTTTTTTTTTTAGCAGAATAATGCCAATGGCCACCATCAGTCACAATTAGCTAATGACACTTGAATTGTTTACTATACAGTTAAATAGACTAATAAATGTGTATCAACCAATAAAATGTAGGATTTAGCACTGGGCATAGGTATTTGAGTTTGGCTTTATACATTTCTCTTGGGACACTTTTAAAGAGACCCTGGTAATTACAGGAGACATATAAAATTAAGGTTTATAAGGTATTTGCAATTGTGCAGCTTATGCCTCTTAGAAGCTGTGTGGCCCGTGCATTCATTTCAATTTTCAGGATATATGTAAAAGTGGGACTGGCAACTCTTGTCTTGGTTTGTTTTTCATTTGCCTCATGAATAGTGACAAAAAAGTAATTGGTTTCCTTGCCCATTCTCCCATTACTGGTTTGGAAACAATAATAATGGTTTGGATGGGAGACAACTGGATCAAATTTGGAATGAAATGTGGAAGCAAAAGTGAAGTTAAACTTATCTCTCCCCCCTCAAATAAAACTAAACTAAGGAAAAGATGAAGCCTAAAATTAAAGCTAAGTCATAATATCAAAGTATGAGTTACTCATGTACTGTGATATTATGATTTAGCTTTATATGAGTTACTCTATGAAAGCACAACCAAATGAACAGGTATAGAAGAAATGATACCTAGTTCAATAGCACAACTGTGAGAGGGATCTAAGAGTCCTGGTAGACATCCACTTAAATATGAGCCTGCAGTATGCTACAATTGCCAAAAAATGTCAGTTTAGTCCCAGACTGTATTAACAGAGGGAGTGAATCAAGATCACATGAAGCGTTAATGACACTTTATAATGCCTTGGTAAGATCACACTTGGAGTAGTGTATCCAGTTTTGGTTGCCACAATATAAAAAAGATGCTGAGACTCTAGAAAGAGTGCAGAGAAGAACAACAAAAATGATTCGCTAACTGGAGGCTAAAACATATAAAGAATAGTTGCTGGAATTGGATATGTCTAGTCTGATGAAAAGAAGGACTAGGGGTGACATGATCGCAGTCTTCTACTGTAATATTTGAGGGTTGTCACAAAGAAAAGAGGTCAACTTATTTTCCAAAGCACCAGAAGGCAAGATGAAAAACAATGAATGGAAATTAATCAAGGAGAGAACCAACCTAGAAATAAGGAGAAATTTCCTGACAGTTATAATAATTAATTAGTGGAACAAATTGCCTCCAGAAGTTGCGAGTGCTCCATTGTGGGAGGTTTTCAGGAAAAGATTGAGCAACCATTTGTCTGGGATGGTATAAGGTGTCTTGCCTTGGGCAGAGAGTTGAACTAGACAACTTCCAAGATCCCTTCCAGCTCTGAATATACTTGTTACCAGAAAATAAGTTTCCTTATTAAGATATTGAAAGGCAAAATTATGAACACATAACCTAGCTATGTGAAGTAAATTTAAGGTGCAAAAATATGCATGCATATTCAAATATTAAGACCCAGTTTGATCTATAATACATATCATACATATATCACACTGTTCATAGGATTGCAGCCTTCAGTGATATAAATATCATCAAACATGTCTATTCACCTTCCACCAAAACTGGTGGGCTTTCAAACATTTTATTTTAGGAGTATCATTCCATCATTTGTATCTCTTTATTTAAAATACGATTTGGCCAAAATTGAATACTTGGAAGAAAATTAAAATCAAGTGCTTGACTTTGCCTTTGAAATTAATTATAAAAAGTATTTAATTTTGCAAAATAATTGTAACCTGTATTTCTTTATTTATATGTCAGCAAGACTACTTCTGGCACTATAGGATTACTGCAATTAATTAATGAAAACAGAATACATTCCAAAAAAGCTCTTCATGTGAAAAATCATTTTACATTCCCCATGTTCCACGAGAAAGCCTAAATTCTGAAAACTAAGCATAAGGCAAAAAACTCCCCTACATCCATCTTCTGAACCTCCTGACACAGACAGAGGTTTCCGTTTTTTCCCCTATAGCTAGGGTGTTGTGAATATGAATCATGATAGATAATATCACAATATCTCCACTCAGGAATCATGAAACCATAGCTACCAAGTAGGAAATCCAGTAAGTCCCTTTGCCCTAAAAGCAAAAGTCACTACAGAGTCCACCCTGTAGACCAAGTTCCCCAACTCCTGGACCATGGCCTCAAACCCCAGGCCACAGCCCAGTAAAAGTGGTGGGTGAGTGCATGTGCATCCCCACTTGCATGAGGAGTGGGTGAGCACATACACACATGCTCCATTTGCATGAGAAATGGGTGTATATGCCCACCACCACTTGCACAAATGGAGCTGTGCAAGTGTGGGCTTGCCAGCTGCTCACGTGGAATCATCCCCTCTCCTCTCTGCCCCCAGCAAGTCCACAAAGCCAGAAAGGTTGGGGAACTCTGTTGTAGACATTTGTAGAAATGCCTGAATGGGAGTCTATGTCATTGAGTAACATTAGTGAGAAATTGTTTAGAGGAACTAAATGGCAACATGAACTTGACCTTTCATGATCTCAAAAATAAAAACCAACATCTAAGGAATTGGCTAATACCTGGGTTGGATACTACCAGGAAATTCTAAGAAAATAGACTAATAATGAAGCTGTCATTCTAGAAGAAAATAGTGACAACACAACTCCATGTTAAGAAAATATGCCTGCATATTATCAGGAGCTGAGCTCACCTTAAAAGAATCTTTGCTTTTATACTATGAAAGCTTTGTTTTCTTTTTCAATGAATGCAAAATTAATACCTCTATTCATAATTGCTCTGAGAGAGGTTTTTTTTTTCTTTATTGGTTCCTGGCACAAGTCCAAGTGCCCTGGTTCTTGTTAAGTCATAATGACTTGTTTGGATTTCAGGCTAAGCCAAAATAAACCATACTATGGCTTAGCATTACATATGAAGCATGCCACTGAGTTATGAGATCTTGAAGATCAACTAATCTATCCAATCTAATTCCAGGTGGGGATTAGATCCATATATATACATCATTGTATATACATCATATATACGTCATTGAGAACCTGTTCATGGAAGAATTCGAATCCAGACCCCTAGCTAATGCCACCCACAACCCAAACTATGACTAAGATACATCGATGACACATTTGTGATTTGGCCACATGGAAAAGAAAACCTAAACAATTTCCTAACAAACCTAAACAGCATACACCCCAAAATCAAGTTCACCATCGGAAATAAACAAACAACTACCATTCCTAAATGTACGAATCTACAAAAGAACAGATGGCATACCAGGACACACCGTATACCAGAAGAAAACACACACCAACTGCTACCTCAACACCCAATCCCACCACCACCCAGCACAGACAAATTCCGTGGCCAAAACACTAATCACCAGAACCAAACGCCTGGCAGACAAGACACATATAAAGACTGAACTATGCACCCTGACTAAAGTACTGACAGCCAACGGCTTCCACAAAAACAAAACCACTAGCTTGATCCACAAAAACACACTAAGACATAATAGAGACCTAGAAGATCAACAGACCTATGGAAAAGCTGTCCTGCCCTACATAAGAGGTACTACAGACAAAATCAGTAAGATACTACACAGGCATCACATCAAGACTGCCTTCAAAACAGACAAAAAAATAGCAGCCATCCTTAGAAACCCCAAAGACAAAATTGACCTGGAAAACCAAGGCATATACGAAGTTCCCTGTGCATCATGCCCGGCCACATACATTGGGCAGACTAATTGAAGAATAAGTACCCGCCTGGATGAACACGAAAATGCAGTAAAAAAGCTGGAACACACCTCAACACATGAAAACCACAGGTCACAACATCAACTTCAATGGCATCAAAACCCAAGCCACTATAGAAAACCCCAGCCACAGAATCATCAGAGAAGCCATAGAGATTGAAAAAATACCTGAAAGCATGAATAGAAGGGATGATTCCACCAGACTGTCAATCATTTGAAAGCCTGCACTCTCAAATAGCAAGATCTCCACACCACAAGCCAGGCAAACACCTGGGCACAAACAGACTCCCTCTGATACCTCCAGCTCAAACACACCCCAACCAGGCACCCAGATGAAACCTAGCTTCCTAATAGATAATAGCCATCCTTTCACACGAAGCCAAGCTGCACTGAAAGCCTCCAATATAGGAACACAGTGTTGCCAGCCAATCAAAGCCACAAAACAGACAGAAGAAACCAGAAACACCAATCAAACAAACTCCAAGTCCAATAAACACAGACCAAGACTCCCAACCAATCAGGATGTCGAAAAAACCATCCTTGCACAGCAGTAGGCTAACCTCAAATTTAAAACCAACGGCTGTGATAGCCTGACCCACATACAAACTCAATACAGAAGCCTGATGATGGCAGATGAGATTCTGCTGAAACGTTGTTACAACTTTAAAAGCACTACAATAACGTGGGTTAGTACCCGAAGGAAGCTGAACAGCACACATGTAAGTACCCGCAAAAACTTAAAAAAACATATATATACCCTGTTTCTCACAAATTAAGGCTGGGCCTTATTTTTTTTTTTGACCCCCCAAAAAATGGCTAGGCCGTCTTTTCGGGGGTGGCTTAATTTCCTCCCCCACCAAGAGCGGCCCACCAAGAGACTTCAGGGCAGTCTCTTTCTGGCGATTGGAGCTCTCCAAGTGCAGTCAACAGTCACTTCGACCGGCCAGTAGAAGCGGCCTGGGGCGAGTGCACACAAACACTCGCCTCGCCGCGAGGCTGCTTCTACCATATCTGCCGATCAAAAGCTCCCTTGAGGACACAGTCCCCAACTGCTTCGGGGCAATGCATGGCTGCACCAGTCCCCTCGCCTTTAGGGCAGTCTCTTTCTGGCGATTGGAGCTCACCAAGTGCAGTCAACAGTCACTTCGATCGGCCGGTAGAAGCGGCCTGGGGCGAGCGCACCCATACACTCCCCTCGCTGCGAAGCTGCTTCTATCTGCCGATCAAAAGCTAGCTCCCTTGAGGACACAGTCCCCAGCTGCTTCTGGGCGAGGCGTGGCTGCACCAGTCCCCTCGCCTTTAGGGCAATCTCTTTCTGGCTATTGGAGGTCCCCAAGTGTGGTCAACAGTCACTTCCATTGGCTGGTAGGCCTGGGGTGAGCAAGCACACACACACACACTCCCCTTTCTGCAAGGTTGCTTCTACCAGCCAATCAAAGTGATTGTTGACAGCACTTGGGGAGCTCCAATCACTGGAAAGAAATTGCCCTAAAGGTAAGAGTATGCCTCGCCCTGAAGCAGCTGGGGACTGTGTCCTCAAGGGAGCTAGCTTTCAATCGGCAGATAGAAGCGGCCTCGCAGCGAGGGGACTGTATGTGTGTGCTCACACCAGGCCACTTCTTCCAGCCAATCAAAGTGACTGTTGACCACACTTGGGGAGCTCCAATTGCCAGAAAGAGACTGCCCTAAAGGTGAGGGGACAGGGAGCCATGCATCGCCCCGAAGCAGCTGGGGACTGTGTCCTCAAGGGAGCTTTCGATTGGCAGATACGGTAGAAGTGTCCTCGCAGCGAGGGGAATGTGCATGTGTGTGAACTCGCTCCAAGGCCGCTTCTACCGGCCGATCGAAGTGGCTGGTGACTCTGCCTTCAAGAGAGCTTCTATCGGCTATCAGGGTATTTTGGCCTAGGCTACCTGCAGGACACTCCTAAAGGCAAGTTTTCTCCCACCCCCACACCCGGCCTTCCCCCCCACACCCACCCTTTCCCCCCATTTCTTTTCATCTCATGAAGTTCTAACGAACGATGTGAGAAGTGGCGGGGAAACGCATGGTTTTTAATAGGCCTAAATTTAGGGGGCGCAGCTTAATTTCACTTCATGCCTAAAAGTCATGCTGGGCCTTCCTATTGGTGGAGGCCGTATTGTTGGAGAAACACGGTATATGTTTTTTAAAGTTTTCGCGGGTACTTACATGTGTGCTGTTCAGTTTCCTTCGGGTATTATCCCATGTCATTGTAGTTGTGCTTTTAAAGTTGTAGCAAAGTTTCGGCAGAATCTCATCTGCCATCATCAGGATTCTCTATTGAGTTCGTATGTGGGTCAGGCTATCACAGCCATTAGTTTTAAATTTGAGGCTAGCCTACTGTTGTCCCAGGATGGTTTTTTCGACATCTTGATTGGTTGGGAGTCTTGGTCTGCGTTTATTGGTCTTGGAATTTGTTTCAATGGTGTTTCTTTTCCATGGGGCCAAATCACAAATGTGTCATTGATGTATCTTAGCCATAGTTTAGGTTTGTGGGTGGCATTAGCCAGGGCTCTGGATTCGAATTCTTCCATGAACAGGTTTGCAATGATGGGTGACAGTGGTGATCCCACTGGGGCTCCTTCAATTTGCTTGTATCTTTGTCCTTTGTATATAAAATATGTGTTGGTTAAGCAGTGTTCTGTTAGTTCCATGAGGTGTTTAGCTGATTGGTATTTATTTTTGATGATTTCAAGAGTTTCTTTTATCCGGACTTGAGTGAATAGTGGAACCACGCCAAAACTTACCAGCAGATATTCTTGTTCCACGTGTAGATCTTTGATCATTTCTGAGAAGTGGTATGAGTTTTGTACATATGAAGCTGCGGTTTCAGCATGGGGCTGTAGTTGTTTTGCTAAGTGTTTAGCAAGGTTTTGTCGTGGTGCTGCTTTGGAGCTGACTATGGGTCTGAGAGGTATGCCTTCTTTGTGTATTTTTGGGAGGCCGTATAGTTTGGGGTATCTGGAAGATTTTTTTCTTGGGATGATTGTCTGTTGGATTTCTTTGCTTATGTGGCTCATTATAATTTTCTTCTTGGTTAATTTTTCCAGATATGTGGTTGGGTCTGTGTTTATTGGTTTGTATGTGGAGTCTTGGGAGTAGGTCTGTCAATTTTGTTTCGTAGTCTTTTCTATCCATTACTACTGTGGCATTCCCTTTATCTGCTGGGAGTATGATTATGCTGTTGTCATTTTTCAGGGTTTGTAGTGCTTTGAATTCATCTTTGTGCAAGTTGCTTTTGGGTGGTTTGCTTGTGCATAGGATGTTGGTCATCTGGTGTCTTATTCTGTCAGCTTCATCTGTATTTAATTTGGTTAGCCTGGATTCTACTGCACATATGATGGATTCTGTGGGGATTTAAATTTGAGGCTAGCCTATTTAAAACCAACGGCTGATCCACATACAAACTCTATACAGAACCCTGATGATGGCAGATGAGATTCTGCTGAAATGTTGCTACAACTTTAAAAGCACTACAATGATGTGGGATAATACCCGAAGGAAGCTGAACAGCACACACACACACACACACACACACACAACACACACACACACACACACACACATATGTGTGTGTGTGTGTGTGTGTGTGTGTATACATACATACATATATGTATGTATATATTCATTACATAATGGTTTAAGCAGTCTGCCCTGGAAATAAAGACCAATGAAAACATTTAACTTCCTTTTAGTCACTACAGTATGCTCAGCTGTACATCTTTGCACGTTTCTCAATAATGATTCTTAGCTTTTCTGGTAGATCAGGTTTCTCTTTTTAGCAAATGCAGAGAGCACCAGCATTTTACTGCTGATTTAAATGGCTTCATGTATAGCTTCATTCCTCATTATAAATCACGGGGCTGCTTCACTTTCACAATAGGATTTGATATTTTAACATGTAATTTGCAAGGTCCTCATTCCTTTGGTGTGAAACTAACCTTAGCAGCATGGTTAAATGGCTGAGTTCTTTTCACAAAGCATCATTGTGTTCACTGCAGAAACCAAACTAGGGATTTTGAACTCTGGGATTAGTAGATGTGATGCCAGCAAGCCCCTCTGATCTGCACATACAATTAATCCAGGCAAGATATTCATTTCTCAAGCACACTCAAAAAAGTTTTCTTTGAAGTTCCCTCTATCCCATGATATAAGCTGTTACTCCCCCCCCCTTCCATTCACAAGCTCATTTTTATCCACCCATACTTAATTTCCTACCCCTGCTGTTGTGACAGCTTCATAAAGCATATACTCCCACTATAGACAGCTTCCTGGTAACAATTCAAATGCAAATGATTTTGCGATCCTTTATTGAGCTGGGCAGACATTCCAGTGCTCAAAACTAAAACTATTGCAGTATTGTGGAATATAATACTATGTCTTTTTTGTATTTGGTATAAAACCAAGTTCCATTTTTCCATTTTTTAAATTTTAATCATAGGTTTTAAAACATAGCAGATTTTGTCTTTGAGCTATTGCCAATATTGTTTGGTGCATGTGTAACTGTTTCAGGTTTCATAATGTGAGTTTCACTGTGTGAGCTGCCATGCACACTACAAATTTTGTTATGCCTGGGTTATTGAATCAAAATATGCACTGTATACAATTTCACGGGGCTTGAAACTGATATATCCCATTTGCTGCCTTGCAGTGAAGTATCCTTGTATCTTCATCAGCCCAGACACTTATTGCCTATTATCTCCAGGTTGTTTTTAACCCTTAACCAACCAACCTTGTTGCAAGCTAAGAAATTTGCTCTTTTGCCTATATGCACATGGGTGTGCTGGTGCTTTCATTTTCTTAGATAAAATTAAGTAACAGAAGAAAAAGCATAAATACAATACTTACTGCTGTAAGCTCAGAGTTAATAATTATGATAACAATATAAGCAGGTATTTAAAGGTTTAATATGGAGGAAACTGGGAAAAGGAACTATAAACTAAACACATATTCTTTCTTTCTGTCGGCAGCTTCCCATCCAAATGTTGACAAATAATCTTTATCAAGAACACAAATCTTTATCAAGAACTTATTACAAAGTTGGTATGCTTTCTGCTACTCTTTCCCCTGTGTCTGTTCTTTGCTGAGATACTTTTTTAAAGACATTTGTTCGAATGATCTCTGGGTAGTCTGTACAAGATTCCCACCTCTAATTTTATCCTCACAGCATTTGAGGAATCCTGTTGGCCATTTGAAAAGTGGCTGGTTTTAATTCTACCTCTCTCCAAGACTGATAAGAATTCCTTTAAATTTTGGGTTGGGGCAGGGGGAAAGGAGAAGTTGCTTTACTGAGCAGGGAGTGGCTGAAAGATATGGGTAGACTTTTTAAAAAAAAATTTATGCCCTGAGCATCACTGTTAGTTGGCAGAGCTTTTTCTACTTCTGTCTTCCTTCTTCATCTCTTATTTCTGAGATCAGCTACAAGAAGGAAGATAGTCACTGCATCCTTTAATTAGTGATCTTTTTTTCCAGGTGTGAAGTGAGGGGAAATCCATGTGTATGCTGGCAGCATTTTTATTTCATTGTAATGTAAAACAAAGAGACAGACTTCACTGCAAAGTTAAGGGGTATCTACTTTCCTTCTTCTCTTTCTCCCTCCTGTGAATTTCAGAATTCTCATAGCCTTCCCCAAAGCATTTGCTATCCTTTTATTTCATCAGTGCTCAACATGAACAGAAGCAATTGGATGAAAGTGAACACATTGGTACATTAAAGGACTGATGAGCTATGAGGTTGAATATTCCTGGTCTAGTTTCCTTTTCTTCTGTGGATTCACCAGCAGTTATGATTGATTTCTTCGGAGGCACAGTGAAAAGGACTGTAGTGTACTGAAAAGGACTGACTGGGCTGTTGTGTTTGATACTGGCAAACTGTTCTCTGACTGGTTGATCCCTGTCACAGAAGTTCAAGAAAACTTTTTTTTTTTTTGTGATATGTTGTTGGGGTTTTTTTTTTACTTTTGCTGAGCATGAGGACTTTGATACCTCTTAATGAATTGTATCTAGAGGGTAAAATTCTGCGAGATCACTTCTTGGCTGAGTTTGAACTTTATAGAACAACATTTGGTTGCCTATGCTTGGCAAATCCCAAATAAGATGAAACTGGCCAAATGCTGCCTCCTGGTGAAAGCCCCCATACAGGATATTCACTGTGTAAAAAAATAAAGATATTCCATCCAGGAAAGAATGAGTCAAGTAAAACCACACACATGGAGATATAACATAATGTAACATCTTTATTGCTCTGAGGGAAGATGATTTGTGATAGGAAAAGGAGTTGATGAAACAATCTGCCCTCAATCTGATAAAATAAACATAAATTGAGAACTGATATGATGAGTGTTTTGTATTGACCCATTTTGCTTTCCTTTCAGAGATCATTACACAGTACAGAAATCTTTTCATTGAAAGCATTAGTCATTATTTGTTTGCTAAATGAGTTTAGAGATCTACTTAGATATAATTTAAATACCATTTAAAACTCCATTAACTATGTTTATTACCAAATTTAAATAGTATCTTTGATTTAGTTGCTTATAAAAAAGAGCGGAGGAAAAAAGAGTGAGAAGGAGAGAAAAAAAATAGAAATGGCAGGCTGAGTTAATTAATCCCAGGATCTTCAACCTCTTGAGGCAAAAGTTCACCATCACCATGGCTCATTGCAATGTAACAAAGCAAGTTAGTAAACTTTCATTAAAACTGCCAGATGAAGGAATGGAAAATTGAGACAGAATCAAACTTATTACTGGATAAAATGAGATACAGACATTTAAATATCCACTCCAAAAATTATTATTGCATAACTATATAAATTATGACTGTATTATTATTTAAATTAGAATACCTATATTTGGATCACTTTAATGTTCGTACTATATTTGTTGGCTGTTTTTATATTGTTGTTTAATTGTTCTGAGAGATGTCCAGAATCCTGTATAGAGATAGGCAACTTCATAAATTAGATTAGTAAACAAATTAAAGGTCTGTCTTTTTATCCAGTGAAATCAACTTCATTCCATTATTTTTAAAAAAATGCTCCTGGTGCTAATAGGTGCAATAGCTAAAAATATCGAATTGCTATTCTAAACTGCTTTGACTATGTATCTGTTTTGGTGACTTCTTGCAGGTGCTTAGTCTGCTATTCATTATTCTGAATTATTCTGTTTCAAAATGCTATGTAGCAGGTAATTACTTAATTATCAATTGACTAAATGTATATGCTGACCGAGTCTCTCTGACTCTGGGCAGTTAGAATCAAACAACAATGAATGAATTGAAGACTGCTGCATAAATTCTCTTCCTGCAAGACTGCTCTATTTTTAGAACAATCAAATCTTAACAGTTTTGGGTTTTATTGTCATTTTTTTTCCAAAAAAGAATTCCAATTACAGTTCTTCCATGCATATTTGATGCTTTTGAAAAACACTGCATTAAAACATGCATGTATTTCTGTGCACTTGGAACTGCATTGCAAAATTTGGGAAAATATATATTTCAAACAGCAATTGCAATTCAGTTAATATATTTTTTTAGAAAAAAATAACTCATGTTAACTAATAAGCTTTGCCTCCGTCTCTATTTGGCTGTATTCTTTTAAAAATATAGAAAAAATATAGAACAAATTTGCAAAAAAACATGCCAGTAAAACATTTAGTTTGCTTCTAACTCAATTCAGCAAAAAAATATTGCAATACAAATTTAATTCAACATATGCATATAGAACTGAAATTTCAGAAACATGCAGCAGTGAAAATAATACTCACAGATCTTGAGATAAGAAAGAGATTAATAAATCTGTAAGGATCATTATAATCAATAAAATGCTTCTCTGTGAAATAAATATTCACACATAAATTATCCATTATATAAATGTTGTACCAGAAATATATAAAAGATAGTGATAATGATATATAATAAAGGAGAAAAATCAATTGTACACTTCAATTTAATTCAGTGCTGATTTTTCTGTAAAATAAAAGTCCCACAGTTTGATATTTAATTTTCTGATGGTCAATAGGAACATTCCTATCAATACTATTGAAGCTCTGAATTCCATTATATTCATTTTCTGAACATAGTCCAATATTTCTTGAGCACAAACAGCAGATCTACACAGAATTTTTCAGGTTTATTTAATGAGAAACAATACGAAAGTATCAGAAATTGTAAAGGATATCTAATTATGTTTATTAGAAATCATTAACAAATATTAAATAAAACATGTATTAGAATTTTAAACATTTCTTCTTTTTTTACTGTTGAACTTGCTGTCATAATACCTCTGATTTTCTGAGATCAGATTTGTACTTTTTGTTTCTTTAATTAGATAAATAATTTCCTTAAGGTGATTCTTTATCAAATTGCCTATTTGAATTTTTTTCTTTTTGTTTTTATACTTTTGGATAAAACATACCCAATGACTGTATCTACATCTACTGAAAGGATTTGTTGTTATAAGGCAAGAATTTATATCATAATTAACTCTGAACAGTTATCATGATACAAGGAGTATAAAACCAATTTATGTTTTAAGAACAAGGTTTTAAGTTTAATTGATCTGAAATCTTGGCCACAAAAATGGAACAATTAGAATATATGATTTTTTTCAATTATTGCTTAGATGAAATCTTTAATTCAATTGTATTAAAGTAGTACAGGGCTTTTATTTCTGTGACATCTTATTATTCTCTGCAACAAAAATCCCAGTTTTATTTTTTATTTTTATTCTTCTACAAGTACCACAAATGCAATTGTAGTCTTTTATATGTCTAAATACAAAATGAAAATAGAAATGGTAGGATTTTTTTAAAGTCTTTTGTTTTATACATATATGCAAACAGGAAGTATGTGTGTGTGTATTTGTGCATGCATGTTCATGCAGGTGTATTTTCAGGTGAAATTAAACTATAAAAAAGAAAGGGAAAAATCCAGTTTTCATCAAGCTTAAGCTCACAATCATGCTAGCCAAAATATTTTCAACAAACATAAAAAAAAACAATGACAGTGTCTTCAGTAAGCAAAGAACATATTTATCAAATATTTCCCACTCTGTATAAATGAAGATGATTGGATCTAAACATTTTCAGCTGAACGAAATTGTTTTTCTTTGTTCTTCCTTTACATTGTGTTATTATTTAGCATTTATATCCTACTGAGACAAAAATTCAAAAACACAGGAAATCCCAAAGTCACCTCAGGATAAAAGAGAGATGATTTATAAACTCATAATCACCAGTTTTTGATATGTTTCATCATTAGTCAAGCTGAGAGAACAAATTGGAATCTGAGTGTCTGGTGAGTTTTGCGCGGGGATCAGCAGATACAGTAAATGCAACCATGATGAAGGATAATTCATATTAAGGGATAATGGGCATTATATGCAATTATGACCATAACCAACCAGTAAGTGGGTTTACAATGAATCCCTCCATATGAAAAAATGGAAGTGGATGAATTAATTGCTGGGATTGCTTTTTTTGCAGTTTCTTATTATACTGTCTATTTAGATCCATTTATAGCTACTTTTTAAAAATGCATTTGGCATCCATTATAAAACCAAGTTGTCTGAGATAAGAAAAAGGACAGATCATTTTATGTTACTTTTCTTTAAATTTCCTTTTGTCTGACACATGTGGCTCTACATCTGAGTTTCTCTTTCAGATTTCATTCCCCCCATCAATCTTTTGATACATC
Source organism: Laticauda colubrina (assembly GCA_015471245.1). Classification (NCBI taxonomy): domain Eukaryota; kingdom Metazoa; phylum Chordata; class Lepidosauria; order Squamata; family Elapidae; genus Laticauda; species Laticauda colubrina. Next base: position 46,651,609 of record BLBF01000007.1, on the reverse strand, counting down.
TTTTGGTGCATCGAAAGTTAAAGAAAGACACTGGTTGAAAATGGCTCAAGACATAGCAAGATTGCCTATGTGAATAACTGAATTCAGGGATTTATCTCTCAGATAAATTTATTGTACTGTTTTTATTTTTTTTATTGTATTTTGGGAGTAGTCATAAGGGTGCTTTTTCCAAGGGCACAAAGTTTCTTTGTTTTTTCCTTGAAAATATTTCACTTCTCATCCAAGAAGCTTCTTGGACAAGAAGCAAGGAAAAAACAAAGGAAGCCCAGTTGCCTTTGGAAAAAGTACTTTTGTGACAACCATGATCCGGATGACTGAGTATCTCCATAGAGATTTAATTTGAGTGTAGTTAAATTAATTTTAACTTTACTTAAATTGTAAAGACAAGCCTATCACAGTTTGGCAAATTCTTTAAGCAACCCAGCCTTTCATAATCACCATCACCTTCCTATATATCACCAGCCATTTATGTAAGCTGTAAAACATTGGAGAACCAGATGAAGTTGGTACAGACAAATAATAATACAGAAGGATGCAGTTGGAAGTTGGAGCAGTTATCCACAGTTGGTACCACTTCAAAACCTATATACGTGTTTCTTATTGCCATGCTCTCAACAGTCTAAATTGTTCCAATCCAATGTCACTAAATTCAGCTAGTTAATGTCAATCCAATAGAAAGGACTTGCTATTCATCTAAATACAGCCCATTGCAATTCAGTAAAGCCGATTGCTTGCCTAAGCTGCAAAGCTGAGAGAATATCAGGTGCCCTTATTTTTGCAGGTGTAGGCAACCACAAAGATAACTTTGAAAATAATACAGCAATGGTTACAACATGTGAAAAAACATGTATGTTTTAAGCCCAAGTAACCAAAAAAATGTTAGGAAGAAACTCAGATTGCCTAGGCTCTAACCCCTGGCTTGTAAGAAGTAAAAATGCAGCCAGGCTTTCAAAATTTACACCAGCTTTTTAAGGTAGGACAGATTAGGAAATACTAAGAAATATTGGAACAATCCTGTATTGATATAGGCCAGGGGTGTCAAACTCAATTTCATTGAGGGCTACATCAGGGTTGTGTTTGACCTTGGAGGGCCAGTGGGCATGGCCAGGGTGGATGTGGCCAGCATGATATCACTCATGTCAGAGGGGTGCCAATGGTGGCCCGAGTGCTTGGCCAGCAAGCTCCTGAGCTCCGTTTTCATCTGGGATGGCATCCTGCAACCCTCTGCCAGTGAAAATGGAGCTCATGAGGGCCACACGCAGCTGTCCTGAGCTCTGTTTTCACTGGCATAGGCACCATGGACTCGTCCTTCACTGTTTCCAAGGCAGCCCCATGGGCCAGATCTAAGCATCCCGCAGGCCAAATCTGGCCCCCGGGCCTTGAGTTTGACACCCCTGATATAGGCTATAAGAACAGAATCTTGAGCCCATGCTTTTCTAAACATCACTGCATAATTTCCCAAGGTGTATCTGTGTCTCTGTATAACCAGTTCAGGCTGACATCAAAGTCTTTCAATCCATTGATGGGCCACCTCTGCATTTGTGAAATAACATAGATCCAAAAATAAAGAATATTATTAATCTCCATTCAGTTGCCATGAAAGGACTATTTCAATGCTTATTGGTTCATGTTCAGCATCATGTAGTTGAAATAAATACTTGGCTTTCCTTTTCTCCCCACCAAATGCTTTGGGGATTTAGTTGCATTCTATAAATATTCATGAGTTTAGGTCTCCAAGAAGGAGAAAAAAATCAAAATGCACTTGGCTTTATTGCTGTGCCTAATGAGAAAGAATTAAAATCCAGCAGGGACATAACCCAGAACCTTTCTCTTCCTCTTATGTGTCAGCTTGACTCTCTCTAGGTCTGTGATCAACTGCATTCTAAGTGAAAGTTGACGTTAGTTCAACTTTCTGCAAATGCAGGTAAAATGAAATGTGAACAGCCTAAAACTCAGTGCTGATCTAACCTGGTTCTGCATCATTACCTGTAATTGGCAACTTTGGCTTCGTATAGCTCCAATTCCATGTCTTTAATAGCATGGATTTTGATAACTGTAGGTTAGAATGGTTGGGGGGGGGGGGTTGTTGTTGTTTTGCTTTGCTTTGCTTTGCTTTGCTTTCTTCCTCCTCTCTTGTCTCCCAGTGTTACTGTTGCAGATTTACAGAACAGAACTTAATCTCGGAAAGAAATCCCTGCCATTGGCCTTTAACAGCAGCTATAGCAATATATAATAGGGCTATAAAATATCAGATTTTCCAGTAACTGATTTTCCTTATCAGGAGGAATATATTTTACCATTTAGCTTTTGGACAATATTTTCTCTCTCTCTCTCTCTCTCTCTCTCTCTCTCTCTCTCTCTCTCTCTCTCTCTCTCTCTCTCTCTCTCCCTCCCTCCCTCCCTCCCTCCCTCCCTCCCTCCCTCTCCCTCCCTCACACACACACACACACACACACACACACATACACACAAATCATAGTGCTCTATAAATTAATCTAGATTAGCCGGAAGAAGTGAGATTTTTTTTTTTTCTTTCTGGGAGCTCGGGTACATTGGAAGAAATGCAAGCCTCAGGTAGTGTTTGTTATTCCTCTTCATTATATGTTATTCTCTGTGAATCAATAAGGCTTGCTTAAAGGAGTCTTAGCTGTACCTGCTGTGAGCTTACAAATATTAGATGAAAGGATTCCGGAGAACATGTCAAATGCACACACATACTCAAACACAGTGGGTCAACTGGGGACAACTTTGGGGGGTGTTTTTTTCCCACCCCTTTCTCCTTCTTTCTTCCCTTCTTCCCGCTCCTTTCTGAACATCTTACAATTCTGCTATCTGCCTTAAAAAGATATGGTCACATGGGCTAGGATCTTCGTGTTTTTTTTTTAAACTGCGAATGGCTGTCAATGGCAGGAGATGGTAGTCTTTTACCACCAGGATAAATCCTTCTTTCTGTAAAAATTATTGCTTTCTACTTTTTCGTCTTTTTTTTTTTAATATAGAACTGAAGGATTCCACAAAAATTGTGCTTATGGAATCAGGGACATTCCACATAAGGTGACTAGCTGAGCAGAAGCAGTCATAAATAACATGACATTTGTAGTGATGGGATTCAATTTTTTTTAATGACCTGTTCTGTAGGCGTGGCTTGGTTGGCATGGCAAGGGAAGGATACTGTAAAATCTCCAGTCAGAGGGTGGTATTTGCCAGTTCTCCAAACAGCTCAAAATTTCTGCGATCCTGATGAACACCACCTCTGGATATTTGTAACAATAATCAGAACTAGGATTAACTATAGTTTATTTGAACAAGCTTTATAGGCAATGGAAGAAACTGGTTTAATCCTAACAAACCAGTTGAACTCATTCCTACAGTATATAACAGCAAAAGCAGTTTACCTAAAGCAAGAAAAAAATGTTCCCTATTTATGTTCTTTTCCTAAGGAAGGAGAGAAACAACCTGGAATGGAGGAGAAACTTCCTAACAGTGAGGACAATTAACCAGGGAATGGCTTGCCTTCAGAAGTTGTGGGTGCTTCGCCACTGGAGGTTTTTAAAAGGAGACTGGACAGTTACTTGTCTCAAATGGTCTAGGTCTCCTGCTTGAGCAGGGAGCTGGACTAGAAGACCTCCAAGTTCCCTTTTGGATCTATTCTGATTGATTGATCTTTCAACTTACTGGATTCTAACAGACATTAATAATGGAGCTGGTGTACATGAGAGTTAGGTTTTGGTTTAGAGAAATAGAAGAGAAGAGAAGAGAAGAGAAGAGAAGAGAAGAGAAGAGAAGAGAAGAGAAGAGAAGAGAAGAGAAGAGAAGAGAAGAGAAGAGAAGAGAAGAG
>BLBF01000007.1:46629455-46647761 GCA_015471245.1 Laticauda colubrina | reverse complement strand
AGAAGAGAAGAGAAGAGAAGAGAAGAGAAGAGAAGAGAAGAGAAGAGTTGGAAGGGACCTTGGAGGTCTTCTAATCCAACCCCTTGCTTAGGCAGGAAACCCTATATAATTTCAGACACATTTAATACAATAGGGGTAACAAAAGTCAAGAGTGTGGCTTTGTTGATTGATATTCCTGCTCCTTTCCTGTGACATATAAAAAAGGGATGGGGCTTTGATTGGGTGACTTTCATTTTGACTTTTTCGACACATACACACACACTGTGGTGGCTGCCCAGTGTGAAAATATTTTCAGACCAAGGATCACCCTTGGCATTTAATAAGTGGGCTGACTATTCTAAGAAACAGTTTTTAAAGGCTATATTTGATATATTTGATATTAACATTTTATTAAATTTAAATATTGTTTATATAATAATTTTCCATGCATGAATTTAATTTGTTCCCCTGTTTCTATTATATTACAGAACAACAGCAACATTTTTTTGGTTATATTATGTACATCTGCACCAAACTAATGCTCCTATTACATCCAAATCAAAGTTTGGCCTATTTGGTTAAACACTGTTCAGATTTTAATGGCATTTAATAGTCATATTGCAAAGATATTTTCCCCATCATTTCCTTGGCTCTATCTTTCCCATTTATTTGTATACTGTATCTCTTCCACTCCCCCTTCTAATAACTTATTTATTATAAGTAACTTCAATAAGAATAACAATGATTCATATGATCTGCTGAGCCACTGGAATGTGACATATTGTATATGATTATACTCTGCATATGCTTAGGTCTCTGTTATTTCAGATGCTTCATGGGATTGGTACATCTAGTTGTTAATACACTCCCTATCCCTTCTGCTTTGGCTAAGCTCTTCACAATAGATAAGATTAAGGAATGGAAATATTTCCTGTACAGTGAATACCAATATAGATATGCCTCCTTTCTAAATTAGTTCATTATACAGCAATAATATTACAGTATATGAAACTAGTTCCTAATTCAGAGCTGGATACTTATTTATTGTTGGTATTCATCTTCAGCTCCCTTATTACCCACACCATTAAAATATCATAAAACTAGGAAGAATTGCTATCCTTTAATATACTCCTTCATTAGTGAACATTATCCATCTGACACATTTTGTAAACACAAGAGCTTCATTGAACTGTGCATTCAGGATAACCTGGTCTCTCCAGGAAGGAGAAAAGAAAAGAAAAATCAATACTATTTACCTTCATGAGGAAGGGGAGGAAAGATAAAAAATGTTGTTATTTATACATTGATATGATTTTGAGATTTTTTTTTATTTAAAGGCTAGTTTTTTTTTATTTAAAGGCTAGTCAGAGAGTGTTGTTGGCTTTATTGTAATTAAAATCCCCTAAGCCAGGGAACATATTAAAATAATTATTATTTGTTTTGCTCAGTATGCTTAAACTGTTTTTGTGTGTATATGCAAATATGTCTTATTTTCAATGGCAAAATATATGTGATTTATATATTACTTCATTAAAAAAGGTCTTGAGTATTTGAACTTTAATCAATATATTTTTGAATAGAACTATCATCACCAACAAAGATATTTTTCAGCAAAGAAATTCACTGTCGAATTCAAGAAATGCAAAAAAATGAAGAATAACTACATTTTGATCCCTCATATTAGTTTTGGGGCAATGTGTATTGGATGAAATCCTCATTCATCCGTAATAAAAATATTGAATCCAAAAATAATATATTTCTGAAAAAATCCTATCCTATATGTATATTCACATATTTATTGTAGACAAAACTATGTGATTATGAAATAGAAAAAATAAGACATAAGAAAAGCAATCAAACAGCAAAATAAAAATAGATTGAGAGATTCCCTAGTGCTCCGAGTTTGGTTGCTTTTTTGCAGGTGTTTCATTTAACCAAACTAGCTAATGTCATCAGTGCATTTATTCTTGATATTTTAATCTGCTTCATGGTGAAAAAAAATTAAGTCAATTACATCTTCATCCTGTAGAGGATTGACACATTCTCATCTTCATATCAATAAATGAATAAATAACCCCCATACAAAAGTAATTAAATCAAATAAAAAACCCACAATTCTGGTTAATACATTCCAAAGATAATAACAAGCACTCTCCTTTTAGAAGCATTTCACAGGCAGCAGGCCACAAGTAAGGTATTTCCTTAATACTTAACACACCATATGAACTATGAAGATAACTGGAATCCTCAAGTCGGAATTATTTGAGAGTTAATTATTAAGCCAATAATAGCAGTGTAACCCTTGATTTAATAGTGAGGTAGGGGATTTACCTTGCTTAGGAACAGTAGTCAATATGCTGTTAGTTCAATGTATATGTAAAGAACATGGTATAAAAATTGAAAGTCAAGTTTTATTTCAAAAGAGGCAATCTGGAATATGATATCATTAAAGAACTTGGAGGAGTTATTTTCTACAGTTAAACCCCCTCCATTACAAAACTGATGTAACAGAACCCCAATAAAAGTCCAGTTATATGTTGTGTGGTTAAAAAAAAACCTTAAAGATTTTTTTTTTTTTAAAGCTGAAATAGATATTAGAATGGTCAAGCAAGCTTTCAAAAGCTTTGAATGCTTTATTTTAAAGAGGAAAGTATTTTCCAAATAAGGAAAATAAAGGCATATAAACGGTAGCAAAATAAAAGAATATTGAAAAGGCTGGCTGGGGATGTTGGACTGAAATTCCTTTGGGGACAAGAACTATCACATGGGAGTGAAAGAAGTAATAAAATACATAGCTTTTGAAAATATCAAAAGAATGGATATCAGCTTCTATTTGATATTAGCAATCAATCAATTGGTTCATCAGAGTGGGAGAGGCATGAAATTCATATATAACAAATGAAAATTATGCACTGAAGAGATGTACAAAATACAGCATGTAATTTGTGGATGGGTTCCATGGAGATCTATACTTAAATGCCTCCGAGAAATTCTATATCCAATCTGTAGACAAAGAAATTAGTGGATAATTGTTCTAGATTTCTCCATTATTTCACAGGCAGACAAATGTGAGGTTTAGATCAAAACGACAATGTGCTGCAACAGTCCTAAGTGTGAAAAATTGTCATAGGTCACTTTTTTCAGTGCCATTGTAACTTTGAATGGTCACTAAATGATCTGTTGTAGGTCAAGGGTTATCTGTACAAAAATATTTTACCCCAGAACAAATGAGACCAAATTTCTATTCGTGCTTATATTAGTCAATATATTGATATACTTGTCATAATTTTAATTTGTAACTTATTGGTGTAGGTATCTTCAAGATTTGTTGACCTTGGTTGAAACAACAGATTTCTTGAATTTTCACTGGGACCTGTGGCTGGCCATAGTAGCCATCAAAGACCAACTGAGAAGGGTCTGGCTTGGGTCTTAACTTTAGTGCCAGTTGTCTTGATTTCTGATTTGTCTTTAAATGAGCTGGTTTTCTATTGGTGCAGGTTGATGTGGGAAAATCTTAATTTATCATTGTCATTAGTTTCCTATTTTTTTATTATTATTATTGGTCAACTCCTTAAGATGAATGGAATAAATAAATATATAATAAAAGTAATAATCAGATTAAATGGGAGCTAGGAGAAAATGCAGTCAGCTTATCTACCTTACCTTCTCTTTTGTATTTCTCAGTATATGGTAGAAGATAAGAGACAGGGAATCTCACATGGCATGGGTCAGGAGAAAATCTCTTGAGTCCTTACATCTTTTTCTTCTTTCAATGAAGCTGAAGTTTTTTGCACCTTATTTATTCCAAGAAGGTTTTTTTCCCCCTGCAATAGCAGCAGCAATGCTCCTCCTCTGTTCTCCCAGGCATCATATAAATATGTAGAAATCTCACATTTCTTTTTCTCTTTCATGTCAGCTTCTTTGTTGTGGCTCTCCTATATCAAGCTGTCAGATCAGGGACCACAGAGGCACTCATAGCCCTGCTTGAAGACTGGGTGTCTGTGCCATATGTGAAACAATATGTGAAAAAAGAGAGGAAGAAAGGGAGTTTATTCTTTTGCAAGTATGTGGCTGAAGTTGAATGGGAAAAAAATGAGTCACTTTTGAATACATCAGGTATTAATGCTAACAATATTCTACTCTGCACATAATCTACATTTTCTGGCAGCATAGATGTAACACTTCTGCTATTTGGAAAACCAAACTAATTTTGGAGGTGTCTTAAAATGTAACTTTCTTTTTAGTGCTTCCTCTTAATTTTCTGACAACTGGAGCTAAAAATCAAAAGAAAAGAAAACCTACGGGTGCAATTAAAACATACAAACATTGTTTAAAAATGTAACATGAATTTTAAATAGAATAACAGAATTGGAAGGGACCTTGGAGGTCTTCTAGTCCAACCCTTGCTCAAGCAGGTAACCTTATACCATTTCAGGCAAAATAAAGTTAAAGAAAATAACCTTTTGGTTATTCTATTTTATTACACTATAGAGCCAGTGATTTCATCTATATAAATACTGCTACAAATCAATTGTTGAATGATATTAATTCTTGAGGGCATGAAATATAAGCCTACCTTTCTGCAGGCAAAGGTAAAAAGTAATTCAAAAGCTGACTGATTTCAGTCAGGGATCATTCCATGATCTGTAAACCTTTTAGCAACTGTCTAAACATGACATATCCGTATTTTCATAGATAAACATGGAATATGCATAATTTTGCAACACATTAGCATTATTTATGCTTTACTTTGTCCCAAGAACTTACCTCACCACAGTAATAATATCCAACCAGTAAGGAATTGCCAATGGATATGACCAAATCAGCTGCAACTTCAAGCACATTTTATCTTCAACAAAAGGACAATACTGAAGATTTTTAAAATGTCCACTGAATCCAATCAACTTGAAACAAGATTGTTTGTTCAACAACCATGTTTATTTAATAGTTATTTATCTTAAGATCTGAAATCATGGGTTTTGTAAAACAGTAAACTCCAGTTCTCAGTTCCAAGTATCTTCTCTTTTCCAAGTATTTATTCTGTTAATTATGAAAATTGTTGCTAACTGTAATTATATGTTTGGCCTCTGAAGAAAATATATCTAATGCATGTATAAGCCACAGGGATTTCAGAGGCAGCCAAAGCATCTGAACCCCCCAAAAATCCAGATGTTTCTGTGTCAAAGAGAGGCTAGTGCAGTAGTAACAAGTACATCTGTTTCCTAGACCACTAGACCACAATACTCACATCAGTTATATATGGCATACAGAATCTAAAATTCCTCAAAACTTTCTGGATGATAACTGCCTCTCCTCTAATTTTACTCTGGAGCCATGCTAATGCCAAGCACAAAAATCAAATAAGTACATCTCCAAGAGGGAATCCAGAATTGTTTCTAACCAGACCTTGATTAGAGAAATATGATTCCTTCACAATCAAGTCATGGATATTTTACATACCAACCCGGCATTTCATAGCCATAACTGGCATCCAGGGCCACCAAAGATCTAACAGCTTCAGGGATAAAAGCAAAAGGCTGGCCTTCAGGAGCAATTTCATCCATCAAACTCACTAATCCTGAAGGCAGCTGTTTCTCTGCCTATCACCACACTGATGGTCACCTCTATCTTCTCCATTTCCACCTGTATCCTTTCAGGCCACATTCTGCAGCTGCACTGCATATATGACAGCAATAAGTATAAATAGGATGAATTTTCTAGCCTGGACCTATTTTTAACAATATTACCATGTTATTAATATTTTATTAAATGTATTTTTCTTATTTCCTTGTGTGCAACAATTAATTTGAATTGATTTGACAGTCATGTATGTGCAGTCAGAATAACTAATAAGCATCCTACTATTTTTAGAAAGAAGCATAAATGTTTCTCAATCATTGAAAAATCATTAATACAACAATATATCCTGAAAAATTACTGGGTTTTGATTGTTATGCTTCCTGAATTGCAGTGTTTTGATGTCTTTTTTTTTTTTTTGGTCACCTTTAGATTTTTAAATAAGGAATTGGGTACATGTTTTCCAGCAGAAACTCTGGGTGTTTCTGGTTTGTTTGTTTGTTTTTTGTCTATCTTTTTAGTTTATAAAAGCAAGAGCACTTAGACTTATATATCACTTTACAGTGCTTCACTGACCTCTCTAAGCATTTTACACAGTCAGCATATTACCCCTAATAATCTAGATCCTCATTTTACCTTGGATGGATAGAAGGCTAAATCAACCTTAATGCTTAAATCAGATAGTTTGATCCTTTAATAATTCTTTGCCCTTTTCATGATCTATCAGTTGAATAGCAATGCCTCTTAGTAAAACATTTAATATAGTTTCATAGCAAAATTACACTATCTTTTATGTTTAATTATAGCATTATTTAGAAAAGATTTTGCTATATCTCATGTGGCACTGGAATACCAAAGACACTTTTAATATAGTCTCATAAAGTCATGAAATGTAAACATGGGAAAGGACCTTTGAAACCATCAGACTAACCCCATATGAGTACATGAATTCCTGAGAGAAACCCAGATAATCTGTTTAAAAATCTCCATCAAAGAAAAGTTCACCATCTCCTGTGGCACTTTGTTCCACTGCTAAACAGCTCTTACACTTTTTTTTAATGTTCAGCCAAAATCTATTTCTTTATCATTTAAATCCATTGTTTCTTGTCCTGCTTTCTGAAACAATTTGGCTCCAGCATCTTTCATAGCAGCTCTTCAGATAATTGAAGATGGTGATCCCTGCAGTTTTTTTTTTCTCGAGGCCAAACATCCAAAGCTTCTATCCAGTTCTCAGGAGAGACTCTTTATCATCTTAATTGCCATTCTCTGGACATGTTCCCAGTTTATCAAAATTCTTTCTAAAATGTGGCACTGAGAACTGAATACAGTATTCTAACTATGCTCTGATCACAGCAGCGTAGAAAGCAAATGATGGCTTTATTTGATTGAGGTGGCATACAGGATTGTTTTTTTGTTTTGTTTTGTTTTGTTGAGGCTGCTTGGATTTGTTTGCTTTTTCCACTGAATCACACTGTTGGTTCATGGTCAGAGTTCAGTTCCTCACACTCAGATTCTTTCCTCATGTGGTACTGTCCAATAGGATTTTCCCTTCCTATACTGATCCCTTCATTTTCTTTCCAAAATAAGGGATTTATCTCTGTTGTCTGTATCCCTGGAGAAATTTGCCTTACTGGTTTCTATCCACTGTTCCATTTTGTCAGCATACCTTCATGATTTTGCATCATTCATATTTATAATCCTCATCTAGGTTGATTATAAATATATCGAACAGTTCAGGCCCAAAAATATGGTTTCCTGGTACACCATTCAACATTTTCTTTCTGCTTGAAGTAAAGCCATTCACATACTCTTCATTGCATGCAGTGTTCAAGCAGCTATATCTAATGATAGCATAATCAAGTTTACACATTTGCTGTCCTCTCTCTTAGGATACCACAGAGAGTCCAATGTTTTGCTGAAATTAAGCACACTGTGAAATCCACTATTATGTGGTCAGCTAAACTGGACACTCAATCAAAAGAGACAGTCAGGTTGGCATGGCATGATTTCTTGACAAATCCATGCTGCTTCTTACCAAACTATGCATTATTTTTTAAATGCTCAGAAACTTCCTGCTTAATTTTTTTTCCAGAGTTCTGCTCATCACTGAAGTCAAACTGAATGATTTACATTAATCTAGGCCCTCTTCTAATTGAGGGAGGGAGTCAACATTTGCCCTTTTCCAATCCTCTAGCACTACATCACCTTCATAATTTCTCAAACACCATCAAAGGAACTCTGAAATGACATCATCAAGCTCTTTCAAGACTTTTGAATGCATTTATCTTGTCAAGATCTCATATTTTATTGTGATTATTTTATAGTCTCTTCTGAAGAATATTCAATAAATGCTAATGAGTTAGGGTCAATTCAAGCTTTAGCCTAATGGCTAAGAAGATACAAATATTGCTATTTTGTATGTGTTTGTGCATTTGTGTGTGGTTCCTAATACAACTCTTTTGTTATGTTTAATTTTCTATCTTTAATCTGCCATTGAAAGTAGTGATAATTGTGATATTGTAGGTTTTCGCAGCAGGATGCTTTTGCCACTATAATTTCATTCTGAACTGAAGGAGCTTCTTGGATGAGAAGTGAAATGTCTTCAGTGAAAAAACAAAGTCCTGTTGCCTTTTGAAAAAGCATCTTTTGGACAACCATGACCTGGATGATTGAAAATCTCCATAGACATTTAACCACAATGATGATGTTCTTTGCACTGTACATCCTCTATGTGCTTGGGGAGAGAAGCATTATGTGGAAATGGGAAGAAGCAAGAATTAGATGCACTCATGTGATTAAGACATGGAAAATCGAGCCAAGCATTCTTACCTGGATTATTAAAAAGACTACAGGTAGTCCTTGATTTGCAACAGTTTATTTTGTGACTGTTCAAAGTTACAATGACATTGAAAAATGTGACCTATGCCTATTTTTCACTTTTACGACCATTTTAGCATCCCTATGGTCATGTGATTAAAATTCAGATGCTTGGCAACTGGCTCATATTTATGATGGTTGCAGTGTCCCTGGATCATGTGATCAGCTTTTGCAATCTCCAGACAAGCAGTCAATGGATAAGCCAGATTCTTAACAACCAGGTTACTAATTTAACAAATGCAATGATTCACTTAGCAACTGTGGCAAGAAAGGTTGTAAAGTGGGGGGGAACTCACTTAACAAATGTCTCACTTAGCAACATAAACTTGTGATCATAAATTGAGGACTACCTGTAGTTGCTGCCTAGAAAGATTAAGATGAAGTTTGATGGTTATATAAGTAGGGGAGCTTTGCAGTTTTTTAAAAGGAATTCTGCAATTGATCTGAAGCATCTAGAAAGATTTAGGATTAAGATCAGGTTCACTGATAAATTTTCCTGAGGTCAGGTTACAAGAGACAAGCCCTAAAGAGCAGAAGTGTAATATTATTAATTTGTTCCTTTTCATTGTGTTGTCTTTAACTCAGTTTATGCAAGCTGCTACATGCTGCTCAGAGACATTCACAATTAGGAACCCTAACCCTATAAGTCAACTAAAATAAATGATTAATAATAAATGCACATCCCATTTGGCAAAATATGTTAATAAACAACAGCTAAACTAAACTAGTGTAGTCTCAACTACATAGCCATTGAAAATCAGAAGTACTTTTTAAAATAAAGAATGAGAATGGCAGCATGCAGCAATGTTCTGATATTTACAATGGTCTTTCCCTTTGGGGAATTAATTTAAACCAGAATTTATTGTGATATTAATATATTTTAAAAGGCATATTTTGCTCAAAGTAAACCTACCAAATTCAGTAAATTTATAGAGTGACCCAAAGCTATATATCTCCAAAGTTGCATGTTCTTACAATGCGTTTCATTAATTTAGTGAGCTTTAAAGTATAACAGAATGTTTAGAGAAAATTGGAATTCACTTCCTAATGAACATTTAGTTTGGATATATTAATTTCAGGCAATAACCAGTATTATAAAGAAAGACAAAGAGAATTATAAAAAAAACAACTGTACAAATATGAGGTGAGCAAACAGGGGAAAAAAGTAAATGTTGCAGCAGAACAGACAATTAAGATCAAAATTCTTGAATAAAATTTGTAGGTGAATCTAAAAGAAAAGGAATATTACAAAATAATTTGACAATACAGAACATATTTTTTGTAAAATACCGGGACAATATAGACTTATAAAATATAGACAATATATCTTATAAAATTTAAACATCTGGAGTATTAACCATAGATAATCAAAATCATTATCAATATATTAAGAGAAAAGTTATTACAAAGGCAACATAAATTTTGTTAGACTGACCTGGAGGATATAACAACAGAAGAAAGATGATCATTCTTTAGGAATTGTTATAAAAAGGATAATGGAACAGCATATGAAGGATAGATGAATGAACTTTCATCACAAAGACAGTTTCTACTAGCCACAGAAACCTTATCATATTTCCTATGTAGAAGTGCTGAGAGAAGGCTCTTGAATATGGCCTTTAAAAAGAACTTTAATTGTGATGGGAAGATTAATGAATCAATTTAGGAATATGAATTCTCGCATTCTATAATCAGTGTCCAGAAGCCACTCTCTAATGGCTCTCTAAACCGGAGTGAATTTTTTAAAAAAACTATAAGATCTTAAAAGAAGGCCACAAGAACATTTTTTCAGAATTTCTTGTGATCATGAAGATCAAAATTTATTAGATTGGATGTATGGAATCACTCCACCTGATTCCATACATCCAATATTTAATCATTAATAGCCAAACTCTCTTTAGGTCAGTCTCAAGGCTCAAGATCATATTGGATATGCATTTTGTGATGTGGAATAGACCTCTGATAATCTTAATTTCCATGACATTCATTAAACTACTACTATTTGCATAGAGACCTAGCTGGGAATTATACAGAGCTGAGCAAGAGATTTAGCTTGAGTAGTTTTAAAGCAACAGGGATTCTTTCCTCACTTTAGTGTGAAAGAACTTTATAATGATTAAAGCACATTTTCAAATTTGTAAGACCAGAGTCAATGTGCCCATTCCGTAACCCTAAACTCACTCTCAAAGAGCAACAGCAACCATAAGAACCTTGCCCAGGCCTAACCTTACAGCAATGTGTACAATCCCATGAACTACGCTCTGAGTTCAAAAGACTCCATGAACAAGGAAATACTAACCTATACATTGATTACCACACAGAATGTATCAAAAGCAAGACCTTCAACTTACATCCCAATAACCATCACCCCAACATCCAACATTAGGCATGCATGCCCCTTACTTCCTCCAGACCCACTATTATATATCTAAAATGCAAACTACTCAACACAAGAAGCCTCACAAAAGAAATGCATGAATTCCTCATCTTATTCAATATTGATGACATTATATTTGTCTGTGAGATGTGGTTAAATGCATCTTTTCCAGACTTCATTACCACAGTAAGAGAATATTATGTTTATCGGTCAGATCATGAAATCCGTAGAGGAGGTGGAGTTGCTACCTTCTACAAAAAAATCCCTAAATCTAAAAAAGATTCAAATTACAGAGGAACTTGCTCTTCCAGAGATCATCGTCTGTGAACTGTCCTCAAATACCACAATCTACTTCTTACCATGCTACAGAGCCCCTGATTATGGCATAGTTCATGCAAACAAGCTAACTTCACTGCTAACTTGGGCTGCCTCTTGCCCACAGCCTCTTATTTTCCTTGGTGACCTCAATCTGCCTCTTATAAATTGGAGCCTAAAGCCCATGTCACACTACCCAATGGATGCAAAAAGGACACAGTGGACGAGCAAAATGTTCCATCCATTGTTATCCGCTCTCAAAAGGGGCAAAAATTTGCATAACTGGAGCGGATAACATGGACGCGGGGAGGACGCAGGGCGGATGCAAAGTGGATGCGGAACGGAAGCCCAGCGGATGGAAGCAGATGGGAGCAGATGGCGCATCCGCTAGGCTTCCAGGGGGCCGCAGCAAAGCGGACGCGGAACGGATACAGCGGATGCACAGCGGACGCCGAACAGATGAAGCGGATGCACAGCGGATGCACAGCGGAATGGATGCCTGGCGTTAATTGCGCATGCAGGGAGGATGCATTATGTCAGCCCCGCGGATATAATGGAAGCAGCTTGGAAGCAGGTTGCCATTCAGAGGAAAGACCTGCTTCCAGACACATCGACTGCCTTGCCTGCCCTGCCTGCATGTCTGCCTGCCAGCCTTGCTGCCAAACTTGCTACCAGCCTTTCTGCCAGCCTCCCTGCCAGCCTCCCTGCCAGCCTGCCTGCAAGCCTTGCTGCCAGCCAGTCTGCCTGCCAGCTTTGCTGCCTGCCTTCCTGCCAGCCTTGGTTCATGTCTGCCTGCCAGTCTTGGTGCCTGCCTTGGTGCCAGCCTTCCTGCCAGCCTTGGTGCCTGCCTGCCTGCCTGCCTGCCTGCTTGCCAGACTTCCTGCAAACATCCATAAATGGATGCTGGACAGATAGAGAGGAAGCCAAACGGAGGCAGTGAGTACATCGCGTTTTCGAACGGATGGCAAGGTTTGTTCTCTGTTTTACATCCTCTTTGCATCCGTTGGTTCAGTGTGACATGGGCTTATGAATGTACATTTGAACCCACACTTGCAACCCTTTATAATGCCGTTACTACACTGGGACTGGATCAGTTTGTAACTGCCTTGACCTCATCTTCTGCAACAGCTCAAACTTAGCATATGGCCTACAAATAGAAGAACCCTTTTCAAACAGTGACCACAGTATGATCTACTTTTGTCTAAATTTATACCCTCAAGAAGGGTGAGGAACATAATGATGGATCCCCAAAATTCAACTTCAAAAAAGCCAACTATGATCTCATAGACCTATCATCTCTTGATTGGCATATTCTGTTCTCTCGCTGTAATGCGACAGAAGACAATTATAATGCATTCTTGTTTGAACTTGAAAGAGTCATTAAACTATAGGTACTATTAGTACCCCCCCTCCCAAAAAAAAAAAAAAATTACCCATAACAATAAGGAAACTTCAATGAAAAAAAAAAAAAAGATCGCTATGGTTTAAAAAACAAAACTAGCTATGTAGCAAACTTTAAAAACCAATACAACACCTTATGCTGACAGATAAAGGCAGAATGCCCAAATTAACTTATGCTGACAGATAAAGGCAGAATGCCCAAAGCAAGAGGAAAACCTCCTGTGTACAAAATCCACCCACACGTTCTACAATTTGTAAACACAAAACTTAAAGATCAAGAATCATTACATCCCACCCAGGTTGGGAACTTCCAGTTTGAGCTTCTTTGGTGACAAACCAACACCTTGTCTCTGTGAGGCTTCGATCCGTGCTTGCTGCTGGAGTGCTCCGAGCCGGCTTAAAACTATTTAAAAAAAAAAACAATAACACTGTTCCCTAAGAAGATTTTTAAGCTGTGAAAGAGAGAGAAAAGGGAAAAGATTTGGGTTTTTTTTCTCCTTTTCCTGTACTGACAGTGAAGAGACTTAAGCAAGAAACTGGAAAAAAATCCACTTTGACATTAGTAGGCATTTAATGCTGAAAATAAAAAGTCAAAGGGATAATAAAGATTTCTGGATAATTAAAAGCTTTTGAAAACAGGAAAGGAGAGAAATAGAATTAAAAGGCAGGATCTGGAAGGGAGGAGACTGCTTGGAATTAAAAATAACTTACAGCAAAATCTCAACAAGACTTCCAAAAGATACATTCTAACTGAAATATCACAACAAAAACCCCAGGAAGAGAAAGTGGAAAAAGAAATAAGAAGATATAACTTGGGACTATTTGGATTACTTGATGATTTCTGGATTTTTGGTTATTGTATTTGAATGACTAAAATCAATTGGGTGGTTGTCTAAAACTGTTTAAAATGGCTCCACTTTTAGAAGAACTGAAAATGGAACTTAAAAAGTATAAAGAAAATGCACAAGAAGGGAGAGGTTCTTTTGGCTTCATATTTGAGTTTTTAGAAATGGAGGTTTGGAATTATGAGAAACAACAAGAAATGCCCGCAGAACTAGAAGATTGCGACAAAGAAGAAGCCATCTTTAATGAACAAGTAAAAAAAAGGAAAGGAAGGAAAAAAAGGAAAGGGGGGAAAGAGAATGGAAAGTTTAAGATTGGGAAAAACAACTCCAAAAAAAAAAAAAAAAAGAGTGAAAAATAAGTATAAAATCAGAAAGCAACAGAAGAGGGAAATGCAGAAGAGAGAATTAGAAGTAGAGAAAGAAGAGGGTAAAAAGGGGAGGGAGAAGATGAGAGGGAAGAAAGAAAGGAAAAAAGTTATAAACGACAGAAGCAAAATATAGAGAAACAGGGCCTATTTAGAGACAATGGGTGAAAATTTAATGGAAAAAGGGATTCTGCAAAGGTACATAAGATCGTGTTGTTATATTAGAAACAGAAATAATTTTAGAAAATATGAAACAATGTATGATTAAAATGTTTGATAAAATACCTATTGTAATTCGGTGGAATGCTTGTCAATAAATAAATGTAACAAAATGAATATTTAATGATTTACAAAACATAGGTGAAGAGAAATAAGGGAAAAATAATTATGGAGATTATACGTGTCTTTAAGGAAGTATGATATTTAATTGAAAAGAAATGTTAAGGATGTTAAGATTTTAATGATTATTAATGATAGAACTGAACTGAAATGGAATGAGGGCTTATAATTACATATATTTATAATCCTTTTTTTAAAAAAAAAGGATTATAAGAATATACCAAGCAGAATTAGATTGGAAGTTATGTATTACACATTATATTGAAGGTCATAACCTTAAGGTATACATTGAAGTTTAAATAAGAGTTGAATGGATGTAATTAAAAGATCTAAAGGTGTCATCCTCCAATTAGTAACCACAGGAGAAAATTTGTTTAATGAGAAAAGATAATATGAAATTGAAATAGAACAGACAAAAGTATAAATATAATGATTTGAATTGAGACGAGATAATCAAAATAAAATTGAGAAAATTAAAAGAGGGGAAAAACTATATAGAAAATGTAGAATAGTATAAGATATGGAATAGAACACAAAAAGGAACATGAAATTAATTTTTGTGTCTGTATAAAAAAGTTCAACCCGGGACCATGCTATTTTCAAAAAAGATGTTTTACTTGTATCTTGTATGTGTGAAAACCCAAATAAAACTTTGTTAAAAAAAAAAAAAAGAAACATTCCATCCCTAAAAGGACCAAATGGACTGCAACAATGAAGCTGTTAAGGCCAACCTGTTCAACACATTCTTTAGTTCAGTCTTTGAAAACAGCAATGGCTCATGCCCCACATTTCCTAGCTGTACCACAACTAACTGTAATGATCTGTTACATATTGACTTTACAGAAGATAACATAGAAAAGGCACCATGGAACCGAAAACCATCCCTATCTATTGGCCCTAATGGATTATGTGCATATTTCTTTAAAAAGCTCACCTCTGCTATAGGAAACCCTAAGCATTATATATGAGATATCATTCAGAACCAGCTCCTTAACAAACCTATGGTCCTTAGCTACAGTCATCCCTATCTTCAAAAAAGGTGACCCCAGCTTGATTGAAAACTACAGATCAGTCTCACTGTGTTGTGTCATGTGCAAAGTCATGGAATCAATCATTAACCAATTCATCACCTTCCAGTTCGAGACAAACAATCTACTCTACAAAAAACAATTTGGTTTCAGGAAAAAATTGTCCTGCAATTTTCAATTCCCACACTGCAAAAACATATGGACTACTCTATTTGACCAGGATAAAAGTATAGATGCAATTTACATAGACTTTTGCAAAGTCTTTGATTCAGTGGTACATGACAAACTTCTGTTAAAATTAAATTCTTATGGCATTTCCAGATCCCTTCATAAGCGGATTACTGCATTCCTGTCAAACAGGTAACAAATAGTAAAAATAGGGAGCACTACATCAAACCCTGCCCCAGTTAACAGCAGTGTCCCCCAAGGCAGAGTTCTAGGACCCACACTCTTTATGCCCTATATATATAACCTTCGCGATCACCTTATAAGTAACTGCGGATGATGTAAAACTATTCAACACCACCAACAATGCTACTGTCCTTCAAATTGACCTTGATTATGTATCTGAATGATCAAACAATTGGCAACTCCAAATCTCGACCAACAAATGCTCTGTCCTACACATTGGTAAAAAATTTCTGTACAATACAATAAATACAAACTAGGTGGATATGACCTCATTGATGATCCTCACTCCATTAAGAACTTTGGAATATATCAAATGACCTAAGTGCCAGAGCTCACTTTAACAGCATTGCCAAAAAGGCATTAAGAGTTGTAAATCTAATCTTACGAAGCTTCTCCCCCAGAAATATTGAATTGCTAACTGGAGCATACAAACTTTTGTCAGACCAATACAGACTTAAATACTGCTCATCAGTCTGGAATCCACACTGTATAGTACTATACTCCTCTGGTCAGAATACCCTATATCACCAGGCTTGAGATTTTGGGCTTGGACCACCTTGAACTATGCCACCTACAGTTGGACTTAAGTGTAGTACATAAAATTATCTGCTACAATGTCCTACCAGTCAATGACAATTCAGCTTCAATCACAACAATCCAAGAGCACACAACAGATATAAACTCAATGTAAACCATTCCAAACTTGTTTGCAGAAAGTACGACTTCAGCAAGAGTGGTGAATGCCTGGAATGCACTACCTGACTCTGTTGTTACATCCTCTAACTCTCACTCCTTTAACCTCAAACTATCCACAACTGACCTCACTCCATTCCTAAGAGATCTGTAAGGAGGGTGCATAAGTCAACGATCATGCCTACCATCCCTGTCCTTTTGTCCTCTTTTATTCATACCTATTTCCTGTATTCTTACTCATGTTTATACTTATACCTATTATCTTGTAAGCGATTGACAAATCAAATCAAATAAATAAAAATTTTAAAAATAAATAAATATGTCTTGAAAGATCACATCTAAGTATTTAAAATTCCCACCTGCTCAATCACTTTGCCTTCTACTATCTGTTATAATTTTCATTATTTTGTCTTTTACGTCATATTTTATTCTTATATTTTTCCAAATATTCCTTTCAAGAATCATTTCAAAGAAAATGAGAAGCAAACATTTGGAAGAAAGTTTTTTTTAAAAGAAAAAAGAAAAAACTAGCCCAAACACAAAATATTTGGTGACAATGGGTGACCTACCTCTAATTCTGCTTTCTTTCTTGATTTATTTATTTTAAAAGGTACTGCAGCTACTGAGGAATGGACAAGGATGTACATACAATCTGCTTAAAATGAATGAAAATGGAGAATACTGCTGCACTTTAATGTAGCTGTAACATATATTCAATATAGTATTTCAGAGGCTTGATTCAAATTACTTGGATGAGATTGAAGTTCAATTGCCCTTGTAAAGTAAGACAAACACAGAACCCTTTCTTCTTAGCATCCTAAAAAGACATACGTGAATAGCAAAGGAGATACATAAAGGCAATGAGGTAGAAGAGGAGATAAATAAGCTGCAGCTGAATTTTCAGGTAATAAAAGTTCTTAGTTTGTGTTGGAAATGGTCTCAAGAATCTCTTCTGCTACTTTAAGGGGGGAATTTTTTTTTGGAAGAGTTGTCATTGGGAACTGGTGTTGACCTTCTGGCTGTGTGTGCAAAAAGACCTAGTTATTTGAATAATTCACAATCCTGTACACTCAACTTGATTGTGCAATAGGGTTGCTTATTGTTTCCAAATGCCAGAACAGCCACCTCACATTTTAGAGCCTTCTGTCATCAATTTTTCAAACAAATTCTCCCTGAAATAATAGCAATAGCATTTAGACTTATACTCATATACCACTTCATAGGGTTTTACAGCCCTCTCTGGGTTGTTTATACAATATCAACATATTACACCCAACAGTCTAGGTCCTCATTTTATTGACCTAAGAAGGATGAAAGACTGAGTCAACTGTCAGCCCCATCAGCATCTAACTGCAGGCTGTAGTCAGAATTTGCCTGCATTACTGCATTTTAACCACTATGCCACCAGGGGTCCTAATATTTGTAGTCGGATCTCCTGCTATTTGAAAAGTCCATAAAACTTGTCCTTTTTTTTCTTGATCATTTATGAAGCTAAAACTACAAGTATTTTTCTTAGATGCAGTTCACTCAGTTCAATCTGAGATGAAAGTGATACAAAGGTGGTGCTTGGATTATTTATTTATTTACTGACATCACTTAAATGGCTATCTAACATAATGATTCTAGACAGCCAACAATATTCATTGAAACAAAAATACAAGTTATATAATGTTGCAATTTTGTCTGCCCATTCATCTATCTATCCACACATACAATACCTATTTATACTACCTGTTTTTATTTTTGCTTGTTTATATTATGAATGGATATAATTCCATACTAAATTAAAATACAACTGATGCCACCATGATATTGGTGGAGACTAAATAGTGGCAAGTTTGGTTTCCTTTAATTTGGGTCTTGGAGGTGTGATTCCAGACCCAGAAATTTGAAAAGTGAGCAATCTCAAAATCACATAGATAGCATTCATTCATAACATATGATTCAATGTGTAATTGTATGTTAATTCAGGCAACATGGTGTTCTTCAATCATTTTGAAGTAGGTTTCTTATGAAGTGCAGGAAAATGATTTATATATAAAATGGAAAAATTATATATATATATATATATATATATATATATATATATATATATATAT
>BLBF01000007.1:46602324-46618715 GCA_015471245.1 Laticauda colubrina | reverse complement strand
AAAGTTGCCAAGGTTGGAGACCCCTGCTGTAGGCCATAAAAAACAGACCATGTTAAAAATGCAAAATTCAGCTATATGACAGCCAAGTATAATTTTGGGCTACCATGAATAAACACAGCTAACATTGGATGCTTCCTAAATGTCATTCACCTATCCCACTTCTTCAAACATGGACGTTCTCCTCAGGAAGACCAAAATCCTGCTTGGTGTTCTCAAGCCACACCTTTCATGTCTCAGAGCTTCTGTGTGACAATGATCAAATGTCAAATGCACATTAAAAAATGGATTAGCATGACAACATTAAAAAAAACCCTCTTAACAGGCACTGAGCATAATATTCTCTTTAAATGTTAATGAAATGGTGGTAATTACTCAGCTCCCAAAACAACTCAGAAACCAGAGTTCATAGCTGTAGCCCATTACTTGCAAATGACTAGCACAAGAGTTGTATCAATAGAAAGACAGAGTTGTCCAATGACATTTCTGGAATACACATTGCCTTGAACCAAGAGGCAATGGATATTAAAAGGAAAGAGCTAATTTATGGGTGGTACCTCCTCTAGAAGAGTTGTTTTTATCTCTATAACATCTAAATGAGTAATTTCTCCTCACCCAAAGAACTGACTAGAAGAAAATACAGTGCCATAGATGAATGTTCAGTGCATTCTTGTCCCATTATGGAGGCAATCTTACCTGCCCTTGTTTGCCAGTATAAATCGATTGAACTCCATTCTCTTGAATTCAGTGGGTTAGCAATAAGTATCAATGCATACACACACATCCCAAGTTTTATATTTGTCACTGTCAAAAGTGATGTCATTGTGGCATAAATCTATATGGGGAGTGGGACTTATTTTGTTGAGCAGCATTCAAAAAGAAAAGCCAAACACCAGAAATAAGTTGGTCTTTCAGATCTAAGTTAGGAAATGGTGGGGGGAACCTGTAAGCACCATATGGATAGCAAAAAAATGATGTCTGTGTTAAGGAGATGCATTGGCGCCTTGATTCTTTGATCTTCAAGCAGTGACTTGTTTACAATATTTTTTTTTCACCCTTCCAGTTAAACAGAATTGTCTCCTATAATAAAATCCTTTAATTTGAACTAAATGCTTCTTCAAGTACATAGGTATCATGCTGTCAATTGCATTTTGCCCCAGACAGACTATGGGAGGAGTTAAAACCGGCATATCAGAATGTTGCACTTGAATATCGGCGTGCACTTCTCAAATCATTTTTCGATGCCAGTTACTGTGATTGTGTGTCAGCAGAGCAGCACCGGGGCTGAATGTGGACTTGGCAAATCCATTTATTCCATTGCTCGTTGATGATAACTCAAGCCAAAGCAGGACCTTTATTTTTTGTGGAGGGTTGCTATTCTTCTGATTCATTCAAATGCAGGAGTAAGCTGTGTCAAGCTGCCATGCTCTGTTGCACTGGAGATGTCAGGAGAAGTAAGGAAGTCTTAAGGAAACTAGATTCCTGAGCTGTGAAGAAGAACAGAAGTAACCACAGGACTTCATTAAAAATTATTTATTTGGGCTTTAAGCAAATCCTCTTCAAGGAACTGGTGCATCATTTCCTGTAAGATTTAGATCATCCCTAATATGTTTATTTCTGTTACTAGCCCATAGGGTAAATGTTTATGTTCTTCCTGTTGGTTGGTTGTTTTGTTTGTTGCTTGAATGCTTAAAAAGTGCCAAAGAACTCCTGTCCTTTTATTGCTTGATGCTGTAATTGTTTAGTCATCACAGATTATTATCTATTATTATCTAATAATCATCATAGATTATTATCTTGTCACATATCTTGTCACCACTTGAATGGTGCTTTTATAAAATACTTTGGAAAGCAGCAGATACTTTTCTAAATATGCTCTTCAAGTGATCAGTTTTTGTAATCATAGTGTCCCTGTTTTGTTGTTAGAATTAAGTGAACCTAAGCCTCCTGAAATAAATTTGCTCATTCAGGGATCAAAAGGCTCCCAGTTGTTTCTAATGAAATCTGTGATATTTTTCATCTACCTTTTAACCTCTCAGACCATTTCTTGATGGCATTAAAGTTGTCTAATAAAGCCAAATATAAGAAAAGATAATTGTACAATTAAGATAACCAAACAAGGTTTCACATAGTTGTGGTTCAGATTTCTGATTCAGTGTGGAAGTTGCTGTTTTGTAAGCAGCCCAGAGTTATATATTTTAGATGCTGTAGCTATATAAATTGGAATAAGTTAAAAAATTCAAGAATTGCCTACCAAAATTTTCCCATACAAGCTCAGTAAACACCCCTTCAGTCCATCCCCTATGCATGCACACTTGAATATATATAACTAGGATTTTTATTATTATGATCCAGATTGCTTCTTTGTTATATTAGTTCCCAAGATACTTACAGTAATTAGTAGAGGGGAAAGGAAAAGAAAGGAAAGCCTCCTTGATTTCAGGAAACAATTTAAAGTTCTATAGTTCCGATAAATTTCAGTATTATTTAGGTGTCTATCATATATGGATATTATTATTTTTCCTGTATTATATTTTAAAACATTTCATGTTGTCCAGAGTCCATATGGATTGGCTCAACTCTTATAAATATTGCTCAACCCTTATAAATATTGCTCAATGAATGTCATATCAGAATTCAGAGTAAGTTATGATATTGGTAGCCATTTCATGAGGTGCAATTTTATTCATTCATTCACTAATATCTTTTTTCAAATCTTAGTATCTTAAAGACCCAGATTGTTGGGGCAATATGCTCATCTCTTGTGTCGCTACACTTTTCCCAGCTGTGTAGCGTGGTAGAAGGATTCGCAGGTAAACAGATACCTGACAGGGGCCGTGACGTGAACGCTCCTTCTATGGCCCCCGGGGCAATATGCTGATTCTATAAACTGCTTGGAGAATGCTGTAAAACACTATAAAGTAAGATATAAGTCAAAGTGCTGTTGCTATTCTATTATCTCATATATTGTCTCCTAAACACATAAGTATTCTACCCAGAATTAATCACAATCACTTTTCCACTTGCCCCAGTCATTCCATTTTATGCTGTGGTTTCCTGCTGGTTAAATGTATAGTATAAATAGCATTTCTCCTTTAAGAATACTTTCCACTTACATATAAATTTCACTCAATTTCCACTAGTCCAAATCCCATGTCACTTTAAGAACAGAGCCAACATCCCCACTATGTTGGAGAAAGAGCTCATGTTAATACTAATGGCCTGTTGCAATGAGCAAGCATTAGTAGAGAGCAAAAACTTATAATCTCTATATTTCTGTCATTCTCTGCTTTTCTTTCTTTACTGCTGCAGTTTCCAGCAGCATTAGCCATTATTTTCCACACTCTGCAGAAACAATTTATTTTTAAAATGTTATAATTATATTACAGCTGTCTTTATGGCAGCATCTGTAAGTAAATGAGAGGATGTTTCCTTGGATGAGTGAACAGGATCTTTAGTTTTATTTAATTGGGACTAGTCCTCTGGGATAATCAAATTTAATTTTATCTTTCCTTTCACTGTTAATTCATATTCTACATGTTTAGGTCAAAAAAATATAAGGTTCTGTCACTGGAAACATTGTAATCATTCTTCTAGCATTGCAAATAAATTTCTATATGCTTAAATGGCTCCCTGGTGTAAAAAGACATGATTATGCAGATTCTGTATGTCTAGCTATGAATACCGATGTGAGTCACATTCACATGCAAGTGAATGTGACTCACTTGCACATTTTTGGAACATGTATTACTTTAGAATTCACAGTTTTTAGATGGGGAGAACCTGCCAGTCAAAATAGGGAAACCTAAAACATTGGCCAGAAGCTCCCTTTGTATAATATATCACTGTCACAAACATTATCTCACAATTTTTAAAAGTATTAGAATTGGCAGGTTGAATCTATTATGGTTAAACAAATGTTCATGTTTCCTCACAATTTCTTGCTGTACTTTCTTCAGAATGCTAAGTAAAATACTTACTCTTTTGACTATGATTTTTATAGATTGATTATTATTATTCAGTTTCTCATTTTTCAATTCTAAGTTTATTAAAGACTGTTATGTATCATTGCTCTGAAAATGTGGCAAAGGGCATGTTCATTCCTTTACTAAAAAGTAAACCTTCTTTTTTGCCTTTACTAAAGTAAACCTTCTTATACACTTTTCTGAAAGTGTGTGCATATTTACTCAATATGTATCTTTTGTGCATTATGAAGTACAAATGACAGCTTACATTTCTTAAATATGTGGATTTCTGTACATAAAAATGTCTTAAAATCATGTATTGGCTCAGACACTGGGTGAATTTGATAAACCTATAGAAAATGTGTATTTAAAAAGACCTTCAACCAGGGGTGAGATTCAAAATTTTTAACAACCGGTTCTGTGAGGATGGCTTAGGTGGTGGGCGTGGCTTGGTGATCATGTGACTGGATGGACATGGCTCAGTGGTCATATTATTGGCTGGATGTGACCAACTCAATATCACATCTCCTCGCCTGGCCTCTCATGACTGTGGGGATGCTGCAACAGTCATAAGTGTGAAAAATGGTCATAAGTCACTTTTTTCAGTGCCATTGTAACTTTAAATGGTCACTCCACACAAGCAAAGTACCAGCAAAGGGGGGGGGGGAACTCCAGAGAAGTTCCTGAGACAGGAAGTCTAGTCCTGCCAAGAATCTAATAAGGGTTAATGGAGAGGCAGTTTTTGTAAGCAACAAAAACTTCCTGCCTTCCTTATAGGATTAGGCCAGTAATTTCTTCTAACAACCGGTTCTCCGAACTGCTTAGAATGTTGACAACCAGTTCTAGCGAATAAGTGCGAACTGGTAGAATCCCACCCCTGCCTTCAACCTTCTTTAGAAATTAATGAATTTGTGTGACTTTAGGAAAGTTTTCTATAAACTTGTTGATGTATTGACAATTATTCAATGCATTAGTTTAAAATAAAGTTGAAAACTGAAATTTCATGTAAAATTATTCCAGTCTAGAAAGTACAGAAAATTAAATACTTTACTAGTGCTATCGTTTATTTAATATTGCCCTTCCATCTTTTTTTCTAAAAATCAGTAACATCATATCTACAAAGACATCTGATTGAATCAAGTTTGTTGTCATCTTTCAAAGGGTAGAAAAGGGGAGGGGTCTGTCAAGGTGGATTGAGTGACCAGTAACAGTAAACATAAACTGAAGGCCCGATCTTACCAACCGTCTTTAGGAGAAATAGGTGAAGTAATTTCCTGTGTGTGTGTGTGTGTGTGTGTGTGTGTGTGTGTGTTTCCATGCCCTGTTCTTTCTATTCAATGAAGATAGTTCTCATTCTTCTGCTTTACCCTTGTCCTGTCATTCCCATCTGTAGGTAAGTAACAAGGCAAGAACAATATGGATCAATGGCATTTGCAGTCAGATTTAATAGAAACAAAGTAGAAAAGGGGGAGGGCTGCACTCAAGTCTTGATGTGTCCTCATGGGTTCTACCTCTCAAATGTATAGCCCTGGTGGACCAATAATCTGATACATTCCAAATTAGCTCACAATGCTTTGTCACTTTCACAAATGCTAACACTTTCCCATAATTAAGCACTGTCAGAACTCTCTTTTGAAAACTAAAAATGTATCCAAGAGAGCCTCAGAGAACAAATTTAAATAATAACGCAAATAGGATAGTAAACGTATGGCAGAATATTTGAAATATTTAGAGTGCCTTAATTTGCATTTTCCATGCATTTAGGTTGATTTTGCAATAGCACAAGCAATTGTTTGGAAGTGGTTGTGTATTATGCGATAAAACCAAAATTATTCTTGAAATAGCTTCTCAGTGTAGAATTAAAGAAGGTGGTAATGACTTGGAACTCATATGCTAAATTAAACGATAGCTGTACAGTCATTTTTCATAGAGGTCTATAAAAAAAAAAAAGATTGAGTTAGGCAAAGATAGTCTTTCCTATCCCCAACTAATTCTGTTTCAGAAAACTACAGTAACAATACATGTTTGCATATTTACCCTAAAATATAATTAACATGAGGAAAAGATAGCATGATAAATATCTATTGCAACTCAATGCATCCTTTCCTGACTATTTTCTATGGATATTACAGTTGATTGATTATGTTCTACTTTCAAGAAACTAGAAGCTGTATTAGATTAGACAATAGCTGCAAAATGCATGTTTCACTACAACTCATGAAAAAGGACAGAAAAATCCAGTCATCCTGTTGGAATATCAAGATTTCAATCATCTTGCTAACAAGAGACAGCAAGATCAAAATCAAGAAAGAATAACTGGGTCATCTGTCAGAAGTCCAATTTAGAGAAAGGCATTTTTGTGAAAATCTAAAGTAAATATTTCTCTCTCTCTCTCTCTCTCTCTCTCTCTCTCTCTCTCTCTCTCTCTCCCTCCCTCCCTCCCTCCCTCCCTCCCTCCCTCCCTCCCTCCCCCTTCTCTTTCTCTCCTTTGCTGTTCCAGATTTTTCAGTATTCTCTCCAATCTAAGGGAGAAGTTCATCTAGCTCCTAAAACGCCATAGCTTTAGTATTTAAGTGAGTAACAGATACTCTCTTTCCAAGAGTCCTTCAAATATGCTAGTTTTCCACACCTTTGTAATCTGTGATGGTGCCAATATTTAAGAAAGGAGAAAAATAGATGGGATTATTTTCTTTAAATAAGAACAGTTGAACTATATGAATTAAGAAACAGATAAAAAAGGACTCTGTTGATAGTATATAAGAAGGATAACTGATGTATTCATCTAATGCATTGCAATGATGCACACACAAGTAACAAAGTCAGCTGTAGTCTGAGTATGGAAAAGATTTTGGAAAACTTGATAAAATTTAGCATTTTTAGCCCTTTTGAAACTTTATTCCAAGTAACTGTTACCTGAGGAAGATAACATGCATTATGCCACCATTTTACATAGCTAAATCTAATCTATCCAATTTTATTTCCATTTTCCTAAAATGTCTTATTAGGATGGGGTTATAGATAGGAAGAAGGATAAAGAAAAAGATAGGAAGACACATCACTCACAAACACAAAACACTGTGAGACACAAGAAAGACTAGTGATAGAGAGTAATTTTTAAATCAACAGGAAATTACCTTTTAGAACAAGATCACTGTCCTTCTTGTGTCTTCCAATGCTTCGTGTTTGGTGAGTGATGCATTTTCCTTTCTTTTTCTCTACTTCCTATCCAGCAATCCATTTTATCCGTTCCCTCACTAGTAACTCAGCATTGGATATGAAAACCTGCAAATAACTCCTTAAAAAAAAAAAAGGTTATTAAACCCACTAAATCCCACTTATCTCTCATAGATATATCTTCAAAAGATGCATGAGAGTCATTAAAGCATGACTTCCCTTGGCTGAGGAACAGGCTATGTTCCTTTACTTTCTTCTAGTACTTTCCTCCCTGAGGGATTTTGTCTTCTATTCATGTTCAATATACATGAATCTACTTTATTGCCTTATATGTAATTTTAAATTACAAACAAAAATAATTATAATTTCTTATTTGCAATATGTCTATATGTATGTGTGAGTATGGGGGAATGCTGTTTTCAAAGTAGGAATTAAGAGAATGTATTTCTAGCTGCTCATTAACTGGATCATTTTCTATCATAGAACTGAAAGCTATCTGGATATTTAAGCCTCTGAGGCTATGAAAACAGAGCTTTGTAGTTCAATACCATGACCTGCTGCTTTTTGGCTGTCACGAGAAGCCTCTAGATGGTTATTAGGGCTGCAAAGAATGCATTGATGCCATTGTGCTGCTAACAGACTCTTTAGAAGATGCTTTCTTGCGTTGTTGTACAAGGTAGCTTCATGTCACAAAAAGAATGTGGGTTGGGAAAGCAGGGGAAGCTTTTTGTATTACTGTAGAGACTACAGTATGGCTGCTAAGATGCACAGAAAACTATGGGTCTTAAGTCAGCCTTGTCCAACTTGATGCTCTCTAGTTGGTGTAAATTTTTCATAATGGATGATATGCGTTGTTCTCAAATACCAAAAGTGTTGGCATAAAGGAAATAGAGACAGATGCATAAATTCACCATCTTTTATACAGGTTACAATCCTAAAATTGAAATTGCAATTCTCACCATTCATCATCATTTGTCACAATGATAAAAATGGGTGGAATATGGAGTTGAACAATTTATGGAGGGCCTTGCATTCTCTTCTCCAATCTACACAATATTTATCTTTATGTACCTTTTATCTCTGTCCAAGTCCTTATCCATAATTTTTAGCTTTCAGTCACTTACACTGTCATGACTTTGATCCTGCACTTTCTTGTTAGTAAAATCTACACATAATATCTAACTGTCAATGGTAGGTGGGATTCTCAATCCACTCAGAACCAATTCAAATGACATATTTTCACCTGATTCATCGCAATATAAAGCAACCTTAATGTCTTCTTCAAAGATAGTACTCTGTCTAACCCTAGCTGATCAGATTTACTAATTAATTATCAATGAAATGTCATGTATATCTAAACTTCACAGAGTGAATGGATGATACATAAAGAGCAAAACTGGCATTGCCTAGGAATACACTTATACAGGATTGAGAAACTTGAATCTGATTAGGGGCTGTACACTGCAGGGATGGGATTCTCCTGGTTTGGACCCTTGTTCTGACAATCAGCTGGTTCTGAACTGTTTCGTTCCGACAAGCATGCGGGCCCATGCAGTCACTGAACTGGTTGTTATGCCGGTTGAATCACACCCCTGGTATACTGATTAATTTATATCCTTCTCATACCTTGGCAAGAGTCATGGTGGTTACAACAATGATCTTGAAGAAGAGCTAAAACATTGTAGCAGAGAACAGGAAAATATCTTTTTGGCACTCAAAATATTTGAGTGAAAGCATGAAATATATACAAGTAAACCTTGGCTTATGACTGTGATTGAGCTCATAATTATATTTATAAGTTGTTGCAGTCATTAAGCAAGCCATTAAATGACCTGATATTTTGCTGTCTTTTTTTTTTTTTCCTGTGATCATTAAGAAACACCACACTTTTAAATGAACATGACAGTTGTTAAGCAAACATATTGCTCATTAAGCAAATTCTTTATAGCCAATGGCTATTTTATTTTCTAAAAACCAGAAGTAACTGCTGGAAAACATTTTTTAAAAAAGTCAAGAATAGCAATTGTAGTTATGAGATACTGGAAATGGCCATAAAGGTAAACTGGTTGCCAAGCACACAAAATATAATCCTCTGACCATGCAGGGATAGCCACTGTAGTAGTTCAAAAATCAGGTTGTAAGTACCTTTTGGGGGTTCCATTATACTTCTAAGGGTCTCTAAATGACCAGTCATAAGTTGAGAACTATATGTACTTATTATAAAGAAGTAAATCAGAATATAATTAATGTAGATAATTGTTACTTTTTCCTTTAAATTATAAATATTATACCATGATCCCCAAGCCTTTCCATAATGCACAAAAGTAGTAAGATAGCAATAAACCCAAATAGCCTACTGTGTTTAATCATTTTAATATTTATATCATTTTATATAACAGTATGCCTCCTACATAGATTTATATAATTGTATTCATAGCTGATTTTGAAATTCTAATTAATGTTTATAATCTTAATATTTAAATGTATTTATGACTGTGCTAAAACTTTAAGTACTAGCTATTCTTATAGTTTGTAGGTTGAACTGTTAGCATAATGGATGAGTTTAAACTTAGCACTGAATGTAAGTCTTGCTGGTTGAAATAAAGGATGGCTGATTTGAAGCCAAGATTCTGTGTAGAAAAGAGGATCAATGGATATGTGAGCAGGAATGAAGGATATGAGGAAACAAATGGACATTAGAGAATGGCAGATTCAATTAGTTTTTTTTTAAATATAAATTTTATTTGGGTTTTCACAAAAACAATACAAATAAAACATCTTTTTTTGAGAATAGCATGATCCCAGGTTATCACTTCTCCATACAGATACCAACTCAAATTCATATTCATGTTTGTGTTCTATTCCATATCTTATTACTATTTTAACATTTTCTCCATAATTTTCCCCTCCCTTGGTTTTCTCAGCTTTATTTTAAATTATCTGATATCTAAATTCAATTATATATCTTTCTCTAAGTTTCAATGTCTTTCAAATCATTATATTTATACTTTTTTCTGTCCTGTTTCAATTTCATATTATCTTTCCTCATTAAACAAATTTTCCCCTGTAGTTACTAATTGGAATATGGCACCTTTATATCTTTTAATTTTATCCATTTAACTCTTCTTTAAACTTTAATTTATGCCTTTAGAATTATAACATTCAATATAGTACATAACTTCCAATCAAATTCTGCTTGGTACATTCTTAAAGGGCAGAATCTCATCTGCCATCACCAGGCTTCTGTATTGTGTTCGTCTGTGAGTCAGACTTTCACAGCCATTTCTGTTTTAAATTTGGGGCTACCCTACTGCTGTGCCAGAATTGTTTTTTCTTCATCCTGATTGGTTGGGAGTCTTGGTCTGTGTTTATTGGTCTTGGAGTTTACTGCGTTCTGCTTCATTGGTGTTTCTAATATCTTCTGTCTGTTTTGTGGCTTTTTTTTGTCTTGATTGGCTGACAACATTGTGTTTCCTATATTGGAGGCTTTTAGTGTGGCTTGGCTCTAAGTAAATGGACTGCTATCATTTATTAGGAAGCTAGGTTTCATTTGGATGCCTGGTTGGAGTGTGTTTGAGCTGGAGGTATCAAGGGGGATCTGTTTGTGCCCAGGTGTTTGCCTGGCTTGTGGTGTGGAGATTTTTTTGTTTGTGAGTGCAGGCTTTCAAATAATTGATAGTCTGGTGGAATCATCTCTTCTATTCATGCTTCCAGGTCTTTTTTCAATCTCTATGGGTTCTCTGATGATTCTGTGACTGGGATTTTCTTTTGTGGCTAGGGTTTTGGTGCCATTGAAGTCATTGCTATGACCTGTTGCTTTCATGTGTTGGACTAGTGAGGAAGTGTGTTCCAGCATTTTTACTGCATTTTTGTGTTCATCCAGGCAGGTACTTATTCTATTAGTCTGTCCAATGTATGTGGCAGGGTATGATGCACAGAGGACTTCATATATGCCTTGGTTTTCCAGGTCAATTTTATCTTTGGGGTTTCTAAGGATGGCTGCTATTTTTTTGTCTGCTTTGAAGGCAGTCTTGATGTGATGCCTGTGTAGTATCTTGCTGATTTTGTCTGTAGTACCTCTTCTATAGGACAGGACAGCTGTTCCATAGGTCTGTTCATCTTCTAGGTCTCCATTATGTCTCAATGTGTTTTTGTGGATCAAGCTGGTGATTTTGCTTTTGTGGAAGCCGTTAACTGTCAGTACTTTAGTCAGGGTGCATAGTTCAGTCTTTATGTAAGCCTTGTCTGCCAGATGTTTGGTTCTGGTGATTTGTGTTTTGGCCATGGAGTTTATCTGTGCTGGGTGGGTGGTGGGATTGGGCGTTGAGGTAGAGGTTGGTGTGTGTTTTCTTTTGGGATATGGTGTGTCCCAGGTGCCATCTGTGTTTTTTTTTTTTTTTTTGTAGATTAGTACATCTAGGAATGGTAGTTATTTGTTTGTTTCCGTTTCCATGATGAATTTGATTTGGGGGTGTGTGCTGCTTAGGTGTGTTAGGAAATTGTTTAGGTTTTCTTTTCCATGGGGCCAAATCACAAATGTGTCATCGATGTATCTTAACCATAGTTTGGGTTTGTGGATGACATTAGCCAGGGCTCTGGATTCGAATTCTTCCATGAAGAGGCTTGCAATGACGGGTGACAGTGGTGATCCCATAGGGGCTCCTTCAATTTGCTTGTATCTTTGTCCTTTCTATGTGAAATATGTGTTGGTTAAGCAGTGTTCTGCTAGTTCTATGAGGTGTTTAGCTGATTGGTATTTATTTTTGATCATTTCAAGAGTTTCTTTTATTGGGACTTGAGTAAATAGTGAAACCACGTCAAAACTTACAAGCAGATCTTCTTGTTCCACATGTTGATCTTTGATCATTTCTAAGAGGTGGTATGAGTTTTGTACATATGAAGCTGCTGCTTCAGCAGAGGGCTGTAGCTACTTTGCTAAGTGTTTAGTAGGTTTTGTACTGGTGCTCCTCTGGAGCTGACTATGGGTCTGAGAGGTATGCCTTCTTTGTGTATTTTTGGGAGGCCGTATAGTTTGGGGCATCTGGAAGATTTTTCTCTTGGGATGATCGTCTGTTGGATCTCTGCTCATGTGGCTGATTTTAATTTTCTTCTTGGTGATTTTTTCCAGATATATGGTTGGGTCCATGTTTATTGGTTTGTATGTGGAGTCTCGGAGTAGGTCTGTCAATTTTGTTTCATAGTCTTTTCTATCCATTACTACTGTGGCATTACCTTTATCTGCTGGAAGTATGATTATGCTGCTGTCATTCCTTAGGGCTTGCAGGGCTTTTAGTTCCTCTTTGTGCAAGTTGCTTTTGGGTGGTTTGCTTGTGCATAGGGTGTTAGTAACTTGGTGTCTTATTCTATCAGCTTCATCTGTATTTAATTAAGTTAGGCTGGATTCTATATTTATGCAGGTCTTGGCTTGTTCAGGTCTTTTCCCATGTAAGATTGAGAGTATCTTGGCAACGTTTAAATGAGGTCCCACTCATCATCTTCAGACTGATGCTTTCAGCTTCGTGCTTATGTGAGCAAAGCGTGATCGGAGCTGCCGTCTCCCTATATATAATGGTAGGGAGGTTGGCTGTGTTGTTATTTCTTTATTGTTTGATGTTTGCAGATTGCCTGGCTTTTTCGTAAGAACATATGTGGCTGAGGTATTGGCTGTGTGTCTATCAGCCTGCTGGGTAATGGGCTGTGTGATGACCTTCTGAGTTCTATTGTTTTGACATCTGGGTCTTTTGTTGTAATCTCCTGGGTCGTTGGCTGTGTTGCAACATCCTGAGGTTTTGTGGTGTCCTGAGTTCTATGATGTGATATCCTGAGCGGGTGGCTGTGATGTGACGTTATGGGTTTTGGTTTGGTTTGTGTTCATGGAGTTTGCTCGGCTTGGGGTTCGGAGAGTGTGGCAGCTGCGGATGCAGTCATGGTCTGGTTTCTGGACAGTGGATGTCTTTCATCTATGGGATGGGTTTAGGTTTGAGTCTGCTGAGGGAGAATGGTGGTGGTGTCATGTGTTGTTTTGAGTCCGGTGTTGGTTTTCATAGCTGGGACCCATTTGTTGATAGCAGATGATCTGGTAGGTGGGAGGCATCATCCTGTTTATTCATGTTATGGGGGTGTTTCTCAATTTTGATGGCTTCCCTGAGTATTCTCTTGTTGAAGTGTTCAGTATTGGAGATTAATTTGGTTCCCTCAAAATTGATCTCATGGCCTGTGGCTTTTAGGTACTGGAAAAGGGAAGAAATATTTTCTTTTCTGACTGCATTCTTGTGTTCTGCGATGCATGCATTTATTCTTCTGTTGGTTTGTCCAATGTATGTGGCTGGGCAATTGTTGCATGGTGTTTCAAAAACTCCTTGGTTTTCTAGCTGGATCTTGTCTTTGGGGTTTCTTAGAATGTTGGCTATTTTTTGGTCAGTGCCGAAGGTTGTCCTGATATTCTGTTTGTGGAGAATTTTGCTGATTTTATCTGTAGTGCCTTTGATGTAGGGGAGGAGGGCTTGCCACAGGTCATAGCATCGACTTCAATGGCACCAAAACCCTAGTTAGTATAGAAAACTTACAGAATCATCAGAAAAGCCATAGAAATTGACAAAAGACCTAATAGTATGAATAGAAGAGATGACTCCACCATCAATCAATGGTGGTGACTATCAATGACTATCAATCAATGATAGATCAATGACTATCAATTATCTGGAAGCCTGCTCTCACAAACAAAAAAATCTCTACCACAATCCAGGCACCTGGACACAAACAGAACACCCCTAATACCTCCAGCCCAAACATGCCCTAGCCAGCTCTCCAAATAAAAACTAGCTTCCTAGTAAATAATTATCAGCCATTCACAAAAAACCAAGCTGCACTAAGAAACCCCAATGAACAAAACATAACCAATCAAGAACACAGCAACTCAAAGACCAATAAAAACAGACCTAGACTTCCAGCCAATCAGGATGAGGAAAAAAATCATTCAAATAAAGCAGAAAGCCAGCACCAAATTCAAACAAAAAACAGCTGCCAAGCCTGACACACAAGATTAAAAAGAACCCAATACACAAGCCTGAGGATGGCAGATGAGATTCTGCCAAAATATCGCTATAATAAAAGCACAAATATTAAGACATGGGAAAATACCCAAAGAAACCTAAATACCAAAATTATAAATATATATATACTGTATATACATATACATACACACACACACATACATACATGATACACACACACACACACTTACTTATTTAATTATAACAAAAATGTTAATGCTTCATGATAACAGATAACAGATGACAGATAATCAGAGTTGGAAGGGACCTTGTAGCTCATCTAGCCCAACCCTCCCACCAAGCGGGAGACCCTTCACCATTTCTGACAAATGGCAGTCCAATCTCTTCTTGAAAGTCTCAAGTGATGGCATTCCCACAATTTCCAAGGGCAAGCTGTTCCATTGCTTGATTGTTCTTACTGTCAGAAAGTTTCTCCTTATTTCCAGGTTAAATCTCTCCTTGTTCAGTTTCCATCCATTATTCCTTGTCTGGCCTACAGGTGGTTTAGAAAATAACTTGATCCCTTCCTCCCTGTGGCAGCCCCTCAAATACTGGAAGACTGCTATCATGTCTCCTCTGGTTCTTCTCTTTACTAGACTAGCCAAGCCCAGTTCCTGCAACCATTCGTTGTATGTTTTAGCCTCCAGTCTCCTAATCATCCTGGTTGCTCTTCTCTGTATTTTTTCTAGAGTCCCAACATCTTTTTTATAATGTGGTGAATAAAACTGGATGCTGTACTCTAGGTGTGGTCTTACTAAGGCTTTATGGAATGATTTTAGTATTTCCCTTGATCTTGATTGTATTCCTCTGTTAATACAATTTAGGATTGCATTAGCATTTTTGGTTGCTGCTGCACACTGCTGGCTCATATTCAGCTGGTTCTCCACTAAGACTCCAAGATCCCTCTCATAGATAATGCAATTGAGCCTGGTTTCACCCAATCTATACTATTGTGCATAGAACTTGGTAGACTCCAAATACCTTAAACTGATTGGCCGAAAAGGCCGTTCTCGGATTGGTTACTTAAGCACCATTCTGATTGGCCCATCTGATGGTGGGAACACTTAAACAACTGTCATTGGCCACAAGCTGTGAGCAAGCCGCTATAAGAGGGGCTGCCACGGCTTGAGCAAAAATTCCATTACAAGTCACTTTACTGTTTGAATAAAGAGTTGTTTGTTGGAACCCGGTCTCGCGCACCTTATTTCCAGATGGAACACTGGCGACGAAGGTGGGATCATCCTAGAAGAGTGAGACCAAAGCACGTGGCAACCAGAACCAAACAACAGAGATGGCTGGTAACAATGCGCCGTCCACACCGTTCAACCCAGCCGAGGAAGATTGGGAGTCATACATTGATTGCTTTCTGATGTTCTTAGAAAGCAACGAGTTACAGGAGATAACTGACCAGAGGAAGAGGGCTGTATTCCTCACACACTGTGGGCCAGCTGTTTTTAAAACGGCCAAGGCGCTAGCTAAACTGAGAGACATTAAGTAGATGGCATCACCTGAACTGAATAGAATTCTTCGAGCGCATTATGCGCCTGTGGACTCCAACCTGATCAAAAGGCACGAGTTTTACAAATGAGACCAATGGGAAGACGAGAGCATCGGAGACTTCATAGCAGCCCTAAGACACATCGGAGGAGCCTGCGAGTTCCAGAACATGGATGAGGCCATGAGGGACTGCGTGGTCCTCAGATTGAAGGACACTACACTCCAAAGCAAGCTGCTAAACAGACCAAATATCACAGTGGCTGAGGCCATCGCAGAAGCCACCACCACTGAAGCAGCCAAGAAATCTGCAGCCACTATGCGCCAGATGAACTCAATTCCAGATCCGCCGAATCAACCCAGAGAAAAGAGAGTAGAAGGAAGCAAGAAACAGCCCACAGCGACTGCCCACCGTGAAGAACTCGACTCCCCGACTGACACTGATGACGACAATGAAGATATACATAGGCTTCAGTCGGAAAGAAAATGGTGGGAAAAAAGAAGAAGTAGGCGAGAAATCCAGTGTGCTGGATGTGGAGGAAATCACCCGCACTCAGAATGCAGATTCCTAGATGCCATTTGCAGAGCTTGTAAAAAACAGGGGCACATCGCAAGGGTCTGCCAAAACAAAAAGAGCTATAGTCCAAAAAGATGTGGCAGCAACCCCCCCCCCCCCCCCAGAATTGAAGAGAGACAAGCTGGAAGCAGA
>BLBF01000007.1:46546899-46602224 GCA_015471245.1 Laticauda colubrina | reverse complement strand
CCCCCCCCCCCCCCCCAGAATTGAAGAGAGACAAGCTGGAAGCAGATGGAGCCGAGAGAGCAGGAACCGGTGAACAAGAAACAGAGAAGAAACACACCAAACAATAACCATCGGAAATGCCAGGTCAGCAAATGCAAAAAAGGTACGGATAAATGTAAAAATTGAAGGAAAGCCCTGTGAGATGGAAGTAGACTCCGGGATCATACTTGTCAATGTTATCTTGGAACACTATCAGAAGCCTGATACCAGACATCAAACAAAGAGAACTGGAACAACGAAAATTGATACTAAAGGACTACCAGGGAAACCGAATCCCAATAGTGGGTCTTGGACATTTCCTAGTAGAATTTAAAAACCACACTGAAATACTGCCTCTAACAATCGTCGACCATGATCACCCTAGCCTGCTGGTAATTGAATGGTTTGTGCCCCTGGGAATTGGAGTGATCGGGATCAACAGCATCGCTGAGACCAATTGGGAAGAGAGCCTGCTGGAAGAGTTCTGGGATGTATTCGACGGGACCCTAGACAAGTACAAGGGGACCCCAATAGCATTCAGCCTAGACCCAAAGATAGCTCCCATCAGGCTCAAAGCCAGACATGTTCCCTTTGCCTTAAAGCCAAAAATAGATGGACAGCTGAACAAACTTATCGCAGAAGGGGTATTAGAGCCAATCAACCATGCCAGATGGGAAACACTCATCGTGACTCCTGTCAAACCAGATGGGTCAGTATGCATCTGTGGAAACTATAAGGCAACCCTAAATCATGCGCTCCAACAAAGCGCATCCCCAGTACCAGTAATGCAACACTTATGGCACTCACTAGGGGAAGGAAAAATTTTTGGGAAACTTGATCTCACACAAGCATATCAACAGCTATCAGTTGACCCTGAAACCGCAGAGGCACAGACTATAGTCACACACAGAGGGTCCTTCAAGTGCAACTGACTTCAATTTGGTGTTAGCATTGCCCCAGGCATTTTCCAAAGCCTCATGGAGTGCCTTCTGAATGGAATCAAAGGAGTCGTCCCCTATTTTGATGATGTATTAGTATCAGCAAAAAATGCAAACCAATTAGAACATAGACTAAAAGAGGTTTTGTGAAG
This sequence comes from Laticauda colubrina, assembly GCA_015471245.1. Taxonomy (NCBI): domain Eukaryota; kingdom Metazoa; phylum Chordata; class Lepidosauria; order Squamata; family Elapidae; genus Laticauda; species Laticauda colubrina. The sequence continues at coordinate 46,601,116 of BLBF01000007.1, read as the reverse complement.
ATTCAGAGAAGCAGGGCTTAAAGTCAAGAGAGAAAAATGTAAACTAGCCACCGACCAGGTCGAATTTTTAGGCTACCTGATAGATGAGCAAGGGATATACCCCACTGAAAAGAAAATAAAGGCGATACAAGACGCACCAGACCTAAGAACAAAACTGACTTACAAGCTTTCTTAGGTCTCATTAATTTCTACAATGTCTTCCTGCCCCAAAAAGCGACCGTAGCAGAATCTTTACAGCGATTGTTAGATTTAAAAAAAAATATGGAAATGGGGCCACCGGGAACAAGCAGCATTCCAGAACATCAAGGACCGATTAACGTCTAACACCATTTTGTTACAGTACAGCAACACCCTGCCTTTGACGGACACCTGTGATGCATCACCTTTTGGAATAGGTGCCATCCTGAGCCACAAACTACCAGACGGCAGAGAGGCACCAATCACCTTCTATTCCAAAACGCTGTCAAAATCGGAAAGGAACTACAGACAACTCGACCGAGAAGCCCTCGCAATCATTGACGGTGTCAAAAGATTCCACGAATACCTATATGGTAGGACATTTTCAATTATCACTGACCACAAACCCCTGCTAGGGATCCTAGCAGGAAACAAACCATCCCCGAACATTCTATCACCAAGAATGACAAATTCCTCGCTGCATACAACTACACACTCATCCATCGCCCAGGAAAGACGATGTGGATGCCTTGAGCCATTCCCCACTGCCCAACATGGAAGATGACCCAGCTCCCACCGTCTCCACTCTCCAAATCGAGTCCTGGCCGAATCTGCCACTAACCACAGAAGACATCGCTAAAGCTACTGCGAAAGACCCACTGACAGCTCAAATCCTGCATTGGGTAGCTAAGGGCTGGCCAGATGCGGATAGAGGCGAGACTTTTAAACCTTTTTGCACCCGACAGACTGAACTGTCTATTGAAAAAGGCTATATACTGTGGGGGGACAGGGTGGTAATCCCAGAAAAGTTACAGGAAGAAGTGTTGTGCATGTTGCACGAGGGACACCCAGACATAGTCAAAATGAAAGCACTGGCCAGGAGTTATGTCTGGTGGCCAGGGCTGGACAAGGACATTGAACGATGGGTGGCAACATGCCATGACTGCCAAAAATCAAGGCCTACTCCCCCCACTGGCACCAGTCATGGAATGGGAAACTCCCAGAGGCCCATGGTCGAGACTGCATGTTGACTTTGCTGGGCCAACAAAAGGGAACACCTATTTTGTAATCGTGGATACCCACTCGGACTGGTTAGAGGTTATCCTTATGGCGTCCACTACTACCAAGGCAGTCATGAAACAATTAAACAGACTTGTTGCCATGCATGGGCTGCCTGATGTAATAGTCTCGGACAGTGGGCCCCAGTTTACCGCTTTAACTTTCGAGCAATACTTGGGCATCCAACATGCCCTGACAGCGCCGGCTCATCCGGCTTCAAATGGATGGGCTGAATGCATGGTTTGTTATACTAAGGAGGCCCTAGAAAAAATGGACACGGGGGACGTGCAAGATAAACTTAACAGATTATTAACCATTCAACATATCACCCCTCGCACAACCACTAACAAAAGCCCAGCTGAACTCCTCATGGGTAGGAAATTGCGTTCCTACTTTGATAGACTGCACCCCACCTATACCAGGGACAAATCCCCTGACTCCTCCAGTAGATATTGCTCTTTTGAAATCGGCGATTTAGTCTACGCTAAAAACCTTACCGGGGACCCATTATGGCTTCCAGCCACAGTTACTCAAATCACAGGGCCCCGGTCATACAACCTGCACTAGACGATGGCAGAACATGGAAGCGGCACATCGACCAGCTTCGCTCTCGCACATTAGAAAGCAACACTACACTACCACCGCAAACTCCAATAAATGAGCTAAAAACAACTGAGGGGGGGGAGGAAACACAAAATAATAAAAAAGGGAGAGACGAACTTCCAATAACAAGACAACAATCACTACACAAACCCGAACTAGAAACTCAAATAAAACAAAAAGAGCGCTTACCCATAGACGACCTCCAGAGAAGAAGTCCAGGAGCAGGAGAGCAAGGCGAGGCCTTCCTGAAAGGAGACAGCCAGGCCAGCTTGACCAGCCCGGATGAACCAGGAGGGAGCGGTGGAGCCACTTCAACCAGCCCGAGAAACTCAGGTGGGAGCGGCAAGGCTGACTCACCTTTCAGAAGGTTCCATGGAAAAGACGCGGAGAGAAAGTGATCCAATCCGAACTGCTTGAGGACCACGCTGAGACTGAGCTGCACAGGTCAAGTAGGACCCACAGAAGCCTCACCTACCTGCGTGACTACGTTACGCATGCTGGACGAAACCAAGGAGGGAGGGGTGTTGGGTATAGAATTTGGTAGACTCCAAATACCTTAAACTGATTGGCTGAAAAGGCCATTCTCGGATTGGTTACTTAAGCGCCATTCCGATTGGCCCACCTGATGGCGGGAACACTTAAACAACTGTCATCGGCCACAAGCCATGAGCAAGCCATTATAAGAAGGGCTGCCGCGGCTTGGGCAAATGTTCTGTTACAAGTCACTTTACTGTTTGAATAAACCCAGTCTCGCGCACCTTATTTCCAGACGGAACATATACGATGTGTACTTTTGGTTTTTCTTGTCTCAGTGTAGGACTTTACTTTTCTCTACATTGAATTCATTTTGTTAGAAATGGCCCAGTGTTCTAGTCTGTCAAGATCCATCTGGATCTTGTCTGTCAAGATCCATGTGGATCCAGATGGATCCATCAAGATCCATCTGGATCTTGAGCCTATCTTCTTGGGTGTTAGCTATTTCTGTCAGCTTAGTATCATCTGCAAATTTGGTAAGTTCCCTTTCTATTCCCTCATCTCAGTCGTTAATGAAGATAGAGTACTGGGCCTAAGATGGAACCTTGTGGCACCCCACTGCTTACTTCCCTCATGTAGACTTAGACCCATTAAAGACTACTCGTTGAGTATGGTTTGCCAGCCAGTTGCGAGTCCATCTAGTGGTGGTGCCATCTATTCTGACTTTTTTCTAGCTTACTAAGTAAGTTGTAGTCTACTTAGTCAAATACCTTGCTGAAATCGAAATATATTATGTCCACAGTATTTTGCTGGTCTACTAATTTAGTCACTATGTTGAAGGATGAAATAAGATTGGTTTGGCATGATCTGTTCTGAACAAACCTGTGCTGATTGCTAATTATTACTTTACTTGTTTCTAGATGTTGGCAGATCTGTTTTTTTATTATCTTTTCCAGTATCTTCCCGGGTAATGATGTTAGGCTGATGGGTCTATAATTTCCTGGGTCTGTTTTTTTACCTTTTTTGAAGATGGGAACCACATCAGCTCTTTTCCAGTCCTCTGGTAGTTTCCCGGTGCTCCAAGATTTTTGAAAGATATGGTTCAGTGGTTCTGAGATGACCTTTGCCAGCTCCTTTAAAACTCTGAGATGTAATCCATCAGGCCCCGGTGATTTGTTTTCATCAAGATCAGACAGGTGTTCTCTTACCATTTTTATTTTAACTTTTATTTCTGGTCTGTTTTTTACAGTTATGTTTTTGGTGGGTCGAGCTATGGTTACTTTTTGCATGAAGATGGATGCAAAGAATGAGTTAAACAGTTCTGCTTTCTCTCTATTGCCTGTTACTTCCTTGCTATCTTCTCTCTTTAATGGACCAACTGTTTCCTTGATTTTTTTTTCTTGTTATTTATATGTTGAAAGAAACTTTTTTTATTATCTTTGACTTTTGTTGCAATTCTTTGTTCGTTCTGAGCCTTTGCTATCCTGACTTCATCTTTGCAGATTCTGGCTATCTGCTGATATTCTGCCTTAACAAAATAAAACGTTCCAGGCTGGAAGCCTCCCCCCATCTGGCACCTTCCAAAGAGACAGAAGAGCGGGAAGGGTGTGTATGTGTGTAGCTGAGCTGAGGGGCCTCGGAGCAACTACCACTGGGAGAAGCAGAGGCAGAAAGGGGGCTTTGCTCTCCTTGGGGGGCAGTGCCCCTTGGCTGCCACTCCAGGGGCTTCTCATCAGGCATCTGCCTGTAGAAGGACTGCTGCTCTTGGTGATTAATTTGGGTTGGGGAGAGGGAGAAAGTGGGAGCTCCTTTCAGATCCCAGGTGGAGGATTGAGAGGCTCAGATCTGCAGCCAAGGAAAAGCTGGGGGGAGGCTCTTCCAGTATCACCTGGAGATAGGCAAGGAAAGGTGTCCCTGGGGGCACTTCACTCGCTTTAGCACTTCGCTGCCAAACCAGCCACAGCCAGTGATTACTTGGGAGGTGGGGGGAATTGTTGAGGTAATTCCCCATTAGAATGAGCACATATAGGGAGACGTATGGAGAGTAGTGTTGGAATAATACACAGAGAGCACACAGATACACTGTACAATAAATGTAGGTTTTTTACTTCCAGAAAAGTTTAAGCAAAGTCCAAAATAAGCAATCCAAAGTCATTCACAGGTAAATCAGTCAGTTTTCAGTCCAGGGATAATTCAGTATCAAATTCCAGTGACAAAAAATGTTTAGTATCAGACTTACATTAAATCCAGAAATATCAGTCAGTTAGACGAAATGGAGCAACGGCAATACTTTCCAGCAGAAGGAAACAAAGATACACTCTCTTCTGAGACTCAGACTAAGACAAAACAATCCAGGTTTCTGGCTCCATCTTATGGCCATTTGAGAAACCACACCTAATACAGTTTTGCATTTTCTTAAAGATACAGTTTTAAAATGTTTATCCTGGTTTATATATTTCTTACCCAAATACCTGTTAGGTGACTTATATTCCTAACAGATTTCATCTCTCACATTACCAGGGGAGGAAAGGAGATGAAACAAAGCTCACTCTTTCACTGAGACCTACAAAACTCCAATCTACCATGTTCCAGGAGTTCTTCAAACTCATTAAATGCTCCTACTTGCAGTTTCCGTGCCTCCCGGCTCAGGTCCCTGAGATGCATGCTCCCACACATGGTGGCAACAGCAACAACAGTCCCTTCCCCCAGCGCCTGCTGTCAGCTCTCCCCATTAGTTTTCTAGCTTTGAATTGCTCCCAGCTCTCTCTCTTTTCTCTGCCCCACCCATGTGCAGGCAGGAAAGGAAAGAGAGACAGAGCCGTGCACAGCTCTCCCCTTTTCCAGCCCTTGCTGCCTCTCCCAATATTGAAGCCTTGGAAACATAGGCAAAGCCACCACAAAGGTACCCTGAGTTGCTTGCTTCTCCATTACTGCCTCCTCCTCCCCCAACACCATATCCTTCTCTGGGTAGGGTGATTCTTAACTAACCAAGCATGCTAAGGCAACTCAGGACACTACTGCTGTGGCGGCTTTGACTGCGTTTCTGAGGCTTTGATGTTGGGAAAGGCAGCAAAGGCTGGAAAAAGGGAGAGCTGTGCATGGCTCCATCTCCCTTTCTTTTCCTGCCTGCAAGTGGGGGGGGGATGATAGAGAGAGACCCGGGAGCAATTCAAAGCTAGAAAACTAATGGGGAAAAGCTGACAGCGGACACTGGGGGAGGGGACTGCTGTTGCCACCGCCACGGGGTGTAGGAGCTGGTTGGCACGTGCAACTCAGGGGCCTGACTCTGGGGTCCCTCGGAGAGCCAAGAGGCACAATAACTGTGAAGCCCAGATTAATTGCTTTTGGGGGCCATTTCTTCTGTGGCCCACCAAAATTTTTCCACAGCGCACTGACCTAGTCAATATTTGAATTAGTTTTTTTTTTTCCCAGTACAAAGTGGCAAGAAAGAAAAATCTCAAGCAATATGTTATGGAGTAGATCTATTTATAACTTAACTTTCCAGTTCCTTTTTTTCCCTTATCTCCTCCCCCCCCCCCCTTTTTTTTTTTGCTTTGCATTTTTCAGTTTAAAGTTGACAATATTTAATTAATATTTTTAAATTTATTTATCATTTGCTATTGTCAATTAGTTTATAAAATGAAATGGTTAAATATAAAATTGTGGAACTAACTGTGCTTGTTAAAAAAAAGCCTTGGTTAACAAAGACGGCTGTCAAAAATTGTGTAATATGATAGGACTATTGCTAAACTGCTCAACGAGAACCAAAAGACTGATTTTTTGTAGAAGGACATGAAGAATAAGAAGAGTGTTAATTATCTGCATGTGGTACCTAAATATTAGGCTAAATATAGAAAAAAAAATCTAAGCATGCACACTCTTTCTGTCAGTATATATTAAAGAAATATATTTTATCTTGGTCCCCATGAGATTGTATTAGACTAATTTTCTTTTATCTGGAAAAAAGCTGATCAGCTTTATTCAGTTCTCAGCTATGTTGCCTTGCCAAAGGCAATTTATAGCTAAGTAAAGCCCCTGTCACACTGCACCAACGGATGGAAAGAGGATGTAAAACGGAGAGAAACATTTGCCACCAATTGATTAATGCGATGCATCCGTTCTGTACTCACTGCATACGTTTTGCTGCATACGTTTTGCTTCCTCTCTATCCGTCCAGTATCCGTTTATTGACATTTTATCCACTCAGAAAGTTTTGAGCTACTCAAAATTTTGAGCAGAAAATGTATTCAATTCGTCCATTCTGCATCCGCTACACATCCACTAGGCATCCGTTCTGCATCCGTTACGCATCCGCTATATCTGCTAGGCATCTGCTGCTCATCCGCGCAACTTCATCTGCTCCAGCGGTAAACGGACGCAGGGAGGAAGCGGAACGGATACGGAATGGATGCAGAACAGATACCTAGCGGATGCAGCACGGAAACAAAACATGTAAAATGGAAAAAATGTTCGCAGAGGGGACCTATCTCGGATATTAAAGATGTCTAGAGGATGCCTAGAGGATGCAAAGGGACTCATAGGGGAAAACCTATACAGCCTATAAAAAGGGGGAGCAACTCATCTGGATCTCACTTTCAGAACAGCAGCCCTGCAGTGCAGACTTCTGCAGCCTTCATCTGACTCTTCCTCTTCCACAGCATCCAGTCATGTCCACCGTGGATCGTAACAAAGTCCTTTTGGCAGCCACCATCCTTCTGCAACAGTGCGAAGCCATCTACAGGCTCTGTGAACTCTACTACGGGAAGAAAAAGAAAAAGAGGCGGCCAAGAAGCATCTGGGTACGAAGATGGTTAGCCAGAAGACTGTACAACAAGATGATGGTGGAGCTCAGGAACGAAGACACTCAGGCATTCCAGAACTTCATGAGGATGCCTCCAGCCATGTTTGACGAAGTTGTGCAGCACCTGACACCCAGGTTGACCAAGGCAAGCACCAACTTCCAGCCCAGCCTGGACCCTGGACTCAAGGTGGCACTCACTCTGTGCCACCTGGCCTCAGGGACCACATACACGAGCATGCAGTACGGCTGGAAGGTGCCACACAACACCATCAGCATTGTGGTCAGAGAAGTGGTGCAGGCCATCATCGAAGAATACATGGAGGAGCTCCTCCAGTGCCCCTCCATTGAAGAAGGCTGGAAGAAAGTTGCAGAACAATGGTATCAGAAGTGGAACTTTCCACACACCGTTGCAGCCATAGATGGAAAGCACGTGGCCTGCAAGGCTCCAGCCAAGTCGGGGTCCACTTATTTCAACTCCAAGGGCTTCTTCAGCATCATCCTCTTCGCCATGGTCGATGCTGACTACAAGTTCATGTACATCGATGCTTCAGGCAACGGCTCATCTTCAGATGCCCAGGTAAACAATGCCAGTCATCTCAAGGAGGGGCTGGAACACAACCTCATCATGGGCTTCCCAGATCCAGACCCCCTGCCCAACGACACGCAAGATGTGCCCGACTTCATCATGGGGGATGACGCCTTCTCCCTCACAACCTACCTCATGAAGCCCTACAACTCCAAATGCCTCACCCGTGAAGAGAGGATCTTCAACTACAGGCTGTCCAGGGCAAGGCGGGTGGTAGAGAATGCCTTTGGCATCCTGGCCAACAGGTTCAAGGTACTTCTCACCACCATGCAGCATCGCCCAGAGACCATGAAGAGGATCATGGAAGCTTGCTGCATCCTGCACAATCTCATGCGCACCCGCTACCCAGTCTTGCAGAACAGGCTCATGGACCTCCAGCAAGGCAATGGGGACATGGAGCATGGGGAATGGAGGCAAGGATGAAACCTGATAGACACTGAGGATGTGCAAGGCCCCAACAGAGCCTCACGTGAAGGGAAGAAGCAGCGCAACCTCCTGAAACACTGGTGCAACTCCCCAGCTGGAGCAGTGGAGTGGCAAGACAGGATGATAAATGATTAATGGATGCTTCCTTCAGCCTGTCTCATCACACGGATGAGATTGGGCCATGTATGTTGGGTGGGCCTACAATGAACAGGGCATTTAATATAGAGTTGTGTTTATGTTGACATGTGTGGATAATTATTACATTATTATTGATAATAAAGGGCCATAGGTGTGGTACCTGGGACGGTGGACCATACAGTCCCACTGTGCTTGCACTGGAGGTTTATCTATCCCACAGCTATTACCCATTCCACAGGTATCCCTGCCCATTCCACAGCTATTTCCCATCCCATAGATATCCCTGCCAATCCCACAGGTATCTCAATCCATCCCACTGCTATCTTAACCCATCCCACAAGCATGCAAAGGCTTAAACCATTTCTAAAAGTTTCCACCAAGATTTTATTAAAAAAAAGAAATGAAGCAAGTGTGTGAATCAAAAATAGACTTTATTAACAACAAGCTATAAAACAAAAATGAGTCTCTGGCACTCCTCTTGGTCGCTCAGTCTCAGGGGTGAAGGGTCCAGGTGCTGTGGAGGTGGCTGGTGCTGGAGTGATTGTCTGATCCCCCGCATCATCAGCTCCTCCAGAAGCAGAAGCAGCAGAAGCCCCAGCCCCAGAAGAGCGAGCCCATGCTGCAGAAGCCCCAGCAGAACCAGAGTGAGGGCCAGGGGGCGGGATGGTAGCCCTGTCCCTCTTACCAGGGCTGGCAGCAGATGGCTGAGGCTTTGTCTTCTTCCCCATGGTTTTGGGGTTGCTGGCTGGCAGGGAGGCTGGCAGGAACCAAAGCTGGCAGTAAGGCTGGCAGGGAGCCAGGCACCAAGGCTGGCAGGAAGGCTTGCAGGCAGGCAGGCACCAAGGCTGGCAGGAAGGCAAGCACCAAGGCTGGCAGGCAGGTATGAACCAAGGCTGGCAGGAAGGCAGGCACCAAGGCTTGCAGGCAGGCATGAACCAAGGCTTGCAGGAAGGCAGGCACCAAGGCTGGCAGGCAGACTGTCTGGCAGCAAGGCTGGCAGGCAGGCAGACAGCAAGGCTGGCAGGGAGGCTGGCAGCAAGGCTTGCAGCGAGGCTGGCAGCAAGTCTTGCAGGTAGGCATGCAGGCAGGGTAGGCAAGGCTGTCAATCCATCCGGCAGCAGGTCTTTCCTCTGAATGGTGACCTGCTTCTGAGCTGCTTCCATTATATCCGTGAGGCTTACGCAATGCATCCTCCCCGCATGCGCAATTAATGCTAGGCATCCGTTAGGCTTCCGCTGTGCATCCGCTAGGCTTCCGCTGCGCATCCACTTCATCCGCTGTGCATCTGCTGTGCATCCGCTGTATCCGTTCCGCGTCCGCTTTGCTGTGGTCTCCCGGAAGCCTTGTGGATGTGCCATCCGCTCTCATCCACTTCCATCCGCTGGGCTTCCATTCCGCATCCGCTTTCCATCTGCCCTGCATCCTCCCCGCGTCCGTTCCTTTCCGTGTTATCCGCTCCGGTTATGCAAATTTTTGCCCCTTCTGAGAGCGGATAACAATGGATGGAACATTTTTCTCATCCGTTGTGTCCTTTTTACTAACGTTTTGCATCCGTTGGGCAGTGTGACAGAGCCTTAAGGTTTTAATACAAAGCATCTCGAATATCTTATAGAAAATAAGACCCTATATGCTTCAAGCTGGATTTCTTTAATAATCAAAAATCTATACATAAATAAGATTCAGTGTGTGTACGTGTATGAGAAAGTCAGAAATAACCATTTTTAACATACTATGAAATCAGATTTTTGAAAATATTTTAAATTACTACCACAGGAAACAAGAACTCAAAATAAAATTGTTTCTTCAGTTTCTGTTAAGCCCAGAGAGGTAAAGAAACTGAGAAACAAGAGAATATGGATTTTGGAAAGATTTTCATTGCTAGTAAGATGCTAAAGTAATTTACCAGATCACCTTAGAGTAATTAAAATGGCATTTCTTAGATGAGGTATCCTTTTTCTGAGAGATATCCATATTCCCAGGGCCAGATAGAGAATCCATCACACCACCTCAGGGAGGGAAGAATAGGTGAGTTGGTAACTTAAAGTTGGTAATCATTATGAAACCCAACTACCAACTTATAGAAATATTGGTCTTTTCTTTTTTAAAAAAGAAACAATTATTTCTGCAGTCTGGCTTGCTTGCACAAATAGCCATAGAAATAAACCTCCCCCCCCCCCCAAAAAAAAAAAAAAAAGCAAGCAAGCAACACCTACAGATTGAATATAACAGATTCAATAAACAATTTAAAAACAGTAAATTCTATTTCTACAAAACTGGACAAAGAAAACAGCATTATTTTTCAATGTCCAGTCTCAAAATTCCATAGCACAGCAATTTTGAAAATCACACATGCATTCCACAATGTATGCTTTCTCCATTTTGCTGCCTGGCTCGGAGAAAAAAAAGCATATTAAGAGAGAACACCCAAGAACAATTTTAGTTTCTCACAGGGAACTCTTACCTCCCAGTTAAACATTAGTCTTTTTCTTATTCCCATATAATACTTAGCCTATGAATATTCTGCCTTTTTTGCATTCTTTTCTGTGCCAGAATTGACTCTAGCCAATAGCAAGAGGAATAAAATATGTGCTTGTGGTTTTACTGTCTTATGAAGGTCCAGACTGCCATAGCTTGGAGCAATTTAAAAACAAGCCAATCAATCAATCTGCTTACAATCTGTTTGCTTGGAAAATCCAAGCAGATTCTAAATCTTTTCTTTTAAGGTTGGGATAAAATTGCACAATTCAAGCTAAATTTTGATCACAGGATACCCAGAATGATTAATTTGAGTTTGGAGCATTTTGAACTGGACTCTTTTGCTCAATTCATACCCTCACCCACCCTGATTTAATCTGGTAAATCTAATTAACCCAAACCTTTATTACAGTCATAAACCAATATGTAGTGATCCCAAAAAATAATGTATACATCCCAAATAATAATGTATGGTGGAATGAGAAAGAAAGTAAATTAAAGCCAGGATACTTACTTAAAAAACATGTTAGGACTCTTGTACAATTATTTTTAGCCTTGTTTCCTCTGCTTTATTTATCTTTGCTCGTTATAGTCTAAACTCTAAATATGCAAGATTTTATCTTTCACCATCATCCAAACTCTTAGTGATACTGTTGGGCCTGGATCAATTTATTTTTAATTGAGAATACTTATGGTCCAATATCCAATGGTGCAGATTATTGTGGTAGATAGCATGAAAGCAATCAAAAAGTCTTTAAATATAGGCTATTCTACTGTTTTGTTAATCTTTAGAAATACTTTTAAAAAAACCAGTGACACATTACACAAAGAGAGATCTCATTGCTCTTTTATAGCTTTGCTTGGATTCCAATATGTGTGAGTTTCAAGGCATTCTTAGTGATCGACTTAAATGGTCCCAGACTGTTTTTCCTGAAAGCTTTAGTGAATGAGACCTATTACCAAACCTTTCTGGGATGAATCATTCAAAACTATAAATGGGATTCAATGAGATGGAATTCTTCTCTGTGAAATAACTTTTCTTACAAATGCAGTTACCAAGAAACACATCAGAACTGTCACGCTGGGTCAGATCATTAATCCATTTTAGCCTGGCGTTTTATTTGCCAGCATTGGGCAAATATATGCTTCAGGGGGGAAAAAAAGCAATTCGTACAAGTAAGGAATAATATAGCCATCTACTGATTATCCTACCCTAGAGCAGCTAGTATACAAAAAGTATACTACCTCTGATTGTTAAAGTTTAACTTACAGCTAGCAATGATTATTTATGGAACATTTATCACAATATTTCACCACATCAGTATCAACAATAATTGAAACAAAGAGAAAGTGTTTTTGTGTTGTTCTCATTCAAGATCAGGCTAAGCAGATTATTTGTGACTGCATTCTTTGTTGGTATGTGGTGAAAAGAAGGAAAATGTAAAACATAAACACATGTACATTTGGTTATCACTGTTTACAGGTTATAATGAGTCAGCATGGTTGAGTACAAGAGGGTCAAACTCAAGGCCCATGGAGCAGATATGACCCATGGGGTGCTTAGATCTGTCAACAGGGCCACCCTGGAAATAGTGAAGGACCAGAGTGCTCAGGCAACCACAGGCGCCCCCCGATACAAGTGATGTTGAGCTGGCCCATGGCCACATCCACCCTGGCCCCCGAGGTCAAACCCAACCTTGATGCACTTCTCAATGAAATCAAGTTTGACACCCCTGGTGTAGTGGATAAGGCCACAGGCTAGAAAGCAAGAGACCATGAGTTTGTCATGCCTTAGCCATGGTTTAACCTATGGCACAGTTCTCATCTTCCTTTGAGCACACAAGCATGTCAAGGAAGTGGCTCATTGAGTGATTATTATTACATATAGGCCTTATAACAATGACAGAGCCAGATGTACTAGAGAAGTGTTACTTTTTATCTCAAGGAGAATATAAAATCTAATCTGCTAAAATCTATGGAAGAATATATTCCTACAGAAATCAAGATATATAGCAGTATCTGGGCATACCATTAAATTGGATCCTGAAAATATGGAAATCAAAATACTGAGAGAATCTTTAGAAGGCAAAATAAATCAGTCTAACTATAAAAGAACTGTTGTTATAATGACCACTTCAATCATCTTCACTTAGTTTGGCAACATTCATGTTCAGGACTCATTTTAGGAACAAAAGATCAAAAGAAGTCTTAGCACTGTGGATCCTAGAAAACAAACAGAGGAAAACAACACTGACTTAATCTAGATCACCATCTAAGTGGTGATCACAATCTGTTGTGTGTATAGAAGAAATGAAAAGAAATACCATTATATATTCCATATATGCAAATGGGAAAATGACCAGAAAGTCAAGCAAAATTACAATTGACTACAAAAAGGAAAGTTCTAAAACATAGAGGGCCTAGTGAAAAGCAAACTGAAAGGAAAAGTAAAGTGGATCAAATCTCTTTATAGTATTTGAAAGTTATTTAAAAATTCAAAAATGTGATTCATCAATTGCAATACATACAAATCCATTGCAACACATACAAATCCAGCATGTTTTTAGGAGCAGACTAGAAATGTTAGGGAGACTTCCTGCAACAAATAGAAATGTTCTTTTAATAAGTAAAACTAAAGGAAAGATAATCTCTGGGAGAGAAAAAAAAAGTATAAGGTGAGGAATCTGAAATAAAGAAAAAAACCATAAAGAAAACAATGACAAATTATTTAAAGACAGGCAGTCCTCATCTTATGACCACAATTGAGCCCAAAATTTAGGTTGTTAAGTGAGAAATTTATTAAGTGAGTTTTGCCTCATTTTACAACTTTCCCCCCCACATTGTTAAGTGAATCATTGCAGTTGTTATATTAGTAACATGGTTGTTAAATAAATCTGGTTTTCCCATTAACTTGCTTGTTGGAAGGTCACAAAAGGAATCACATGACTCCAGGACACTGCAACCATCATAAATGTGAGTCAGTTGTCACATCATAAATGTGAGTCAGTTATCAAACATCCGAACGTAAATCAAATGACCATGGAGATGCTACAATTCTTAAGTGTGAAAAATGGTCATGTCACTTTTTCCAGTGCCGTTGTAACTTCAAACAGTCACTAAATGAACTATTGTAAGTCAAGGACTACCTGTATATCTTCAGCAGAAAACCAGCCAGGGAAGTAGGTGGGGATATTAAAGGAGGGTCTCTCAATTTCAGAGAAGCTACATAAATTGTCTGTGTCTGTCTTTACTACAAGAAGATATAGGACAGATAACAATAGCACTTAGACTTATATACTTCTTTATAGTGCTTTACAGCCCTCTCAAAGCAGTTTACAGAGTCAGCATATTGCCCCCAACAATTTGAGTCCTCATTTTACCCACCTTGGAAGGATGGAAGGCTGAGTCAACCTTGAGCCTGGTGGGATTCGATGTGCCAAATTGCAATAGGCATAGCTTGCAGTACTGCACTCTAACCACTGCACCACTGAGATGCCTGTTCTTGTGTTGATGTTCTCAGTGAGGTACTTGGAACAGGTAAAATAATTTTTCACAAGAGAAGATATTTTAGGGCAATTTCAAAAATTACACAGAAAGGATTCACCAAGTTCTAAGAGCACTGACACCAAAAAGCATTTATGGGGAATTGCTGACCTAGCAAGAGTATAAAACGTAACTCACTGCTCAAAATGTATCAGTCCAGAGGGCTTCCAGGGACACCACCTTTTATGAAGAGACATAAAACATCTGGAAAATTATAGGCCTGTCAGCTTAATGTCTGTTCCAAGACAAATTGTAATCAGGAAAAAGAGGCAGGGCTTTGATCACTCGGTCAGCTATCATCCTCACTTTTCTAAACACCTCTCCCCTTCCTGGACAGCCTTGATGGGCATACATAAAAGATACCACAGGAACAATCAAGAAAAAGAGGTCACCTTTAACAGATCAACAGCAGCTCCAGCTTTTATTATACCCTGTTCTAAAAAAAGGGAGGAGGATTTGGGAAGAGCTGAAAGTAATTTGAATTCAAAGTGACACTAATAAATGTCACCACTCAATCCATTTAAATTTTCAAATATTGTTTGTCAATTTTTCAGGAAAGGCAATATTTCACCCTTGAGCTTCAGTTTCAGATCAAGGCAAACTGGATGTAGATTTTCAAGCAGCTGCTATTTCCAATGGGTCCTCTGCCAAAAAAGGTATTGAGCAGCTCCTTATGCAGTTGAGCAGAACTATTACCTTGTAAAAAAATCAACAGGAGATACAGGACTGAGTATTCATGTACAATAAAAGTTGGCTCTTTTTCTAAAATATAGTAATTGGGCAAAATATACATATAGATGCCCCTTTGCCTCCACAAACACTCCAACATTTCACAAAAATAGCACAACTGATGCAATCCAGCCTCCTGGATGTCAATTATGCGCTATTTTCAGGCTGAGTCTCAAAAATGGTCTGAAATAATTCAAATAAACTGACAGGTGCAAAGAAAATCTCACTGAGGGTTTGAAATTGTTTCAGCTGATTCTGCTCCCCTGAAAACTTTAGAGCCCAAACCCTTTCCAAATAAATAATTGACTTAATGATAAATATTTGACCAACTGTAAAATGTAGAAATTAAAACTTTAGTAGATTCTGAAATATCATACAAGCTTTTTTTAAAAAAAATCATGGCTCTCATTATTTTCTCAGATTGTGTTGAAGGCAAATGTCTAAAAGAAGGCACCTTTGAAACTAGCTTAATGGAATTTCTTGCCGATTAGCCATAAGAGATGTTAATTTAATAGGTTTACTTACTCCATTAGGTTATTTCATCTAAAGATCCATCTCTCATTCCAGTGTTTGAATTATGCACAGTTCAATTGGAAAGGGAACTTGGAAGAGGAGGAGGACGGGGGGGGGGGGAGGAATCATTTGTTGCTCCAAATCTTGCAATAAGTTTCTTATTTGGTCTATAAAGAATTTGACAATGATAAGGAATAGATTTGTGTGGCATCTATGGTAGGTATAGCAAAATAATTTCCATTAAAATCAAGCTGTCATCTCAAACCACGTGCACAAAATGTCTTTAAAATCTGGCAAACAAATAGCTTCTAAAATTAAGCATTGACAAGTCCCTTGATAAGGAAACCTTATAGTTAATTGATTCTGAAGATCCAGCTTCTATTCCTTAATGAATACAATTATCAGAAAAATGATTGTTATTATTTAAACTTCTTGCCTAGAGGAGGTAAAGAATGCATGTGAAAGAGAAAAATACAATTTTTAACATTTATAGAGTTTATAAATTGATAGATTAGGTTGATGTATTGCTCAATAAGTACAAATCTCAACCATTCTACCTGTTACACAACTGTAGTCATGGGAGGAGGAATCTTTGCCCCTGCAAATAATATTAAATACAACTTACAGAAGTTTCAGCTCGTGGCCAATGGTGAATAATCAGTACTGTTTTTCAGAAATGCTCAGAGTTTCCTACCAGCTATCAACTAGCATACAAATCAATTATTCAAATATATTTAATTTTTTTTGGAATGAAATATGAAGTATTTATTTCAGGTTTTTATCCTCTACCTCCAAGATCTCAGGAGTCAATAGCTATGAGATATGTGTCAACAGAAGACGACCAAAATGTGACAGGCCTTTTTATTGGGCTAGGTTTCTCACTCACTCTTCAATGTTGTTGAATTACATAATACTCAGGAGACTAACTTACAAGCAGCAAAGCCTTAGGCTATAAAGAAAAGTGGAGAATGGGATTCCTAAGAAGAAAAGAAATATTAGATAGCTCTGGCAATGGAAGGACACAAGAATTGGGATCATCCAAGGATCTATAGTGAGGCATATGCCATTTAATTTATTCATTAATATTCTAGGAAAGGCTAAGCAGAGATTTAGCCAATTTTGTCAATAACAGCAGTTATTCATATAAGCCAGATAAAATGTAATGTTTCCACAGTAAGAAAAAACCCTCAATATAAATCTCCCTAAATTGGGTGAATAGGTAACCAAGGGTTAGTTTTCTTTGGTACTTTTATGTAATCTGGACAGATTATCATACATATGGACTAATCCAACAAAAGCATTTAACTTTTTAAATGAAATTTCATTTCTGGAATGAGAAAAACATTTAAAATAAAATGGCCACTACTGTATTATATTTCCAGGAACATTTTAAATCTCTGTTAGTAGCCATCTATCTGATTATTGTAAATTCCCCAGTTTATTTGTGATTTTTTTTTACTGGTCCTGAACAAGGCTCTGCAAATGCTTCAATCTCAAAATACTAATCTCTCAAACATCTGTTCAAGTGTTTGGAGCATGAAACAAAAAGAGAAGTTTCTTATGAAAACAAAGTACTTATCTTCCATCCTATTTTTTAATTGTCCTTTGCACGTGCCTTTGAAATAACTTTTTAAACATGATTTACACAGGCAGTGAAGTAATTTGATAAAATAAAGAAAGCCATCGAAGTTCTTAATAATGTTATAAAGAAGAAACCTATGATTGTTCATGGGGTGTTTATCTATCATGTAAAGGAGAGGATTATCTATTTTTTATGTATTAAAAAATGAAAAAAAAATTGGTTAGCAAATCATTTTCATTGTACAACCTCCCTTATTTGTACAACCATTGTCTTTTTTTAAAAAAAAAAAGTCAAATTGTTCAGCCAAAGTATTTTCTTGTCTTCTTGCCCCATTGTCCACAATTAAAACTTATGCTGAAAGATATACTTAGTTAGTAGATTACATTTTTCCTTTGCTTCACTTCTTCATATTTTCCATACCTTGGCCTCCTGTTATTATAAAGCAATTTAAATCAATACAAATTTAGCGAAACATTTATTCCACTTTCTTGTAATATAATAAAGATGTGTCCTTTTTGTAGTACAGCATACTCCATAAGCACTCTTCAAGTGTCCTTTTATTTGGCAAAGATAATTAGTTTCGGTTACTTTAACAGAGCAACTCTTTGCCTTCAAAGAGGATATTATATTTGCTTAATTGCATTTGAGTGCTAAACATTGTAAAAGATAATGTTTCCTAAGAATAGCTTTTCTCTTGTCTCTTTACCTAGTATGAGATTCGCTACTTCAACAAGGTCAATTGAAATTTGAATATTTATTAATTTGAATAAATGATCAAAAATGGAGAAATCAATGAATGCAAAAGCATCTCCATACAGTTGGCAACCTTTGCATATGTCTCAAATAAGCTTGTCATGAAAACCACAAGCTTTTTGTAGAATCCAGAAACCAGACAAGAATGAGCTAATGCAGAAGGAAGTATGCACAGTGGCTTAAATGACTGTGTTCCTTATTCCCTATTTCTCTGTCATACCCCTGTTGGAGCCTGAATCTGTGGAGGAGGATGAGCTAGAGCTGGAGCCTATGGTGATTGAAGGAGCAGCTTTGTTGGCTTCCAAGGAATGTGGGGCGGAACAGGCTGAGGCAGCCCAGGGCCCCTCAGGATTGGGATGGCTTCTTAGTAGGGAGGAATTGGGGCAGGTTGACTGAGAGAGGCCAAGCAGTTGGAATGAGAAGCAACAGAGCTTAGGTGATGAGCAAGGACCTCTCCCCTCCTGATGCCTAAGCATGGAGAATGGAAAGAAGGTGGGAACAGTGCAGGCCAACCCAATGACTCAGGAGGAGAGCACCCCACCCCTCTTCACAAGGCACACCTAGGAACTGAGATTTAAGGACAAACTGTGGGGAGGGGCATTTGCAGGAACAAATGCTGAATTTGTAGTTTTGTGTGTGCCATTGAAAATATTTGGATTTTACAGAACTGCTTGCTTCTTCCTTATTTCGTGGACTCAGAGCCTTGTTCCTTACTTTGTAGACTCATTGTTTGTTCCTTCCTTCATGGATTCATTGTTTGTTCCTTGCTTTGTGGACTCATTTCCCTGTTCCTTTGCTTTGCTGGACTGTGTGCAGGCAGAGGCTATCATGTGTAAGTGTGCATTTGCGTAGGTTCTTTATTTTGGGACTTGCCAAGAATGTGGGAGTATTTGGGGAATTTTAGAGCATTAAAGGGGAGTTTGAACTCTCAGATGGCTGTGTGGTCTTTGTGCCTTTTCTTGGATCATCACACTTCTCCTTTTAAGGATCCGTGCTTACCGTATGAATCTCATCTTTTTTTTAAAAAAGGAACCTGCTGAAAAGAAGATCGTGATGGTGGCTTTTGAGATGAAGGGAAAATGAATGAAGATTGATAAAAGAAAAAGGAAGAAGGAAGTGTGAGAAAAATCTAAGACTTGAATAGTAGAGAGCATATCAGAATTGATGGAGGAGCCAAAAGAAGCAAACCAGAGCAACAACAACAAAGCAGTGGCTAAGGAGAATTTCAAAGGCACTTTCATCATTGCTCTCGCATTGAGGCAGCTCATGACCAAAATACTGGGAGAGCTGAAAGAACTAGGTGCTGCTTTTTGGATATACCTTGACCCATTGCCAAGGAGCCAAGGAGTAAGAATCTTTCCTGTTGGTCTGGACTGAAGCAACTGAGATGAGCAGCTATTGTTCCTTAGAAAGACATGATAGCAGTAAAAGCTTTCCAGGAACACCCTACATCAGACAACAACTCACCCTTCATTTAGAAAGAGTTAGAACTAAGAAATGCTAATCAGAAGGAATAAGTAGCGCTATAGATTATAGAGTGTAAAATTGTTAATATTTTACAGAAGGACAGAAATAAAAACAAATGAAGATACTAGAAAATAGTTCCTGCAAATAAAATTTTGGAGAGAACATGATGGTTTTTATAAAGACATTACTCTTATAATAAACTCTCCACAAATGTGTTTCAAAGAAAACACATACAGTATCTTCCTGCCTTGTGCATGGACCATTTCATAAGTCAAAACTAGGACAGTCAACTACATTGTCAAAAGGTATCCCTTCTCTCTTACTTTAATCTGCAGGTATAAATATGGTATTCAGAGGCATCAAGGCATCCATGATCCCTCTAGGTGACTTTTTCAGATAACAATGGGTCTGACAAATCTTTAAATATCCAGTAATCTTGCAAGATTGCCAAACCTTCTCTTGCGAGATTTGTACTTTTGCATGAGGTTTCATCTGCTTTTCCCCTTACTTTTCAGTGATTAGATAATCAAAACATAGTACAAGATTATTCTGTGATGCTCAGCACCTGAAAAAAGTATTAATCGACATGCTGTAAGGGGATCAATGTTTTAAATAAAGAATGGCCTGCTAGTAATAAAGTGACACATCATTTAAATAAATAGAGAGATTTAACTACGTAAATGTCATCCAAAAATAACTGATCGTACTTCCCTAATTCAGACATGGAACTTTGCCTGAAGATCTATGTATTCTAGGATGTATGCAAAATGAATGAAACAAAAATCAATATTTTCTATTACAAAACATTCATTGGGGGTTTAGCCACATTAATATTTTGCCCCCCTTTAAGATTTAATAAGTCTTAATTACAGATTGTTTTTCATTGGCTTGCTCAAATATTTCTATTTATGGTACTACATGTTTGTAGTGTGGGTCGGCAGGTAGAGTCAGAGAACCAGTATAGTACACAGTAGAGTTTGCTTTTTGGCTAAGCAAACAAGAAAACAGTAGATGAAACTAATAGGGAGCTTAATTGTATCAATCCATCAAGTCCTAAATTTACTTCCTTTTAAAATTCATCTTTAAATCCAAGAGCTGTGATGGCAAGACACCAAGTTTAAAATTCTCCAACTGTCAAATGCTGTTTTACTAATTATCTGGCTTCCAAGGCAATCATACAACCGTAATCATTCACCTCATGCCTGGAAACATAAGTCTTGTTCTTTTGATGAATATTTATTAGACAGTGTAAAGCAGTCTACTTTCTTTTCCCTTTAGGCAAGACAATTTGGAGTTCATCAATATGTATTACCAAGGACTTTTATAAAAGGCACTTCAAAGGAAATTCATCAGGCATTCCTTTTGTCTTGATTTCTGTGAGACTGATACTTCCTTTTGACAAGTATCAATAAATTATCCTCTGATGGCCAGAAACTTGATGTCTTATTTGGAAACTTCCAAACACAATATGATTTGGTGTTAAGTTTCCCCAAGAATTATTAGCATCTGTCCAATAATTTAAAAGAGAATTCAGTCCTGAAAAAAAAAAAAGAAAAATAGAAAGCTACCTTTGTGCATGGAGGCCATGTATTGTTTTCTGAGATTTAAAATTTCTTCATGGCTCCGTATTTCCATGACCTACATTCCTTGCTATTTTTTTTTCTCAATGAAAAAGTAATTTAAATTCAAGAGGCTGGAGAAAGAAATCTAAGAGATCGTCAAACCTAAAATTAACAATGGGCAAAAGAAAAGCAGATTAATGCAGTAGGTATGCAGACAGCTGAGTGTCAAATTATCTCTGTACCAAAGGGTTATATCTCTTTTTACTCTAACTTTGGTACACTGATGGCTTTAGACTTCATATCAAAAAGCATGTAATCCTTCAAAGTTATGTAAGTGAAGCTTCCTTCAAAAAATATAAAGAGGAAAGAGAGAATCAGGAAACATTCAGATGCTACAGCTGGAACAAAATGCAGTGACCCAGGCAGTGAAGGGTGCATTTTAATGTTAAAATATTAATATACCTGTGTGACCCCAATGCAAGAACTGCATTGGTTGCCAGTTGGCTTCTGGGTATAATTCATGGTGCACATTGTCAACTAAATCAATGTTTCTCAAACTTGGCAAGTTTAAGATATATGAACTTCAATTCCCAAAATTCCCCAGCTGAATGACAGTTGAAGTCCACAAATCTTAATAGCAATAAGCAATAACATTTGAATTATATACTGCCCCATAGTGCTTTACTGCACTCTCTGGACAGTTTACAATGTTGGCATATTGCCCTGGACAATCTGGGTCCTCATTTTACTGACCTCAAAGGATGGAAAGCTGAATCAACATGAGCCCATCAGGATCAAACTCCAGACTGAGGGCAGAGTTCTGCAATATTGCATTCTGAGCAACTGTGCCACCAGGGCTCTTTTTTTGAAAGTTGCCAGATTTGAAAAGCATTGAACAAAATATGTCCAACCAAGTATCTGAGGGACTCCCTCTACTCATCTACCCATCTATTCTAATTAAATAAGATCAACATTCTCAAGGTCCCATCCATACAAGACTGTCATCTGACAAAACCTCAGAAATTAGCATTTTCAAAGAACTCCTGCTTTGGAATCTTCTCTCCATAGGAATCTAGTCAGCTCCTTCCCTTTTGGGTTTCAGGAGGGTAGTTAAAACTTATTCCATCTAACATAGGAGGAGAACAGATTTTAAGTGAAAGCACATATTATTTAAACAACAGCAGAAAGCTATGGTTAACCTGTGTACATCAAAATGGGGATAGAAACCAGAGAGTTAAATATAAAATACATCAAAATGAAAAAAAAGAAACCATGGGATTGGGTTTACATGTTTTGAAATTGTATTTTGCAGCCTGCTGCCTGGTACAGATGAAAGAGTAAGTGCTGCTGAAAAACAACATAATTTTGGAATAAGCAGAGGACAATCCAAGATTTAGGTGGCATGGTTTTCTATGGTACAATGAAGTTAACATTAATGTAAGTTGAAGAATCTTGTATTGGAAGTGCTGTATTGACCATTGAGAACAGATGCTGTATAAACTCAGACTGATGGTTTTTGTGTGGACAGTTAAGGGAATATTTAAGGATAATGGGACATTTGAAGTTGAGCAGAAGACAATTTGAACTTGAATTATATACACATGATGAACATATAATTGCTCAAATGTATAAACTTTTATTGAAATTTGAAATTGAAGAAGAACAAAGTTCAACATTCACAAAATTAGTTTCCACCCACTGGGATGAATGGATAGTTCATTAGTAAACTGCAGGAATATGTCCAGGCATTTGCCAAGATTTACTTGAGATAACCTTCTCAACCAAAGTCACATAGAGTTCTGCACAACAGGAATAAAATGATAATCAACTCCCACAAGCCATCATAAACAATAAGGCACTTTCCCATTGATTTATTATTTATGTATGGGGCATGAAGATGGGTGATCTAAAACTAAAAGGTCTCTATTCTTTCCAATTCAGCAGAATGTTGAAAAGAACTTATGCAACAAGACTCAGAACTCCTTGTCTGTTCAAAAGCAAGCTAATCCTCTGAAAGAATGGGACCAAATCTGAAACTGAAGGAAAAGGTTATCTAATGAAAAAAATTAGAGAAAGCCAGTTTGATCAAGTGGTTAAGGTAGAAAGTGGGAGACAATGAGTTCAAGTTCTGCTTTAGCCATGAAAGCCAGCTGGATGACTTTGGCTCTCACTTTCTCTCAGCCCAAGCTTACTCATAAGGTTGTTGTTGTGGGGCAAATAGGAGAAGGATGATGTGTGGATATTTTCTCTATTTGAGTTAGTTGTGGAAATAATAAAGGCAGGCTATAAATAAATATATTTTGAAATGGTCAGCATCAGGCCTGGGGCATGGAAAAAAATATCCTAGAAGGAATTTTCCCATTGCACATAATGGGACAGATAAGTGGGCCTCTGTTTTAAAGCCCCTCCTCCCTTTGTCTCCGTCACATGACACAGATCAAAACATAAGAGGAACACTTGAATATTTGCAGGAAGAAACACAGACAGACATAGCATGAGAGAAGAACAAAAAGAAACACACACACTCACACACGCACACACAGAGAGCATCTTGTATAGGGAATGGAAATAATTTCAGCAGTGACTTTTGGGCCACTTTCCCTATCTTACTGTTGCTTTTATTTCTTTTCTTCAGTTCTAATAATGATCCTAAGCAATTCAGAGAAAAATCTGTCTCTCTGCTGCTCTCTGCTCTCTGAGATTGCATTGCTGTTTTCAGGATTAATTGAATAATGCACTTGAACTTGTTTTGGCAATTAAGAAATTTTATAAACTAGGCTAGAAAAAAGAACTGGGAGTGATGTCATAGCAGTATTCCGATATTTGAGGGGATGTTTCAAAGAAGAGGGGGTCAACTTATTTTCCAAAGCATCAAAAGTCAGGACAAAAAGCAGTGCGTGGAAACTAATGCAGGAGAGAAGCAACCTGGAATTAAGGAGAAATTTCCTGACAGTGAGAATAATTAACCAGTGAAAAAGATTGACTTTAGAAGTTGTGGATAATTCATCACTGGGGTTATTTAAGAAGAGACTGAACAGCCACTTGTCTGAAATGGTATGAGGTTTTCTGCTTGAGGAGGGATGTGGACCAGAAGACCTCCAACGTCCCTTCTAGATTTATTCTGAATTGAATTGAATATTATTATCATTACATTCTTTTAAAAAAGGAAACCAAAGTGGGGCAAAGCTTCTAATAGTAATACTCCAATGAAATAATAGTTTCTTCTGTCCATTGATAAAAAGGGCTTATGTTTCATAACAACCATAGAACAAATGCAGAAATTTATAGAACAAATGCTTTAGAGAAGCATGTTTCTACTTCAGGATGTCTAGATATGGGTGGGTGTGAGTGGGTGGGTAGGTATGTAATCTCCTCTCCAAAGAAGCTTATGTAACCCTGTTTAAGGTGTGATTTAGCTTAAAAATTGCTATGTGCAATTCCAATTTTGTAGTTTATATATTTCTTTATCCCGTGTTACATTCCTTCCAAAGTTCTGCTTGGTAAAAAATGATTAATTTGAAGATTGCACTTCAGAAAACTGTGATTAAACTGTAATTGGGTTGGAAGGAGATAATAAATATTTCACTTTTTCCACTTGGAAGTTGGCAAACCAACTTTTAAGGGAGCCAGGATGGTAAACGTATTCTGGTATTGCAGTGAAATTGAGTTTACAGTTGTTAAATCCTAATTCCATGTGGTATGGACATCATTGATCTTCCAAATGTTGCTGGATCACAACTCCCATTTATCATTACCACTGACTGGCCTTTGGGGGGGCTATAGTACAGCAACACTTAAAGAATCAAAAGTTCACCTCCCCTATATGCTTTTTAAAAGTAAGTTTGGGCATTATCTAGTCACTCCACAGATACGTATACATTGAAGGTTTTAATATGGTTCAGTGCAGCACTGTTTTCCCTCTTTCTTGGTTACATATAGGCACTGCCAATTTTCTATTCGGCACTTGTCACTTATGTACACTTAGTCTCTTTTAAGTGTGTTCCTAGCAACAATAGTTGGAATCAGATAAAGCGGGGGATTCTTGTGGGATTATGAAGATATGCAGCAATTTCCCCTTTTCCTCCTCTGTTCATTTGCCTTATGTGCACAGAAGGAAAAGGAGGATTATGTATCTTTCATTCATGGGCCACAGCACTTGAGAAATAATTTAATTTTAACATTTCTACATTGAAATGTTCTTCGAGCGCTTTACAATTTATATAAAAATAGCCCTGTAAACTGGTTTCCTAATGAAAAAAATATATAATATGGGATGATTTCACCAGGTGTGATAGAAAGTAAAATTTATGTTAACTGAGATAGATAATTGAAACTCTGCAGGCTGATGACTATCAATTACATGGTGCTTAGACAGAAAAAAGAGGGGGGAAATACTATGCCTGAACACTTTGGATAGGCACATTGTCCTGAATTGCCAAACTGCTGTGCTTTGATCTCAGTTAAACTGGCCATTAACCAATTGAAATTGAAGCCAGCTAATTTTCTCATTTGCTCTATGAACAAAAATCCTATTTTCTTCAGGAACCCCATCACTGCTTAATCTAGGTGGAAAATATATAATACTTATACCCATGAAGTTCATTATCATCAACCTTGATTAAGAAACTTAACTGCTTATTTTATGTTCTTTATACATTATACATAATACATCTACCATATCCTATTCAGGTTGTTAATTATGCTTAAGCAACCTGATCTTTATGTACCGGTGTAATAAGTATAACCTATAGAGTGACCAGCAAGAGATGTCAAGAGAGAAATGGACTGGATTTTAAAGTATAAAAGGAGATGATTATGAATTGATAATCCCACTGTCATAATAATTTTATCATCAGAGACCTCACAGTCATTTTGTAGCCTGAAAAATATCATAATCCTTGATTTCACATTAGTCATGAATGAATGCACACTACCAGTTTGGATTGGTTTTGCACAAAATATAAACAATAATCTAGTCTAAAAATGGTAACTGATCTCTCAGCTCCCACTAAATGGTGGATGAAAATTGAACTTATTAATGATGATACTCAATAGTCCTGGTTTCTAAATAAAGAAAACATTTTTACATGCATAAGCCTTTAAATTAGTGCATTTATGCAAAAACCTATTTTTGTACACATATTCCATACCAAAGCCTGGTTTATGGACAGTTTGATATAGTATGCCAATGTAAAAATGGATAATAATATTAGTAATTAGTCTCTTTTTTTCCTTTTGTTTTTCTATATTTGAATTAACTATATTTGTTCCAGGCCTTTTTAAAAAATCAAAAATAGTGTACCCAGGCATAAGGAATTGATATGAAGTGGTGTGCCATAGAACTTTTTTTTTAAAAAAAAAACAGCTTTAAATTGAATAGCATATTAAGTTTTTGATTTGGTGATATTGTTAGCAAAAGACAAATGTTTGCTTGTTTCTTTTAACAAACATTTACATAGCTGCCCACTTCAAACACCTC
Organism: Laticauda colubrina; assembly: GCA_015471245.1. Taxonomy (NCBI): domain Eukaryota; kingdom Metazoa; phylum Chordata; class Lepidosauria; order Squamata; family Elapidae; genus Laticauda; species Laticauda colubrina. The sequence goes on along the minus strand of BLBF01000007.1, from coordinate 46,574,749 downwards.
TGAATAGGGCACACAACATATACAAGATAATCAAAATCCTGAACTGATAAAAAAAAATTGGAACAACCAGTTGTAGATTCCATTCATCTAGGCCCAAACATCTAGGTACAATAACCACTGCACTATTGGGAGGCTCCTGTAACAGCAGAGGTTAAAATTAACAAATAAAATAAAAAGAATTCTTGTTCAAAATATTGTTAATGTGACCGCATATGTGTGCGCTTTGATACTGTAATTTTGTATATATAAATTAAGACTTGCACACATTCACTTGTCTCTGTGTGCATACATTTGCTGTCCTGGCAGAGCAGCATGGAAGCTGTCCAAGGCAGGGAAAAGAACGGGAGCTATTTGGTTGACAGCAGTCTAGACTGAACACTTGGCAAGTTGCTGCTACAACATCTGAATGCCAAACAGAATTTTCTTAAGCAATCTTAAAGCCAGCATCAGCATGAGGCAGGAACAACTTCAGGGTGTGGGGAGGAAATGCCATGCATCTGCTAAATACTTTCTCTGTAGAAAAATATATTTTATATTCACCACTTAGAGAATTGACAATAGTCAACAACCCACTGCGGTATCTGCTATCCCGCATTAGATGGGCGTCTCATGATAGGGAGCGAAAGGAGAAAGAAACAACAGGAGACGAAGTTCCTCGGGATGAGTGCGCCCAGAATGTCTGGGTACACGCTCTTTTATTATGCTCATTCAAAAGGGGGTGATTGTTTATTCAGAGCCTAGGTCAAGCCCAGGTCAGACAGGATATACAGGATTTACAATGGCTCAGATAAGGCAAAATACCAGGTTAGACAGGATGGCAAGATTTATAATTCGATCAGGATATTCCTTCTTTACAAAGCTGCATGCCAGACAATGTAATCACAATGTAAATAAGCTATTTCTGCAGATATTTAACTCATTGTCCCTGTACGTGCCCTGCAAAAGGTCACTGAGGAGACAGAAGCTCAATGATTACACGTGAATGATACAATGTTGCAAATGCCTGAACGATACATAGTTGCAATGATACACAGTTGCAAACACATGAATGATACATAATTACAACAACCCACATTTTTGTATTTAAAAGTATCCTGTTTGAAAAAGAAATGTGAGAAGTTTGGCAGACTTGTTTTGAAACAGTCGTGTTGCTTTCCATTAAGTGAATTCAGTTTACTTCCTAATTATTTTGGTCTGTGTCCTTTTTCTTTCTTTTTTTGCACATTGAACACCCTGCTGTGCAATTTGTCTCTGCACACCAGTGCATTGGTAAAGGAAAATGTTTTTCAAAGATGCTTGAATATAATGATCCCTTTATGCAGAATCTCCATAAGGACTGAATGACTAAAGCAGATCTTGAAATGTGATATTTGTGTAATTAAAAGTGGAGTTAAAGGACCACAGATGTACTGGTGTTGCACCAGAACAGGAAGTGAACATCTATTATTTCTCACCCTTAAGGGTAATTTGTCTCTTTCATCTCCTGAACTATTCACCATCACTCAATTTGGATTTTCAACTTCTGTATTAAAAAGACCATTAAAAACAATAAATGTTGAAAGTAGTACTAAATCACCCTGAGAAATTTAAAATGAGTCCATTATTTTGGGCTCAAAACAGACATCAAATTTTTTTCACAGTGGCCAACACTGGCTCAACTTTGATCCAAATATGAAAAGATAAGAAACCTCTGAAGTCTTGCACTTGAGCTCTTGATTTCTATTTCTACCATTTTAGACACTGGTCTATTTGTGATTAAGCAGAACATGGAAATAATTCTTCTTCTACACCTTCTTGCTGAGGGTAACCAGTCTCCTAAATGCCCATCTGATAAACTTGTGGGTGGTGGAGAGGAGTATTAGGAGTATGATGTTGCCAGGGAACAGGATGAATAACAAAATTAATGTCACATATCATCATCTTAATTGCAGTTTAGAGAAGAACTACTTTTGACAAGAATGAGAAGAAAGACCGAGCTTACTTCCAACAATGCTTTAAACAATATAGATTGTTATTATTGGTGTTGTAGAAATAACCATTTTAGCTATATCACATTGCCTGATGAAGCCAGGTTTAACTTTCTCTCCCTAATAATCTCTGTACAAACACCCAGGAACATAGTTGGTTGTTTGTGCTGAAAAGATGGCCCTACTTTTGATCATTAAGGATACATTTGTGAGTTTAAAACATAAATAAACTCCTGCTACTGTGTGTATTTAAATACCAGCATAACATTCAGAGAAAATGCTGTTACAATTTATCTATCTATTTATCTATCTATCTATCTAGCTATCTATCTATCTATCTATCAATCTATCAATCTATTTATTTACATCAGTCAATTTCTTACAAAACAATAGGTATAAGTAAATATATAGTTATGAATACATGGATAAATATAAGAAAAATAAAAATAAAAATAAAAGAAACAATAGGACAGGGACGGTAGGCACGTTGGTGCGTTTATGCATGCCCAATATTCATTAAATATTATGAGGGCATATCTTTTCAGTCATGACAGTTTCAAATAAGATCATTCATTATATAGTCATAGTTTTAGATTACAGCCATTGCTGATCTATTATTTCTCTCTGAAATTCATAAAACAAAACAGTAGTAAAGGGATGAATGCAAGTAAAATGATCATGCCCAAGTAGCAACTATGCCTCAGAAAGGTGGGATGCTGTTGTTTTATATAAATAATCAATATTCATTGTTAATCTAATTTCAAGAGTTTTTGAAAGGCAAGCTTTGAATAATGGAAGCTACTGTCTCATTCAAGTACCTTTTATCTTTTAATTGCACCTAGGAGGGGATTTCACATTACTCTAGACAGCAATGATTCCATGTTACTGACTTATTGTGAACATTTATTAAAATTATACTGCCAATTATTTAGTGGCTTACAATAAAACATAAAACCAAGATTAGTTCCAAATGTTAGTTATGTATTTATTCAATTTGAAGGCTGCTTGATTCTCCAAAATTTTGGGTAGCTATCCATTAAAAACTAAAGAAAAGAAAAGTTTAAAAAGCAACAAAAATGAATGGCTGATGACAACATATAAACCAAACTCTCATCCAAGAGGGAATGTGTCATCACCGTGCTCCCCAAATCTGGGAGAAGAACCATATTTTCCACAGCTTCCTGAACATTACCAGGATAGGAGCAATCTGGTCATTCCAGAGGGCAGGTGTTATTACAAAGAAGATATGCTTCTTGAGTCTGCTACATCAGGGGTGTCAAACTCAAAGCTAAGATCTGGTCTATGGGGCTGCCCTGGAAATAGCAAAGGACCAGCCCATGGTGCCCCTGCTCATGAAACGGAGCTCAGGAGGGCTGCCTATGGCCCTCCTGAGCTCCATTGTCATTGGCAGAGGGTTGCAGGAGGCCATTGAAGCTGAAAATGGAGCTTGGGAGCCAATTTTCAATGGTTGAGTGCTCAGGCCACCACAGGTACCCTCGCCCAAGCTGGCCACACATACCCTGGCCACCACCACCCCACAACTCCTAAAGTCAAACACAACCCTGATGCAACCTTCAATGAAATTGAGTTTGACACCCCTGTGCTAGATGATGATGCTTAATCAATGGTACCTGAAGTATGCTCATTCTTCTGATTCTCACTGAATGGGAAAAAACAAGAGACATATAACCAGGACCCAGGCTCTGAAGGTGATAATCAACAGCCTGAGTTCCAATCGGTAAATGTTGTAGACTAGAGGAGGTCACATGGGCATAACAAGGCATGCTCACCACTGCCCATATTGCTGAATTGTGGACCAACTGTAGCTTCCAAAGGGTCTTCACTGCTAGACCCATGTGAAATGAATTACTGTACTGTAATTCATTCATGAAGTGACAAAAGCATGAATCTTAAGCACCATCCAGTCCAAGAAAGGGCACACCCTGCCAACCATGTGCATTTGGGCAAAAAAAGGGCCTCTTGGACACTTCTTTAATTTCTCATAGATATCCCAGAAAGAGATAAACAGTTCTTAACAATCACAGTCAGATTACTTCCCTTGGTTTTCCAGATATGGTTCTTGCAGATAGTGTTACCATTTTTTTTAAAGCTAAATTTTCCAAAAACAGTGTAAAGGTCAAGTGAGATATTTTCCTTAATATCAGTACTTAAATCTACTTATACTCTATAAAATGTCTATACAAGGCATACATCAAGCCAAAGTTCATCCCTAAATGACAAGCTACTAAAAAAAAGTTTTTAAAACTCATGTAGTAAATAAATTTTAATGATGTTTCTGTTATAAAATACAAGAAGAATGCCAAGTAGTTTATGCACTTCCTTGTAATATGGTCATTGTAATAAGTGAACCTATGGCTAATAGTATTATATAAACAGGTAGACCAAAAAAGACATTGCACTGTTGAATTTTTCATTAGAAGTCAATAGACCCTGCAAAGCTGCCAAATATTAACCAGCTCACTTTGTGCTCTTTGCTAAAAGGTTAATGAATACAGCACATTTGTCACTGCACTATGGCTATAGAAAAAAAAACAACAACTGGTGCATAACAAATATTATTGTGTAGAATTAGACTCCATTGTTGTTATTTACAAGTGTATGGCATTGAAAAAGCAGCTAAAAATTAAAATAAAACATTTTTAATAAAAGAAAATCAGTCTAATTCAGAAATGGACAACAATTGAGCTACTGGGGAGGAAGCAACTCGACCTTTCTAAAATTTAAGGAAATATAAAGGAATAGCAATAACACTGAACAGTCCAGGGTCAAAATTATTTGGCTTTTTAATATTTTTTTTCTATTTTTAGGATGAGAATGGGATTGGGGAACTCTTGGGAACTTCTTCCTTTTCAAGTCTGAATCATTTCTCAAATTTCCAAAATGTTATCCAACTCCTTGGGGACCACCTTGGGGCTCACCAAGAGACCCTGTTACCTTTCAGACACTTCCTGTTCCCACTTTAAATTCTTCCTCAAAGATTGGCAATATTTGGCAATTTTCCCCAGTTGTGGTAGTGCAATCATGAAAGCTGGATGCCTCTAAAGAATGTAAGAGCAACAACATCCAACAATGATTTAATTGAAGAAAGTTAGTCAGTCCTAACTAAAAATCAGCCAAAATCTGGTCTCATTTCAGATTATTATTTTTCAGGAAAATTGCGTAGTCTACTATACAACAAAGAAAAAAGTATTGTGCTAGACTAAGAATTCTTGAGCAATCAACTGAATGCATCCAGAAAGCCAATTCTACAGTTTATTCTTTTCCTGCCCTCCACCTTTCTCATCCAAATGACAAATACAATCCCCCCCAAAAAAATGACTTTGGGGGAGTCAAATGCATATAAAAACTACTGTTAGAACTATTTTTTACATAAAAAAAAATACCAACACAGAATTTTAATAGTCTATGTAAATAAAACCATTCTATACAAAGATAATTTGCAAATAAAAATAAGGCATCATAATTTATATGGGATAACACTTTCAATAATTCCTTAGGCTACAAGAAAGGAAATAAAGTTCATTCCAAATAAGACATAAATGATTGGCTACTAAAGGTCAACAGTTGAGGTTTGACCTATTCAAGGAGGAGTTGCCCTTTCCCCAAAACTTCATGATTAGATCTGAAGATTATTTCAGATCTGATGTGGTATCAAGAAGTGGACTGACTTATTTACTTTTAATGTGATAGCTATGATCTCTTTTATGCCCCTGTTAATGTGTGTGATCTGTGACTGGTGTGGTGAGCAAGAGGTTAAGGCACTCACCTCTCACTCAGGAGACTAAGAGTTCAGTCCATGGCAGTGGCAGATATTTCTCCATCAAGGTGCACATAGAAAATATATGCTGTGAACTCCATGTAGATGTCAGAAGGGGCATCCGGCCAGTAAATACTCAGCTCCATTCAATCTCCCAACTCCACTCTAATACAAGGGATTACATGGTCATAAAATGAAAAAGAAAATGTGGATAATCTTCATTATTCTGCAAGCATTCTGTACACTGGACTAGGTAGGTGAACTAGATGATTTCCAAACCTGGAGGATTATTATGTGACTCTGTAATTTCTGAACCATCAAAACATGTTTTCAGTAAGCTCAACAGGAATCTCAATTATAAGTTAATTTAGTTAGAATACTTTTATGCCACTGTTCATATACCCTCAAGATAAATATGCAAACAACTTTAAAAAGTAAAATATGATATATGTACCTCAGGTAAATCACAACTATAATACAAATTATTCAAAAGGATCAAAGTACTTTAACTGTTGCAAAAGACAGCAGCGAAGATGGTAGCCAGAATTACTTTGACATTGAAAAAAGAACTACTTAGTTTTGCTTTTTTTTTTTTTTTACTCAAGTGATTGATCTTAATTTTTAAAGACCCACATAACTCTAGATCTTCTAAGAGGATTCTTCTATAATTAAGATTCTTAGCTACACATCTTCATTGGCTTTTACCTATGCCATTACAAAATCACCGATTTTTTTTTCTTTTGGCATGTTATCAAGAGAGCTTAACTTTCAAATATACATTAGTTTTGGGATTTTGTTTCAAATAAAATTCAGTATGAATCACTGCTATGGTCTAAATCTTTATTCTATTCTTATTCAATCACATTTATATCACTGCCTGGGTTGTTTAATGAATAACAATCAGTACACAACTCTACAATTCAGCTAGAAATGACTGTGCTCACAAAATTAAGATATTTTGCCAATTCAGAAACAGTGTTTGGACTGCTCTGGGTAATTGTGGTACCAGCTGTGTCAAATTTTTCCTCCAGGTGAGCAGGATACCAGTAGAATCCTTGCTTCATTTATAGTGCCACAGACCATTAATCTGCCAATGATAGTGCCCTATGGACCAGAAGTTGTCCTGGACCATCTCACAACCCTGGATTTCTGGGGAGCCTTCTCTTGTGAATCCTCAGTTGATAAGATTATGGAAGAAAGTCCGTCCATCTTGTGCTGTGCTGCCACTGCAGGTTGAACGGTGTCCCATTTGAGATGCATAGCAAGTGAGGCCTTGAAACAAAATATTCAGTAGTCAGTTTATGAGGTCCTGGAAGGAAAGAGAAGAAGAGGAGGAACAGTTGTGAGGGGAAGGGACTCTGCTTTGGTAACCACCAAATGTTGCACCATCAGGACATCTGAAGGTGCTGCCACAAAGAAGAGTGGATCAATCTATTTTCCAAAGCACCAAAAGGCAGTACAAGAAGAAACGGATGGAAATCTAGGAGAGAAGCAACCTAGAATTAAGGAGAAACTTCCTGACAGTGAGAACAATTAACCAGTGGGAAGATTTGCCTTCAGAAGTTGAGGGTGCTCCATTACTGGAGGTTTTTAAGAAGAGATTGGACAGCCACTAGTCTGAAATTGTATAGGGTCTTCTGCTTGAACAAGAGGCTGGACTAGAAGACCCTTCAAGGTCCCTTCCAGCTATATTCTGACAGTATTGTAATCAGAATACTGTCAATCAGAATATTTGGGGATATTACAAATTACTGGATATTCTCATATTTACATTAAAACAATCAGCATACGTACTTTAAATATGTTACACGCAAATAGAAAAACATATCAAGATTTTAAAAAACCATTTTCTTCTTGTAGATACTCTGTTTTTATGTCTTTGAAAGATTGTGTGATTGCTGTTTCCCTCTAAGTTTCAACCTTGACGAGTAAAAGCTTAGCATGGTAGTAAAATCATTAACAGTGCCTACATCAAGGAACAAACTTGTATTTTATGAAGAAATTAAATGTTCAGGAACATACAGTGTATGTGTGCATGCATAAATTACATTGTCTCACACACAAACACAATATTCTATAACTGTGTTAACAAAAAATATATCTCTATTTTATATCAAGGAACTGATAGTTTTTTAAGAGAAGAAGGTAGAAGTAATCCTGAATGAACATGATCTAACCCATGACATGTGATGTAAAAATCAAGATTAAGATTAGACCTTCTAATTCTTCAACCTTAAGCATTTAAAAAACAACTGAGAGAGAAATTGATTTTGCTCACCTCAAGTGCGTAAATGTAGTTCACCTCCCAACGTTGTCTTTTAACAGCCCAAAGCTATTATGTTGGGGATTAAACATCTGTTTCACAATGCTGTTCATCTATGACCTCATAAGATCTAGTTTTGTGGAGTTTTTATCGAAAAAAAACCCATAAATGTTTAAAATTGGAGTAAAGCTTTATCTATGCAACCATCATATCGGCAATGTTAATTAAAACTTCTGAAATTCAAATGAATCATGATGGACATAGATACTATTCAGCATGTGATTTTAAATATAGAAATCTGACTTTACATTTCTGAATTAAAAGTCATCTTTCTTGAATTTATTCTTGCTTCTATCCAGGCAAACAAGTAACTATCCTTTTTTAATGGTATATCTGATAAGTTGATAGAGAGGAGGGAGTAGGTAGGTAGATGTATATATTGTACATTGCATGTAGAAAACCAATTATTTGCACTGAAGAAAAAAGGGAGCTCTGCAATATTGGCTATGTTTGAAGCATGTACCGATGATGTCAATGTTTCTTAATTCGAGAAAGCTGGCTGTTCAGACATTTAAGAAATAGCATAGAGATAGATCTAACCATGATTAGTACATTTTATTTCTGTGCAAAGCTTTGCAGATGAAAGCATTGTTTCCTACCAGTCATTTCAAAAATATTTTACTACTTACACGTCAACTAAATGTCAAGATTAGTTTGATGACACTTATTTAAAACTGTAAGGACAATAAAAGCTTTCAGAGGAGTGATGACTAAAAAAGCATTCTGAAAGGCAAAACATGGATGAAAGAAGAGAAAGCTTCTAAAGAAGCCATTGATAGCAAAGATGATTGAGGAAAATAGGGACAGAATGATTCCAGAAATAAAGTGGTTGATCAGAAGAAACTATAGTGGATTATAAAAAAAAGTAGCACAAACTCCATCAAATGTGGAGCCTCAAATTCCAAGAGAAATGGAATTTGTAGACTATTTGTAGCTCAGGGTTGAAATGAGGGGATCTTGATAGTCTCTGAGCTTGGTTATTTTCTGGAAGAAGTTTCATTACCCAGACTAGATAACATCAGAGGTGGTATTTAGCAGGTTCTGACCAGTTCTGGAGAACCAGTAGTGGAAATTTTGACTAGTTCGGAGAACCGGCAAATGTCACCTCTGACTGGCCCCATCCCCATCTATTCTCTGCCTCCCGAGTCCCAGCTGATTGACTGGGTCTCCTTTTGTTGCCCTGCACAGGAGAACAGAGCCGGAAAGCAGGTTAGTGGGGTGGAGAGAAAATGAGGATTTTGCAGTATGGAATGGGATGGGAATGGAGATTTTACAGTATCCTTCCCCTGCCATGCCCACCAAGCCACATCCACAGAACCAGAAGTAAAAAAATTTGAATCCCACCACTGGGTAACATCATCAGTGGTAGATTAACACTGACAATGTTACCTAGTTTGTTACCTACAATGTTACCTAGAAATGTCTGCAAGAAAACAAGCTCAGAGATCACCAAGAATTTGTGTTTCAAACTATATTATTTTTAACATATCAAAAGTGAATCTAACACCCCCTCCCCACCCCCACCTACACACAATTTTAAAAGCTAAACAGTTTTTGGAGACTTTCTGTAGTCACATGTACTGGTGTTGTGGGATGGGATGTACTGAAGTGCTTTTTCTTTACTTCATTAGTATTCCAGATATACCTAGGAAGCAAAGAGTCCCCAAAATGCATATTTAACAAGAAGGACAAGTTTTTTTCTGATCAAAAATCATACTTAGTCTTTTATACTAAAAGCCAATGGGCAGCGCACCACGAAGTGGAGAACACCAGATGAAACATTTGATTTGACATTCAGTTAAAAAACATTCTACAAGAGCGGGAAAAGGATAGATTGGAAAAAAACGTGTTGTAGTTTTAATAATCAGGAATCATATATGGGACAAGCCGGATTCCAGTGCAAACAAAGATGTCTCCAAAATTTCCATAGAACATCCACAGAACATATCACTTCTTCAAAATGTTCTTGTTCACGGATCCTTTTGATCAAGAGAGACTTCTCTACTAGCACACTCATTAATTTATGTAATTTGAAATATATTCCCTAAAAGTAAGCATTGAGAGCATCACATATTTGCAGCATAAATCACATACTGTTAAACCTGCACCAGAATACAATCTGATTTATATACTTTCACCCTGTATTAAAGATTGAAGATGCCCAGAGATGCATAGTCTAGAAGAAATAAATGAAAAAGTATGCATTTGTTTGCATCTCATCACATAATAACATTAAAGAGTCTGTCTCTGTAGGTTTTCTCCTAGCATCCAACTTTTCTCAGCAAAAAGATTCTGTAGGAAACTGGGGAAAATATAAGTAAATTAGGCAGGAAATATCACAAAAGAATAGTTTAGGTAGATACTTTTTTTTCTTGCGTTGAGAAGCTCTTGGAAAACAGTATGATGCAAGAATTAATAAAAGACAAAATACTCAGGGAAGCTTCCTGCTTGACCTTGGGCCAATCTCTAATCCTTCACTCCAGAATAGCTATTGGAAAAAAAATATTCATGAGGGGAATATTATGTATGTGGCTTTGGACTCCAAGAAGAAAGACATTCATACATAAGATATCACTTTGTTTAATAAGTCCAGCCTTTATCCTTTCAAAGTATAGAATTGGCAAAAGCTTTACCCAATTAATTGCTTATCTTCATTACTGTAATTGTAGCATAGGCTGTCACATACATCTGTGACGGAAGTTTCTCATTTAAAGAAACTTTTTAAAAAAGAAGAGTACTTATTTGCACTAAGAAATTCAAGAGGCAGGATGGCAAAAATGTATGAAGCAAGTTCATCGGTCATAGATAACAGTATCTTTATTTGAAAAAACACTAAAAAGGAATGGAGAGATTAAAAAGGAGAGAAAGAGGAAAGAGATCAGCCTTCCCCTTATCTTGAAAGAGCTGTTCCTAACCTAATACACAACTGGCTCTGATGCAAAAAAGAAGAGCCAAGAAGAAAACTCTCCTCAGAGATAAGAGTTTTCTTTAAGTAGCAGAGGATCTGTTGTGGCTGCAGCAGAGCAGTAATGTAGGTGTGTGCCAAGGAGTGGAGTGGAATCACGAGGATTTCACCTCTAGCTAGTCAACTGCTAGAGAGTGGTGTCAAACTCACGTCCTGACAGTATTGTCATGTGATGTGTCGTGACTTTTTTCCCCCTTCACTAAGCTGGGCATGGGTATTACACATCCAGCCCACAGGCCACGAGTTTGACATCCCTGTGCTGGAGCAAGATGATGGAAGCTGTACTGTCTTATGTCAAAAAAAAAATGCATAAAGCTTCTAGGAATAATCAATAAAGTTTGGGGCCACTGGGAAAAAATAGCTTGATCTTGGTAATAATATTTCTCCATTTCAAAATATAGACTCTCTCTCTCTCTCTCTCATTTTGTGTGTGCATGTGTGTGTGTTGTGTATCTAAAGTTTGAATTTTGCTTGGGGAGAGGGGGAAAGGATTTCATATGTTGAGCATGCTTTGCCTTTTTCATACTTCATTTTACAGTCAAGTTTCCCTGTCCACAAAACATTAATTTCTTCACAATATTGTGACCTATTCTCTTTTCTTAAATTCTCCAGTTGGGCAAAGATTAGAGGCAAACAGCCAATGCTTGTTCAAAAATGTTGAAGAAATGTCAAATTGTTGTGTTCTTTCTCACAAAGGTTTTGCTCTGGTAATTATTTTTCAATTTACCTCTGTAACTAATAAGTTAACACATGCAAAATGCATTCAGAATTATGACAAGACCTCATGACTCAGATCATTCACATGCTTAGCAATGCCCCGATGATTCATCATCTGAGATAACATGATTTCCATCAATTCTACTTCCAAAAGCAATGTTTTGATGCAAAGATCTGCAAAGAAAGAAGTCAGCTGGATGACTTTGAGCCAGTCACTGTCAGGTAAATCAGGAGCCAAGGCAATTCAGGTGAGTACATAGTAACGCTTCCTACCAGAATCTGAACTACTAATAGTAAAAGCAAATTGGTGGTAGATATGAGTCAATGGAATTCAAGGAGAGCTGGACTTAGATCTCTTGTGGGTGTGAAGGAACTCAAGACTTTATGATGTGCTTGACCCCTCCCTTGGGCTCAGCCTGATCATCTCCTACAGTCACTCTCTCTTAGCTCACCCCAACTCATAGAGTTGTTGTGGAGAACATTGTAGGAGGAAATTGGGTATTGAATTACTTATACAGTAATAAAGGCAGAATAAAAATCTAATAAAAAGGTGCAATTGGAATTAGAAGTTGTAGGATTCCAGAGGAATCTAATTTTCTGAATCTGAAGTAATATGAAGAATTCTCACATTTTCTGCCACAGTTTAATGTTATAGTTCTATCATACACAGTGTATCATACAGGTGTAACATATTGCCATTTTCTTAGCATGAAAATTGAGTTTTCCTCTATTGCAGCAAGCCTCTGTAACTTGATACAGGTTCATTTATTTCTTGAACTAATATGATTCTAAATATTTTGTTGTTTTAACCATTCAGTCAAATCCGACTCTTGGCGATTTTATAGGTAAGTCCTGTTCATGTTGCCCAATTAAGGACAGCTTCTTTCAGTTGTTAGATCTTTCATCTTTGCATCAGTTTTGATATTGTCAAGTCAGCATGTTCTTTGCTTGCCTTTTCTTCTTGTTCCACTAACCATTTCTAGCATCACTGACTTCTCCGATGAATTTGCACACCTGGCATGGCCAAAGTAAATTAGAGGTGGTCTTGTGATTTTGGTTTCTAGTGATGTTTTGAGATTTATATGATTCAGCACCTCTCAGTTGGTGTTGTGGTTAGCTGGCAGCAGGTGCAGACAGCTGAGGAGAGCAAGGACTCAGATCAGGGGCCAGGACTATTAGGGAGTGAACTGCTGCCTTCAGATATTGTGGAGGCTGGCAGCAGTGATGAGAAGGTTCCCGAAGAACCTGTGCCAAGTGTGCATGCACAGAAGAAAGAACAGTTACAACAGCAAGGGGGACTCAGGAGTAAGGCTGCAAGATAATGGGGCCCCTTCTTCAAGAAGATAAAAGCCAGCTGTGAAACTAATCTTCTTTGCAGAAGGCAAAGAAGTTTTGAACTCAGCCTTGTGAACATTACAGTTGGTATTTGAAGACTCTTGTAAACTATTTTTTATCTGTTGTTTTTTTGTCAGACTTGAAAACCTTCACAAGGCTCTTTCTTGTCGGAGCTAATTAGTTGGAAGGAGCCTTTTATCTGTGAAGAAACATGATTCTTAGCTGAAACATAAAAAAAAAGGTTATACTCCTGCCTTTGTCTTGTGTTTGCTCTCTTGGAACCAGGTTTGGGTCAGAACAGTTGGTTTCTCTGGTTGGCTATGGTATACACAGGAATTTACACCAGCACCATAGTTCAAAGGAATCAATTCTTCTTTGATCAGCCATTCTTAGTGAACAACTCTCACACCTATACCTCATTATAGGAAAGATGATTGGTCTAACTAGCCTGCTTTTTGTATTTATATCAATATATCTACTTTTTCCAGATCTTATTCATGTCAATCACTACAGTGCAGCTAAAAGTTATCCTGGGTTTTATTCTAAGTATAATTTCTTGCAACTGAAGACTGAGAAGGAGCCACAGAGATGCTAAAGAAACATATGTTTTAATTACTAATGAATTATTTATTATTATGAATATGAGCACATCAGGATATTTTAAGGAGGACAGAAGATGGGTTGGTCTAAATTTGGATATTTTGTACACATAAAGATTCATTTATCCACCTCTCAGTAGATCAGTAGGTAAATTATTTTTCACAAATTCACATTATCCCAGGAGCTACTTTTGGGGAAAGCAACTAAATGAAAGGGTCATAGCCTTTCATCTTCATTTCTCTACTACTTGGTAGTTTATTTTGAAGAGGAAAATCTTATGGTAAATATACTCTCATATTGGGCACATGATGCAAGCAAACAGTTGGATTAGAAAAGATAACAATACTTGGTAATATTGAGGGATATAAAAGGGAAAATAATGGTTATGGTTCTGCTATATGGAGATCATAGGCAGATCATCAAAAGAACTTTGGATTACCAACAAAGTCAGGTCACAGTATTGGGCATTTGTCCATACTGCTATTGGAGGCAAATACAATTTTGTGCTAACCACTATTGACACACATATTTTAGAAATTCTGCTGAATGATAGTCTTGGTTAAGCTATCTTGTCTCCCCAAGGAAGCCACAGTTTCTTTCATTTGTCCTCAAAACTAGTTCAGTTGTTTAGCTTTAGATCAATGGACAGCAGGACTTCCTACTAGTTCATCAGTGACATCCAAAGATACTGAAACCAGCAGGAAAAGCCTAAGGAAAAAGAACTAGTTTGTAAGCTTCAGTTAAGGTTTTGATTCTGTAATTAAAACAGCCAAATGTTTCTAAGTGAACCCTTAAAATCTCAGAAACCAATAACAAATTCAGACATGAACAGAAGTTTGTTTCAAAACACACATAACCAGTACTTCACATGCTCCATTTCTTCCAATCTACTTTTCGTGGGAAAGCTCATTTCTTTGAAAGTAAAGGTCACAATTTCTGGAATAGGATTCTAATCACATAGACTACTGCAAAATGTTGTAGTATTTTTTTTTTTTTTAGGGTTCCAATCAATCAGCCAAAACAAATTCCAAAATTTTGCACACTGGTCTTCCTCTACCAAACCTGGTCTCCCTTTGATGACCAAATAGCATCCACAGTTAGCAATTGTGTGTGATAACTCTTGAGCTTGGGGTAGGGTTGTCCTTGATAAGACGTGTAAAACTTACATAAAACATTACACATATCAGAGGAAGTTATATATAAAAACTGTGTCCATCAATGAAAACACCTTAGATTTTTTAAAAGGAAGATGCCATTACGCTATTTGAAATACCTCTTAACTAACAGCATGAAATGTGTTGGAGTTATATTAATCTACCACCCATAACATTAATATTCTATTTCTACATTTTAGTTCATTTTGGTAATTATAGAAATCCTTTATATGTTATCTAATCACTTTGATACCATTTGGTGTTATAAGACTGATGATCAGGAAATGAGTCTAACCTTATCTATTATTTATACATTTTAAATTTAGCTTTTTGCAGAAAAAAAAAATTAATGAAGACAGTTTACCAGGTAAATGGATAATCACTGTAATAAAAGAAGCTGAAATTACTATTATAATATGTTTAAAATAACAAGATCAGAAACAACTTTAATTTAAAAACATGGACATCTGTTCATTTAAAAACAAACAAGATATGCAGGTAAATTATGTGCCCAACTTTTTTTTTATCACCTGAAGTTTCATGTATATAGTTGAATATGAATTTGTGGGCTTCCCCCCCTCTGTTCTGGTTGAATTTTGTGATGCATATTAATATGTATATATTTATTCCCAACATAATTTTGGTACCTTTGAACCTACCTTCTGGTTTCAATTAGGTTTTCTCTTTTAAAAAAACAATGAAAATAATTAATACAATTTTTAGCTTTGCAAAAATCTAATTTCTCAGAAGCTTTTTTTTCCCCTAACATCACACCTCCTCAGTATTTGTGAGAAATAAGATTTGGCAATATATTTTTATATATAAAAGATGACATGTATCCTACTTTGTGCTGTTTCAGTTTTTATATTCTCATTAGCAATCATAGGTGAAAGATAATCTATCACTCTGATGAATCTTGCACTGCAGTCCAAAATTACCATATTTTTTGGAGTATAAGACACACTTTTTCCACCCCCAAAAGTGGATGGAAATGTCTGTGCATCTTATACAGCAAATGTTGCAGAAGCCCCGGCCAACCGCCGGCTCCCATCCTTCGGCTTCTGCCTCCCAGCAATTTGCCTCCTTGCAGCAAAAGACCTGGTCAGCTTCATCATGGCCTGATTATTAAAAAGCAATTGATTGTCAGTAGGATCAGCCTTCTGGCGATCAGCTGTTTCAGGCTGCAGGGATTGCCATCACCTATTGCCAGCCTCCGCATGCCCCATTTTTGGGCTCTGCATCCTATTTTCAGCCTCGACAAACCCTGTTTTTGGCTTTCACATGCCCCATTTTCTGCCCGTTCTGATCCCCACCAACCTGAACAGGCTGAAAATGGGGTAGGCAGAGGACAAAAATGGGGTACGTGAAGGCTGAAAATGGGATGCGGAGCCCAAAAATGGGGCAGAGGCAGAGGATGGTTTTTTTTCCTTGTTTTCTTCCCCAAAAGCTAGGAGTGTCTTATACTTCAGAACATCTTATACTTGGAAAATACGGTAAATCTACATTTGTCTGCATTTGGATGAATGTATACATGTGAATGTATATGTATTTTTCCTAAGAAGGGATGGAATCTATAAAACAGAGCTGAAGAAGCTTCTTGGATAAGAAGTGAAACATCTTTAAAGAAAACCCAGAAAGAGGGGTTAAAGAAGCCATCTATATCAAAATTGAACCACGCTTTCTCAACAGAATGTGAGGAATCTATCTCCAATCTTTCAACAGTTTTAAGAAGGCTCCACATCCATTTGTACTATTCAGGTAACCCTGATGACATAGATAAACCTCCAGGTGTCCTTAATTACTCTCTAAAAGAATGCAAATGACCAGCGAAACTCCCAAATTTTGATCACCATTCAACAGATACGTCACAACAATTGTAAACGTGAAGACCAATTCTAAGTCACTTTTTCTGTCTTATTATACCTTTGAACAGTCGCTAAAAAAATTGATTGTAAGTTGGTGACTACTTCTAAAAGCTTAGAGTATATCAACATTTCCAGCTGTGTTTTTACTTTATAGTTTTTTTATCCCTTCCATCAAATATTTTTAGTAAGTCTGAATTTGCTGAGAATTCAATCCTTTCTTTGGTAAGTCTAGCATTTGTTAAGAATTTTCATTTACTTCATAATACTCCACATACAGATTAAAGAAAAATTCTGATTACAACACTTGCAGTATCTCATCAAGCATTTATGTGATATATGTGAGATTATGCAGCTTTCATTTAGCAATTTGTTTTTAAAAATATAGGCAGTAAATTGCTTGCATTACATATGTATTGCTCTCTGGTAGCTTCTTTGATTGTCCACTCATGGCCCAGCTGTGAAAATATTAAAAATATTCCAAAAATATATGACTATTCATCACTTTAACATTATTCCATAATTCATAACCTGCCTTTTCTATTTCAAAGGAAAATACTCCACATTAAAGTTAACCTGACAGATGCTTGTCAAATCGACTCCTTAAAATCTTTACAAGGAAGCCATCCTAAGTACCTTATTTTGTTCCTAAAATAATTTTAGCATAACAAGAAATATATTGGGTTTACATTTATGTACATATAGCTGAGTTCTCATGGAGAGGGGTAAATATTATGTTTCTTAGCCTCTAGTATTTACACTACATTCTAATGTTAACATTTATATTCACACTACTCAATAATTATTTATGAAGCTGATGACAATCTATACAGGTCCAAACTAGGCTGTCTGGTTTCCAGGATCAGCATTTCAGACAGCATGTATATGAAGTCAGACTCAGTCCAAAAAATTTTGATGCTTGAAGAAAAGACAGAGTAGACCTCTAGGGTGGTCATCAAATTAAGAAGTATCCAGCAGAGAAGTTCAGTTCTCAAAAACATAGAAACAGACACAAGAAGAATCACTGCGGTTTCCATCTTCTGCCAGAACCTCAGTTTCCACCACTTGAAATGAGGGTGGAACACACACAAAGGAAGTACAGGTCCTTTTACAAATTATACTTCAGATCCAGGTTGGGCAAGTTTTCTCTTGAGAAAATCTCAGAGATCATCTTCAATTGATCTTGGAATAAATGACTCAGTGCATTTGGGGACTTTGCTAATCTCTTAATTTCTGCTGTTGATTGTGGCTCTGTTTGGCATTTATGGTAGTGTGGTTTAGTACTGTCAAATCACCAGAAATTTGTAGTTATTCAGAAAAGTATTCCAAGAAAAAAGCAAAATGTTATGTAGGGAAACTGTAATTCAATGGAACCTTAAAAGATCTCAGATGCATTGGATCAAATTTAATTTCAGACTTCACCCGAAAATAACCAACACATCTGTTGCTTCTGAAGTTTATCCAGACAATTCACATAATTTGTCATTTACATCAGTTTACAGGAACTGGGTGATTGCAGTGCTGACATTTTTATGTGATTTGTGTGCAAGTGTCATAAAAACATAGTAACATAAATATTACTGTCAATTACATATATTCAAAGGCCTAAATGGTTCCTCCAGCTCTATGTTTCTATGTTAAAATTATGTGATTATATGATTCTGCTTGTACTGAGTTTCTTTCAAGTAAGATCCTCAAGCTTGTGCAAGTACAAAATGCAATTCTTTGATTCTATTTATACAAATGTTTTGCACAGTTCCATCTATAAACTGGACTGGCACAAATCATTGCAAGTTTACTTTTTGCTGGTGTTATATTGGAGCCAGCACACAAACAAAAAATAGAATGGTGAAGGAGAAGAATCTGATAGCTACAGATACCACATATTTAATAAAAGACAAAATAAGCATATTATAACCTATCACACAGTATAATTTTATGATTTGTAGTCAGTGCATAAGGAAGCAGTCATTAATTTGACTATCTAAATGATTACTTGTGATGGTCCCATTGGTTACTGACTGGGAGAAGGAGGAGGAGGAGGAGCAAGAACTGGGGCCATAAGACATGAGGACCCATAGTCTGCAAGAGTGCCCAGAAAGCCTGGAGGCGGGGGAAGACACAATGCTAGGACCATCAGGCATCATGGGGCACAATTGACTGGTCACCCTCTTAAGAAGAAAGAATGGCACAGATGCTAACAGTTAACACTGATGAATGGCAGCAGGCTGAAGAGGAACAGTGGCCATCCCTGCCCAATCTGCCGATGCGAAGAGCAAAGAGTTGGGAAATTCAGATTAGAATGGTGAGGTTACTAGCAAGGAAGCAGCCTTTCCCTTCTAATAAAGAACACTGGGTTGGGGATTACTTAGTCAGGCATACAGAAGGGAGGGATTATCTGGAACAACCATCTGGTTTCCTGCATGTCATATTTGGCTCTATGCTTCTAGTATCCTAATTTCATGCTGTGATCCTTGAGTTTGTCTTGTTGGCTGTTCTTAGATTTGGACTTGGACTATTCAACTGCACTTGTCTTGGGGGGTTTCCTTGTGGGATGAGTTTACTTGGAAACTTACTGCTTCATTTTCTTGCATTTGTACTTGGACTTATTCATTATGCTTGGGAGGGGCATTTGTAACTTGGGATTTGGGGGTATATTTCGATAACAATTAGGGTGGTGCAATAAATATTCTCTACTCAAACCAGTTGCCATGCATGTGACTTGGGTTAGAAATTACTATAAAAGTCCTTTGGCTAACTTTCCCCAGCCCTATATGTGCACACTTTAAACTTATATGTGCACACTTTAAATATATCCTTTTGCACAGCCCTTCATCAGAACAAGATGGAGAACTGATTTTGTTACTGAGAAATATATAAATTGGTTTTAAATACATATTTAATTTTGGAAAATAAAGCTTATAGCAGAACTGTTCAGCAATTCTGTACACTAGTTG
This sequence comes from Laticauda colubrina, assembly GCA_015471245.1. Taxonomy (NCBI): domain Eukaryota; kingdom Metazoa; phylum Chordata; class Lepidosauria; order Squamata; family Elapidae; genus Laticauda; species Laticauda colubrina. The sequence continues at coordinate 46,555,091 of BLBF01000007.1, read as the reverse complement.
TTAGCTCATTTTTTGCATGCAGAATGTCATAGAATGTTTATGTGGGTATGAGAGATAAATAGAACCACAAAGTTTGTAGAAATGCAAAACAGTAGCAACAAGACCAAGAACAATAATCCAAAGCAACTCTACTTTGTAATGAAGGAAACCAATGGCAGCCCATTAAGTACACTTGGAAGGTACAGAAAGCTGATTGACTTGACAACTGGGGGTGTAGGGAGCAGGGAAAGGAGAGAGAAAAACATGGAATAAGGTAGTCCTTGATTTACAACTGGTTGCTCAGTGACCATTTGAAGTGGTGACCCAGATCCAGTGATCCCATGGTCACACTTCCATGATTGCACTTTGGTGCTCACTAATACAGCTGCATTTACAGTCATATATGATTGTGTGTTATAACCATTTTGCTGAAAACAAGAATTTCTGTTTTTTGGCAAATCTACAAAAGAATATTCAATGGTATTGAATAACCAATGAGTATTCAAAAGAGTATTTAAAGGCCCTGTCACACTGCAAAAACGAATGCAAAGAGGAAGCAAAATGGAAAAAAAATCTTGTAATCTGTTCTAAAACGCGATGTACTCACTGCCTCTGTTTGGCTTCCTCTCAATCCGTCCAGCATCCGTTTATTGACGTTTCATCCGCTCCAAAAGTTTTAATCTGCCTAAAACTTTTGCGCGGAAAATGTATCCAATTTGTCTATTCTGCATCCACTACGCATCCGCTACGCATCCGTTACACACCCGCTATATCTGCTAGGCATCCGCTGCGCATCCGCACAACTCGCATCCGCTTGGACGCAGGGAGGAAGCAGAACGGATGCGGAACGGATGCAGAACGGAAACAAAGCATTTAAAACGGAATAAATGTTCTCAGAGGGGACCTATCTCGGATATTAAGGATGCCTAGAGGATGCCTAGAGAATGCCTAGAGGATGCCTAGAGGATGCAAAGGGACACCTATACTGCCTATAAAAAGGGGGAGCAACTCGCCTGCTTCGCACTTTCAGACCAGCAGCCCAGCGGTGCAGACCTCTGCAGCCTTCATCTGCCTCTTCCTCTTCCTCTTCCACAGCATCCAGTCATCTCCAGCATGGATTGCGACAAAATCCTTTTGGCAGCCAACATCCTTCTGCAACAGTGCGAAACCATCAACAGTCTCTGTGAACTCTACTACGGCAAGAAAAGGAGGCACCCAAAAAATGTCTGGGTCCAAAGATGGTTAGCCAGAAGAGCACAGTACCAACTTTACGACAAGGTGATGGTGGAGCTCAGGAGCGAAGACACTCGTGCATTCCAGAATTGCATGAATATGCCTCCAGCCATGTTTGATGAAATTCTGCAGCGCCTGACACCCAGGTTGAGCAAGACAAAAACCAACTTCCCGCCCAGCCTGGAACCTGGGGTGGCACTCACTCTGTGCCACCTGGCCTCAGGGACCCCCTACAGGAGCATGCAGTACAGCTGGAGGGTGCCACCCAGCACCATCAGCTTTGTGGTCAGAGAAGTGGTGTGGACCATCCTCGAAGAATACAAGGAGGAACTCCTCCAGTGCCCCACCACTGAAGAAGGATGGAAGAAAGTTGCAGAGCAGTGGTATCAGAAGTGGAACTTACCCCACACCATTGGAGCCATCGATGGCAAGCACGTGGCCTGCAAGGTTCCAGCCAACTCGGGGTCCACTTATTTGAACTACAAGGGCTTCTTCAGCATCATCCCCTTCGCCAAGGTCGATGCTGACTACAAGTTCATGTACATCGATGTTTCAGGCAACGGCTCATCTTCCGATGCCCAGGTATACAACGACAGTCACCTCAAGGAGGGGCTGGAAAGCAACCTCATGGTGGGTTTCCCAGATCCAGAACCCCTGCCCAACGACACGCAAGATGTGCCCTACTTCATCGTGGGGGATGACGCCTTCTCCCTCTCAACCTACCTCATGAAGCCCTACACCTCCAAATACCTCACCTGTGAAGAGAGGATCTTCAACTACAGGCTGTCCAGGGAAAGGCGGGTGGTGGAGAACGCCTTTGGCATCCTGGCCAACAGGTTCCAGGTACTTCTCAACACCATGCAGCATCACCCAGAGACCGTGAGGAGGATCGTGGAAGCTTGCTGCATCCTGCACAATCTCATGCGCACCCGCTACCCAGTCTTGCAGAACAGGCTCGTGGACCTCAAGCAAGGCAATGGGGACATGGAGCCTGGGGAATGGAGGCAAGGGCGAAACCTGATCGACACTGAGGATGTGCAAGGGCCCAACAGAGCCTCACGTGAGGCGAAGAAGCAGCGCAACCTTCTGAAAGACTGGTGCAACTCCCCAGCTGGAGCGGTGGAGTGGCAAGACAGGATGGTAGATGCTGAATGGATGCTTCCTTCAGCCTGTCTCATCACACGGATGAGTTTGGGCCATGTATGTAAGGTTGGCCTATAATGAACAGGGCATTTAATAAAGAGTTGTGTTTATGTTGACATGTGTGGATCAATGCTTACATTGTAATTGATAAGGGCCATAGGGGTGGCAGCTGGGAGGGTGGACCAAACAGTCCCACTATGCTTGCACTGGAGATTTATCTATCCCACAGCTATCTTTACCCAAAGGTATCCCTGCCCATCCCACAGTTATCTTAACCCATCCCAAAGGTATCCCTGCCCATCCCACAGCTATCTTAACCCATCCCAAAGGTATCCCTGCCCATCCCACAGCTATCTTTACCCAAAGGTATCCCTGCCCATCCCACAGCTATCTTAACCCATCCCAAAGGTATCCCTGCCCATCCCACAGCTATCTTAACCCATTCCAAAGGTATCCCTTCCCATCCCACAGTTATCTTAACCCAAAGGTATCCCTGCCCATCCCACAGCTATCTTAACCCATCCCAAAGATATCCCTGCCCATCCCACAGCTATCTTAACCCAAAGGTATCCCTGTCCATCCCATAGCTATCTTAACCCATCCCAAAGGTATCCCTTCCCATCCCACAGCTATCTTAACCCATCCCACAGGTATCCCTTCCCATCCCACAGCTATCTTAACCCATCCCAAAGATATCCCTGCCCATCCCACAGCTATCTTAACCCAAAGGTATCCCTGCCCATCCTATAGCTATCTTAACCCATCCCAAAGGTATCCCTGCCCATCCCACAGCTATCTTAACCCATCCCACAGGTATTCCTGCCCATCCCACAGCTATCTTAACCCATCCCAAAGGTATCCCTGCCCATCCCACAGCTATCTCAACCCATCCCACAAGCATTCAAAGGCTAAACCATTTCTAAAAGTTTCCACCCAGACTTTTTAGAAAAAAAATAATGAAGCAAGCGTGTGAAACAAAGATAAACTTTATTAATAACAACCTGAAAAGTAAACATGAACCAAGTAAAGTGTCCAAATAAAGTCCATAAATATCCAGGCAGCCAGTCTCTGGTACTCCGCTTGGTCACTCAGAGGTGTGTGCCCAGTCTAATTTTTAGGGTGCAGGTGCTCTGGAGGTGGGTGCTGCTGCTGTGCTGGTCTGAAGTCTGCTGATGGAGTGCCTGGCCCTGAGAGGACAACAGGGGATGGTGTGTTCAGAAAGGTGTCGGACAGCTGGCTCATCCCCGCGATGCTGAGAGGTCCTTCCTCCATGCCATGGGGTGTCAGCCCCAGTACCGAGGACAGATGTACTGAGGCTGGGCTTGGCTGTGGGATGGAGGAAGGAGTAGTGTAGTGGGACTGCCTGCCGTGCAGTGAGCTGAGGAGTGGCGTGGCTGGCATTGATGTTGTCGGTGGCATCATTGGCGTGGGTGGCATCGGTGGCATCAGTGGAACAGCTGGCAACGGTGCTGCCCAATGACTCTGTGCCTGGCCTGGGAAGGGCTGCTGCCTGTGCTGCTGGACCTCCGGGTAGCTGTAGCCCTGGTAGGTGAGGGGCTGTTGGAAGCTTTGGTATGGGAGGGACATCACCTGGGGTGGAGGAGCAGACCTGGACTGGGTGGTAGCAGGTGTCTCTGGGTCTGGAGGGTTGTTAATCAGCGTGCAGATCCTCTCCTTCACCAGCTGGTACTGAGGATCCGGCATCTCCTTCAGGGTCTGGTTTAAATAATTGAGGAAGGGCTTGCGGTTGGAGCAGGAGGAGTCGATGGGGACTAGCTGAGAGAGGAGACCTATGCTGGTGCGGATGGTGTCCCTGATCTCCACCAGGACCTTGTGGCTCTCCCCCTCCTGCGGTCTGGCTCTCTGCCTTCCTGTGGAGGCGGCGGTGTGGGTAGATGGGACTTCTGCAGCAGTGGACTCGATGTTACCTTTCTCCCACCACACCAGGGAGTCCTCCTCACTCTCCACCAAGGTTTCAACACCTGCCCGGGGGTTTTCCGCTGTGGCATGCTCCACTGAAACCTGCCTGGAGACAGGGACTGACTCTCGGCTGGAAGAAGACTGGGTCGCAGCAGGCTGCCTGAGAGTGAGGGTAGAGAGATGGGCTCCTGGTGCTGCTCGGTGGCGGATCTCACCCTCCAGGAAGCTGCACCTGGCCATGACATAGTTCTCTCTGTCCGTCAGCTTGACCGCGGCCTGGCCAGATTTTTTGCGGTGCAGCTTCCCGTATCAGGTGTGCATATGTTTCCACCAGCCGAGTAGCACCTCCGAAGTGTAGCCCAGACTCTCCCTTCTCTCTCCAAGCAGCCTGCTTCCTTTTGGTGTCCCTGTACAGCCGGTGTCCCTTCTGCCACAGATAGTCCTTCTCTCTCAGCCACTCCAGCACCTCATCCTCGTGCGCCTCCTCAATAAAGTACTGCCTCCTCTCCCGTTGACGCGTCTGCCTCTTCCTCCCTCTGGCAGGGCCATATGGGCCCTCATCAGAGGGACTTCGAGGTTGTAGGGGCTGTTCCTCCACACCAACAGCAGCAGCAGCAGAATCATCATCATCAGAAACATCACTAGCAGGATCATAATCAGCATCATCATCATCAGCAGCAGCAGCAGCAGAATCACCAGCAGGATCAGAATCAGAAGCAGCAGCAGCAGCAGCAGCAGCAGCAGCAGCAGCAGCAGCAAGACCAGGATGAGCAGCAGCAGAGTAAGCACCAACAGCAGGACCAGCAAGACCAGGAGCACGAGCAGAACGAGCAGGACCAGCAAGACCAGGAGCATGAGCAGAACGAGCAGGACCAGCAGGACCAGGAGCAGCTTCAGCAGAGTGCACAGCAGCAGAATCACCACCGCCAGGAGCAGCTTCAGCAGAGTACGCAGCAGAAGCACCACTGCCAGGAGCAGCCACAGCAGAAGCTCCAGCAAGAGAAGAGCGAGCCCAAGCAGCAGAAGCCCCAGTAGAAGCAGAGTCACAGACATAGGGCGGGAGGGTGGCCCTGTCCCTCTTGCCAGGGATGGCGGCAGGTTGCTGAGCCTTTCATTTCTTCCCCATGGTTGTGGGGTTGCTGGCTGGCAGGAAGCCTGGCAGGAAGCCTGGCAGGAAGCCTGGCAGGAAGGCTGACAGGAAAGTAGGCACCAAGGCTGGCAGGCAGACTGGCTGGCAGGGAGGCTGGAAGTCAGGCTGGCAGCAATGCTGGCAGGGAGGCTGGAAGGCAGGCTGGCAGGGAGGCTGGCAGGCAGGCTGGCAAGGAGGCTGCCCAGGAGGCTGGAAGGCAGGCTGGCAGTAAGGCTGGAATGGAGGCTGGAAGGCAGGCTGGCAAGGAGGCTGCCCAGGAGGCTGGGAGGCAGGCTGGGAGGCAGGCTTGGAGGTAGGCTTGGAGGCAGGCATGCAGGCAGGGCAGGCAAAGAACTCAAAGTGTCAAGCAGCAGGTCTTCCCTCGGAATGCGAGCTGCTTCCCTTTATATCCAGGGGGCTTGCGCAATGCATCCCCCCCGCATGTGCAATTAACACGCGACATCCATTCCGCTTCCGCTGTGCATCCGCTAGGCTTCCGCTGTGCATCCGCTTCATCCGCTGTGCATCCATTCTGCATCTGTTTTTTCCATTCTGCGTCCGCTCTCCTGAGACCCCCCCGAAGCCCTACGAACACGCCATCCATTCTGCATCCACTGGACTTCCGTTCCGCATCCGCTTTGCATCCTCCCTGCGTCCTCCCCGCGTCCATTTCATCCGCTCCAATCATGCAAATTTTCACCCCTCTTGAGCGCGGATACAACAGAAGGAATATTTTTCCCTTCCGTTGTGTCCTCTTTACATCCGTTGGGCAGTGTGACACGGCCTTAATGTGGTATTTGCTTAACAACAATGGTATTCAACATTTTTTAACTGCTGAAAAAAAGCATAAAATTGGGCTGGTCATGTGATAAACCCATTTTAGAACCATTACAATTTATGATCACAATGGTCAAGCTTCTTTACAATTGTAACTTAAGAACTGCTTGTAAAATATTTGTCCATTAAGCACCTGTCTAATAAGCAATAGTACTTAGACTTATATAATGCTTCATAGTGCTTTACAGCACTCTCTTTCACTTGTTCCATAAAATTCCTGAAGCAGAGAAGCACACAAAAGATAAAGCCAGCTCTGAAAATTCCCCATGCTAGCTTTAAACAGAAAATAATACTACGAATAACTACATTAAGGGGAAAAAAACTTTTTCAAAGAATGTACATTACCTTCTGTGTATAAACAATGAGTCTGTATCAAGGTTTTGAACCAAAAATTGGTGATTTTTGAACTTTATTCAATGCTAATGTCTGTGCTATAGCAGGAGAATTTTAGTGTAGCTCAAAATCCAGAAATTGTAGTGGATTTTTTTTCTCATATCATAGAAACAACAGAACTGGAACAGGACCTATATTTCAAATTCATCCTGATGGCTAAAAAGAACGTGAATCTGTATTATAAGGTCATATTAACTACAGTAAGCAACAGTAAAACTCAGTAAAAACAGTAAAACTCATCAACAAGCAGCTTGCCTTCGGGTCCAAAGGCAGTAACTAGATTAAAATAATAAGATGAATTTCCCTGAGTCCAGAGAATATCTGAACTATCCCAAAAAACTAAAAGCTGGAAAAAGAACAGTGGGGGAAAAAAAAAGTTATAATGCTCTTCTGCTTCTGGGAGATTGTCTTAAATAAAAATAAGAACAGTTTTGAGAAAGAAAAACAATGTTTGCAAGGAGACAAAGAGTTGGTGGTAAGATAATTCAGTAAAAAGAAGGGCAAAACTATGAGTTTTTTTCTTTCTTTTTTCTCTATCTCATATTTTCTATATTTGTACTTGTTTGTTTTGTACACTTTACTACATTTACTACTACAGTGAACAATTCTAGTATAATATATAGTATTAATAAAAAGAGAGAAATGTAAAGTTTGCAACAAATTCATTTTGGATATTTATAACCACTTCTAAGACTTTTTTACCATGAAGAGATTTTTAGTTGATTCACCACCACTACTCACATACACACTCTATTCCTGGGACTTATTTCTCACTTTTTATTTCATATAAGATTTATGTAAACGTATTTTACAGTCCCCTTTCTTTTAAAGTATAATAGTGTGATTGAATTGACCACTTTAAGACATTTCATTCCCGCCTTTAAAAATCAATATTTTTCAGAGTCATAAATATGCTTTTTCAACAATCCATAGCATCTATTTTATTTCTCATTGTAATCATGCCTATGGGTGAAGATGAAGTACCCTTATTTTATTATTAAGAGCTAAGTAACCCTGAGCTAAAGGCTGCAATTCTTCATGTCACCACTGTGGAAGCAAATAAGATTTTCCATTTAGTTCCTTGTAACCTCATTTGTCAAGAAGTTTGTATTTTACGTTTATATAGATTTAAGGCAAAGAAAACTGGATAGTAATTTTTTTATCATGAATTAAATTCCTCCATTGAAAAGTGTAATAGATTATTAAGGCTATTGTAAAATGAGCTTTTTACAAGCTTAATGTAAAGATCTGTGATATTAATTTCACTGCTAAATTATCTTTTTTGATTCCAATGTATGGCTAATGCAAGTTAAGAGCTTTAATATGAATTGTGTCACTAGCTAATGAAATAAATTAGCTACATGGGAAAGAAAAACTGAACAACTTCCTCACACACCTCAACAGCCTACACCCCAAAATACAATTCACCATGGAAACAGAAGCCAACAATCAACTTCCCTTCCTAGATGTCTTAGTATACAAAAAATCCAATGGCTCCCTAGGACACACCATCTACCAGAAGAAAACACATACAAACCGCTATCTACATGCACTCTCA
>BLBF01000007.1:46523954-46534288 GCA_015471245.1 Laticauda colubrina | reverse complement strand
CAGACACAGACACAGACACAGACACAGACACAGACACAGACACAGACACAGACACACACACACACACACACACACACACACACACATATATATATATATATATATATACACACACACACACACACACATACATACATACACACACACACATGTACATACACATACATACAGTTTAAACTGGCAGAAATGTGGGGCTGTTTTGATAATTTAGGGACAGTCTTCAGAGAATCGAGAATAACTTTGTTCTCCAATATTTGAGTCCCAGAGCCCATTCTGTGATGATTAAGATCAAAAGGATCATGTTGTCTTTTCCCTCTCCCCAGTCCTTCAGTTTTCATTTTTGCAACAACATACCAGTTAATCCCATAGACTAGATTTCACAAAAGATTGACTGGGTGAATATCGGTGGAGATTCTCCGTCATCCAGGTCATAGTTGTCTCAAAGCTGCTTTTTTCCCCCTCCCCCTTAGGAAGATGTTTCTTCCTGAAAAAAACAGACCAGTTGCCTTTTGAAAAGACACTTTTGAGTTGACTGGATGAACTCTCTCTCACTTCTGCTAATCAATCCAATTATGTCTATTTAATTTCCCCCATGTTTCATTATTTGTACCTGTTTCCAAGCTATGTCTCAACTGTTTTTTATTGTCATATCAAAATTATTTGAAGTGGATGGAGGGAGCTTAGTTACAGGGATGCTGTTTAAAACTGAGCCCCAAACAAGAATTTACACCATAAATTTAACACTCAGGCAGTATGTTATGTCGTATAGTAGGATGTTTTTTTCCCCCTTCCTGATCTTAACTGTGCTTCTGAGAAGTGTTGAGAAACGTGGGATAAAATGAATTTCCATGAGGTAAAATATCCAGTTGAAATATTGGCATCAAGACAACTTGATATTGATGAATAAGAAAAAAAATCCCAAAATGCAATTATTATAGATTAAAACTGACTCCACAACTTTAGAGTGAAGTTAGTTAAACATATTATTTTAATTCTTGCTACATAACAATTTTTCTCAGATTCTCACCTGCTCTTCCCATTCTGATATTCTGAGAATGGAATACTTATGTTTTCTTTCTCATCAATGGAAGCTGCTATAAACTGTATATAACCAACATTCAATATGTCATGAATCATTTCCCTCGGTTACTTATTCTTTAATGGGGCTATACATCTATATCAAATGTGCTTAAAAGGCTAAACCATTTGTTTAAAATTCTAGCTGTTGGTGGCAATAATGCAAGGATGGGATATAGAACAGCTAAGGAAAAGCACAAAATATATAGCTTCTAGATTTGGAATAAAAATATAGGTGTCCACTGTACGTTTCCACGTTCAGAACTATAGAGAGAGTGATTCTGCAGGCAAACTATAAAGCCCATGTCACACTGCCCAATGGATGCAAAAAGGACCCAACGGACGAGCAAAATGTTACATCCATTGTTATCTGCTCTCAAAAGGGGCCTGTCCCGAAGCCACTTTAAATGGAGTAAATCCAGTACTGCTGTGTATGGAGTTGTTATATGCCACTTTGGCAAATGGTAGTAATTCAGACCAGTTATCTTGTTGATAATTTATGTAACATCTGAGATATTGTTCTAACACTGCGTTAGTCCTCTCACAGGCCCCATTGGTTTGGGGGTGATGGGCGGAGCTTAGCCCCTGGGAGGAGCCTATTAACTTCAAGAACTCTTTCCAAAAATTTGAGGTAAATTGGACCCCTCTGTCAGAGATTATGCATTCCGGGATGCCATGTAACCTATAGATATGTGATATAAATAGTTTAGCCAGCGTCTTAGCAGAGGGAATCTTGGAACAAGGTATGCAATGTACTCGTTTGGAAAACAAATCAGTCACTACCCAGATGACTGTGTTTCCACCACTTTCGGGTAATTCTACTATAAAGTCCATAGAGATTTCCTTCCAGGAAGCTGTTGGTCTAGCTACATTTTGTAACAATCCTACTGGCTTACCAAGGGGTCTCTTTGCCGAAGCACAAATTGGACAGCTAGATACATAAGCTTCAATGTCCTTCTTTAAAGTAGGCCACCAGAATTGCCGCTTAAACAGATGTAAGGTCTTCACAAATCCGAAATGGCCAGCTGCTTTAGAATCATGAGCCTGTTGTAGTATTCGGCTCCTCAGTACTTGTGGCACATACAACTTGGCCCCCACCCAAGCCAAACCATCTCTAATTGGATAGTCACTTGAATGAGCCAGGAACCATTCGTCCAGTTTTAAAGCTTCTTTTAATTGTTCAGTGAGGTCATTCGATAAAACCACTTCTTGGTTCTTCCTTTGGGCTCTGGTGACCACTGGGGCAGCTAGGTGTTTGGCTGAGACAATTGGGCTTATCACCTCCTGTCACATACTATTATATTGAGGTAGTCTAGAGAGAGCATCTGCCATGAAGTTCTTCCCGCCTGGAATGTACTTCAATGAGAAATTGAATCGCTTGAAGTACTGGGCCCAGCAAACTTGTTTAGGGGACAGCTTCTGGGGTGTTTTTAAGGCTTCCAGATTCTTATGATCAGTCCATACCTCAAACGGGTGTTTTGCTCCTTCCAGGAAATGTCTCCAGGTCAGCAAGGCCCAACGAACTACAAAAGCTTCTTTCTCCCAGACGGCCCATCTTCTCTCTGTTTCAGACAGCTTACGGGAGGTATACGCACAAGGCTGTAAGGTCCCTTTCTCGTTGATTTGAAGTAATACCGCTCCAATAGCCACATCACTTGCATCGGCTTGAATCACGAAAAGAGTGTCCATATCCGGATGTTTCAGCACTGGTTCTGCAGCAAACAGTCATTTTAGCTTTTCAAAAGCGGCTTGGCACTCCATGGACCACTCCAGTGGCTTTCCTGGCCTTGGCTTCACCTCCCCTTTTGTTTTCAAGAGATTTGTGATGGGCATTGCTATCTTAGCAAACGTCAGGATGAATTGCCGATAAAAATTTGCAAATCCCAAAAAGCTTTGAAGTTGTTTTCTGGTGCGTGGCGGAGCCCACTCCAGAACGGCACGCACCTTCTCTGGATCCATCTCTATGCCTTCGGATGAAATGCGATATCCCAAATAGTCAATTTTGTCTTGGTGGAATTCACACTTTGACAATTTAGCATACAACTTAGCGGCACACAGTTTCTGTAAAACCGACCGCACTAACTTCACATGTTCATCCAGGGTCTCTGTGTAGATAAGGATATCATCAAGATAAACCAAAAACCCCCTGTATAAATGTTCATGTAACACTTGATTGATCATTTGCATGAATACAGCTGGGGCCCCTTGTAAACCAAAAGGAAGAATGTTGAATTGGAAGCAACCCATCGGGCAGTTAAAAGCGGTCTTCCACTCATCCCCTTCCTTAATTCGAATTTGGTAGTATGCTTCTCTCAAATCCAACTTCGTGAAGATCTTTCCCTTTGCTAAATGGGCCAACATGTCCTTCATCAAAGGAAGGGGGTACACGTTTTCCACAGAAATAGCGTTCAAATTTCTGTAATCCACCACCAAGCATTTGGAACCATCTTTCTTTTCACGAAACAACACTGGGGCCACTACCCGGGGTCTAGCAGGTTGAATGAAACCACGTTCCAAATTTTTATCAATAAACAATCTTAGTTCTTCCAATTCCCGTGGGGTCATTGAGTACAACTTTGGTTTCGGGAGCTTCACCCCAGGAAAAATCTCAATAGCACAGTCTGTTGGCCAGTGAGGCAGAAGCTCATCCGAGGCCTTCTCACTGAACACTTCTTTTAAATCCCAATACTCTTTGGGAATTTTCTCCTCATCTTTCACGGGCTCAGTACCTGTGGAAGCTATTTCAATTAGACCCCCAGGTTTCAGCTGAGATCTGGCCCCTTCTCCCGGTCGCTGCTTTGTGTGTATGCGCAACAACCCCTTTCTCCAGTTAACCTGGGGGTTCCATTTCTAGCCTCGGAAATGGCCTGCTAACTGTCTAAATTCTTGGGTGTAATCAGCCACAGTCCTCCCCCCCGTTTTATGGTTTTCATCCTAATTCGGGCCTTGCGCTCCGCCAGTGGGTCCTCAAGCCTAGCCTGCAGTGCAGCCATAAATAGGTTAAAATTCAGCAACTGAGGAGCATTATCATTATGCAAAGTCACCATCCACTCTGCCGCTATTCCCTCCAGAGCCCTGGTAACACACCTCACTTTGGCTGCTTCTGAGGGGAAATCCTCCCCACACTCCTCCATATGGCTCCAAACTTGAGCTAGGAAAAATCCCAAGGCTTTGGGATCCCCTCCATATTTTACTTCTAACGGAGGCAGCCTAGGAGCTCTATGCCTTCTAGGAATCACACCTCCCACTGAAGGCCCCGGGGCTGCTGCTGGATCGGGTTGATTTATGGGAGAGGGAGCTGCTCTACTTCTTCTGGCTGGGGCTACTTCCCCTCCCCCTTCATACCTTTGTGGAGCTTGAGGTTGTTCAAAGGCTTCATTCAGGAGTTTCCTGGCTTGATCCAGCAAGAGTTCCCTCTTTTCCTTCTCTTGCCAAGGCTCCTCTTTTCCACGCCGACGGGTAGTTGTGACCCCGGGGGGGGGGATCCTTCTCAGATCTTTCCAACCAACTCCCACCGACCATCTAGGTTTCACAGCTGGATCCTCTTCCAGAATGAGCTCTGCTAGCGATTGGGCTTCCTGAACCAGCAAAGAATCTTGGCCTCCAATGGCTCCCAGATCCTCCTGGTCACTATTTGAAGATGACATGATGTCCAGGCCCCCTCAGAAGAAAATTGGGTATTCTCTCCGGGTGGGCAGGTGGAAGAGATTCAGAATAATGTCAGGTGGAGCTCCATTCAAAATCCAGGAAAGAAATACTTAGACTCTTTAGTTTAGAGAAAAGATATCTTTTACTGAAAGTGAAGTGGTAGCAACCAAAGAATTCTGAATCTGAGAAATTAGGCGCGCAATGCACATATAGAAACTGATGGAAATGTTCCCACCCCCAATAGTTCAAATGACACTTCTAATTAGAAGTTGTGGATATGATCATGTGGCGTCTTCAGGTGATGATGAGGCCTCTGTCCGTTGACCTTGGCATATTTTGATAACGGGTTGCAGTTGCGCAGAGAGAAGAAAGCTAAGCGAGAAATAGAAACCTAACTCTATTTTATGCTCCCCCCTCCCATTTATACAACAGACGAATGTAACACCTCCAGCTCACTTCCCAAACTTATTCCTACCTCCCCTCCCCCCCCCATTACTTATGGCAGTCGAAAAGATGCAAAGCAATAGAAGAAGATCTTGAAGGCTGACAGCAAGCCTCAGCCATCTGCTGCCAGACCTTGCAAGAGGGACAGGGCTACCATCCCACCCCCTGGCCCTCATTCTGGTTCTGCTGGGGCTTCTGCAGCACGGGCTCGATCTTCTGGGGCTGGGGCTTCTGCTGCTTCTGCTTCTGGAGGAGCTGATGCAAAGCACTCCAGCACCAGCCACCTCCACAGCACCTGGATCCTTCACCCATGAGACTGAGCGACCAAGAGGAGTGCCAGAGACTCATTTTTGTTTTATAGCTTGTTGTTAATAAAGTCTATTTTTGATTCACACACTTGCTTCATTTCTTTTTTTTAATAAAGTCTTGGTGGAAACCTTTAGAAATGGTTTAAGCCTTTGCATGCTTGTGGGATGTGTAAAGATAGCTTTGGATGGGTTAGAATAGATGTGGGATGGGTAATAGCTGTGGGATGGGTTAGGATAGCAGTGGGATAGATAAACCTCTAGTGCAAGCATAGTGGGACTGTATGGTCCACCCTTCCAGGTGCCACACCTATGGCCCTTTATTATCAATTATAATGTAATAATTATCCACACATGTCAGCATAAACATAACTCTTTATTAAACGCCCTGTTCATTGTAGGCCAACCAAACATACATGTCCCAATCTCATCCGTGTGATGAAACAGGCTGAAGGAAGCATCCATTAAGCATCTACCATCCTGTCTTGCCACTCCCCTGCTCCAGCTGGGGAGTTGCACCTGTGTTTCAGGAGGTTGCGCTGCTACTTCGCCTCACGTGACGCTCTGTTGGGGCCTTGCACATCCTCAGTGTCGATCAGGTTTCGCCCTTGCCTCCATTCCCAAGGCTCCATGTCCCCATGGCCTTGCTGGAGGCAATGGGTTAAGATAGCAGTGGGATGGGCAGGGATACCGTTGGGATGGGTTAAGATACCTGTGAGATGGACAGGGATACCTTTGGGATGGGTAATAGCTGTGAGATAGATAAACCTCCAGTGCAGATATAGTGGGTCTGTATGGTCCACCATCCCAGGTGCCACACCTTTGGCCCTTTATTATCAATAACAATTTAATAATTCATCCACACATGTTAACATAAACACAACTCTTTATTAAATGCCCTGTTCATTGTAGGCCAACCAAACATACATGGCACAATCTTATCCGTGTGATGAGACAGGCTGAAGGAAGCATCCATTAATTATCTATCATCCTGTCGTGCCACTCCACTGCTCCAGCAGGGGAGTTGCACCAGTGTTTCAGGAGGTTGCGCTGCTTTTTCGCCTCACGTGAGGCTCTGTTGGGGCCTTGCACATCCTCAGTGTCGATCAGGTTTCGCCCTTGCCTCCATTCCCCAGGCTCCATGTCCCCATTGCCTTGTTGGAGGTCCAAGAGCCTGTTCTGCAAGACTGGGTAGCGGGTGCGCATGAGATTGTGCAGAATGCAGCAAGCTTCCACGATTCTCCTCATGGTCTCTGGGCTATGCTGCATGGTGGTGAGAAGTACCTGGAACCTGTTGGCCAGGATGCCAAAGGCGTTCACCACCCGTCTTGCCCTGGACAGCCTGTAGTTGAAGATCTTCTCTTCACTGGTGAGGAGTCTGGAAGTGTAGGGCTTCATGAAGTAGGTTGTGAGGGAGAAGTCGTCATCCCCCACGATGAAGTAGGGCACATCTTGCTTGTCGTTGGGCAGCGGGTCTGTATCTGGGAAGCCCACCATGAGGTTGCCTTCCAGCCCCTCCTTGAGGTCACTGGCATTGTATACCTGGGCATCTGAAGATGACCCGTTGCCTGAAGCATCGATGTACATGAACTTGTAGTCTGCATCGAACATGGCAAAGAGGATGATGCTGAAGAAGCCCTTGTAGTTGTGATAAGTGGACCCCGACTTGGCTGGAGCTTTGCAGGCCACGTGCTTGCCATCTATGGCTCCAACTGTGTGGGGGAAGTTCTACTTCTGATACCACTGCTCTGCAACTTTCTTCCATCCTTCTTCAGTGGAGGGGTACTGGAGGAGCTCCTCCTTGTATTCTTCGATGATGGCCTACACTACTTCTCTGACCACAATGCTGATGGTGTTGGGTGGCACCCTCCAGCCATACTGCATGCTTCTGTAAGTGGTCCCGGAGGCCAGGTGGCATAGAGTGAGTGCCACCTTGAGCCCAGGTTCCAAGCTGGGCCGGAAGTTGGTATTTGCCTTGGTCAACCTGGGTGTCAGCCTCTGCACAAGTTCGTCAAACATGGCTGGAGGCATCCTCATGAAGTTCTGGAATGCCCGAGTGTCTTCGCTCCTGAGCTCCACCATCAGCTTGTTGTACAGTTCGTCCTCTGCTCTTCTGGTGAACCATCTTTGGACCCAGACTTTTTTTGGGTGCCTCCTTTTCTTCCCATAGTAGAGTTCACAGAGCCTGTAGATGGTTTCGCACTGTTGCAGAAGGATGGTGGCTGCCGAAAGGACTTTGTCACAATCCACGATGGACATGACTGGATGCTGTGGAAGAGGAAGAGCCAGATGAAGGCTGCAGAGGTCTGCACCACTGGGTTGCTGTTCTGAAAGTGTGATGCAGATGAGTTGCTCCCCCTTTTTATAGGAAATATAGGTTTTCCACTAGGCATCCTCTAGGCATCCTCTAGGCATCCTCTAGACATCCTTAATATCTGAGATAGGTCCCCTCTGCGAACGTTTTTTCCGTTTTAAATGCTTTGTTTCTGTGCTGCATCCGTTCTGCATCTGTTCTGCATCCATTCTGCGTCCGTTCTTCTTCCTCTCTGCATCTGAGTGGATGCGAGTTGGCCGATGCATAGCAGATGCCTAGCGGATATAGCGGATGCGTAACGGATGCGTAACAGATGCATAGCGGATGCGTAGCGGATGCAGAATGGACGAACTGGATACATTTTCCGCGCAAAAGTTTTGGGCAGCCCAAAACGTTTGGAGCAGATGAAACGTCCATAAACGGATGCTGGACGGATAGAGAGGAAGCAAAACGGAGGCAGTGAGTACATCGCGTTTTCCAACGGATGGCAAGCTTTTTTGTCCGTTTTACATCCTCTTTGCATCCGTTGGTTCAGTGTGACATGGGTTTAGTTTTATCAAGATAATCTTCTATAACCCATCTCCTCAGGTTGTACAGCACATTTGCTGTATTCTCTAGTTCCTTCACTGGTGCTGCAGGTTTGAAGAGTAGGGATCTTGATGCTTTATTTGGAGTCTTCTTTCTGGGTGATCTGAATTCTGTTTCTCACTCACAGGGCAGTTGTATCTCTTTGGATAAATATTAATTATGTTTTGAAAACATAACATACAATAGCTTCATAAACATGACTGTCTAGGAGAACTAATTTTTTGGGAAAGAATCCCATGGACCAGGTTCACATCCCAAACCAAGAAAATATCTTGGTTCCCAGGAAACCATCCTAATGATTGGGTGCAGCAACTAACAGCAGAAGGGTCACACAAGCATTTAATTGGATGATCTGTAAGTGGCAGTGACAAGTTCTATCCACTGCTCTATAATACTGGTGGTTACCTGGGTTTTTGTGGCCCAGATTTGGTAACTTTACCTTAGGGGCTCTTAATAATGCTGGATTTTCTGTTCTTTATCAAATTAGAATGGGAGATAGTGAAAGAAACCAGTGTCCACTTGACTCTCTCTCACTTTCCCTGTCTCTCTCTCACACACACATAACAGGCCTTATCAACTTATCTATATTTACTTTATTTATTTATATTTGATTTGTCAATCACTTACAAGATAATAGGTATAAGTACAAATATGAGTAAGAATACAGGAAATAGATATAAATAAATGGGGATAATAGGACAGGGACAGTAGGCATGATGATGCACTTATGCACATCCCTTACAGACCTCTGAGGAATGGGGTGAGGTCAATAGTGGTAAGTTTGAGGTTAAAGGAGTGGGGGTTAGAGGATGTAATAACAGAGTCATTCTGTGCATTCCAGGCATTGACCACTCTGTTCCTGAAGTCATACTTTCTGCAATTGAGTTTGAAGCAGTTTACACTGAATTTGTATTCTGTTGTGTGCTCGTGTATTGTTGTGATTGAAGCTGAAGTAGTCATTGACTGGTAGGACATTGTAGCAGATAATTGTGTGTGCTACGCTTAAGTCTAATCATAGGCAGAGTAGTTCAAGCTTGTCCAAGCCCCAAATCTCAAGCCTAGTGATATAGGGTATTTTGTTGCGAGCAGAGGAGTGTAGTATTCTTCTTGTGAAATGGACTCGCTCGATTGTATTAATGTCTGATGTGCAATGTGGATGCTAGATTGATGATCTGTATTCAAGTATTGGTCTGGAAAAAGTTTTGTATGCTCTAGTTCGCAATTTGATATTTATGGAAGAGAAACTTTGTAAGATTAGATTTACAATTCTTAATGCCTTTTTGGCAATGCTGTTACAGTGAGTTCTGGTGCTTAGGTCATTTGATATGAGAACTCCAAGGTCCTTGACAAAGTGAGGATCATCAAGATCTTAAGCCCATGTCACACTGCCCAACGGATGCAAAAAGGACACAGCGGACGAGCAAAATGTTCCATCCGTTGTTATCCGCTCTCAAAAGGGGCAAAAATTTGCATAACCAGAGCAGATAACACAGACGCGGGGAGGACGCAGGGCGGATGCAAAGCGGATGCAGAATGGAAGCGGATGAGAGCGGATGGCACGTCCGTGAGGCTTCCGGGGGGCTGCAGAAAAGCAGACACGGAACGGATACAGCGGATGCACAGCGGACGCCGAACGGATGAAGCGGATGCAAAGCGGATGTACGGCAGAAGCCTAATGGATGCTTGGCGTTAATTGCACATGTGGGGAGGATGCATTGCGTCAGCCCCGTGGATATAACGGAAGCAGCTCGGAAGCAGGTCGCCATTCAGAGGAAAGACCTGCTGCCGGACAGATTGGTTGCCTTGCCTGCCCTGCCTGCATGTCTGCCTGCAAGCCTTGCTGCCAGCCTTGCTACCAGCCTTGCTGCCAGCCTTCCTGCCAGCCTTGCTGCCAGCCTTGCTGCCAGCCTCCCTGCCAGCCTTGCTGCCAGCCTGCCTGCAAGCCTTGCTACCAGCCA
>BLBF01000007.1:46485908-46523944 GCA_015471245.1 Laticauda colubrina | reverse complement strand
CCTGCCAGCCTTGCTGCCAGCCTGCCTGCAAGCCTTGCTACCAGCCAGTCTGCCTGCCAGCCTTGCTGCCTGCCTCCCTGCCAGCCTTGGTGCCTGCCTCCCTGCCAGACTTCTTTGGTGCAAGCCTCCCTGCCAACCATCCTGCCAGCCTTGGTTCCTGCCAGCCTCCCTGCCAGCCAGCAACCCCACAACCATGTTGAAGCACAGAAAGCCTCAGCCATCTGCTGCCAGCCCTTGCAAGAGGGACAGGGCTACTATCCCGCTCCCTGGCCCTCACTCTGGTTCTGCTGGGTCTTTTGCAGCACGGGCTCGCTCTTCTGGGGCTGGGGCTTCTGCTGCTTCTGCTTCTGGAGGAGCTGATGAAAAGCACTCCAGCACTAGCCACCTCCACAGCACCTGCACCCTTCACCCCTGAGACTGAGCGACCAAGAGGAGTGCCAGAGACTAATTTTTGTCTTATAGCTTGTTGTTAATAAAGTCTATTTTTGATTCACACACTTGCTTCATTTCTTTTTTTTAATAAAGTCATGGTGGAAACTTTTAGAAATGGTTTAAGCCTTTGCATGCTTGTGGGATGGGTTGAGATAGCTGTGGGATGGGTTGAGGTAGCTGTGGGATGGGCAGGGATACCTGTGGGATGGGTAATAGCTGTGGGATAGATATACCTCCAGTGCAAGCATAGTGGGACTGTATGGTCCACCCTCCCAGGTGCCACACCTATGGCCTTTTATTATCAATAATAATGTAATAATTATCCACACATGTCAACACAAACACAACTCTTTATTAAACGCCCTGTTCATTGTAGGCCAACCAAACATACATGGCCCAATCTCATCCGTGTGATGAGACAGGCTGAAGGAAGCATCCATTAAGCATCTACCATCCTGTCTTGCCACTCCACTGCTCCAGCTGGGGAGTTGCAACATTGTCTCAGGAGGTTTTGCTGCTTCTTCGCTTCATGTGAGGCTCTGTTGGGGCCTTGCACATCCTGTGTGTTGATCAGGTTTCGCCCTTGCCTCCATTCCCCAGGCTCCATGTCCCCATTTCCTTGTTGGAGGTCCACGAGCCTGTTCTGCAACACTGGATAGTGGATGCACATGAGATTGTGCAGGATGAAGCAAGCTTCCACGATTCTCCTCACGGTCTCTGGGCAATGCTGCATGGTGGTGAGAAGTACCTGGAACCTGTTGGCCAGGATGCCCAAGGCGTTCTCTACCACCCGCCTTGCCCTGGACAGCCTGTAGTTGAATATCCTCTCTTCACGGGTGAGGAGTCTGGAAGTGTAGGGCTTCATGAGGTAGGTTGTGATGGAGAAGGTGTCACCCCCCATGATGAAGTAGGGCACATCTTGTGTGTCGTTGGGCAGGGGTTCTGGATCTGTGAAGCCCACGATGAGTTTGCCTTCCAGCTCCTCCTTGAGGTGACTGGCGTTGTATACCTGGGCATCTGAAGATGAGCCGTTGCCTGAAGCATCGATGTACATGAACTTGTAGTCAGCATCGACCGTGGCGAAGAGGATGTTGCTGAAGAAGCCATTGGAGTTCAAATAAGTGGACCCCGACTGGGCTGGAGATTTGCAGACCACGTGCTTTCCATCTATGGCTCCAACGGTGTGTGGTAAGTTCCACTTCTGATACCACTGCTTTTCAACTTTCTTCCATCCTTCTTCAGTGGAGGGGTACTGAAGGAGATCCTCCTTGTATTCTTCGATGATGGCCTGCACCACTTCTCTGACCACAATGCTGATGGTGTTGGATGGCTCCCTCCAGCCGTACTGCATGCTCCTGTAGGTGGTCCCTGAGGCCAGGTGGCTGGAGGCATCCTCATGAAGTTCTGGAACGCCCGAGTGTCTTCGTTCCTGAGCTCCACCATCAGCTTGTTGTACAGTCCGTCCTCTGCTCTTCTGGCGAACCATCTTCAGATCCAGACTCTTTTTGGGTGACTCCTTTTCTTCTCGCAGTAGAGTTCACAGAGCCTGCAGATGGCTTCGCACTGTTGCAGAAGGATGGTGGCTGCCGAAAGCACTTTGTTACAATCCACGGTGGACATGACTGGATGCTGTAGAAGAGGAAGAGCCAGAGAAGGCTGCATAGGTCTGCACCGCTGGGCTGCTGTTCTGAAAGTGTGATGCAGATGAGTTGCTCCCCCTTTTTATAGGCAGTATAGGTTTTCCGCTAGGCATCCTCTAGGCATCCTCTGGTCATCCTCTAGACATCCTTAATATCCAAGATAGGTCCCCTCTTCAAACGTTTTTTCCATTTTAAACGCTTTGTTTCCATTCTGCATCCGCTAGGCATCCGTTCTGCATCCGTTCCGCTTCCTCCCTGCGTCTGGGCAGGTGCGAGTTGCACGGATGCATAGCGGATGCCTTGCGGTTATAGCAGATGCATAACGGATGTGTAACAGATGCCTAGCGGATGCGTAGCGGATGCAGAACTGACAAACTGGATACATTTTCCATGCAAAAGTTTTGAGCAGCCCAAAACCTTTGGAGCGGATGAAACGTCCATAAATGGATGCTGGACGGATAGAGAGGAAGCCAAATGGAGGCAGTGAGTACATCGCGTTTTCGAACTGATGGCAAGGTTTTTTGTCCGTTTTATATCCTCTTTGCATCTGTTGGTTCAGTGTGACATGGGCTTTATCCACCTAGTTTGTATTTAGCATACTGATTTTTTTTTACAGAGCATTGTAAGGGTTTGGAATAAAAATATAGGTGTCCATTTTAAATTTCCATGTTCACATAGGACAGAGCATTTGTTAGTCAAGATTTGGAGTTGCCAAATGTTTGACCATTCAGACACATAATCAAGGTCTCTTTGAAGGATAGTAGCATTGTCGGTAGTGTTGAATAGTTTTACGTTATCTACAAAGAGGACACAGTTGCTTATAAGGTGATCACAAAGGTCATTTATAAAAAGTATAAAGAAGGTGGGTGCCTTGGGGGACACCGCTGTTAACTGGAGCAAGCTTTGATATAGTGCTCCCTATTTTTGCTATGTGTTGCCTGTTTAACAGAAATACAGTAATCCACTTATGAAGGGATCTAGAAACACCATAAGAGTTTAAGTTTTAACAGTAGTTTTTCATGTACCACTGAATCAAAGGCTTTGCAGAAATCTATGTAAATTGCGTGTATAGCTTTACCCTGATCAAATAGAGTAGTCCATATGTTTTTGCAGTGTAGGAGTTGAATATTGCAGGACAATTTTTTTTCCTGATTTGTATTTGTATCTACTTGTATTGCCTTTTCAATTTGCACTTCAATATTTAAGTGTTCAGAATACACTTCCTTCCAGCAGTGTATAGAATGTTGATCCTTTGAAAACTGATAAATTTGGGGAGGTGGGAGAAATTACTCCAAAGGAGTAATTACTGTGAATGACACATAATTAATGCATAGGAAAACTATGTGAACAAATAGAAACTGAGTATTAGTACTTCTCACTGTCATGAAATAATGGACTGTCTTGATAAAGACTGTAAACACAATGTGACATAATAGGACAATAAATAGGAGATGCTGTCAGGACATCAGCTCAGGAAGAAACTCTGCCTGTATGGTTCTTCCTAACAGGAGTCTAATCCAGTCAAACCTCTATTCTCCAGTCTGAGACTGAAGCCAATAACAACAGTGATCGAGGTTCACATGATCCATGTATTTCAATTGGCTCTGACAACTACATATTGTGTGAGATTGCTGTATACTAAGGTTCAGTTCACACAAAATGAAAGTCCTGCATCAATTCACATCAAATAAATGTCCCATGAAAATATCCATGTACTGCTTGTCTACATCAAAACTTGCATCAAGTACAGCCAGAAGTAATTCAAGAGATATATAATATTATGGGAGGCCCCGGGTGTCAGTGTATTACCCAGCATTTTATAACATAACACAGTGTGACACTGGTGAGTACTGGGAGGTGATATTATTGTTTCCCAACAGCACTATAATATCACAATTCTGAGTAGCCATTAGAGTAAAATGTATGGTATGCTTAGCTGTGTATCCTAGCTAGAAATTTTAAGTAGCTATTTCAGTCATTTTAAACAGTGGTATTATATTCTGCATCTCTTAATTGTCTCTTGATAGACACTGTATATTAGCACCCCACTGAGATTTCCAGCTTTTTGATAGACTTGCTTATGGAAGATTCTATTAAGCAAAGATAGGTTAGGTTGTTTTTTCTATAAATGAATCAATGATTTTCTTTTATAAATATATGGGAGTGGAGAAAACTTATAATTGAAATATGGCTTTTTCTTATTCCAACTACTTTGAGGTGGGTGGGTGGGAATCCATGTTATCTCATCTCAGTACTAAATAATTCAAAGTAGTGCTCTATATTAAATATTTAATCTATTCCAAATTATAGAACACCAATACCTATCAATTAAATCCACACATTTTCCAGGACCACTTTTATTAAAAGAAATTAAATATTGAACCAGATTTAATAATTAAAGTAAATTGCCTATTGTATCAATTTAACACAATTGGTGCACAAATATGTAAAGAACAAAAGACAAAAGCTTTATACAGGCACAAAAAATACACAGCACAAAAATTCTTACTGCAGATTATAAGTATTTTCTGAACTGAACTGAACTGAAATGTAATGGCGAAGTGTAAGATTAGTTGTATATTTTCACTTCATTCCATCAGTAATCCATTATAGTAAACCTGCAATGCACTGGCATTATCCTTTCACTCATGAAATCTTCTAAAGGGGAATCAGCCCAATTAATCAAACCTGATCAATACTAAAATATATATTCAGGATCAGGCCTGGCGAATATTTAGACATTTGAGTACCATTTCAGGCTGTAGGTTGGATTGGAAAACTTTTTAAAAAGGGAGGAGGAAAGATCTTAGAGGAAATCAAGGTAAATTATTCCCATACTCCTGCTATGAATCCATGTGGTCACTAGGGCTCAAGTTTATTTGTTTGTTTTACAAAAGTAGAAATTGACATTTGAGTATGTGAAAATCATTAAACCAAGATTATATTTAATTTGATTAATCATCCCAGGATAAAATCAAATTTTTAAGTTCATTTTTTATATATTGCATGTAAAGACTGTAGATAATACAATATGATTCACATTGTACTTCACCTAGACTTCTATATGTCACTATAATCATTAGAGTTTTTTGATATCAGTGCAACATGTTGAGAATTCAGAAATGTTCCTTTCTTTGATTGTTAAAATATTTCTGTTTTAGTTTTTCTATGTTTTCAAATAATTTATATCACAGAAGGGGGAAAAATGCTCGGGAGGCAAGATGTAAAACATATGTGAAATCAGGAATGGGATAACATTTGGAAGCAACTCAAACTATTCTCTAATTCACTGAGTTAGAAGTACATAATAATGAGACTTGTGAGATTCTGTTATTATAGCCAATCTCAGTAAAAAGTAGTTTAGTCTACTTGAAAAAATGTTTTCTGGAGTTAGCAGAGATGGCTACATTGATTGCTTTGGTTAAAAAAAGAACACGATTAATTTTGTTTCTATTTGGAAACTGCTGTTTGAGTTGAGGTGGAAAAAGTGAAACTTTGTTTTGGGGTTTTGCTGATTAGATAGGTTTGTTGTTATAGAAATGGCTAGAATATATTATAATATAAAGGTTAAAAATTGAGGTTTTATGTTACTGCCTTATTTTGTTGTACCAAAAGGAGTCGGAAGTTAATGCCTTTCTATTTCTTTTTCCCTTTACCCTACACTTGTTTCTCTTCCGTTTTCCCCCATTATCTTCAT
This sequence comes from Laticauda colubrina, assembly GCA_015471245.1. Classification (NCBI taxonomy): domain Eukaryota; kingdom Metazoa; phylum Chordata; class Lepidosauria; order Squamata; family Elapidae; genus Laticauda; species Laticauda colubrina. The sequence goes on along the minus strand of BLBF01000007.1, from coordinate 46,518,175 downwards.
TTTTCTTTGTATTTCTGTATTTTATATTTTGCTAAACTAAGAAAAAAAATCTAAATTCTATTTCAGAAAATGTTTTCTTGGACTGATCTTATCTAGTGGAAATGACACATGGAGAACATTCTGAGACAAATTCTGCTTTGAGATATTATGAGTCTAAACAGGCATGAATAGTAACATAAAAAGAATAGCCAAAAGTCTGAGAAAAGAAATATATGTGACATCAAGAACAAAGAATGGACTTTCCTGCTCTCTTCAGAAGAAAGTACCTCCATTGAGGCACTGTTAGACGAAAAGGTAAGTACAATCATACTACTAGAAACACTGATGGTCAATGTAATTCATAATTCAATGTAGTTCATAATTCATAATTCATTCCTCTCCACTACCAGTCCCTTAATATAATGGATCCCTTCTCTACATCTTCTTTTAAAGACCCCATAATCCCTTCTGGAATAGAGTCTGGGCAACTGTATGGAGCTGAGTGTTTATTGAGCTGAATGGGACCCCCTTCCTGTTGCCAATGCAAAGTTTTTTTCAGCAAATATTCTTATGACCCGTCAGCTGCCAGAGGATGAGGAGGAGGTTGGGGGAAAACTTGGGCCAGTTCTGGAACCTGGGGAAGGCTCTGATGGATGCTCAGCATCAGACACAGAGCTAGAGCCATGGTTATCCAGCATTTCCCACCCACCCAAGAGACAGCTGCCTTTGGATTCAGAGATGAGTGAGGAGGAGGAACAACTGGGGCCTGTTCCAGATGTGCATATGCTCTGAACAGAAAGAAGAGATGAACAATGGAGGACAATGAGCCAGCTCAGGAAGCAAAACAAACATGGGTGCTGACTGGCCCCTCCCTGACTGGGGAATAAATAGGAGAAAGGGGAGTGGTTCAATTGTTGCAGACAACCATCCGTATTTCTAGAAAGTTTGCTCCTTATGTGTTTCATGGGACAAAGAACTGCCTTGCCAGAACTGAGGTTGTCTTGTCTATTTCTTTGTCTTAATTTGCAGCCTTCTGTCTGGGAGCTCACAGCCTCGCATTTATCTTTATGAGCTGTGATGAGCAGTGGTGGGATTCAATTTTTTTTTTACTACCAGTTCTGTGGACATAGCTTGGTGGGCATGGCAGGAGAAGGAAACTATAAAATCTCCAGTCAGAGTAGTATTTGCCAGTTTTCCAAACTAGTCAAAATTTCCGCTACCGGTTCTCCAGAACTGGTCAGAATCTGCTGATACCATCTCTGCTGATGAGGACTATTGCTTCAGTTAACTCCTTGCAGGACTCTTCTGTTGGTGAGTGCAGTTAATTCCCAAGGTATAATTAAAGAAGGTTTTTTCTTTGAGAGGAGTCTGTTTCTTACTTCTGTGAAAGCTGGGTCAGAACAGATACATTCTTAGTGTGCCCAGAGAGAGAAATATCTGCCTCTACCTAGAATTGAACTGACAATCTCCTGATTGTGAGGTGAGAGCTCCACCTCTAGGCCACCACTCAGTAGATCTCTTCTCTAGCAATTTAGAAATTCCACATAGTTGTCAGGGCAAAACTATAACATTTGGGATATGTTTCATACCTTGTCAACATTAAACCAGTAATGGACACCAGGAAATATTTTATAGTTGAGAACTTTAACTGTATATGTACTATTCTTGACTTTAAACAAAATGTTTTCATCTTGGTTGATATTTTCCTGATATTAATAATAGGATGTTTTAAAGACACTATTATTTTGGTCATTATAACTACGTTCTGGGAAACTTGCCAGAAAACATAATTTTGTTCAAATTACATATTATGCTTATCCATAATTTATTGATTGGTTCATCTTTCTTTTCATCCAGATGTTTTATTTGAAATTTTAGCTGCCTCCTCTGGGTTTTTTTTAATACTACAAGAGGAGATACCTATGATTTGGTGTAGAAATTCATATCTACTTATTTTAATTAAAGGACCAAAATAGTAAGGAATGCACCTGAACAACTTAGTCATAATTCCCTCTCTTTATGCAGATTTCATAAGGTACTTTATAGAGGCAACAATATATTTTATATGTTTAAAATAATGCTGCATCATCATGTTCACACTCAACAAGACAGGAAATGACTTAATATGATGAATGGCTAAAATTAAAATGATGAATGGCTATTGGGCTGAGATAATACTCTATCCCATAAATACAATTCAGCTTTTCACAAACACCATTTTTGTACCAGGGAAATGTGATTTTAAGTCACTGATGGACCCTTGAAGCACTGTTTTCCCAGGAGGAAAGCATGATTTAGATATAGCAGGGGTGTCAAACTCAAGGCTCATGGGGTGCTTAGATCTGGCCCATGGAGCTGCCCTGGAAACAGCAAAAGACCAGCCTGCAGTGCCTGTGCCAGCAAAAATGGAACTCCTGGGGGCCGTGCGTGGCACAAGCGAGCCAGACCCACCCTGGCCACACCTACCCCAGCCACCTTTACCCAGCCCCCCAAGGTCAAGCACAACCCTTATGCAGCACTCAATGAAATTGAGTTTGAGACCCCTGAGTTATAACATAAAACATAGTTTAATCCAACAATTAAACATGAAGACAGGAGTTAATTAGTTTGAACAGAATTCAATTGTAATGGTTCTTTGCCAAATGGCTGTGTGTGTGTGTGTGTGTGTGCGTGTGAGAGAGAGAGAGAGAGAGAGAGAGAGGGGAGGAGGAGGAGGGGAGACAGGGAGAAGGAAGGACGGAGGGAGAGTGAGGGAGTAAGGGAGGGAGGAACCTTCTTGTCCAAATTCATCAATATCCTCTCATAAAGGCATAACTGGAGAAATAGAAAGATCCTTGGCTTCCACCATTCAAGCTCATGAACTGAAAATAAGAGAAGCCTCTAGGCAGATTTGTGCTTACAGGGAATAAAATGTGCAGATTTCTGTTAGTAACTCAGTAAAATTATCTTTGGCAACAAGATAAATATCTTTTATTTTTTATTGTCTGTTTGCAATTTATTTTTAGTGCTCTATGATGCCACTTTATTTATAATTTGGCCAGCTTTATTTTTCAAACCAAAATGGATAATCGTGAATCCATATCTGAAGGGTGGTTATTAATAGGTATATAGCAATAAAAGAAAATGCGCTCCAGTTGTTAAAATCCCCAAACAAGTCCAAGGTTATAAATTGTTACCTCTTTGTGTTCTTGATGCAGTACTTAATTAACGTTCAATACAGAATAAAGATTGGAGGAAAAAGGGAGACCATTCCAATGTATCATCTGTGGAACAGTTCACATTTAACTGCTAAACTTTGTATTTTTTCTGCATTGCTGAACATCTGTAATAAATTTGATCTACATCAGATAAGAATTCATATTTACTTGATGCCCAACCATTTTGATCCCATTAACAATTTAGCCATAATAGTCCTTTTTGAGCTTGGCGCATGGGACAGAAGAGACAGAGGCAGGTTAACTGTGACAAGGCTTTATTGTTAATTTGTATCTCAGCGCAGCTAGCTGAAAGCTAACGTGGCAGCCAACTGAGAGAGAGAGACATCTGATTCCATTCGACAGCTCCTTTTATCAGGAGCTATCAAATGGTTCAGCCAATCAGAGGCTTCTCCAGCTCCCACTCAAGACATGGACCGGAGTGAAGACTGTTGTTGGACGCAACAGTCCCTCTACTGTCTTAAATATATTTTAGAGAAAACAAATCTCACTTTATGTTGTATGAAGGATATTGAGAACAACCATGCAAGCCAATTGACAGATGATCACTTTGGAATTACACTAAATTAATCAAACATAATCAGAGGTAGTATTCATCAGGTTCTGACCAGTTCTAGAGAACTGGTAGCAGAAATTTTGAGTAGTTCAGACAACTGGCAAATACCACTTCTGACTGGACCCACCCTCATCTATTCTCTGCTTCCCAAGTCCCAGCTGATCGGCTGGGTCTTCTTTTGTTGCCCTGCACAGGAGAACAGAGCAAGAAAGCAGGTTGGTGGGATGGGGAGGGAATTGGATTTTGCAGTAACCTTCCCCCAGGAATGGGAAGGGAATGTAGATTTCACAGTATCCTTCCCCTGCCATGCCCACCAAGTGATGGCCACCAAGCCATGCCCATAGAACAAGTAGTAAAAGAAACTGAATCCCCCCATTGAACAAAATGTGTATTAGAAGCATTGGACAAAGAAAATGAAGACCATCAAAAGATACTACCATAAGCTTCTTGTTTTGTCAATCTTTCTGTTCTTTGTGCTTTCACTTTTGCAGATAAAATCCAGATCAAATGTAAACATTGCTTAAACCTCAGTTATTCTTATTTGGTATTCTGTTTTATTCTTATGTGATACAGTAATTCCACAGATGTTCAGATTAGAGGTTGAAATATCAAGTTATAAACACAATTGTACATTGCTAAAAATGATTTCAAGTTGCTACATATATCATAAATTAAATGGAAGGATTGGAATATTACTGCTATTCTGTCAAAACATAGAGGCTTCAACAGACATGTATGAATTCTGAGTATATCAATTAATTGCATAATAAGTAAATAATAACAATATCCCATCTTAATTCTTCAAATTCCGGTTCTTATACAGCCAAAATTATATTACTCAGACAAAGAAAGGATATTTAAACAATCATAGATAACCCTCCAGTGTTTGCAAAGTTGTGGACAAACAAAAACTTGAAGAAAATATCTTCAGTAGCATTTGGAGTTATTTGCATTAAGCATTTGTGGCATACACATTTTAAATTCTAAACGAAATTTCGCAGCAAAGACCCCTTGATATTTTTCTGGATTTTTTTACTATCGGTAAAAGAAAGTGGCTTTTGGGAAGAGAAGGTAATCTCCCTTTTTCAGCCAGAGCACACAAAGATTCTTGATAGCACCTACCATGACTTTCTTCTTAAAAATTATCAAGTTATAAAATGATCTATTTAAAAAAAAAACTTGATCATATAGGCTTTAAAATGTCTGTTGGATATTTCACTTAGCGCCTTACAAGCTTTCTGCTTATCTGATTTATTGTTTTGTTTTTTTTAAAAAAATGGAAACTAGAATGCATAAAAGCAGTGTCAGTGTCAAATATTTTCTAACATCATTTCCAGAGGCAAAGATGACCAGAGACTCAATGGTTCATTTAGAAGAAAAATAAACTTGAAATTAAGACAAAGTTAGAATGTTAATATATAGTAGAGATGTCCATATGATCTCACCACTGATCAGAAATGACAAAAGTTTTATGGCATTGAATTGGAAACCGTGTTACCTTGGACATTCATGGGACATCACAATATTTATAGACAGGGGGTGGAGCTTACATCACAATGCCACATGCCTCTTTCATCAGTCTGCCCAAACCTTCTGACACAATTGGTAGAAAGTATTCTTCAAGTCTCCCATAGGGCATGGGCAGTAACTTTATAAATTTGGCTTCTGTTAAGTAAATATTTTGTAATTAACCACACTACAAGAGCACTCATTTTGGGAAAATACCCATTGTGAATCATCAAGTTTTGCAATATGTCCACGACCATCAAATTGTAGGGATGCCAATTTTTTTGTTACCCCTGGCCTATCTAAACATTTTAGGGGTTCCTACATTTAAAAAACATTGAAGGAGGGAGTGTCCTGTGAGCAAACCATGGAATGTAAATTGAAATAATAAGTATGTACTTGCCCCTTTATATGAAGATGAGATTTGACAGCTCCCTCTGATATATACAAGTATGACATCTCAGACTTACCAAACAATGTACAAAAGAGTCATCATAAAAAGTACCAAACATAGTACCAAAGACTTCATTCTATAGAAGTAGGCATAATTAACATTTTCTCCCAAGTGGAGAAAATATTAAGCACTTTCCATCCAATTTGCTGCTTATTCAATTGTGATTATCACTATCAATGAGCAGCTTCCGTTACAAAGCAAAACAATTTTTTTTTCACAGAGAATTGCACAAAATGTTTTGTGTGTTTATGTGACACATGTACATCTTGTCTTGTGTGAATAATCATTTTCTATAATACTGTTTGAATTTATTTACAGTAATAGGATGGCTTGATTCCTACCTTTTTTAAATCTTCCCATACCAGTTCTTCCAAACTAATTTGAGATTGTTTTTCATATTGCTATTTTTTCCTGGATTGGAAATGAAAGGAATAAAAGTTTAACTGTATCAATTGGAATTTGCTTGGACCTCATGTGGTGTTTTTTAAAGCTCCCACCAATACAAATGTGATTCCTTGCCCCCCTGGGTATGCATTGCCTTCTGTGTTTCTTTAATGCTGCTACAGCATCAACTGGAAAACCAAACAGCCTTAAAAAAAAAAAAAAAATTTCCATAATTTGAATGTAAAAGAAAGGGTTTCTCCTTTTATACCATGCTGTGTTTCTCTGGTGTTTAACTACTTCCTATTGCTTGGAAAACCTGCAAATTAGGAATTAACAAAATTAACCAGTGCAATTTAGACATCAGCTTAATCAGCCTTGATATGCTCATGGTGATAGCTATAGAACATTGATTGCCCCTCCACTGTATTCTAATAGGTTTGCTTGAACATTCGGATAAATTTACAGAAAATTGCAATTCACTCCCATGCACCAGCTGAGACCTCATCACAGAAATATATAGGTTCTTCCAATTTGCTTTAATTCCTTAGTTTACAAAGTTAAGGTGGTATGGACATTGCTGAATGAATGTAGCTATGTACATTTTATATAAAAACCCTCCCACCCTTCAGCACAGTGGTGTCAGGAAAGAGAGCAAATAAAGATTATTTTCTTTACACTCTGCTTCTAGCACAATCTTCAACAATTTTACTGAGGAATAGGAAATTAAGATCTCTCATCTCTTCTCTTTCTGATGTTAACAATACTGGAAAAGTAGAAATCTTTCCTGACAAAGGATTGTTCTATTTTCAATAGTTGCATTGATGTAAACCTAAAAAATTTGAATGTAACCATAGTTGGAGCATAGTTATGGAAAGACTGCTGAGCCTGGAATCTTTGAAATTCCTGCTGCCTCTTTCACCATAGGCATCCACTGTACAGTAGCATCAAAAGAGAAGGCCAACTAAGGTATGTGTGAAGTCATTGTACATATGCTGTGTTTTTGCATTAAAAATCTGAAAATAAGATATAATTGCATCATCATGCAAATGTCATCATTTGGATGCCACTGCAGTTTGCTGTGAATGTTGTTTTTTGCACATTTGAGACCAAAGTCTATTATTCTACCACAAGAATAAATACCTTGTAGGTAGATTTTTTCCAATTTATTTATATTAAATTTATATGGCTACTTATCTCATGTGCATGATCCTGGATGGCTAACAATTAAATAGAAGAAAAATTGTCTGGCCTGCTTCAATACTATTGAGGCTTTATGGCATTCCTTCACAACTTGTAACTAAGTTTTTTGTTCTGTTAAGCCCACCATGCATCATTTCAGAATTACCTAAGAAATGTGGCTATCTACAATATATAAATAGATAAAATCCCATAAGTGAACCAACTTGTTACATAGCAATAGCAATAACATTTAACCTTATATAGCACTTTACAGCACTCTCTGAGTGGTTTACAGAGTCAGCATATTGCCCCAACAATCTGGGTCCTCATTTTACTGACTTCAGAAGGATGGAAGGCTGAGTCAACCTTGAACCAATGAAGATGTGAGAGCAGAATGCATTCTAACCACTATACCACCACTGCTTTTTACATATCTAAAGGTTGCACAAAAGTGAGCCCAAAATGATTTCCACATTGCTGTGAAAACATATTGTGAAATTGGCCCCAAACAAACAGGAAGTTTGACAGCTCTTGGTAATAGTAAGATTGAAAAATCTGTTTAGATTCTAGTTTGTTCTTATACATCTAATGAAACTTTCACAAGTGGCCTGCTTGCACAGTTTTCAGTATTTTTACCTTAAATCTTCATTAAATGTATAAAATATGCAATAGAACACTTACCACAGCTATACTCCATTTAACATATCTGTGAATAATTAAAATTAAACTGTACTTTTCATAACTATGATCAAAGCACTGTTTTGATACATTGTCTTTTAATTCTTTTTGCTCTCTTATTCTCTAATCTCCAAAATTTATTATGCAATGCAGTATCATATGCAACTGTACACTCCAACCATTTTTAGCACAGTTTTCCTCATTATTTGTATATCGATTATGTAGTAATGAAAGCAACAGTTACTAAGCTTAATAAAATATTGAAAACCATAATTCTATAGTGGATCTATTCCTCCCTATTATCTTGGGCTGAGAAAGACTTTTGCTGAAACACAACTGATGTAATTAATTCATATCGTATACATTATATTAAAAATGTTATATTGGCCACAGCAAAGTCTGTTCTTATGCTTTAAGGTATTCAGTTTCCAATACAATGCATCCAAATGACACAAAAGCTAGAAACCAGGATTCAAGTTTTGTAAATTCATATGTAAGAGTGGCCAACACAGGGTGGGTTTCCAGGATATCAAGTTTTGCATTGACGAGTGGTTAAAATACAGTACTGCAGGCAAACTCTGCCCACAGCCTGGAGTTCAAATCTGATGACTCAGCTTTTGATCCTTCAGAGGTCAGTAAAATGAGGATTGTGGCTGTTGAGGGCAATGCTCAAATAATGCTTAGATTGTAAACCACCCATAGAGTGTAGTATATAAGTCTAAATGCTATTGCTATAGCTATGATTCTGGTTGAGAATTCTATGAAATCTATAGGGAGAATTATTTTTCACATTTCCACTTTGTCCAGGATAAAAAAAATGCTGCAGGTATCATTCTGTTTCCTGATTCATCCTCAAATTGCAATGAAACAGGAGATAGGAAAAGAAACAGAACCTTCTTGTACCACCTCAGAATAAAAAGGAAGAGGATAAACTACCTACTTACTTCAGGTACTCAAAGTTCTTCTTCAGAGATCAAGAGAAGTACCAACTGAATCCAATCAGGCAGCTCACCGAGTTTGCATCCATGGTGTCTTAAGATTGAAGGTATATTAGATTCAATTGATCTTCCTCTCTTCCTTTTTTCTCTTTTTTTTTTTTTTTGATCTATTTGTGTTCTTTAAAATATCATCCACTGTAGTGACTTCTGAAAATCATTTTTTTTTATTTTACCTAGGGTGAAAACCTTAATAAGCTAATAGTTACACCATTTTCTGAAAAAAAGAAATAAATACACATATATAAATATAGATGATATAGATGTAGATGATAAAGATGTAGATGATATAGATGTAGATGATATAGATGTAGACTCATTTCAAGAATTACATTATTTTTCAGCTATGTTCAATAGGATATTTCTGATATTTGAGAAATGGGTAGGGCAAAGCCTGGAAAATTAGAGAAGGCTTTCTTTATATGCAGCGCTGGTCATAATTCATATTTGTTAACATGAATGTATATATAGGCTTGTTTCATTTTAAAGATAAAATACTACTTGCTAGAAATGTCATTGGTGCCTTGTAAAAGGAGTTGATGGAGCTTCCCTTTTGATTTCTGTTCAGATTTTGTCATTCTGCTGCTTCTGATCAAGCAATGCATGGCAAATTTCTATTGTCAGTTGACTCTCCTTTTAATTTCAAGCTTTAATTTGCTGTCCCACCCATCTTTCTTCAAACATCTTTACATCAGTTGCTTTGAAAGCTTTTCCTTGCACAAAGCAAACATTTTTCTCATTGTAGCAGTCAAAATATTGCACTTGTAATATTTTAAAGACCAGAGATCAAAGTGACAGGTATAATCCTGTAATTTTCCTTTGCTGAACTTCTTTTAAAACACAATTATGGATGGAATGATTAGTCTTCCCATGGCTGCATCATACAAAAAGCAGGAAATATTTTGGAGTTGTGGGTGGGGGGAAGAAAGGCATTTTCTTTCAAAGAATTTTTTTGGAGAGAGATTGGGGGACAGCATATATTTCTGAAAGAAACTTTTCCTCTCAACAAATTGGTCAAGTCTGGGGTGGGAAGAGCTGTTGCATTCTGAAGTTTTTTTTTCCTTTTGAAAGCACAGATTATTCCATATACTTTGCCAGATTCTAAAGCAATGTTTAAATATTCAAATTGTTTTAGCTCTTGTTTGCATCCTCAGAACAGAAGGGTTATAATATCTCTTTTACATTTCTAATACAACTGCAAGAACACAAAGATAAAACCTGCTTTAAAAAAGGCATCTGCTTCGCTTCTTCTTTCAATTTCCTTTCTGTTAACGTGGGTGTTATAAATTGTGTTTATAAGCTTAAAATGATTAAAAGCTCAAATGATTTACTGTAATTCTATGGCAGATTCCATCAGGGCAATCATCAGTAATGATGTGTTTTGAATAATGCAGCTGTAAACTGATTTGGGGCATTTCACTATCTACATGTATACAGTCTGCCTCAGTGCCTAGGAAAAGGACATTGTTATGCAGATGAGTTTGATTTATTCTAAAATACTTCCATTCAGGATAATGTTTCTTGGTGATCTTCAGTACTTTAAATGGCTGGAAACCTTAAAAAAAAAGATTCGCTATATGAACAATACAACTATTTCAGCCTTAAATGGGACATCAAATTTATTACTGAAACTGAGATGGGGTAAGCAAAAATATTTGTCTTTCCTGCGATGCTGCGCAGGACTTCATAAAGGATATATTCGGAACATATATTTAGATTTAAAATTGGAATAAATAGTGCAGAGTGAAACCCCTGGAGAGGCAAACTATTTCTGAACTAATAGTTGAGCAGGCTCATCAGCCGGAGCCCCCAAAAGAGAATTTTCAGATATCAGTTGCTGCAGCATTTTCTCTGCACATATCTTTCAGATGGGTGCTAATAAGAAGACATGTGAGAAAAATAATCTGTTTCAGAGGGCAATGGGGAAACCTGAAAAAATGAAAGTTCACTTACAGCAAAGCTTGTTCTAGGAAGGAAAAACCATGGTCTTTAAGATCCATGTGTAGAACCTCTAGCCTGCTTTAATGTTTGAAAATTATATCCGATAATTTAAAAAACAAGGTACGATATCTTCAGTATCATGAAAGGTAGCTGCAGTGAGCCACAGTTATTTCTATTTGGTTTATTTCTTCGTGCATTGTCAAAATACAATAATAAAAATTATGTGCATAAAATATTCAGAATACCTCAAGTTTGCAACTCCTAAAGTAGTCAAGGTGGTAAACATAACTAATACTTCTTCATTACAAAAGAAATTGTGATGTGGTTTGAACAGACAAAGAGTAACTGGCCCAAATCATCCAACCTACAACTCAGGATCTCCAGGTTTCTGTGTGGTATCTTAACAACTACTAGACCAAACTAGGTCTTAAATCTGGATCTTGAATAAATCCCAAAACATTGATATTAAACATTAAAGGTCAACATGGTGATTCAAAATTTGAGTATTAGTAATACAAAATTATATAAACAAGAGTTAATCCTCAATGTCCAGAAGAAATTGCCTACAAGATGAATGTAATATCCCCCTTGCTTAAAAAAAGATAGATATTACACATTAAGAGTAATTAATGTAGACTATTTGCTAATCTACTATAATTAAGGGAACTAAGAAAATGAAAGTAAAGCCCATGTCACACTGAACCAACGGATGCAAAGAGGATGTAAAACGGACAAAAAACCTTGCCATCCGTTCGAAAACGCAATGTATTCACTGCCTCCGTTTGGCTTCCTCTCTATCTGTCCAGCATCCATTTGTGGACGTTTCATCTGCTCCGAAAGTTTTGGGCTACCTAAAACTTTTGTGCGGAAAATGTATCCAGTTCGTCCGTTCTGCATCCGCTACGCATCCACTACGCATCCACTACGCATCCGTTACGCATCCACTATATCCGCTAGGTGTCCGCTACGCATCCGCGCAACTCCATCCGCCCGGACGTGGGGGGGGGAAGCGGAACGGACGCAGAACGGATGCCTAGTGGATGCAGAATGGAAACAAAGCATTTAAAACGGAAAAAACGTTCGCAGAGGGGACCTATCTCGGATATTAAGGATGTCTAGATGATGCCTACAGGATGCCTACAGGATGCCTAGCGGAAAACCTATACTGCCTATAAAAAGGGGGAGCAACTCGCCTGCATCTCACTTTCAGAACAGCAGCCCAGCGGTGCAGACCTCTGCAGCCTTCATCTGCCTCTGCCTCTTCCACACCATCCAGTCATGTCCACTGTGGATTGTAACAAAGTCCTTTCGGCAGCCACCATCGTTCTGCAACAGTGCGAAGCCATCTGCAGGCTCTGTGAACACTACTGCGAGAAGAAAAAGAGCCACTCAAAAAGAGTCTGGGTCCGAAGATGGTTCGCCAGAAGAGCAGAGGACGGACTGTACAACAAGCTGATGGTGGAACGAAGACACTCGGGCGTTCCAGAACTTCATGAGGATGCCTCCAGCCATGTTTGACGAAGTTGTGCAGCACCTGACACCCAGGTTGACCAAGGCAAACATCAGCTTCCGGCCCAGCCTGGAACCTGGGCTCAAGGTGGCACTCACTCTGCGCCACCTGGCCTCAGGGACCTCCTACAGGAGCATGCAGTACGGCTGGAGGGTGCCATCCAACACCATCAGTATTGTTGTCAGGGAAGTGGTGCAGGCCATCATCAAAGAATATAAGGAGGAGCTCCTCCAGTACCCCTCCACTGAAGAAGGATGGAAGAAAGTTGCAGAGCAGTGGTATCAGAAGTGGAACTTACCACACACCGTTGGAGCCATAGATGGCAAGCACGTGGCCTGCAAAGCTCCAGCCAACTCGGGGTCCACTTATTTCAACTCCAAGGGCTTCTTCAGCATCATCATCTTCACCCTGGTCGATGCTGACTACAAGTTCATGTACATCGATGCTTCAGGCAACGGCTCCTCTTCAGATGCCCAGGTATACAACGCCAGTCACCTCAAGGAGGGGCTGGAATGCAACCTCATCGTGGGCTTCCCAGATCCAGTACCCCTGCCCAACGACACACAAGACACACACTACTTCATCGTGGGGGATGACGACTTCTCCCTCACAACCTACCTCATGAAGCCCTACACTTCCAGACTCCTCACCCGTGAAGAGAGGATCTTCAACTACAGGCTGTCCAGGGCAAGACGGGTGGTGGAGAACACCTTTGGCATCCTGGCCAACAGGTTCCAGGTACTTCTCACCACCATGCAGCATTGCCCAGAGACTGTGAGGAGGATCATGGAAGCTTGCTGCATCCTGCACAATCTCATGCGCACCCGCTACCCAGTCTTGCAGAACAGGCTCGTGGACCTCCAACAAGCCAATGGGGACATGGAGCCTGGGGAATGGAGACAGCTGGAGCAGTGGAGTGGCAAGACAGGATGGTAGATGCTTAATGGATGCTTCCTTCAGCCTGTCTCATCACACGGATGAGGTTGGGCCATGTATGTTTGGTTGGCCTACAATGAACAGGGCGTTTAATAAAGAGTTGTGTTTGTGTTGACATGTGTGGATCAATGATTACATTGTTATTGATAATAAAGGGCCGTAGGTGTGGCACCTGGGAAGCTGGACCATACAGTCCCACTATGCTTGCACTGGAGGCTTATCTATTCCACTGCTATCCTTACCCATCCCACTGCTATATTAACCCATCCCACAAGCATGCAAAGGCTTAAACCATTTCTAAAAGTTTCCAGCAAGACTTTATGAAAAAAAAGAAATGAAGCAAGTGTGTGAATCATAAATAGACTTTATTAACAACAAGCTATTAGACAAAAATGAGTCTCTGGCACTCCTCTTGGTCGCTCAGTCTCAGGGGTGAAGGGTCCAGGTGCTGTGGAGGTGGCTGGTGCTGGAGTGCTTGTCATCAGCTCCTCCAGAAGCAGAAGCAGCAGAAGCGCCAGCCCCAGTAGAGTGAGCCCGTGCTGCAGAAGCCCCAGCAGAACCAGAGTGAGGGCCAGGGGGCGGGATGGTAGCCCTGTCCCTCTTGCCAGGGCTGGCAGCAGATGGCTGAGGCTTGCTGTGCTTCCGCATGGTAGTGGGGTTGCTGGCTGGCAGGGAGGCTGGCAGGGAGGCTGGCACCAAGGCAGGCGGGAAGGCTGGCAGGGAGGCAGGCACCAAGGCTGGCAGGAAGGCTGGCAGGGAGGCAGGCACCAAGGCTGGCAGGCAGGCTGGCAGGCAGGCAGGCACCAAGGCTGGCAGGCAGACATGAACCAAGGCTGGCAGGATGGCTGGCAGGCAGGCAGACATGAACCAAGGCTGGCAGGCAGACATGAACCAAGGCTGGCAGGAAGGCAGGCAGCAAGGCTGGCAGGCAGACCGGCTGGCAGCAAGGCTTGCAGGCAGGCTGGCACCAAGGCTGGCAGGGAGGCTGGCAGGGAGGCTGGCAGCAAGGCTGGTAGCAAGGCTGGCAGCAAGGCTGGCAGGCAGACATGCAGGCAGGGCAGGCAAGGCAGTCGATGTGTCCGGCAGCAGGTCTTTCCTTTGAATGGCGAACTGCTTCTGAGCTGCTTCCGTTATATCTGCGGGGCTGACGCAATGCATCCTCCCTGCATGCGCAGTGAATGCCAGGCATCCATTAGGCTTCCGCTCTGCATCCGCTTCATCTGTTCGGCATCTGCTCTGCATCCGATCTTTCCGTTCTGCGTCCGCTTCGCTGAGGCCCCCCAGAAGCCCTGTGGATGTGCCACCCACTCCCATCCGCTCCCATCCGTTTCCATCTGCTGGGCTTCTGTTCCGCATCTGCTTTGCATCCGCCCTGCGTCCTCCCCGCGTCCATGTTATCCGCTCTGGTTATGCAAATTTTCACCCCTTTTGAGAGCGGGTAACAACGGTTGGAACATTTTGCTCGTCCACTGTGTCTTTTTTGCATCCGTTGGCCAGTGTGACATGGGCTTTAGAGGCAAATTATCTGGCTCATTTTTAGTTGGCTTCAAGACAACTGCAGATATGGTGTCCCGAGGATTCCACTCTATCCCTAATGCTTTTCAATATGTTTGGGGAGATTATAATCAATGTAGCATTATGCTAACAATTGCAAATGTTATCCAGTTTTATTTCTTTGTAACTTCTTTGGGAAGTGGTATGGCTCCCCAGAATAATTGATTGATATAATTGATGACCACATTAATATTAATAAACTGAAACTGAATACAGTCTAAATGGAAATGCTCATTTGTGAGGGACAATATTTTCTGAAAGAGAGTGGATTTTTCTATTCTGAATGGAAATTCTTGGGAACCATATTCTACAGAAGAACAAGTATGTGGTTTGAAGAAGTTTCTGGACACATACCTTTCTTTGATTTTCCAGATTGTGGAAATGTGTATCTTTGGTGCTCTCTGAACTTGGTTGTTTTGTTGCAAACATTTTGACGAAATAACATCTTCCATTACCTAGCATTAAAGATGTTCATTACTTGTTGGGTAATGAAACATTTGCAAGAAAACAACTAAGCTCAGAGAACACCAAGGACTCTACAGTTCAACCCTGAGCTACAAATATTCTCTTCTATAGGTACTGAGGAAGTGGCTTTATGAGATACATCAATCATGCCTTTCCTGATGCCAACTGTTCTAAGATCTTTATTAGCTTTTAAAAGACTCTGAAAACACATCTCTTTGTACATCTCTTAATTGTTCATTATGCCTTCTACTTAGTTTATTTGTTATTTTAACTGTTTCAATCTCCCAATTAAACTTTTAGAAAAATCATCTCATCTAGTCTACCCCATATTTATTAAGAGATTGTATACTATATCAGATTAAAGTACATACCCAGGTTTTAAGTTCAAACTTTTAGCTAAAGAGCTGCATATTCACCAGAATATTATGCTGACTCTCCTCTCATATTTGCTATTCTTATCAGATATGCTATAAGGTAAGGGGCAATAGATATATTCAAGACTGTTACATAATTCATAATCCTGTAAAAATAGGAGACAAATAAATGCCCATTACGAGCAATTGCTAATTTGCTTGGCCGCAACAGCCTTTTTTCTATTGTTGCTTAAGAGATCATGACCCAGTTAAAGCACATGTCACACTGCAGCAACGGATGGAAAGAGGATGTTAAACGGAGAGAAACACTTGCCATCCGTTGGTTAACGCGATGCATCCGTTCTGTACTCACTGCGTCCGTTTTTCTTCCTCTCTATCCATCCAGCATCCATCGACTGAGGTTTCATCTGCTCAGAAAGTTTTGAGCTGCTCAAAACTTTTTGAGCGGAAAATGTATCCAACGTGTCCGTTCTGCATCAGCTACACATACGGGGAACATCCGTTCTGCATCCGTCGGCATCCGCTGTGCATCCGCGCAACTCAAATCTGCTCCAGTGGAAAGCGGACACAGGGAGGAAGCGAACGGACATGGAACGGATTTCCAGCGTTAGTAGCACGGATGGAGAAAGAATGAAAGTTGATGCAGAATGGAAACAAAGCATTTAAAATGGAAAAAATGTTCGCAGAAGGGACCTATCTCAGATATTAAGGATGTCTAGAGGATGCCTAGAGGATGCAAAAAGACACAAAGTGGAAAATCTATATTGCCTATAAAAAGGGAGAGCAACTCACCTGGATCTCACGTTCAGTCCAGCAGCCCTGCTGTGCAGACCTCTGCAGTCTTCATCTGGCTCTTGCTCTTCCACAGCATCCAGTCATGTCCACCATGGATCATAAAACAGTCCTTTTGGTAGCCACCATCATTCTGCAACAGTGCGAAGCCATCTACAGGCTCTGTGAACTCTACTACGGGAAGAAAAGAAGGCAGCCAAGAAGCATCTGGGTCCGAAGATGGATCGGGAGAAGAGCAGAGTACGGACTGTACAACAAGCTGATGGTGGAGCTAAGGAACAAAGACCCTCGTGCATTCCAGAACTTCATGAGCATGCCTCCATCCATGTTTGACAAAGTTGTGGAGCGGCTGACACCCAAGTTGACCAAGCAGAGCACCAACTTCCAGCCCAGCCTGGACCCTGGGCTCAAGGTGGCACTGACTCTGCACCACCTGGCCTCAGGGACCACCTACAGGAGCATACAGTAAAGCTGGAGGGTGCCACACAACACCATCAACATTGTGGTCAGAGAAGTGGTGCAGGCCATCATCAAAGAATACCTGGAGGAGCTCCTCCAGTGCCCCTCCACTGAAGAAGGCTGGAAGAAAGTTGCAGAGCAGTGGTATCAGAAGTGGAACTTCCCCCACACCGTTGGAGCCATAGATGGGAAGCATGTGGCCTGCAAAGCTCCAGCCAAGTCGGGGTCCACTTATCACAACTACAAGGGCTTCTTCAGCATTATCCTCTTCGCCATGGTCAATGCTGACTACAAGTTCATGTACATCGATACTTCAGGCAATGGGTCAGCTTCAGATGCCCAGGTATACAACGCCAGTGACCTCAAGGAGGGGCTGGAACGCAACCTCATCATGGGCTTCCCAGATCCAGACCCACTGCCCAACGACACGCAAGATGTGCCCTACTTCATCGTGGGGGATGACGCCTTCTCCCTCAGAACCTACCTCATGAATCCATACACTTCCAGACTCCTCACCCGTGAAGAGAGGATCTTCAACTACACGCTGTCCAGGGCAGGGCGGGTGGTGGAGAACGCCTTTGGCATCCTGGCCAACAGGTTCCAGGTACTTCTCACCACCATGCAGCATCACCCAGAGACCGTGAGGAGGATCGTGGAAGCTTGCTGCATCCTGCACAATCTCATGCGCACCCGCTACCCAGTCTTGCAGAACAGGCTCGTGGACCTCCAACAAGGCAATGGGGACATGGAGCCTGGGGAATGGAGGCAAGGGCGAAACCTGATGGACACTGAGGATGTGCAAGGCCCCAACAGAGCCTCACATGAAGGGAAGAAGCAGCGCAACCTCCTGAAACACTGGTGCAACTCCCCAGCTGGAGCAGTGGAGTTGCAAGACAGGATGATAGATAGTTAATGGATGCTTCCTTCAGCCTGTCTCATCACACTGATGAGATTGTGCCATGTATGTTGGGTGGGCCTACAATGAACAGGGCATTTAATAAAGAGTTGTGTTTATGTTGACATGTGTGGATGAATGATTAAATTGTTATTGATAATAAAGGGCCAAAGCTGTGGCATCTGGGAGGGTGGACCATACAGACCCACTATGCTTGCACTGGAGGTTTATCTATCTCACAGCTATTACCCATCCCAATGGTATCCCTGCCCATCCCACTGCTATCTTAACCCATCCCACAAGCATTCAAAGGCTTAAACCATTTCTAAAAGTGTCCACCAAGACTTTATTGAAAAAAATAAATGAAGCAAGTGTGTGAAGCAAAAATAATCTTTATTAATAACAAGCTGTAAAAGAAAAATGACACAAGTCAAGTGTCCTAATAAAGTCCACAAGTAGCCAGCCAGCCAGTCTCTGGCACTCCTCTTGGTCACTCGGAGGTGTGCCCAGTCTCAGGGGTGAAGGGTCCAGGTGCTGTGGAGGTGGCTGCTGCTGGAGTGCTGGTCTGAAGTGCCACTGGGTTGGACAACAGGGGATGGTGTGTTGAGAAAGCTCTCAGACACCTGGCTCAGCCCCGTGAAGTTGAGAGCCCCTTCCTCCATGCCATGGGGTGTCAGTCCCAGTACTGATAACAGATGTCCTGAGGCCGGGCTTCGCTGTGGGGTGGAGGAAGGAGCAGTGTAGTGGGGCTGTCTGGTCTGCAGCTGGGTGAGGACTGGCGTGGGTGGCATAGGTGGTGTGGGTGGCATTGGTGGTGTGGGTGGCATCGGTGGCATGTGGCATCGGTGGCGTGGGTGGCATTGGTGGCATCAGTGGAACCGGTGGCAACGTTGGCATCCAATGAACCTGTGCCTGGACTGGGAAGGGCTGCTGCCTGTGCTGCTGGACCTCCTGGTAGCCGTAGCCTTGGTAGGTGAGGGCCTGTGGAAAGCCTTGGAAGGGGAGTGACATCACCTGGGTTGGAGGAGCAGACCTGGACTGGGTGGGAGCAGGTTCATCTGGGTCTGGAGGGTTGTGAAGCAGATTGGTGATCCTGTCCTTCACCACCTGGTACTGGGGTTCCGCCATGTCCATGAGGGTCTGGTTCACAGAGGTGAGGAAGAGCTTGCGGTTGGAGGATGAGGAGTCGGTGTGTACCAGCTGAGAGAGGAGATCTACGCTGCTCCTAATGGTGTCTCTTATCTCCAGCAGGACAGTGTGGCTCTGCCCCTCCAGTCTGCCTCTCTGCCTTTCTGTGGAGGTGTAGCTGGGGGTGGATGTGGGTTGGACTGTGGTGGAAGTGCCGTCTCCTTTCTCCCACTGCATCAGGGGGTCCTCCATGCGCTCCGCCATGGGTACTACAGCTGTCGGGGGGGTCTCCGTCATGGCACGCTCCAAAAACACCTGCCTGGAGACAGGAGCTGACTCTCGGCCGGAAGAGGACTGGCTCTCAGCAGGCTGCCTGAGAGAGAGAGTTGTGAGAGGGGCTGCTCCTCAGTGGCAGATCTCACCCTCCAGGAAGCTGCACTTGGCCATGACGTAGTTCTCTTTGTCCATCAGCTTGACCGCGGCCTGGCCAGATTTCTTGAGGTGCAGCTTCCCGTACCAGGTGTGCATGTGCTTCCACCAGCCGAGAAGCACCTCTGAAGTGAGGCTCTCCGCCTTCTCTCTCCAAGCAGCCTTCTTCCTTTTGGTGTCCCTATAGAGCCTGTGTCCCTTCCGCCATAGATAGTCTTTCTCTCTTAGCCACTCCAGCATCTCATCCTCATGTTCCTCTTCGACGTTTTATTGCCTCCTCTCCCATTTTCGCATATGCCTCTTCCTCCCTTGGGCAGGACCACATGGGCCCTCATCAGAGGGGCTTCCAGGTTGTAGAGGCTGCTCCTCCATACCACCAGCAGCAGCAGCAGCAGCAAATGCAGGACCAGCAGCACCAGCAGCACCAGCAGCACCAGCACCAGCAGCACCAGCAGCACCAGCAGGACCAGGATCAGCAGCACCACCAGCAGCAGAGTAAGCACCAGCAGCACCAGCAGCACCAGCAGGACCACGAGCACCAGCAGGACCAGGAACACCAGCAGGACCAGGAGCATGAGCAGGACCAGGAGCACGAGCAGGACCAGGAGCACCAGCGGGACCAGCAGGATGAGGAGCAGTGCCAGCAGAGTAAGCACCAGCAGAAGCCCCAGCACCAGGAGCAGTGCCAGCAGAGTAAGCACCAGCAAAAGCACCGCCAGAAGCAACTTCAGCAGAGTAAGCACCAGCAGAAGCACCACCACCAGAAGCAGCTTCAGCAGAGTAAGCACCAGCAGAAGCACCACTGCCAGAAGCAGCATCAGTAGAGTAAGCACCAGCAGAAGCACCACCTCCAGAAGCAGCATCAGCAGAGTAAGCACCAGCAGAAGCACCACCACCAGAAGCAGCAGCATCAGCTCCTCCAGAAGCAGAAGCAGCAGAAGCCCCAGCCCCAGAAGAGTGAGCCCGTGCTGCAGAAGCCCCAGAAGAAGCAGAGTGAGGGCCAGGGGGTGGGAGGGTGTCCCTGTCCCTCTTGCCAGGGCTGGCAGCAGATGGCTGAGGCTTTCTCTTCTTCCCCGTGGTTGTGGGGTTGCTGGCTGGCAAGCAGGCTGGCAGGCAGGAAGGCAGGCAGGGTGGCAGGCAGGCAGGCTGGCAGGCAGGCTTGAGAGCTGTGTCTGGAAGCAGGTCTTTCCTCTAAATGTTGACCTGCTTGGGAGCTGCTTCCCTTTATATCCACGGGGCTGACGCAATGCATCCTCCCCACATGTGCATTGAATGCTAGGCATCCGTTAGGCATCCGCTAGGCTTCCGCTAGGCTTCCGCTAGGCTTCCGCTGTGCATCCGCTTCATCTGCTCGGCGTCTGCTCTGCATCCACTGTATCCGTTCCACGTCCGCTTTGCTGTGTTCCCCCGGAAGTCTTGCGGATGTACCATCCGCTCTCATCCGCTTCCATCCGCTAGGCTTCCGTGGAGCATCCGCTTTCCATCCGCCCTACATCCTCCCCCCGTCCGTTCCTTTCCGTGTTGTCCACTCTGGTTATGCAAATTCGGGGCACTTTTGAGAGAGGATAACAACGGATGGAACATTTTTCTCGTCCGCTGTGTCCTTTTTACAAATGTTTTGCATCCGTTAGCCAGTGTGACAGGGCCTTTAAATTAGAATTAGTCTGAGACAAATGATAAGAGAAAGTGTGACATCTCTTTATATATTATGCCTTGAAAGCATGAAGAAAATAAAAAACTTCACTAACTTGTCATATTTATGATCATTAGGAAGATTCTGTACTTTTTTAGGCAGGCTTGTTATTTTTAGTCTTGTCTTCAGCTAAATTGTTGAGAAGCTTCAGAGACTGGGATCAGAGATTACTGCATTCAGAATACTAAATATTGGACCATTAATCCCATTAATGACTAATTTATCCATTAAAATCAATGGAGTGTCCCTGTGAATCTCCTCACTATGGACAATGTAAACGTTATAGTTTGTTCTGCTTAATGTAGGAAAAGCAGAATATTCTTAATCTTAGCACATACAAGCCCTGTGCAGATTGTCTAAAATCATTTTAACTGTTTGTTTTTCTAATTTGAGTGAGGAATTTAAAGACTGCTTATGCTATAAATATCTGTTATCTTCCAATAATTAGAAGAAAGTTGTGGGATAGAGGGGAAAAAAAACCTTGAAGGTTATAATTGAGTCTAATAAAATGTCATCTTCTCAGAACTAGAAAGATAATATTCTCATCCAAATTTGTTTTCTTTTGGGCAGGGAAGAATTTTTTTTAAAAAATGTTTGCTTTCAGTGGCCTAGCACTTCTTTATTTGTGTCACAACCCTATTACTGAAACATAGATTTTCATACTTAATGTTAATGGAAGGCAGCATGTGCTGTCTAAATAGTGCATTAGAAAGAAATGTAGATTATAGGGCTTCATATCCTTTCACTAAAAAAAAATCTGGATTCTCCACATCCATCCCCTCATACAAAACACAAAAGTTTCATTTTTTACAAGTATGTCAAAATATAGTTATTTTAAACACCTAGAAAAGCAAGTTGAGTGAATTAATCTGATTTCTTAGTTTTGTCCCATGTGTATTTTCCTTCCCCATTATGAAGCTCTGAAGAAAAGCATTGGAAACATATGTAAATTGTTTGTATTCCTAGAGTAGAAGGAATGAAATCGATAACATGATTCATTTTATTAGGACAATTAAAGCCTCCCAGAATCTCCATATTGGCATAGTAGATAAACCAGAGTAAATGAATAAATGTTAGGCTGAGACTTACAAAAGATTTCCCCAATCTTTCTAAGATGCATATTCCCATAGTCAAGTGGCTTAGATTATAAAACAATCGAAGTATGAAGATAGTGACATGTCTTATATATGACTTGGGGAAACAATAGTAAATTGTAGCATTAAACATGTGTGCTTAAAAATATGTCCCATTGAGTATGCTTATTATGGAGGTAAGTAGGATTTTAGAGCACTATTCCTCAAACTGTCTCTTAGTTTAAAACATAAAAGAAGGCCCGAACTTTCAACGGAAACCCCCTCCTCTTCCTCTGTATAACTTGTATTAATATATTGGTAGATTGTTTAAACAGTGTAAAATTTATCAAAAAACATACACACATGTCTGAGTTTTCAAGTGCTGAATTAATGAATATGTAGCAAATTTGATTATAGTTACACGCAAGATGAGAAATTACCTCAATCTGTTGACTTAATACAAATAAGAAAAGCATCAAGCTATCTAGAGAAAAAGTTCCTCAATTTTGATACATTTCAAGAAGTTATCCTATTAATACCCAACACTGCAATCATTCAGACATAGAGGAGATATATGCCTTAGGTGAGAGAGACAGTGACAGAGACAGACAAAGACAGACAGACAGAGAGATAGAGAGACAGAGAGCAGAGGATAGAGAGAAACAGGGAGATATTAGCCTGCATAAAAACTAATTGCAGAATTGAAGTAACTGGGGAAAGCAAAGGGAAATGGCAAATTATTTACTTGCTAAATAATAAAAGTAGGATCCTGACAAAATCATTTTGTCATGCATGCCTCTCCAGTAATGTTTGACTAAATCTTGGATAAGTGATTTTTGAAAACTGGTGAGCATATTTGTGATTTTGATGCCATGGTGTGGTTGCTCACAAAAAATGACTGCTCTGGCAAATATTTCGCCACACATCAAACAGGCATTTATGAACATAGGAGAATGAGGCAGTTGCTTCTCACTACTTTTAAACAACCCTCTGGACAGAAGCCAAGCACCATTTTCTTTTTTTAAAATAATCTAGGTGGGTTTCTAGATGGGGGGAGGATATATATTTCTTATTTATATATATTTATAATAAAGTTAATGTTGGAACACCGTAAGCAAAGTACAAAGAAAATAGAGTGCAGCAGAAAACATAGTAAATTCAAGGATTAGGAATAACCTGTCTGCCAAACAATAATTGTGATGTGTGCTTTACACCAATCCATAACTAAAGCCTAATTACATAAAATAGACAACAGTAATCATGATTTAAGCATTCTTTGGGGTTTTTTAAAGAGAGCGTAAAATATAATTAAATTCAACTAAACCCAGAATGAGAGACACATCTGGTTCCTTAGGTAAGTGTTTGGCAATGAAACCCGTCAGCTTCAACATTCCTGTTTCTAACCTAGACATGTAAAATAAATGGGGCAAGACTATAGCAATACTCTCTAAAGAGATACTCTCTTTATTGTTTCAGTTCACAGAAATTATTCCTGAAGGATCTCTTCATGAGGTCTTCCCAACATCTGTCTCTGCAGTCTGTTCTGTTTCGGTTTGTTTTTAATGTTTTTCCTCTGTCTGGGGAGAAAAAGAGCACATTAAAAATACAATAAAATGTACATACACATTTGTTCTGCCACTCTGAACTAAGTAATGGACTAAATGGTTTTAATTTAAGTGACAAATTGGTATAATAATACAATGTATGACCTCAGAGACTCCATCAACTGCTGACCCTTCGGAAGGGAAAAGTTGTACAAGGAACTCTTCTCCCATTCTCCCTTTTGTAACCTTACTTTGTAACTTAACAGTGAACTTTTTGCTTCATTTGTTTTTCTTTGAGCTCTTGCAGATATCACTTTTGGAAGTAGCCAGTACCGTATTGGCCTTATGCCTCTGTGACCATGATTTTGACTTTCGCAAATACAGGATCAAATGTTCTGTCTTCAGCCACTCATAAATGACAGACAGAATATATAATATGAGAATGTTTGTAGATGTTGTTAATATTTCAGTGATCTAATTCTCTGAAGCATTGTTGCTTCCCTGTATAGTTTTCACTGTTCTGGGTTGAAGAAATAAATTGGAAAGGAGAGGTGCAAAGAGCATATCTGAAATGCTTGTTCTTTTCACATCTGGCCTTTTGGTGAAAAAGTGTCATTAAAAAATTGAGGCTTAATAGTGCAATCCTATCTTTGGCAACACCATTAAAAAAGCTAACATTTCCAAATATATGTACTATAAATATACAGAGATTCAAATGGAACAGAACATTAGGTTATACACCACATAAAATGCCATTTGTCTTCATCTGACAAGTGTCTCTTTACTACTTGAAGTGTCTGCTGAGTAAGTGTCTCTTAAACATTTTTTTCCTCTCATGAATTTTCTACTTTTAAAAATTATGAAGAACCCCCAAAGAGCTTTGGTTTGTGTTATCAATATTTAACATATTAAAAATTAACTTTGATGCATTTGCTGTTGATGCTGCTTGTCACAATTTTGATAAGATTTTTAATATTGTATTTTTCAATATAGACTGGCAAATAATTTTGATTTTTGAAGACTTCTGAGAGGGTCTTAGGGAACCCCTAGAATCACATATTAAGAAATATTGTGCCCAAGGAACAAAATTAGTCTTTTTCAGCTTGGTGCCATCCAAATACATTAAGTATTTGTAAATGTAAAGTCCCAGCTGTCTAATGAAGCACAAGAGTCAAACTTGCACAATGTTTTAAGATGCCAAACTAAAAGAAGCTGAGTTAGATCTAAGAACTTGAAAGTAACAAAGTAGAAATTTATTTATCTATTTATTTATTAAATCTATATTGCCACCAATTCACCCATGGTGACTCAAGGTGGCTTACAGAATGTAAAATCATGTTTAAAATATATTTTTAAAAATTAAAACAAACAAAAAGAATCAAATAAACTAATAAAATACAATAGAACAAAATCTGGAAAGATAAATAAATAAAAAATCACCCCCCAATCCCCACCCGCCCTGTCCCGACGACAACAGATCACACAAGCCATTTGATGGGCTCCATTCCGCTCTGGGTTTTCCAGGTCCTTTGGTAGAACCAGGTCTTCAGTGCCTCCCGGAAGAGTATTAGAAAAGGAACCATTCTAATCTCTGGGGAAGTAATGTTCCAGAGAGAGGGAGCCACCATGGAGAAGGCCTTCTTCTGGGTTCCACCAGGTATATTTCCCTCAGGGTTGGGACCCGAAAGCATTCCCCGCCTCCCCAATCTTATGGGTTGGGTAGATGTGACCGGCAAGAGACGTTCCCTCAGATAACCTGGTCCCAAGCTATGAAGGCTTTAAAGGTGACAACCAGCACCTTGAATTGCACCCAGAAGCAAATCGGCATCCAACGCAGCTCCAACAGGAAAGATGAAACATGTGCACACTGGAATCTGCACAAAACCACAAGGACATTTTGCACCAACTGGAGCTTCTGAATGTTCTTCAAGGCAGCTCTATGTAGAGCATATTGCAATGATCAAGATGGGAAGTGACGAGGACATGAGTGACTGTGAGAAGGGACCACTGGTCCAGGAAAGGGTGTAACTGGTGCACAACCGCAGTTATACATTATATATTATAAGATATTATAATATATAATATTGTATTATAATATTATAATATTGCCTTATTCTACAAACAAATCTCTCCATCGGTGCTTTATGCTGGGTTTGAATGAAGGAGAAGAAACCAGCTATATAGTATAAGAGAATACTGAATACCATTGGTGGGAGAATTCCATTAATAAAGAACATTTGGTGCCTCTCTCTCCTGAGATTTCTTAGGCCATATTTAGGAAATGGTGGAGAATAGACTCAAAAAAGCCTTCTTCTGTTCTAAGTTTTTCTCCAGAAACTCTTAAAAAAACATACTTGAAGGTTGAAGCTTCTACAAAGGGTATGACAAGAGAAGCTACTAAGTAGGGAAGACTTTCTCTATCTCTCTCTTTTCTTAAGTTTAACTTAATTTGGGATAATCAGCACCTGCAACATTGATCTCTAAATCTAAAGCTATCTTAAATATAAGGTCAATTCAACTCTCAAGGAATGTTCTTCAAGACTTCATGGTGAACGTGTGTAAAAGCTAAGAAATTTTGAGTGCAGATATATGCTATCATGCAAAAGTTATTGTGGATTAACATTACATTGGAACCAGAGTTATTTCTTTTGGGGTTCATAGATATTGAACTAGAAGAGAAATATGAGAAATTAATATTGTATCTACTATATGCGTAATAAATAAGCTTACAAATCCATCACTGTGCAGAAGACAGAAAGTAAAAGATGGTTATTTGTATTCCTGAAGCCCAAGAATAGTAAAATAATTGCTTAATTTGAATTCCTGACTCCAAAAGAGGATTAAAAAGTAAAAAGATATATCTGGATGTGAAATTTGGATTTCTGTGTTAAAGACAAAGATAGGTTGAAGCCAGGAATTAACATGGAATGTCTTTATGCCTTATGCCCCTCTGACTTTCAAAGACAATTTGAACCAGCAGGCAGGAGTTAGAGATTGCCCCCTTTCTGCTTGTCTTCCTGTTATTTCAAAGACTCATTTTACATAACAAGAGGGAAAGCAAACTTCCCATCTTTCAAGGGACAGACAAACAACTTCCTTTATTTCATCTCTCCCTGGGCTAACTCTAAGCAAACTAGCTTGTGTCCTGGAGTAAAGACAAAGGATGTGTTTTTCTTTATCTTCACCAGCATCTGCCATGAGGCCTCCAGCCATTTTATAACCAAGGCTGTAAAACCTTCTCTGGCCAAGTTTTATTGGGGCTATAAATCAAAGCTCCAGCAAGTAAGCTATGTGAACAAAGAGCACTTTCCTTTTCCTCATGAAGCATAGAGTTTATCCATCTTATTTCTATGCTAGAAAAATTTAAATATAACAAGGACACACTGCATATAACCTTTGAACTGTTGTATTTGTTTGATGAATTTCTCTTCCAGCGAGTAAGGAATAAATACCTTTGGGACCCAACCACCCCTCTCCTAACGGGCAATATCACATCTTGGTAAAGCAGCCTACATCCCCATCTGGTGGTCAAGAAGAAATTTACAGTGAAGTCAAAGAATTCTTACCATTTTTTTTCTTTCCTTTTTTTTCAAGAGTAGGCAGGAAATCCCTCCCCCTTTTTTCCCCCTTTTTTCCCCCTTCAACAAAGAAGTGAGACCTAGGCAAAGCAACCCAAAACAATATCTGCTACTCAAGGAGCAATTTCCCAGAGTTTTCAAATATGTGTTTGCAAATTCTTATAAGATTTTTTTTGCAGTTTCACAAAATTATACAAATGAAAATTATATTCTCAATTTAACCAGAGTGTTTATTCAATAATAATTCCTTTTTTTGTTTCATTTATTGTAGAAATTTTAAGCAACTTAATTCAAGGTGCCAGGATTCATGACAGCATGTGCGTAGCAACAACATCTGCCAGACCCTCTAGTGCCCTCTTGTGTAGCAAGAAACACTGACAGGCAAATTTCTATGTTTAGCCTCAAGTCTCTGACTTCACAATGCAATCTCTAGTGCCCCCTTGTGGAGCAAGCAACACTAGCAGGCATATTTCTGCATTTAGCCCTCAAGTCTCTGACTTCGCAATGCAACCTCTAGTGCCCCCTAGAAACAGCCATACTGTGTGATGTGCTAGCATCACCCAAACTCTGCAGCGCCACATATATGCTCAAGTGCTAAATAGCAGAAATTCTACTTTCTGCTACCTGCGCATAGTGTCCCCTAGTACAAAAAAAAAAGGAATTACATGGAAAACCACTAAATTTTCCAAAATTATCCCTTTGCCAATTTGAAGCATGGCAACTTCCTCAGCCATGACAGATGTCTATGATGTACCAGAAGACCTGAATCCTCCACCCACCCTTGTCATAAACATGGAACCTGGTTCCCAACAACCACCTTTAGATGTCCAACCCTCTGGAGAAACTGCGATACCTTAGAAGACCTACGACCTCAGACAGCATAGGAAACTTACCTCACCTGTGGTGACACGCTTCAGAGAGGATTGGGAAAGGCAATATCTCTGCCATGCAAATGCATGGAAGGAGCTAGTCAAGATCTGTGACACCCCCAAAAGCAAATTGCCCCTCAAGAGCCTTTTCCTAATGTAGAAGGAGTTAGAGGAGCATCTTGCGTGGTGGAGAGAGAGTGAAAGTAAGCTCAAGTACATACAGTTGAACATGGAAGACCCAGAGTCCAAGAACACATTCAATGCTTCAAGGAGGTGAACAAAGAATGTGAAGACTGCATCTGGGAAGAGAAAAGCTCCTGCATCTGGGAAGAGAAAAGCACTCCTCGATGTGCTACAGGAGGAGTAAATACCGAGGGAGAAGACCACATCTGACAGAAGTTTTCAATCACAAGCAGCTTCTTCCCACCACTCAAAGAGAGCCTCCCCCTCCATCCCAAATCAGCTAGATCACAGGCAGGTTCTAGTGTCTCGTGCCAATTCTCTGCTGCCAGCTCTCACCATCCTTCCAGAGCATCCTCCCATCATAGCGGCACATCTAAGGCCTCCAAAGCAGCAAGTTACGCCGACTGAGCCACAGAAGCTGAGGTAGAAGCAGTTGTAGCAGATGCAGAGCTATGCACCACAGAGGAGGTAACATGGCAGAAGGCGGCAGTAGCGGCTCAACAGGCTGAAATAGTGGTACAACAGGCAGAAATGGCCAAAGTGCAGGCCAAAATGGAGTTGCCAAATGGCAAAGAGACACCACAACAAAAACTGCATGGGCCATGGCATTGCAGAAGGCGGTCAATGCTGCCTCTCTCAACTTCGACCTCAAAGACTTGGGAGTAGAGAGCCCAGATACATGGGTCAAGGCCTACGTGGATGAGCAGCACTCACTTCAAAACAAGCAGATGGAACCACCTCAGTTGCCTAACAGTCTTCCACAACCAGGGAAGTACAGGGATGAATCTCAACCACAGACTCTACATGTCAGTTATGCAACTGATGTTGTACGACCTGAAGTATGAGATTCACTTCCCACCAACAGCAAACCTTCCCCAACTGATGTTGTAAGTACTAAGGTCTGAGTTGCTCTTCCCAGAATCAACAACACTGCTCCAATGTCTCATGCCAAGCAATTTAGCCCACCAGTGCTTATAATGCCTTCTCGACGAGTTGACATGCCATCAACCACAACTGTCACACTCAATCCACAGGCAGCCACATTCCTGCCACAACTTCAATACCACTCCAGTTTCCAGGCACCACAAGGTAACCACACCCAGCCTACACAGCAGCGTGATGTTCGACCATTGTCCCCAGTATGGGAGAACGACATCCTCTGTAAGTACTGAGAGGAAGACTACAACCATAGTTCGCTTACAACCCGAACCCATCCTATTAGAATCCAGGGGAAGAGCCCTCTATGTCAATACCTCTCCCCAACTCAGCAAATGCTGAAGATTACTGGAGAAACTTGGCTGTACAGATTGGAAAGCTAAATTTGCACACCAACAGAGTTCCCAAATTCTCTGACAAGCCAGGCATAGAGTATCTAGTATGGAAGAAACTTTTCCTGCACCCCATTCAGGCAGCATGCCTGAACCCTGATGAAATAATTGGACACTTGATAGCATGGCTAGAGCCACAATCTGCCAACATACTGAGGGCACTTTATGCATCCCACTTAGACAACCCAGCCGCTGCCCTATGGTTATCATGGAAAAGGCTTGACGAACTGTGTGGCATTTCCGAGGACATAGAAGCAATACTCTTGGATAGCCTCAACAGTTTTCCTAAAATTCCTGTCGACAAGCCTCGCCAGATCATAGACCTCATTAACATACCTGTCCAGCTGAGAATGGCACAATGGGATCCCAACTTACTAGGACTCAATCACGTTGACACACAGAACAAAATTGTTTGAAAACTTCCGCAAGTGCTACTTGAAAAGTGGCTCCAGTTGTCTGACACCTTCATGGCCAAGGTTCGCCACCACTTTATACCCTTCACACTTCTTGAAGAATTGGTGTCCCACCAGGCAACAGTGTGCAACACACACTGGGCCTGTGGACTCAGAGCTATTAATCCTCCTAATGACAGAAGATACAACAGCAACCATATACCACCCTCAGGCCCTATGCACACTACAAGGGAAAGACCCTTTATGGTTGTCCATAAAACCAAAATCAACTCCTCATCCACACACAGTTGGGGAGAGGACTCATCAGATACAATCCAATTTAGATCTCTGAACACAAGAAGAATAATACAATTTTGTCCTATGCACCACACTCATCACTCAAGAACAGCTGCACTAGATTTGCAGTGAAATCACTGACCCAACAAAAATAATTGCTAAGGGAGTACCAATACTGCTACAAGTGTTGCGAATCCAAACACCTGTCCAAGTACTGCACAGCCAAGGTGCAATGTGACTTATGCCATAGTGACCAGCACCCGGCCACGCTGCATCCAGACTCCGAGCCAACACTGCAGATATCTCGTAGCCCTACTACGGACAAGGAGCCTCAACATAACACAGAAGCATACAGGGGTCCTCAGCAGATTGCCAAACCACAGCCAAAACCAAGGATGAGTGTCAACTTCACAGCACTTTGCACTGACTCAAAATTCCCTCTTTCGTGTCTTCCCATCTGTTCAGCCAAAGTGTACCCTGAGGGATGCCCTGAAGATGCCGTGAAAATGTACATATGGACAGACACTCAAAGCACCTACACCCTGGCCAGACCCGTGTTCTTTGACCTCTTTGAGGTACAACAGGATGAATGTCCCTACACTGTATCAACGTGCCATGGACCAAGAAACACAGCAGGGAGGAGACTTGCTGGACTCTATATAGAGTCATTGGATGGAAGTTCCCAGTTCCCACTATCACCCGTATTTGAATGTGATGGGGTACTGAATGACTGCAGTCAGATCACAACACCTGAGGTCATAAGTAAGTAGCATGCCTCACCTACAGCACCTGGCTCATCACTTCCCCACTCTAGATCCAGATGCTGATATCCCACTCTTGCTGGGAAATAATGCCCCACGTGCCTTTCTCTTCTCTGAGTCAGTCAGCGGCCCTGTAGACAGCCCAGTGGCCATCAAATCTCCACTAGGATGAGGGATCATAGGAATTATCAGTATCGATTGGATGCAGGCTCCAATCCAGGCAAATGCCTTAGCACCATCCATTCCAACAGCCTTCCGATGCCTTTTGGCACTATCAAATACAAGAATGACATTCGAGCCTAAAAGGCCACTAGTGATCAGTACACTTTCACTAGGACACCCTAAATGGCCACCAACAACCACCAGATTTCCACTAAGACACTCACTAATTTGACCCACATTGGTTTGGGGCAGTTTTCCTCACTTTTGCCTGAATTCCCTAACTCATGGCAACAGCTTTCTAATGCTACGAGATGGGTTAGGACATAACCATCTTTTACGTACAAGGCAGATATACTGTACAAAGAATTGGTCATTAAAGAAGAACTTCATCACAAATGTGAGTTATGAGGATAACTGATGAACTAATAAATGTACTTTGTTATGGATGTCTTGTTGAGTTTATGTATCTGCATCTGCACAGCTTACAAATCCACCAGTGTGCAGAAGATAGAAAACCGGTTATCCAGAACTGGTCAAAATTTCCACTACCTGTTCTCCACAACTGGTTAGAACCTACCAAATACCACCTCTGCTTTGCTTCCTCCCTCCCTCTTTCATAACTTTTATGTTCTACCTTCTCTTTTTATTATTTTACATACAGAGACACATACACAGAGAGACAGACAGACAGACAAACAGACATAGGCACACACACACACACACACACACACACACACATATATGTTTTCTTAAGTTTTCGCGGGTACTTACATGTATGGTATTCAGTTTTGTTCATGTATTTTCCGACGTCATTGTAGTTGTTCTTTTAAAGTTGTACTAACGTTTCGGCAGAATCTCATCTGCCATCATCAGGCTTCTGTATTGAGTTTGTCTGTATTGAGACGAAGTAAATACAGAAGCCTGATGATGGCAGATGAGATTCTGCTGAAATGTTGCT
>BLBF01000007.1:46447241-46485508 GCA_015471245.1 Laticauda colubrina | reverse complement strand
TGGATCTTTGGTTATTCGGGTTTTCTCCCACGTATACACATAAAAAATGTGTATCCCGTGTATACACATAAAAAATTCTATTAAAAAAAAAAGATCATAAATCATAGTCTGAGAGAAAAGTGCGAAACTTAGATATCTTGTCATCTAAGCTAGAGCCACTGTGTCAGAATCATAGGATACTATGAATATATTCACATGAAAGAAAGAACCTTTGTGTAATCCTATTTAACACTGAAGTGTTGTGCTTTCTTGATTGTATGACGAGATGGTGATAAGAGCATGTCTCAAGCCCTCTCCAACATTCATGCATATTGTTCAATGTGCTTTCAATACTTACTCAAGATTGGTATTGTCACAACAACTTGAAATTAAGCTTTCAGTGGTTAAGAATCATTTCTTAGCATTTTGATGATAAGTATCACTACATTATTTCGAGAACTGTTTTCATTTCATGAAAGTCTGGATAACTAAAAGTTCATTATTATCCTTAAACTGATAACATAATTTTCTTAAAAGTTTAAAGCTATGAATTAAAAAAAATATACTTCCATGTTCTTGCTGTCATTCTACTAGCTATGGTAAATTTTCTATGCCAGATAAAAGTGCTTGCAGAATATGTTGGTTCAAGTTGAAACACGATCTCTTGTATTGTTTAATTTTAATGTTAGATCGAAACATAATATTAAAAATATCACACTATGATTGCGTACGTTTCCTAATAAACTCAAAATCCCAAATATTTTGTTCCTTTCACTGTAGAGAACATATTTCAACTGTTTATTTTTACTGCAATTTTCCAAACTTTTTTCAACAAAGCAGTGATAAAGACTGTGTATAGCTTTCTAAATCTGACTGCATCATAGACAATGTACCAAGTACATAATGTACCAATGTACATAAAACAATGTACCAAGTCAATTTTATTTTTACCTCTTGTAAAAGAACCTAGTAAGACCTTTGTCTTCCTTTGCCATTGCATGAAAAAAAAACCTGATATTTATGGTCCCAGACTTTGTTTTTGAAACCACTGATATTCTAATTTAGGTCAACTAATTCAAGCCACCCTCTTCACTCCATTTCTTAAAAATGCTAATGCTTATATCAGCAGAAAATGGCTTATATAAAAGCTGTCTTTTAATTTCCTATAATATCCCTGAGATTCATTATATCATGTCTCTTTGGGAAATTTAAAGAGCTAATTATAATGCTGCTGCTGCTTCTTACCAATAGCATCATAATGATGAAATTAACCAGCCAAAATTTATTAACATAGTATGGAACCACTAGGTGGTCTTCCCTAAAACTTTTTAAAGGGCACAAATATTAATTGGGATCTTTTCCTTTGCAAAATACACTCAGATATAGCTCACATCTTTATTGAAATTTGCAAAGACCTGCAATAGAACTTTGGAATGAAATCTGTGTCCAAGGACCTCTATGCCTGCCAGACTCTTATGATCCTATATGCAAAATTATGATTGATAGGGTAGGATGGAATGGGATGGGATGGGATACAATATGGTATGATACAATGGGATATGGCAGGATGAGACAGGACAGGACAGGATTGCTTTCTACTCTAAGTGCACCTAGAATGCATATCAGAATGACACACTGAAGCTAGCTCCTAGGTACAAGCACCTAGCTCCAAGTATTATTAAGTGTTGCTTTTATACAAGTGAATTGCAACTAATCCCTGCAGCATTGAAACTATATATGCCAAACCATGTCAAAATCTTTCACAGAGCACCAATCACTTACATGAAGAAGGATGTATTGGAAACAGAACAAACAAGATCTTTGAAATGAATCCCTGCTACGCCCAATGGAATATCAAATACTCGGTTAAGGCTTGAGACAAAATTGGCTGCAATCCAGGTAAAGATTTGGAGAAGGTGGAAAACTACTGGATGAAAATCCAATTCTTCTCAGTCAGATTGATCCTTTCAATTTTAATACACAATTCCCCTTCCCCATGGAAACAACTTGCAGAGCAAAAGTTGAAATTATAGGGGCTTTCTATACCATTCTTAATTTTTTAGGGTATGACCAAGCCAAACCAAGTTCACCCCAAAAATACAGGATTTGGAGTTCAGACTGAAATTAACAAGCTGCCCTAATGTGGCAAAAATTGTATAAATAAGGGTACTTGGAAACCAATAAAGTATCTACAAAATCTAACTTTCCCAAAATAAGATTAAAATGTTTCAAAGCTAGGCACAAATTCTTATCATTTTATCATCTGCTCTGCTGCAAGGCAGAGACTCAAAAACCTCATTGTTCAACTGTGTTCACAAGGACAAGGAGATTGAAACCATTTTGCATATATTACTACAATGCAAACTCTACAAGGATATTAGATCTCTTTATATTTTATCCCTAATGTGTAAATTTTCAGAATTTTTTTTAATGTGAACTGTATCTAGATAATTCAAGACTATCTACTGAGCAGTAACCTAATTCTGTGTTGTCGCAATGAAAATATATCATAACTGGTTAGAGAAATAACCACTTCTGTTTTATCATTTTAGATATAATACATATTAGTTAGTTTTTTTTAATTTCGTTTATTTGATTTTACTTTGGTATTTTTGCTTTGCTGGTCATTCATAAACTAGGGTAGCCTGGATGCTAGGCAAAGAAACAATGACTTCCTTGTGACAAACCAAATTTAAATGTCGTGTTTGAAAGTGTTCCTGCTTCTGTAATAAGATGGCTTTTGTTAAGAACTTATTATTTTTGATCATTCAATCAAGTTTTGTAGTTTTGGTCCTTTTGTTATTTTGATGGGAAGAATTAAGCACATCTGATATCTTTTATTCTGAGATTTGCTGCATTCCAAACAAATGATACATGCTTCAGACCATAAAGGTTCTAAATAATATCCTAAAACCCCTGTCACACTGCACCAACGGATGGAAAGAGGATGTAAAATGGAGAAAAACACTTGTCATCCGTTGATTAACGCGATACATCCATTCTGTACTCACTGCCTCCGTTTTGCTTCCTCTCTATCCGTCCAGCATCCGTTTATTGATGTTTCATCCGCTCAGAAAGTTTTGAACTGCTCAAAACTTTTGACCAGAAAATGTATCCAATGCGTCCATTCTGCATCTGCTCAGCATCCGCTAGGCATCCATTCTGCATCCGTTACGCATCTGCTATATCCACTAGGCATCCGCTACACATCAGCGTAACTCAATCCGCTCCAGCGGTAAACGGACGCAGAACAGATGCCTAGCGGATGCAGAACGGAAACAAAACATTTAAAATGGAAAAAACGTTCGCAGAGGGGACCTATCTTGGATATTAAGGATGTCTAGAGGATGCCTAGAGGATGCAAAGGGACACCTAGGGGAAAACCTATACTGCCTATAAAAAGGGGGAGCAACTCACCTGGATCTCACTTTCAGACCAGCAGACCAGCTGTGCAGACCTCTGCAGCCTTCATCTGACTCTTCCTCTTCCAAAGCATCCACTCATGTCCACCGTGGATCGTAACAAAGTCCTTTTGGCAGCCACCATCCTTCTGCAACAGTGCGAAGCCATCTACAGGCTCTGTGAACTCTACTACGGGAAGAAAAGGAGGCGGCCAAGAAGCATCTGGGTCTGAAGATGGATCACCAGAAGAGCAGAGGACGGACTGTACAACAAGCTGATGGTGGAGCTCAGGAACGAAGACACTCGGGCATTCCATAACTTCATGAGGATGCCTCCAGCCATGTTAGACGAAGTTGTGCAGCGGCTGACACCCAGGTTGACCAAGGCAAACACCAATTTCCGGCCCAGCCTGGAACCTGGGCTCAAGGTGGCACTCACTCTGCACTACCTGGCCTCAGGGACCATGTACACGAGCATGCAGTACGGCTGGAGGGTGCCACACAACACCATCAGCATTGTGGTCAGAGAAATGGTGCAGGCCATCATTGAAGAATACATGGAGGAGCTCCTCCAGTGCCCCACCACTGAAGAAGGATGGAAGAAAGTTGCAGAGCAGTGGTATCAGAGGTGGAACTTCCCCCACACCATTGGAGCCATCGATGGCAAGCACGTGGCCTGCAAAGCTCCAGCCAAGTCAGGGTCCACTTATTTCAACTACAAGGGATTCTTCAGCATTATCCTCTTCGCAATGGTCGATGCTGACTACAAGTTCATGTACATCGATGCTTCAGGCAACGGCTCATCTTCAGATGCCCAGGTATACAACGCCAGTCACCTCAAGGAGGGGCTGGAATGCAACCTCACCATGGGCTTCCCAGATCCAGATCCCCTACCCAATGACACGCAAGATGTGCCCTACTTCATCATGGGAAATGACGCCTTCTCCCTCACAACCTACCTCATGAAGCCCTACACCTCCAAATGCCTCACCCATGAAGAGAGGATCTTCAACTACAGGCTGTCCAGGGGAAGGCAGGTGGTGGAGAATGCCTTTGGCATCCTGGCCAAGAGGTTCCAGGTCCTTCTCACCACCATGCAGCATCGCCCAGAGACCGTGAGGAGGATCGTGGAAGCTTGCTGCATCCTGCACAATCTCATGCGCACCTGCTACCCAGTCTTGCAGAACAGGCTCGTGGACCTCCAACAAGGCAATGGGGACATGGAGCCTGGGGAATGGAGGCAAGGGCGAAACCTGATGGACACTGAGGATGTGCAAGGCCACAACAGAGCCTCACGTGAAGGGAAGAAGCAGCGCAACCTCCTGAGACACTGGTGCAACTCCCCAGCTGGAGCAGTGGAGTGGCAAGACAGGATGATAGATGATTAATGGATGCTTCCTTCAGCCTGTCTCATCACACTGATGAGATTGGGCCGTGTATGTTGGGTGGGCCGACAATGAACAGGGCATTTAATAAAGAGTTGTGTTTATATTGACATGTGTGGATGAATGATTAAATTGTTCTTGATAATAAAGGGCCATAGGTGTGGCACCTGGGAGGGTGGACCATACAGTCCCACTATGCTTGCACTGGAGGTTTATCTATCCCACAGCTATCTTAACCCATCCCAAAGGTATCCCTGCCCATCCCACTGTTATCCTTACCCATCCCACAGCTATTACACATCCCACAGGTATCCCTGCCCACCCCACTGCTATCTTAACCCATCCCTCAAGCATGCAAAGGCTTAAACCATTTCTAAAATTTTCTACCAAGACTTTATTAAAAAAAAAGAAATGAAGCAAGTGTGTGAATCAAAGATAGACTTTATTAACAAGCTATAAAACAAAAATGAGTCTCTGGCACTCGTCTTGGTTGTTCAGTCTCAGGGGTGAAGGGTTCAGGTGCTGTGGAGGTGGCTGGTGCTGGAGTCCTTGTCTGATCCCCCGCATCATCAGCTCCTCCAGAAGCAGAAGCAGCAGAAGCTCCACCCCCAGAAGAGCGATCCCGTGCTACAGAAGCCCCAGCAGAACCAGAGTGAGGGCCAGAGGGTGGAATGGTGGCCCTGTCCCTCTTGCCAGGGCTGCCAGCAGATGGCTGAGGCTTTCTGTTCTTCCCCATGGTTGTGGGGTTGCTGGCTGGCAGGGAGGCTGGCAGGAACCAAGGCTGGCAGGAAGGCTGGCAGGGAGGCTGGCACCAAGGCTGGCAGGCAGGCAGGCACCAAGTCTGGCAGGAAGGCTGGCAGGAAGGCAAGCACCAAGGCTGGCAGGAAGGCTGGCACCAAGGCTGGCAGGCAGGCTGGCAGGAAGGCTGGCAGGCAGGCATGAACCAAGGCTGGCAGGAAGGCAGGAACCAAGGCTTGCAGGCAGACTGGCTGGCAGCAAGGCTGGCAGGCAGGCAGACAGCAAGGCTGGCAGGGAGGCTGGCAGCAAGGCTTGCAGCAAGGCTTGCAGGCATGCATGCAGGCAGGGCAGGCAAGGCTGTCAATCCTTCCGGCAGAAGGTCTTTCCTCTGAATGGTGACCTGCTCCGAGCTGCTTTCCTTATATCCATGGGGCTTATGCAATGCATCCTCCCCGCATGCGCAATTAATGCTAGGCATCTGTTAGGCTTCCGCTGTGCATCCGCTAGGCTTCCGCTCTGCATCCGCTTCATCCGCTTCATCCGTTCTGCGTCCACTTTGCTGAGGCCCCCCAGAAGCCCTGCGGATGTGCCATCCGTTCTCATCCACTTCCATCCACTGGGCTTCCATTCCGCATCCACTTGCCATCCGCTCTGCGTCCTCCCCGCATCCATTCCGTTTCATGTTATCCGCTCTAGATATGCAAATTTTTGTCCCTTTTGAGAGCGGATAACAACGGATGGAACATTTTTCTCATCCGTTGTGTCCTTTTTACTAACGTTTTTCATCCGTTGGGCAGTGTGACAGGGCCTTAAGGAAGATGTTCTGTATCATTTCAAAGTCTCACTCTGGTCATCACAGTTGTAATGCATCTCAGTAATAAAGGGCAAATAATAGAGGCATTTATAAAATGTGGAAACTTCAGAACTCATAATGGCAACATTGCATGACTGCCACTCAATTGTATGCCTCCCTGTTCAAGGTATATAAGCTTCATGTTGATCATATTATGAATTTGATATAAGGTGCTATACTTTTGCATTTTTAATATTCTCTCATACTTTTTCTAAAAGCATCATTTGTTTAAAAATAATAATTAGAATTATCAAAATAATAAAACAAATAAAACAGTGGTTGAACTAATAGCACTTTTAAAGACCTTGAGAAAGAAAATGCCTTCGCAACTTTTCTAAAATTAAGAGACTCTTAATCAAATGCCCAAAATCCATAAATAAAATATTTTTTAAAGAAAACATATTTTCAGTATTACATTTATGAAATAATACTCCCAGAAGTCCAAATGAATAAATCTGGTTTATATAGTATATTATCTCTCTTTATTGTTTTGTTTCTTTTTAATTTAATAATAATACTGTTGACCTATAATGAACAGTAATAATTAGTTTAAGAAATAGGATTGGGAGTAAAAAAGAAGGAAGGAAGGAGGAAAAAAAACCTTACTTTTTTTCTTGACATGTTTTTGTCTTTTGTCTATTCATTTATCTATGTTCATAATACTCAATTAGATTCATCTGTAGCCTAAGTTCCTTTGCCATTTTTGTAGTTAATATTGCATATTTGTACAAAATACAATCATGGCCCTAACATAAATAAACTCGTACTTTAAGTAAAAGAAAGCAGGGGTTGGTTTGGCTTTCATGTTGCTGTTAGAAAAAAAGCAATGGGCAAGTAAAATTTGTTTTATTTAAAGTGTTTTCCCTTTGGTGTTGATTATTTCAAATCTAGTTTCAGTTATTTTTATTAAAGTACAGTAGTTACTGAGACCATGAATAGCTTTACAGATATCAAAGTCTGGTAGAAGATTGCTGTATTTTCAAGACATAAAATCTTTTCATTTATTCTTTCCAGGCCCTTGAAGTTAAAGTCAGTAGAACCCGCTGCTCATATAAAATGAGCTCTTTTTTTATTTTTTGCTTTTTTATTTTAGAACGAATTGTTCCATATTAGCATTCTTGGAATACCCTCACCTGATTGGTCAAGACAAACAGCACTGTGATTGGATGGAAGAACGACGGTGATTGGTCAGTAAAGATTCTACCGCGATTGGCCGAGCCGATCGCGGGAGATTCAGAAGGCTGTCATTGGATAAGAGCTGCCAGCAAGCTCTATAAGAAGAGCTGCCATGGCTCGCAGGTCCAGTACAGATCTATACCTTTTAATAAAGAGCTGAAGTTACGCTGGTCTCAAGTCCCATTTTTCTCGTGCTTCTACACTGGCGATGAAGATGGGATTCTGAGACAAAGAGACCAGTCGGGCACGTGGCAACCGAGCTGAACAATTAACAAGATGGCCGGCAGCAACTCGCCACGTGCACCATTCGACCAGGCAACCGAGGACTGGGAATCATACATCGATCGATTCCTCATGTTCCTCAAGAGCAACAACTTGAAAGATGCGAACGAACACAGGAGGAGAGCTGTGTTCCTGACCCACTGAGGGCCATCCCTATTCAAGATGGCCAAAGCATTGGCCAAGCCAGAAGACATGAAAGAGATGGCTTGGCCAGACCTAGACCAGTACTTTGAAACCACTACGTGCCGGCTGTTCCAAACCTGATCCGGAGACATGAATTCTACCATTGGGATCAGAAGGATGGAGAGAGCATCAGGGATTTCGTGGCAGCACTAAGAAACATCAGAGGTGCGTGCAGTTTCTCCAACATGGACGAGGCTCTGAGAGACCGCGTGGTCCTCAGAGATCCCATACTCAGAGATCCCATACTCCAGAGCAGACTAATGGCTTGGGCGGACAATATGGTTACCGAAGCTGTGGCTGAAGCCACAGCAGCCGAGGCTACGAAGAAATCAGTAGCCAAGATGTGGCAATTGAATGCAAGGGACTGGCAAATAACGTTGGAGACCAACGCATCTCCCGAGAAAAG
The DNA here is from genome assembly GCA_015471245.1 of Laticauda colubrina. Taxonomy (NCBI): domain Eukaryota; kingdom Metazoa; phylum Chordata; class Lepidosauria; order Squamata; family Elapidae; genus Laticauda; species Laticauda colubrina. The sequence continues at coordinate 46,477,105 of BLBF01000007.1, read as the reverse complement.
AACCGAGGCTGGTCACAAAGCCACAACAGCACACCATGAGGACTTCGAACTTTCCCCCAATACTGAAGACGAGGAGGAGGAGATCCACAGATTGCAAGCAGAGTGAAACCGACGGAGAGGTCATAGGTCGGGTTACCAGTGTGCCGGATGCAGCAGTGACCACCCCCGTTCAGAGTGCCGATTCTTAGATGCCGTTTGCCGGTACTGTGAGAAACAGGGCACATCACTAAGGTCTGCAGAAACAAACGAAACTACAGCCCAAGGTGACGTGAAAACAAGCCCCCCCAGGAACCGAGACAGATTCATAGAGAACCGTTGGAGCCACGAGAATCGAAGCAAGCGGCTCAGCGAAACCCGACGACATGAAGAAACCCACCAAATGGTCACCATTGGCCACTCAGACAACTCTGACGCAAGAAAAGTGCACATGCAGGTCAGCATTGAAGGCAGGCCATGCAGAATGGAAGTGGATTCCGGATCCTACCTCTCCATGGTATCCTGGGACACGATTAAGCAGTTAGTGCCCAGCTTATAAAAACAAGAGCTAGAGAACCAGAAACTAACTATTTAGGACTACCAGGGGAACAGAATTCCTGGATTAGGAATTGGACACTTCCATGTTACATTCAAAAAGCATGGAAAAGTACTCCCACTCACAATTGTGGACAGAGACCACCCAAGCCTGCTGGGACTGGAATGGTTCATGCCATTAGGAATCAAGGTGACAGGCATCAACTACATCGAGGAAACTGACTGGGAGGAGGAACTCATGAAGGAATTCCAAGAAGTGTTCGATGGACAATTAGGCAAGTACTGGGGTCCCCAATATCATTTAATGTGAACCCCAATATTGCCCCAATCCGCCTTAAACCAAGACAAGTTCCTTTCGTGCTCAAGCCAAAAATAGATGAGTAACTAGACAAGCTCATCATGCAAGGGGTCCTGGAACCAATAGATCACACTGGGAGACCCCCATAGTCATCCCAATAAAACCAGAGAGGTCAGTAAGAATTTATGGGGACTACAAAGCGACCCTAAATAATACACTGCAACAGAGTGCATACCCAGTTCTGGTGGTACAGCACCTCCTACACTCACTCAGGGGAGGAAAAGTCTTCGTGAAGCTCGACCGGGCACAGGCATACCAACAGCTGCCAGTTGATGCCGAGACTGCAGAAGTGCAAACCATTGTGACCCACAGGGGGGCTTTCCTCTGCAAAAGACTCCAATTCAGAGTCAGCATGGCACCAGGGGTGTTCCAGAGCTTAATGGAATGGTTACTGCAAGGCATTAAAGGAGTCATGCCATATTTCGATGATGTCTTGGTAGCCGCCAAAGACAAAAGACAATTGGGAAGCCGACTTAGGGAAGTCTTGCAGAAACAATTCACGGCATTGGCATTTGAACAATTCCTTGCAGAATGGGGCATACAACACGCATTGACAGCGCCCGTTCATCCGGCCATGAATGGGTGGGCGAAATGAATGGTCAGATACACCAAAGATGCTTTAGAAAAAATGGACGCAGGGAGCATACACGAGAAAATAAATAAACTATTAACAATACAACACAACACCAAGTGCTAAAACCAATAAAAGCCCAGCTGAGCTAGCTAGGATGGACCAAACCAAGAGGGGAGGATTGTTCCATATTAGCATTCTTGGAATACCCTCACCTGATTGGTCAAGACGAACTGCACTGTGATTGGATGGAAGAACGATGGTGATTGGTCAGTAAAGAATCTACCGCGATTGGCCGAGCCAATTCAGAAGGGAGATTCAGAAGGCTGTCATTGGGTAAGAGCCGCCAGCAAGCTCTATAAGAAGAGCTGCCATGACTCGCAAGTCCAGCACAGATCTGTACCTTTTAATAAAGAGCTGAAGTTACGCTGGTCTCAAGTCTCATTTTTCCTGCGCTTTTACAAAACTATTGACAAGATCAAAACAATCTCTGGCAAAGAACTACTCAGCTGAAAAGTCTATCAAAGGCTATGAACTTTACTTCCAAAAAAATGGGTGTGGGGTTGTAGCATCAATGAAACATAAGCACAGAATACTTTATCTGAACCCTAAGCTTTTTTGTTCTTTACAATAATCTCAGTTTAAGACTTTATTGAAATTGAAATTGAAAAGTAACTCTCTGGGATGCTAATGAAGAACAAAGAACTTGTGTTCTTCCATATCCTTGAAAATATGTGCCATTGGTTTCAGTGCAATTGATTCAATAACAATCTGATTAATGTACTGATACAGAAATGCAAATACATAGTCTTTCTTAGATTCCAGATAAAAAGCAGGATAACTGCGAGAAATTGATAGGAAGCAGCCTATGTACTGTGAGAGGTGAAGTTAGTGAGACAGGAATTAAAGGCAGCCTGAACACCATGCAAACACAGAATTGATGTCAACCTTCAAGGCTTAGAAGAGAAGGAGTATGCATCCATTGATTCATGTAGGGAGGGGAAAGACTCCTAGAATTTAAATTCTGGTCTGACAAACATACATAACCTCTTTCATGCCTACAGCTATGCTGTGTCCTTGAAGCTTCTGCAATTAGCTACTGGGCAAGGTAGAACATCTGAATGATAAATACTTGTGGGAGCATCAAGAGTGAACAATGATCTATGAAAGGCTAGGTGCATTTTGATGGATGCAGGATAGTTTATTGTAATATCCTAGTATCTTGGAGAGGGTATTGGGACATTTATTATTGTAGCTGCTGGAGAATGAATTTAAAGCAAGAAAAGAATAAAGACCACCAGATATGTCTTTGGTTCAGCTTCCTGGAATATTCCTAAATATGTTCAAGATTCCAGAGATTAATATAGATTTTCACTGGATATTTGGCACCTTCTAACAAATGTCATCAGGTTTCAAAGATATTTTAACTGCTAGCAGTTACTTATCACATATGATATAGTATTTCTCCCAGAACTCTAGTTGTATGTCTCCTTCAGGGTCTCTCCAGATCCTGTCAACTTTTCATGAGGAGCTGGTCTCTAGAGCTTAATCTCTTGGCTTTATGGTTATCACAAAAAAAGAAAACCTCCTTTAGCTTTGGCACACTCACTGACTTTGCTGCAGTATTGTCCCTGGCATTTGGAGTCATAGCTAGTTTGCCATATTTCCAGCTGGAAGTCTCTAATAACAATTTTTTTCTTTCAGTTTTTTTCACTGCAATTTAAGTCTCAGATGCCAAGAAAGTTAAGCCATATGTCCTTCACACACACACACACACACACACACACACACACACACACACACACCCTGATTTGTCTTCCTTTCCAACTATCTATGTCCTCTTTTGCCTCTTCAGATATCTGGTTACTTTAATTTTGAGTTTGTGGTGAAAAGAGATTTATTACAGGTTCTGTTGTGACATCTGACACAAAACAGTTCACTCTTTTAAAAATTGGTTTCTGTCCAGAGTTGAAGCAAGCTGGGCAGTCTTATAAATTTGAATTGATTCATAAACAAATGATAAATATACCAGTTGAAAGATAGGAGTTGGTAAAAGGAATTAGGCAAGATTTCCTGTCAATGAGAAAAGAGAAGTGCTGTGGAATTTACTTATTTCAAGGAAAAATGCATCCCTTTTTTCCTTCTTGCATATAGTATATGTGAATCAGTAATAAATTAGCTCAGCTGAAAACACTGATAGGAGATGAAGATGATTTTGGAGCAGTACCAAAAAAATGCATTGAAGTTCTCTGATAGCTACATTTGGAACTTATAAAGGGTGATGCTCATTGGTATCCCTCCATTCAGTCTTGTTGTAGCTCAACATGTACAAGCATGTGCATTAAATACATGGTCAACTTTCAGTTGAAAATAGAAAAGAGAGTGATTATTTATCAGACCAAATAAAAGAGGTGCTGCAATGGCAATTGAAATAGGACCAATTTTGAGAAGGCAGATATCAAACAAGGGAACATGTCAAAAAGCCAAAAAAAAAAAAAAAGATTACAAGAAGCAAGTAGCATAGAAGGTAAATCTACACCACTGAATTTCAGAACTAGTTTTCAGGCCACCCTAAAAGAAATGGATTCTTCAAGTAAAGCAAGATAGATATTGGTTAAATGGATATCAGGATGGTGTATCAGTGAAAGGCTCAGGGAAAATAACTGCATCTCATAGGAAGACAGTAGGTGGAGTTTTTCATGGTAGTTGATGACATTTTTATAAGGAACCAACATAAATTCATGCTAACACCCATCAGTTCCTGTAGTGTATTACCTGTCAGGAACATGTAACAATATCTAAAATTTTACCCACGCAAGATACAGCTTTTTTTGCAATCGTAATACCTGTTTAGGTTTTTAAAAAAGCACCTCTATGGTTCTCAAGTAGAAGGTTAGCTCAAAATTCTTCAAATACTGTCAGAAAGCGCAAAACTCAAAATAAGTGGCTGTTGGTGAATTCTGCTAAAAAAAAAAAAAGACTTTTTTCATATAAGTTCAAAAGAAAAAAGAAAAGAATCAGCATATGAATTGCTCAATACTGTTGGCAAAATGCTAACAGGTAGCAAAGGAATTGAGAAAGTATTCATCTCATTTGTACAGTATGCTTAATCTTCTCTGAGAAGCATTCAACAAAGTACCGCATGACATTTTGATAAGCAAATGAGCTAAGTGTGGGCTGGATGGCATGACAATTAAATGGTTACATGTCTAGGTTAAAATTGCACTCGAAGAGCTCTCATATATAGAACCTTTTTCACTCTTCGGTGAAGTATCCATAATAGAGTACCACAAGGTTCAATCCTTCAATTTCATGAAATGACTTGAATGGGGAGGACAGGGTGCTTATCAAATTTGTAGATGACACATAAAATGTGATGGGACAGCTATTTCCTTAAAAGGCAGACACAAAAATCAAAACAATGTTAATACATGAGAGAAATTAGCTAAAGATGATTGAATGAAATTTAATAGAGAAAAATGCAAAATACATCATTTAAGAAGCCAAAATTAAATGTGTGCATGGATTGAGGAATACCTGACTTGTGAAAAACCTGTTGGAATAGTAGAAAATGACAAGATAACAAGTGAAATAAGAGTCAGCAGTATGAGGTGGTAACAAAAATGCAAATTTAATTTTAGATATTTCAAGAATAGGGCAGTTTCCAAAACATAAGAAGCAATTGTTCCTCTTTCAGCTAAAGCTTACTTTGTGTGTGTGTTCTTTTTTAAAAAAATTTTTTTATTGGTTTTTAAAACAAACATAAACAAACAAAACATAAAAACATCAAGCCATCTTCCATATATATATATATAGATACATACAGTGTGCCGGTTGATTTACAAATTGTTTTGTGCTTCCATTTCATAGTCTTCAATTACAATTACATTGTATATAATCTCGTATTTTCAATCAAATATGAAATACATTAATTTCATAATTAATCAATCATTTGACCATACTTTTATTCATTCATCCTTTACAAAATAATCATATTTTACTTACTTTATTTTATGACAGTTCATGTTAGCATCCCAAATCTATCCTAGAATCATTTTGTAGATATAATAAGAAAAGAATACATCTTTATATATTTAGTATTTTCTAAAAATCTACATATTTGATCACTATGTTTTATTGTCTAACCATTGATAGAATAGATCCCAAATTTTATAAAATTGTTTATTATCTTTTTCTATAATTTCAAATGTCAATCTACTCATTTCAGCACATTCCAATATTTTCTTAATGATTTCCTCCTGTGATGGTGTTTTCTCATTTTTCCAGTTTTTAGCAAATACAATCCTAGCCCCTGTTAATACATTTACAATCAGGTATTTCAAGTCTTTACAATATATTTCAGGTAAAATTCTCAATAAAAATATCTCTGGTTTCAAATCTATATGTTTTTCTGTCATTTTTTCCAACCACGTGTGGATTTTAGTCCAGTATTTTTTAGCATCCGCACAAGTCCACCTCATATGGTAATATGAGCCAGGTGTCTGATGACTTTTCCAACATTTTTCGGATTTATTCTTGAACATTCTTGCTATTCTTGTAAGGGGAAAATGACACCTGTAGAAGATCTTATACAAATTTTCTTTATATGCTGTTGCGATTGTCATTTTATAATTTTGAGATCACAATTTTTGCCATTTCTTGAGATCAATCCCATATCCAAAATTCTTCCCCCAAGCAATCATAGTTTCTTTAACTTGTTCTTCTTCTAGTTTAATTTCTAATAAATATCCATACAATTTTTTAATCACCTTTTCATCAGTATCAAAATCTTATCTAAGTCAGTCAGTTTATCATAGAAACCTTCTGTTTTAGAATCTTTATCATACCTTGAATGTATTTGTGCATATGAAAACCAATTCATCTTTATACCTTGTTCCTCTAGTTTTTGTACAGATTTAAGTTAAACCTTTTCATTCAGTATTTCACCATATCTAACTGTTTGTTCCTTTTTGTATATTATAGGATTGGAAAATGCTTCAATAGTCGATAGCCAGACTGGAATTTTCAGATAACATTGTCTTTTAATCTTCTCCCAGTTTAAGCACAGAGACTCCCATATATAATGTCTTCTAAAGTACCCCTGTGTTTTAGTTCCTTTATACCATAAAAAAGCATGCCATACCAACAACAGATCATATCCTTCTAATGTTCAACAATCAAGTATAGATTGTTATATATAGATTATATATATATATCGGGACTTGAGTGAATAGTGAAACCACGTCGAAACGTACAAGCAGATCTTCTTGTTCCACGTGTAGATCTTTGATCATTTCAAAGAAGTGGTATGAGTTTTGTACATATGAAGCTGCAGTTTCAGCATGGGACTGTAGTTGTTTTGCTAAGTGTTTAGCTAGGTTTTGTAATGGTGCTCCTTTGGAGCTGACTATGGGTCTGAGAGGTATGCCTTCTTTGTGTATTTTTGGGAGGCCGTACAGTTTGGGGCATTTGGAAGATTTTTCTCTTGGGATGATCGTCTGTTGGATTTCTTTGCTTATGTGGCTGGTTATAATTTTCTTCTTGCTTAATTTTTCCAGATATGTGGTTGGGTCTCTGTTTATAGGTTTGTATGTGGAGTCTTAAAGTAGGTCTGTCAATTTTGTTTCGAAGTCTTTTCTGTCCATTACTACTGTGGCATTCCCTTTATCTACTGGGAGTATGATTATGCTGTTATCATTTTTCAGGGTTTGTAGCGCTTTGGATTCATCTTTGTGCAAGTTGCTTTTGGGTGGTTTGCTTGTGCATAGGATGTTTGTAACGTGGTGTCTTATTCAAGAGATCAAAGATCTACACATGGAACAAGAAGATCTGCTTGTATGTTTCAACATGGCTTCACTATTCACTCAAGTCCCGATAAAAGAAACTCTCAAAATCATCAAAAATAAATACCAACCAGCCAAACACCTCATGGAACCAACAGAACGCTGCTTAACCAACACATATTTCATATACAAAGGACAAAGTTACAAGCAAATTGAAGGAGCCCCAATGGGATCACCACTGTCACCCGTCATTGCAAACCTGTTCATGGAAGAATTCGAATCCAGAGTCCTGGCTAATGCCATCCACAAACCCAAACTATGGTTAAGATACATCGATGACACATTGGTGATTTGGCCCCATGGAAAAGAAAACCTAAACAATTTCCTAACACACCTAAACAGCACAAACCCCAAAATCAAGTTCACCATGGAAACGGAAATAAACAAACAACTACCATTCCTAGATGTACTAATCTACAAAAGAACAGATGGCACCCTAGGACACACCGTATACCAGAAGAAAACACACACCAACCGCTACCTCAACGCCCAATCCCACCACCACCCAGCACAGATAAATTCCGTGGCCAAAACACTTATCACCAGAACCAAATGCCTGGCAGAAAAGACACATATAAAGACTGAACTATGCACCCTGACTAAAGTACTGACAGCCAATGGCTTCCACAAAAACAAAATCACCAGCTTGATCCACAAAAACACACCAAGACAGAATAGAGACCTAGAAGATCAACAGACCTATGGAACAGCTGTCCTGTCCTACATAAGAGGTACTACAGACAAAATCAGTAAGATACTACACAGGCATCACATCAAGACTGCCTTCAAAACAGACAAAAATATAGCAGCCATCCTTAGAAACCCCAAAGATAAAATTGACCTGGAAAACCAAGGCATATACGAAGTTCCCTGTGCATCATGCCCGGGCACATACATTGGGCAGACCAATAGAAGAATAAGTACCCACCCGGATGAACACAAAAATGCAGTAAAAAAGCTGGAACACACCTCCTCACAAGTCCAACACATGAAAACCACAGGTCACAACATCAACTTCAATGACACCAAAACCCTAGCCACTTTCAAAAACCCCAGCCACAGAATCATCAGAGAAGCCATAGAGATTGAAAATAGACCTGAAAGCATGAATAGAAGAGATGATTCCACCAGACTGTCAATCATTTGGAAGCCTGCACTCTCAAATAGAAAGATCTCCACACCAAAAGCCAGGCAAACACCTGGGCACAAACAGACTTCCTCTGATACCTCAAACACACCCCTACCAGGCACCCAGATGAAACCTAGCTTCCTAATAGATAATAGCTGCCCTTTCACACAAAGCCAAGCTTTATATATATAAATAAAGGATTAATAACAGTAGAACCCTCCTAATATTACTCACTCCATTTTCATTTTTCGCATCTATAATGATCTAATAATCTTAAAGTAATTCGCAGTAAGTTATAAGCTTCAAATCTTCCCAGCCTATATTTCTTATAAAAAATACAAAGATACATTCCCATGTGGTATCCCCTTTTTGTGCTATATCTAACCCTTATCTTAAATCTCTTGGCCTTGTCATTTCCCTTAGTTTTAGCCAGCTTTCCCTTTAAGTTTTCCTGGCCTTTCTTCTTTATCCCTCTTTATTCCTCTAATATTACGTTTATTTCTGTTCTATATGTAAATTGGGTGACTCCAAATTTGCAAACCTGATTGGTCAAATAAACTAAGCATTGGATTGGTTCACTAGGAATCAATCCAAAGAGCTGCTGAAGGGCGGCAAATTTAAGCAACTGCCACTGGCTACAAGCAGGCAAGCCAGCCTGTATAAAAGGCTGGCCTCGGCTTCAGCCAAGTGTTCCTATTTACTGACTAGTTAAAGAATAAAGCATTTGTTGTTGGAACCCGGTCTACCTCGTGTTTTTTCTGAACAAAACACTGGCGACGAGGATGGGATCGTCCTGAACGAAAAAAAAACCTACACACGGTGATAAGAAGTCCAGATGACAACCAAGATGCCTGGAAACAACGCACCGCCCGCACCCTTCAATCCCAACGAAGAGGATTGGGATTCCTATGCAGACCACTTCCAGATGTATTTGGAGAGCAATGAAATGGAAGACATTTCAGAGCAATGCAAGAGAGCTGTGTTCCTGACTCACTGTGGGCCAATGGTTTTCAAGATGGCAAAGGCCCTTGCGAAGCCCCGAGATGTTAAACAACTAATGTGATCAGAATTGCAAAGAATTCTCAAAGCACACTACGCTCCAATGGTTTCAAACTTAATAAAGCGACATGAATTTAACCACAGAGACCAGAGAGAGGGAGAGACCGTTGCCGATTTCGTTGCTGCCCTTAGACAAATAGGGGGTGAGTGTGATTTCCTGAACATTGACGAAGCGATGAGGGATCGCGTGGTGTTAGGTCTGAGAGACTCGACCGCACAGAGTAAATTACTCAACAAGCTCAACATCACCGTGACTGAAGCCATCGCGGAAGCCACAGCTGCTGAAGCCGCAAAAAAATCGGCTGTCACAATGAAAAAGATGAACACACACAGCGAAGAAACAAACCCAACCAAAGACAGAAAGCAGCCTGCCACCGCAACCCAGTACGAAGAGTCTGGCGAAACATTCAAATCGAGCGAAGAAGACGACGAGGTCCACCGTTTGCTCACGAACAGAAAACAGTGCAAAAGAAGGAATTGGCGGGAGTGCGCTGGCTGCAGAGGAAACCATTCCCGAGCTGAATGCAGATTTCTCGATGCCATCTGCAGGCATTGCAAGAAACGAGGGCATATTGAGAATGTTAGGGATAACATTGTTCACCCTAACTGGTTTAGGTGAAATAATAACTATGAATCATAGTTAGTGTATGCAGCTTTAACTGTAAAATAGCAATTGTGGGAGTGGTTATGAAAACCATATAAAAGTAGCAAGGCTACAGCTTGCTCTCTCTCTCTCTGGCTTTGATGATCCCTGATTACTGCTTGGAATCAAGACTGCATTGCTCGAACAGGAGAGACAACAACGGACTGATTTATGTGAACTGACATAGGATATTCTACATGGACTTTGCTAACTGAATATCCCTGAATGGACTGACTACATGGTAAATGAATATTGGACTGTTTTTGACTATGCTATAAACTTATACTGGAATAAAATATATTCTTGATAGCACAAGCGTATCTGTTATTTTTACTGTATGTTAATAAACATACAAGCTTAGCTCACTCATTTATCTGTGTGCCTATCTGACTAACGCTGCACATTCTGTTTAGCTTGTCTACCTAACCCTGGTTGGGGAACCCAGGCTTAACAGAGAAAGTCTGCAGGAACAAAAAAAGCTACAGCCCAATGAGACGCAGAAATTCCCCAACACTAGCTGAGCCTAAACGAGCTCAGAGAAAGTGGCAACAAGAGAAGCAAGCCAATACACACCAAACTGTCACTAAAAAGAGCGCTCAGACGGAAAGCGGGAAGAAAGTTAAAGTCATTGTAAAAATCGAAGGAAGGCACTGCAAGATGGAAGTGGACTCGGGGTCCTTCCTCTCCATGGTATCGTGGGACACAATAAAACAGCTAGTCCCAGATATCAAACCCAAAGAATTACAGAAGCAGCACCTAACTCTCAAGGACTACCAGGGAAACCAAATTCCTGTAGTCGGCATGGGACATTTTCGAGTTGCCTACAAACAACACGTCAAGGTGCTACCGCTGACCATAGTCGACCAAGACAGACCAAGCCTCCTGGGCATCGAATGGTTCGCGCCATTGGGCATCGGGATGACCGGGATCGATCGAGTGACTACAACCAGCTGGGAAGACGACCTCATCCGAGAATTCCAGGACGTTTTTGACGGCTCACTTGGCAAGTATTGGGGAAATCCCATTTCTTTCAGTCTAAACTCCCAAATAGCCCCACGAAGAATAAAAGCCAGGCAAGTTCCTTTTGCACTAAAGGCAAAAATAGAGGAACAGCTGGACAAATTAATAGCCCAAGGGGTGTTAGAACCTGTGGACCATGCCAAGTGGGAAACACCTATAGTCACACCTGTCAACCCGACGGGTCCGTTAGAATCTGTGGTGACTATAAGGCTACCCTGAACCACGCATTACAACCAAGCGCATACCCGGTGCCTGTAGTCCAGCATTTGCTTCACTCCCTGGGAAAAGGAAAAGTTTTTGCTAAACTTGACCTAGCACAAGCCTATCAACAACTCCCAGTGGACCCAGAAACTGCTGAAGCACAGACTATAGTCACACATAAGGGTGCATTCAAGTGTCACCTTCTCCAATTTGAGTGAGTGTGGCCCCAGGCGTTTTCTAGAGTCTAATGGAACGCCTCCTAAATGGCATACAAGGAGTCGTACCATATTTCGACGACGTCCTGATCTCAGCCAAAGATGAAACCCAATTAAAAAACAGACTCAAAGAAGTACTAACTAAGTTCAGGGAATCTGGCCTCAAAGTAAAAAGAGAAAAGTGTTGCCTAATTAAGAATAGCGTCGAATTCCTGGGCTATTTAATAGACGGAGAGGGTATACACCCTACAGACAAAAAGATTAAAGCGATTAAAGACGCACCAGAACCAAAAAACAAGACCGAACTACAAGCCTTTTTAGTACTAATTAACTTCTATAATGTATTCCTGCCAAATAAGGCCACTATAGCAGAACCATTGCACTGTCTTTTAGACAAGAAAGGAATTTGGACTTGGGGTTACAGAGAAAAGCAAGCCTTCCAAAAAATTAAAAGCTTGCTAACATCATCAAACGTTCTCATTCAATTTAGCAACACACTGCCCTTAAGAGTGACCTGCGACGCTTCCCCATTCGGAGTAGGTGCCATCCTAAGCCACCCACTACCTGATGGCAGAGAAGTGCCCGTCGCATATTATTCAAGGACTTTATACAAAACCGAGCAGAATTATAGCCAATTGGACAGAGAGGCACTAGCAATTGTCGCAGGAGTGAAACGTTTCCATGAGTACCTATATGGGCAGACTTTTCAAATTATAACAGACCACAAACCGCTAATAAGAATTTTGGCAGGAAACAAACCTACACCAAATATCCTCTCCCCAAGAATGACTAGATGGTCAGAGTTCCTAGCAGCCTACTCATACACTCTGACACACCAACCGGGGAAACAAATTTCACATGCGGACGCTTTAAGCAGAGCACCCTTGCCAACGACTGAAGAAGACCCGGAACCAGTGATGACAGCATTACAAATAGAGACTTGCCCCGATCTACCCATATCAGCTTATGATGTCGCTAGAGCCACCGCAAAAGACTATTTGACTGCCCGTGTTCTTAACTGGGTAGGTAAAGGCTGGCCAGAAAATCAAAAAACTGAAAACTTTAAACCTTTCCGGACCAGACAAACCGAACTTTCTATTCAAAAAGGTTGTTTACTGTGGGGTGATCGGGTGGTTATTCCTAACAAACTACAACCTAGGGTACTTAGTATGCTACACGAAGGTCACCCGGGGATTGTAAAAATGAAAAGCCTTGCTAGAAGTTATGTCTGGTGGCCAGGTATTGATAGGGACATAGAATACTGGGTAACCTCGTGTAACAAATGTCAAGCAATTAGACCATCCCCACCCAAAGCACCCATTAGAGATTGGGAAATCCCACGGGGCCCCTGGTCATTAATCCACATCGATTTCGCTGGTCCAACTAAAGGACATACCTTTCTGATTGTTGTGGACGCCTATTCTAACTGGTTAGAAGTAAAAATTATGCCATCAACAACAACTGAATTAGTAATAAAACAACTGGACAGCCTTTTTGCCACCCATGGCATTCCGGACGTCCTCGTGTCCGATAATGGACCACAACTGACTAGCCTACACTTTGAACAATACCTAGCCTCCCTAGGTATTAGACATGCCCTAACCACACTGGCCCATCCGGCTGCAAACGGTAGGGCAGAGAGAATGGTCTGATTTACAAAGGAAGGGTTAGAAAAAATGGACACTGGAGATGTACAGCATAAAATAAACCAATTGCTCACACTCCAGCACATAACACCCAGTTCCACAACCAATAAGTCCCCAGCAGAGCTACTCATGGGGAGAAAACTAAGGTCACACCTTGATAGATTGCACCCAGAATTCACGCCAGAAACCCCCCCCCCCAACTCCTCTACACGGTTTAGAAAATTTGGAATTGGTGATTTAGTCTACACCAAAAACTTCACTGGGGACCCAGTGTGGCTACCGGGACAAATTATCCAAATAACAGGCCCCAAATCCTACCGGTTAACAGTAGATGATGGGAGGAAATGGAAGCGGCACATAGACCAGCTTCAATCCCGAAATATAGAAAGAATCACAGACATACAACCACTCATCGAAAAAACCGACGAATTGCCAACTAAGGTGGGGGGGCGGGGAAATGCGAGAATTAAATAAAGAACCGTTAAAAAATAAAAACAATGAAACATATGAACAAAAAGAGCAAATAAAAGACTCACTGTTTGGAGAGACTTGCATGAAGAGCCCATCGGAAGGGGCCAGCCAGGCCAGCGTGACCTGCCCGGAGGAAACAGGATGGAGCGGCAAAACCGCCAGCCTAAGAAACTCAGGCGGTGGTAAAATGGCTGACTCACCCTTCCAGACGGTTCCAGGGAGAAGAACGGACGACACAGCAGCCCCATCCGAACTGGTCGAAGTCTTCACTAAGAATGAACCGCGCAAGTCAAGTCGAGTCCGGAAAAGCCCCACCTACCTGCGAGACTACGTCACCACGTAGGACTGAACTAAGAGGGGAGGGGTGTTCTATATGTAAATTGGGTGACTCCAAATCTGCAAACCTGATTGGTCAAATAAACTAAGCATTGGATTGGTTCACTAGGAACCAATCCAAAGAGCTGCTGAAAGGCAGCAAATTTAAGCAACTGCCATTGGCTACAAGCAGGCAAGCCAGCCTGTATAAAAGGCTGGCCTTGGCTTTAGCCAAGTGTTCCTATTCACTGACTAGTTAAAGAATAAAGCATTTGTTGTTGGAACCCGGTCTACCTCGTGTGTTTTCTGAACAAAACAATTTCCATCTGCCAGTCCCCCATCTTTCCTCTCCCCCCTCTTTCCTTTTCTCCTTTTTGAAATTTCTTCTTGTACAGCTTCTTCTTTTGCTTATTCTTGGGAGCTTTTTCTCTTTTATTTATTATTTTTGTCATCATTGTCTTAGTTTTAGTTCCTTTTGTGTCTTTTGGCAATGTCTCTGAATCTTCGTGTCCATCTTGACCATTTTCCTCTTCCTTTGGCTCCTTCTCTCTAGAGTTCCTTTGTTCTGCTATAAATTTCATAACTTTTTCTGCCAGTGTGTCCAATAAGCTCCTTCTTTCTTTTATCATTTCTTTCTCAGTTTGCAGTTCCAACTTAAATTTTTTGTTTGCTTCTTCCATTTTTTAATCAATTGTGTTATTCTTTATTTTATTAAAGTTAATTGTAATCCTTGGCTAGAGACTCCATTTATATCTCTTTTTCTTATTGATCCTTCTGTTTCCTTCGCACAGTCAACCCCTAACAGTCCAAAGATATTGGCTTCCTTTGTCCTCTTGCTGCAATCTCCCCCTTTTTCTTTGAAGCTTCTGCGGTTCTTGTTAAGTTCTTGTGATGTTGTTATGTATTCTAAAATATGCTAATGACTATTTAAATGATATTAGGAAAACAAAATATGATGATTTGGGTGAAAATCTGGTATTAATTATGTTTACAAAGTGTGAATTATAGTTATATAAATTCTATAGGTTGAAATTGGTCAAAGGGAAGTAAAAGGGGAAATTAGCTCTGTTTTTATTTTATTTTATTTTATTTGTGTGGTATAAATGAAATAGAAAATACAATTGATTATACAAAGATATGAGAAAATAGAAAATATAATGAACTCGAAGGGATTATGTGGGAATGTAAAATATTTATAATGAATGAATTATATTATAAACAAAAGCAGGGGAATGAAAATTTATTAAAATTATATGGGTAAATTTTGGAAAAAAAGAAAAAAATATGAAATGATTATATGAGTATCTCTGAAATAGATAGAAGATATATTGTAGAAGGGAATATCCCATGTGCATCCTAAATGTATTAAACTTACTTTACTTTTACTTATTTTTTCTTTCTTGACTGTCTAACCATATATTGGTCTTGAGAAAGTTATAGATGATAACAAGACATAAGGTAACATAAAATAGGTGGTAAGATGAAAATGGAAATAATAGGGGATAAAGAATTGAAAATATATTTGAGGATGAAATAATTTTGATATTGAAATATGAAAGGGAAATTTATCTAAAGATTAGTAGAATGGATAATATTTTGAAGTGATATTAATCAAGAAAGTTGAAAGTGTAACCATGACTATGTATAAATATTGTAATCTGGAAACACATTGCTCACATGAAGAGATGTGTAAAAAATCAAAATAAAAAAACTTTGGGAAAAGAAAAAAGAAAAAACCTTGGGGGGAAAGTGGTGACATTTCAAACTACAAAATGGGTTCAGGGATCAGAGCCACAGCAGTCAGAACAACCAGATTGTGTTTCATGCTCGGAAGACTTAGAATCATGTTTCTTAAACATTTTGCTCCCTTCTCCATTTTTTAAAAATATGGAGAATCCCAAAATGTATCTGTATGGGTTATATTTTTTTCCTATTAGAATATTAAAAATCAACATTGATGCATTTGTAGAATTTATTTTGTTGAATCATGTAAAAAGAACAGTATCCAATTTATTTGATACCAACATAAATTATTTTTATTAAAAAAACCAATTTTTAACAAATAAGAATAAATATTGTTTTAAATTTTTGCAAATACCTTTAATATCTGGCAAATAATTTTGATTTTACAGACACCCAAGAGGGTCTTGACCTGAAGGCCACACTTTAAGAAGCACTGACTTAAGAACTATATTCAGATGAAGTTAAATAATCACTAATGACTTCACTTAATATAACTATATTTAATAAGGATGAACATTTGTAGCCATCATTTTTATTCTTTATAGCCATTATTCATAATCTTTTTCTAAAACATAGTTAACAATGTGTCCTTATAATATAAAATTAAAATGATAATGGGGCTGCCTAATCAGAACTCGGCTAAAAGTCACAATATTAGAAGCTTCCTTTGTGAAATAATGTAGGGGAAATAATTTACCAGCTGTTCTTAATTAACACTATTATATATGGCGAGCTTTTCATTAGTTAAGGGCTCCAAATTATACCTTAAACATATTTTTCATAATTATCTTTGCAGTATTTTCTAGACTCTTTAAAAGCAATAGATGGATGAAACGTTTTTTAATTTTCTGAGGTTTTTGTCACTCACACAATGATTGATCATAAATATCCTATCAAAGAATAGTTATCAAGATATTAATTGAAACAGGTAGTTTCAACTAATTGCATGATGTAAACATGCTGAGAAAATAGCTTTGTAAAGGCTTTATACCAGACACAACTAGAAAACACTCTATTACCTCCATATTCTGAACAGACACAAGAAGTTTAGCTAAATTTTTTTTTAAATATTTGGAAGCCATACAACTGAATAAGTTCTGCATCTCCTAGCAGACAAAAAACTATGTTTGTATGCCTTTACTATATATATGTTACATTAACACAGAGTTCAAATCTTGGGCCATTTGCCCTCACATGTTTGAGTCAAAGGACTTTCAGATGCTATTTTTTCAGCTTTAAAGTTCTCATCTCCCTGTTAATAAAGAAGGAAAAACTCTTTCTCTGAATCAGTTGTCTTTCATTTTACCAGCTCCAGCTGTGTCAGGTCCTGAAGCCGTATTTTACATTGCTAATTAATCAATTTTAAATTGTCTATTTGCTCTTCAGTGTAGTCAAGAAAAGCAACCTTTGATGGATTGTTTTTCTTGCACCCTTGTTTTAAAGCATACATTTTTAACTTGGCTATCCAGTTGGATGGAAATGACACTTAAATGTTAATTCTGTCACACATAGATCAGACAAATAGGTACACATTTCATTCCCTTTAACTCATAATGTACTTTCAATGGGGCATTCACTGCTGGACATGCTATGGCCTAAAGCTATAAACATTGTCTATTGGGCCTCATTCTGTTATCAAGGAAAGCAAATCACTGACAGAATGAGGAAATATGCAGGAATATACTTAGAGGTTGGAATAATATAATAATGTGGACATATATAAAGTACACAGGCAAAGAGAAAATTAATTAAAAGGAATCTTGCAATAACCTGGCTAGACATCTGATTAATTAATACTTTTTTTTTGCTGCACACTTCTCTATTCATAGTTTCCCCCCACAGATATTCATTCTTTTCTTACTTTTAATACATCACATTAATTAGAATAAATAGAATCATTGGGAATATTACTATTATAAGATTACTAAGATTTTTTCAGAATTTTATGAATGCCATTTATTATTCATAATATATATTTTATATTTATATATTTATTTTATTTTATTTTAATTTGATTCAGCTGTGTGAAAAATGTGCTTCTGTCATATGCTGGGTATGCTGTAATTAAGCAAGAATATTGATGACTAGGAAGAAATAAAATGCATTCTCCAATATTGATCCTTTGGAGCCTCAAAGTATTGCCAGATTCACTGCAAGGACTACAGGAAAAGCAAAGCCTTTTTAATCTTACATGGATGGTAAAGGTGAAAAATAGGGATAATCATACTGCCCATAAGTGTTTAACCTACTTATGCACATCTCATTGGATGCCTGCATTGAAATACAGTTGCTTAGTATACCACTCCATGTTTCTCTGAAGAACCAACAGTCGTGGAATGTAAAATCAATAGAACACATATTCAGTTCTACTTAACAAAATTGGGTTATATGGGAGAAGGAGGCATTTGGAGTCCACTGGGCTTTGGCAACCTGGTGGAATGTGTTAGAGGGAGCCCAAAACCCTTTTGAAGTGTGGACTGACCACAGAAATCTTAAGGCACTGCAGTCGCCATGGAAATTGTCCCCTAAACAGGTACGTTGGGTGTTATATTTCCATCATTTTACTTTTATATTGCGATATGTCCCTGCGGGGAAAAACTTTATGGCAGATGCACTTTCCCACTTGCCACAATATAATAGTAGGAGAAGTGAGGTGGTACAACCTCTCATTCTGGCACAATGTTCCATATAGTTCTTGCAGTCCCAACTGACAATGGATTTGTGTGAAGCAATATGGCATGATCGATGGTTGAAAGAGAATCCTACATTGTATGAAATTTGGGGTGATCGGAAGGGCACAAAATTGTATATACCAAAAATACTACAACCCAGGGTCTTGAATCAATGTCATGATGTAAAACAGCTGGTCACTATGTATTTTTGAAAGCATTACATCTAGTGAAACATCATTTTTGGCGGCCCTCTATGAGGACAGATATAGAGATACATTAAAGGATGTCAAGTTTGTGTGACAACAAAAACCAGGCCAGGAAAACCATTAGGATTACTATAATTGGTATGAGATCCCCATCGTCCATGGCAGGCTATCAGTATGGATTTTATTGTGGACTTACCTAATAGCTGGGGTTATACTGTTATTTGGACCATAATAGATCTTTTTTCAAAGCAGGCACATTTTATACCCTTTACTGGTCTTCCGTCAGCACATAAATTATCCGATCTATTCATTAAAAATGTTTATTGGCTACATGGTGTGTCATGACGGATTATATCTGATTGGTGAGGTACAGTTCACTACCCAATTTTGGAGAGAATTCTTACAGATTATAGGGTTCACAAGAACTGAGTATGGCATACCATCCCAGTATTAATGGGGCTGTAGAAAGAGCCAATGCGGAGATAGAGCATTACTTATGTTGTTATGTGTCAGACTGACTGGGCTACATTAATACTTTTTGCTGAAGTAGCATACAATAATGCAGTACATAGCAGCACAGGACACACCCTTTTAAGGTTGTATATGGAATGGATTTTGCAGATGTACCTGAATTACCTGAAATGATGGATAATCCTACCACTGCTACCACCTGGTCTACGAAGACCACAAAAACTTGGAGAAACATACATGAGGCATTTAAAGCTTATAAGACACATGTTGATAAGAAATGGAGTGACCACCTACCATTTTAAATAGGAGATTTAGTAAATTTGTCCACCAAATATCTGAAGTTGGATGTTCCATGTAAAAAGTTGGGCCCCAAGTATATAGAATCTTTTACCATAAATTGGGTGATTAATCCTGCGACAGTACAGCTGAACTTACCACCACGGTTCAAAAAGGCCCACCCAGTATTCCATAATAGTCTCATTAAACCCAAAAGAGGCAATCTCAATGATCAATTACCAATGCCTGGTCCAGTGAAGGCAGTTCATTATGAGACAGAGTCTATTCTTGACTCACGGATACATAGAGGAGGTCTACAATATTTAGAAAAATGGAAGGGATGAAGCCATATGGGTTGGCCATATTGATGTTAATGTACCATGTCTTCAATGGACTTTCCATAAACAGTACCCTGAGAAACCCAAGGGGGGGACGTGAACCACGATGGTGATAATTATTCCCTTTGTATTGCTTTACAGGTGGATCTCTGATAGACAGGGCCCGTTAGCTCCGAATATGCCTCACAGCAAGTCAGCTGGCCATGTCACCTTATCTCTGCTGCTACCAGATCTGTATTTCTGCTTGTGTGCTGGCTGATGGCTTTGGAATGATTCAGCAGAGCTGAGGATGGATTCTGCAACAACTGCAGGGCTGCAGGATGGATCTTTTCATGTATTGATGTGGTGCATATTGTTAAAGGGGGCTGGGGTACATATAGGTGGAAATTAAGACTTAGGTTAAAACATGTTGAAGGTGACGCCAGGTGGGGATCCGTTAGTGAGGGTCGGAATAGGGTAGGGATGGAGACATGTTATAGTATTAGTAGCGTTTAGAGATAATGGGTTAGGTGTGGCCAGCACTACATCTGCATATAGGCCTGGGTATGGTGGGGTGTCTCTCATGATAATGGTAATAAAAGAAAGGGAGAAAACTCAAACCCAACTCTAATCCTGCCTGGATTTTAGCCTTTCTTGTCAGAGAAGAATATTTGTTTGCTGAGCTAATGAATAAACCACCATTGCAGTACAAAGGAGCTGGAGTTTGTATTAATTTCAGGACAAATCTTCAATACTCAAGGACTAGCTGAGACTTTTCTTATATGATCTCCTCCTTAAGGCCCTGTCACACTGCCCAACTGATGCAAAACGTTAGTAAAAAGGACACAACGGACAAGAAAAATGTTCCATCCTTTGTTATCCGCTCTCAAAAGGGGCAAAAATTTGCATAACTGGAGTGGATAACACGGAAAGGAACGGACGCGGGGAAGACGAAGAGCAGATGGAAAGTGGATGCGGAATGGAAGCCCAGTGGATGGAAGCGGATGGGAGTGGATGGCACATCCACAGGGCTTCCGGGGGACCTCAGCAAAGTGGACACGGAATGGATACAGCGGATGCACAGTGGATGAAGTGGATGCAGAGCGGAAGCCTAGCGGATGCACAGCGGATGAAGCGGATGCACAGCGGAAGCCTAGTGGATGCACAGCGGAAGCCGAACGGATGCCGAGCGTTAATTGTGCATGCGGGGGGGATGCATTGCGTAAGCCCTGTGGATATAAAGGGAAGCAGCTCCCAAGCAGGTCACCATTCTGAGGAAAGACCTGCTGCCGGATACAACGAGTCCTTGCCTGCCCTGCCTGCCTGCATGCCTGCCTGCAAGCCTTACTGCAAGCCTTGCTGTCAGCCTTCCTGCCAGCCTTCCTCCAAGCCTGCCTACCAGCCTTCCTCCCAGCCTCCTGGCCAGCCTCCCTGCCAGCCTTGCTCTCTGCCTGCCTGCCAGCCTTGCTGCCAGCCTGCCTGCCAGCCTCCCTTCCAGCCAGTCTGCCTGTCAGCCTTGGTGCCTGCCTGCCTTCCTGCCAGCCTTGGTGCCTGCCAGCCTCCCTGCCAGCCTCCCTGCCAGCCAGCAACCCCACAACCATGGGGAAGAAGCCAAAGCCTCAACAACCTGCCGCCATCCCTGGCAAGAGAGACAGGGCCACCCTCCCGCCCCCTGTCCCTGACTCTGCTTCTGCTGGGGCTTCTGCTGCTCGGGCTCGCTCTTCTGGTGCTGGAGCTTTTGCTGGCGCTGCTCCTGGCGGTGGTGCTTCTGCTCGTGCTTACTCTGCTGAAGCTGCTCCTGGCAGTGGTGCTTCTGCTGCTGCGTACTCTGCTGAAGCTGGTCCTCGTCCTGTTGGTCCTGCTCGTCCTGCTCGTGCTCCTGGTCTTGCTCGTCCTGCTCATCCTGCTCGTGCTCCTGGTCCTGCTCGTGCTCCTGGTCCTGCTCGTGCTCCTGGTCCTGCTGGTCCTGCTGGTGCTCCTGGTGCTGCTGGCGCTGCTGGTGCTTACTCTGATGCTGCTGATCCTGGTGCTGCTGGTGCTGCTGGTGCTGCTGCTGATGATGATCCTGCTGGTGCTGGTGCTGCTGCTGCTGCTGCTGATGATGATGATGATGATCCTGCTGCTGCTGCTGCTGCTGCTGATTATGATCCTGTTGGTGATGATGATGATGATGATGATGATGATGATGATGATGATGATCCTGCTGCTGCTGCTGGTGGTGGTGGTGGTGGTGTGGAGGAGCAGCCCCTACTACCTGGGAGCCCCTCTGATGAGGGCCCATCTGATCCTGGCAAAGGGAGGAAGAGGCATATGCAGGAACGGAAGAGGACGCAATACTCCATTGAGGAGGAACACGAGGATGAGGTGCTGGAGTGGCTGAGAGAGAATGACTATCTGTGGCGGAAGGGACACCAGCTGTACAGGGACACCAAAAGGAAGCAGGCAGCTTGGAGAGAGAAGGCGGAGAGCCTGGGCTACACACCGGAGGTGCTCCTCGGCTGGTGGAAACATATGCACACCTGGTACGGGAAGCTGCACCTCAAGAAATCTGGCCAGGCCACGGTTAAGCTGACGTACAGAGACCTATGTCATGGCCAGGTGCAGCTTCCTGGAGGGTGAGATCCACCATCAAGAAGCAGCAGCAGCAGCCTCTCTCACGACCCTCTCTCTCCAGCAGCCTGCTGAGAGCCAGTCCTCTTCTGGCTGAGAGTCAGTTCCTGTCTCCAGGCAGGTTTCTGTGGAGTGTGCCATGGCGGAGAACCCGCGGACAGCTGTTTTAACCGTGGTGGAGCGTGTGGAGGACTCCCTGGTGCAGTGGGAGAAAGTAGACAGCACTTCCACCACAGCCCTACCCGCATCCACCCCCAGCTCCACCTCCACAGAAAGGCAGAGAGCCACACAGCAGGAGGGGCAGAGCCACACTGTCCTGCTGGAGATCAGGGACACCATCCGGAGCAGCATAGATCTCCTCTCTCAGCTGGTCCACACCGACTCCTCATCCTCCAACCGCAAGCTCTTCCTCACCTATGTCAACCAGACCCTCGTGGACATGGTGGAACCCCAGTACCTGGTGGTGAAGGACTGGATCACCGAGCTGCTTCACAACCCTCCAGATCCAGATGAACCTGCTCCCACCCAGTCCAGGTCTGCTCCTCCACCCCAGGTGATGTCCCTCCCATTCCAAGGCTTCCCACAGGCCCTCACCTACCAGGGCTACGGCTACCAGGAGGTCCAGCAGCACAGGCAGCAGCCCTTCCCAGTCCAGGCACAAAGTCATCGGACGACACCGTTGCCACCGGTTCCACTGATGCCACCGATGCCACCCATGACACTGATGCCACCCACACCACCGATGCCACCAATGACACTGATGCCACCAACACCATAGATGCCACCAACGTCAGTCCTCACCCAGCTGCAGACCAGATAGCCCCACTACAATGCTCCTTCCTCCACCCCACAGCCAAGCCCGGCCTCAGTACATCTGTCATTGGTACTGGGTCTGACACCCCATGGCATGGAGGATGGAGCTCTCAACATCACGGGTCTGAGCCAGCTGTCCGAGAGCTTTATCAACACACCGTCACCTGTTGTCCTCTCGGGGCCAGGCACCCCAGTGGGGCTTCAGACCAGCACTCCAGCACCAGCCACCTCCACAGCACCTGGACCTTTCTCCCCGGAGAGTGGGCACACCTCCGAGTGACCAAGAGGAGTGCCAGAGACTGGCTGGCTGGCTACCTGTGGACTTTATTTGGACACTTGACTTGGGTCATTTTTCTTTTACAGCTTGTTATTAATAAAGATTATTTTTGCTTCACACACTTGCTTCATTTATTTTTTTCAATAAAATCTTGGTGGAC
The DNA here is from genome assembly GCA_015471245.1 of Laticauda colubrina. Lineage (NCBI taxonomy): Eukaryota > Metazoa > Chordata > Lepidosauria > Squamata > Elapidae > Laticauda > Laticauda colubrina. The sequence continues at coordinate 46,453,558 of BLBF01000007.1, read as the reverse complement.
ACTTTTAGAAATGGTTTAAGCCTTTGCATGCTTGTGAGATGGGTTAAGATAGCAGTGGGATGGGCAGGGATACCATTGGGATGGGTAATAGCTGTGAGATAGATAAACCTCCAGTGCAAGCATAGTGGGTCTGTATGGTCCACCCTCCCAGATGCCACAGCTTTGGCCCTTTATTATCAATAACAATTTAATCATTCATCCACACATGTCAACATAAACACAACTCTTTATTAAATGCCCTGTTCATTGTAGGCCCACCCAACATACATGGCATAATCTCATCAGTGTGATGAGACAGGCTGAAGGAAGCATCCATTAATCATCTATCATCCTGTCTTGCCACTCCACTGCTCCAGCTGGGGAGTTGCAACAGTGTTTTATGAGGTTGTGATGCTTCTTCCCTTCACGTGAGGCTCTGTTGGGGCCTTGCACATCCTCAGTGTCTATCAGGTTTTGCCCTTGCCTCCATTCCCCAGGCTCCATGTCCCCATTGCCTTGCTGGAGGTCCATGAGCCTGTTCTGCAAGACTGGGTAGCAGGTGCGCATGAGATTGTGCAGGATGCAGCAAGCTTCCACGATCCTCCTCACGGTCTCTGGGCGATGCTGCATCGTGGTGAGAAGTACCTGGAACCTGTTGGCCAGGATGCCAAAGGCATTCTCCACCACCCGCCTTGCCCTGGACAGCCTGTAGTTGAAGATCCTCTCTTCACGGGTGAGGAGTCTGGAGATGTAGGGCTTCATGAGGTAGGTTCTGAGGGAGAAGGCATCATCCCCACGATGAAGTGGGGCACATCTTGCGTGTCGTTGGGCAGTGGGTCTGGATCTGGGAAGCCCACGATGAGGTAGCATTCCAGCCCCTCCTTGAGGTCACTGGCATTGTATACCTGGGCATCTGAAGATGAGCCATTGCCTGAAGCATCGATGTACATGAACTTGTAGTCAGCATCGACCATGGCGAAGAGGATGATGCTGAAGAAGCCCTTGGAGTTGAAATAAGTGGACCCCAACTTGGCTGGAGCTTTGCAGGCCACGTGCTTGCCATCTATGGCTCCAACGGTGTGTGGGAAGTTCCACCTCTGATACCACTGCTCTGCAACTTTCTTCCATCCTTCTTCAGTGGAGGGGCACTGGAGGAGATCCTCCAGGTATTCTTCGATAATGGCCTGCACCACTTCTCTGACCACAATGCTGATGGTGTTGTGTGGCACCCTCCAGCCGTACTGCATGCTCCTGTAGGTGGTCCCTGAGGCCAGGTGGCACAGAGTGAGTGCCACCTTGAGCCCAGGTTCCAGGCTGGGCCAGAAGTTGGTGTTTTCCTTGGTCAACCTGGGTGTCAGCCGCTGCACAAGTTCGTTGAACATGGCTGGAGGCATCCTCATGAAGTTCTGGAATGCACGAGTGTCTTCGTTCCTTAGCTCCACCATCAGCTTGTTGTACAGTCCATACTCTGCTCTTCTCCCAATCCATCTTCGGACCCAGACGCTTCTTGGCCGCCTCTTTTTCTTCCCGTAGTAGAGTTCACAGAGCCTGTAGATGGCTTTGCACTGTTGCAGAATGATGGTGGCTGCCAAAAGGAGTGTGTTACGATCCACGGTGGACATGAGTGGATGCTGTGGAAGAGGAAGAGTCAGATGAAGGCTGCAGAGGTCTGCACAGCTGGGCTGCTGGACTGCAAGTGAGATCCAGATTATTTGCTTCCCCTTTTTATAGGCAGTATAGGTTTTCCCCTAGGTGTCCCTTTGCATCCTCTAGGCATCCTCTAGACATCCTTAATATCCGAGATAGGTCCCCTCTGTGAACGTTTTTTCCATTTTAAATGCTTTGTTTCCATGCTGCATCTGCTAGGCATCCGTTCTGCATCTGTTCCGCTTTCTCCCTGCGTCCGTTTACCGCTGGAACGGATGGAGTTGTGCGGATGCACAGCGGATGCTTAGCGGATATAGCAGATGCGTAACGGATGCAGAACGGATGCCTAGCGGTTGCCTAGCAGATGTAGAACGGACGCATTGGATACATTTTCCGCTCAAAAGTTTTGAGCAGCTCAAAACTTTCTGAGCGGATGAAACGTCAATAAACGGATGCTGGACAGATAGAGAGGAAGCAAAACGGAGGCAGTGAGTACAGAATGGATGCATCGCATTAATCAACGGATGACAAGTGTTTTTCTCCGTTTTACATCCTCTTTCCATCTGTTGGTGCAGTGTGACAGGGGCTTTACTAATTTTTTGAAGAGGTTTAGGAAATGGTCACACATTAATATAAATTAATGGTCCTTTGGTATCTAATGCAGCATATATCTAAAATATTCTGTTCTTTCCTTCTTAATAAATAAATGCTCATAGGAGCATTTTGTCTGCTTTTGACTTGGGTGGTGGTATATATCTATGGCATTACTCAGGTAATTTGTAGAGCAGTCAAGAGAACATGAGAATTGCTGTGGTTATTGGTACACTACCTGGGGCTGGAAACAATGCTAAGAAGGTGGCATGGAAAATTATTCTCCATGTAATAGCAGTAGCACTTAGATTTATACACTGCTCCATAGAGTCCTTTCTAAGTGGTTTACAAATGTCAGCCTATGACCTCCAACAATCTGGATCCTAACTGTATTGACCTCAGAAGGATGGAAATCTGATTAAACCTTGAGCCCCATCAGGATTGAACTTCTGGATGTGATCAGAGTTAGCCTGCAATACTATATTCTAACCACTGTGCCACCATGCACACCACCATCAAAATTATCACCTTACTTCAGATTCCATCACTACTGCATCACAAAGGGTGCTATTATCACAGCTATTTTTTTATTGTCTCATTAATCTGGAACAAAATATGTTCACACACTTTCTCTTTTTATGTAAAAACACAATCTTCTGTATAATCATGATTCTTTTCTCTATTGAAGTAACAAAGAAAATTTCTGTCATACATCATGCCATCTATAAATGATCTGGATAAAGTTCTAAGAAAAGAAAAAGAAATGAAAAGCCTTAGTCACAAGATTGATACTGCAATAAACACAAAGTCCAAGATGATTTTTCTCCCATTCAACATAGATCACTTGTAGGTAATTAATTCATAAATCTCTTATTCCACTGTTAGCCTCAGATCTGTTAATCTAGATTAGCTTTAGCAAAAGAGAAGAAAATAATGATCCAACTGTGAGGAATTTAGGCAATATTAATACTGTGTCCAAGAAACAAAAGATCCATAATGGCTAATCTAACCATCATCTTTACAACTTTCACATATTGGAGAAAAAAACCACAGCTCCACAATTTAGATCTTGACTATATCCTAAAAACTTGAGTTTGTGGACACTGGCAAAGTCACTAAGAGGTGTCATAATCCTGAATCATCTCATTCAAAATAAGACTTCAGCTTAGTTTAGTTGTTGGGAAAATCAAAATTGCTTAATCAGTTGGAGGAGAGTCTAACATCAGTGTCAGAGTAGTATGCTTTGAGAAGTCTTCAGTACTCTTTTATTATCTCTAGCTTTCCTGTGAATGAAAAGATTCTATACATTTAGTTTTTAAATCCCGAACCTACAGAGAGGAGCAGGACTAAAGAACTTCTTTTCTCAAATTCCCAAGGCTGTACTATCTTAAACTTAAAGCAGCTTAAAACTGTTTGCTGGAGATGAGAGTTGGGATGGTGCTGATTATTTCTGCCCTGCAAAATTTCTGAGATAGGAAGAGTAAAGTTCAAATTTTGCTAAGCTCCCTGTGAAGTTTTTGAACATAATCTTTTTAAAGCTTAAGCAAGACTTCAGTTGTGTGTTAAAGGGGCATCTTTTGTAAACTTCATTTAATTTTTCTCATTATAAAAAGTCTATATTTAAAACTTGCAAGCATTATAATATAAATAGAATAGAATAATAGAATTTATAAAAATAAAATAAAATAATAATATAAATATCCTACTCTTTGGGAAAGTTTTTTCTAAAAAATATCATTAATAAAATTATATACTACATGACAAATATGTATGAAACAACAGTGAATGTTGCTGATTAAAAATCAAAATTGTTCAAAGTAAAAGGAAGAAATATAAAATTGTTTTATTTGATCAAGATTAAAAATAAATGCATTGTTATATCTGGTAACCCTTAATAGAAATTTCCTGATTTGGAGGTTCTTAAGGTTTTGTTTACACATAAGAAATGAGATATGGAGGAAAACAGCATCTTTTGTATTTTCAAAGAAGGTGCAAATTACTAAAGTTGTTAATACTTGTGATAAAGGGAAAGTCATTTTTTTAATATATTTCTTTTCCTTTTCTTTACTATATTCTTATTTTTTTTCTTTCTTTTCTATTTTTATTTTTCTTTCTGCACCTTTTTTTTCTTTCTTTTTTTAGTTTCTATAAGCTTTTATTGTTCTAATTTTTAATGGAATAGCATTGAGATTTTAAAAAAGTTAAACATAAATAAATAACATCTAAGATATTTGGAAAGTTTTACTTCCAATAACACTGTAGCAGGTAGTTTTCATTCCAACAGGCTCAAGTGATCTTCAGAGAATCAATCCTTGTCTTCCCCAGAAAGCTTCATTATTTCTATATATGATATTAATTGCTTACAAATTGCCTCTATATATCCAGGGACTGCATTCAAATGTTTATTGTTTCTGCAATTCATAATGAAGTGACTTTATACTTTTTTTAGCCAATTTATGCTCATTTACTTGGCAGAGTTTACCAATAATAAAATTCCTAATCTACCATATTGTGATTATGCTTATAATTTGACAGTAATTAATACATATGTTGATCGACTGAGTATTTTTTTTTAAAAAAAAACAACTCAATTATAGTAATATTTTTTTCTCAACTAAATTCATCCACAGCTATAAAAGAGACCTGACCATGAATTGTGGTTTTTCTTTATGGGAGGTTCCCATTTCACTTTCTACATATTCTAGAAAGAACTGAGATTTTTCAAAAGATATTGAAATCTCCACTAGAAGCAGAAACTGGCAACATTCCCTTTCTTGGAATGGAACCCTAAAATATGGCTTCCTTTGTATCTTTAGGTGCCTGTTGAGGAGGACCATAGAGGAAAACCATTATCATTGTTGTTGTTCCAAATATTTACTCAACTACTAATTTGTCACTATATTTGTAAAGGACATTTTCCTGGCAGTTGACATGTCAGATTAGGGTAGTTTTCCTATAAGATTCAGGATAGCATTAAATTCTACTCTCTTTCATTATCTTTTTTTCATGCAAAAATCATTATCTGAATTGCAAGGGGGGGAAATAAGAAGGAAAAGAAGATAGTGTAGAGTATGTGATGCCACCCTTTGAAAGAAAAACACAAAAATACTGGCACCCATCAGCCAAAATAAATGGCTTCTCCTTTCTTTACAGAATCAAAAATCTTAACCTCTTTTCCAGGCAAAATGCAGGTATATAAATGCTTGGAATCTACTAGTGGTAGTTGTGATGGTAGTAATAGCAGTAGTAGTAATAGTAGCAAGCATATTTCTTTGATGTATGTGTGCGTGTTTACACATACAAAATAAAAAGGGGAAAAATCAAATGAAAAAAGTCAGACCTACCAAATTTAAATATTTTGTACTGATGTATAAAATATTAAAACGTATATAGTAGTATGGCTCAAGAAAATGGACAACAAAATATTTTATGGAGTTTTTAACACCAGTTGTTTCTAAAATCAATTTGTCAATCATACAAAAAAAGAGGTTGCTTAATGTGAGTAGCTGTAATATTTCAAAAAATATCTCAGATAAGCTTCAGCTTGGAGTTCTCATTATACTTCTTCGTCCCTTTTCTATTTTTGACTCATTAAATATATATATATCAATAAATGATGAAATGTCCTGTGGCCTTTTCTTAGCTTGCAGTCTTGAGCACTGAAAGAACTGAATGTTAATAGTGTTAAATATATAAATAATAGGAGCAATTTCCTATTCATAATATATAATAAATGAGCAGGGAGGAAAATTACAGATTCTACCAGTTAATATGTCTTGGTAGTTGTTTCATTTTACCTATCAGTGTGAATAAAGAGCAATATAGTGAGAAAATTTTGCATTCAGATATACAAACTGTCCACATGACACCTCTTCTTTAATCTCAACATTTCTTTCATAGCCAACTATCAAATGAGAATAATAGCGCTGACTTATTCTATAGCACTTTTGGTGCAATGATATATATAATAAATCATATTTATAATATGATTATATATATATATATATATGTGCTGTTTAGCTTCCTTCGGGTATTATTCCACGTCATTGTAGTTCAATAATACCCGAAGGAAGCTAAACAGCACACATGTAAGTACCCAC
>BLBF01000007.1:46424093-46437241 GCA_015471245.1 Laticauda colubrina | reverse complement strand
AATGATTTTATAATTATTATATAATGATTAAATAATGATATTATATTAATTTATTTTTGATTCTTTTTTCTTAGTTATTATTTTAAATGAGGTTTTAAATTCTATAAGCTGCCTTGAGTCACCATGTGCAAATAAGTGGCTATATAAATTAAGCAAACAATAATAAAATAAATAAATAAATGTCGCTTGTTCAGAAATAGTACTGTTTAGGAATAGTGATAATAAAATAATTTGTATTACTGAGGAGCAACCTTAGACTTCCAGAATGAATGGTGAAATTGCAGCTGGTTATTTATGGTCTTAATATCTTCTAGTAGAAGGAAGATGCTGCATACCATTTCTGCAGATCTAAGCGTTGCAAGAGAAAACAGTTCAGCCACCATATCATTCTTAGTTAAATGCTACACTGGAAGTAGCTTCAGTGCTAGTGTTTGTTAGAGAATACATATTGGATCAAACAGATATGCATATGGAAATGTTACATGCACAACACTACTGAATAGTGTGACATTCCCAAAGGTTTTTGTGGTTATATTTACTGATGGCCTAGGCCAAGAGTTTGTACTTGGTGATTTCCATGCAATTTCAGCAATGACTTCTGGAACAAAAAAAGAAAACATTAAACCAGAAACTTTCCTTTTAATGAATAAAGATAACATTTCCTCTAATACTCTCTTATCTCATTACACTTCTTACCTCCTTTCAAGTCTGATTTAGATAAAGTGTTAAATGGAATTGATGCTCAGGCTTCTTCATTTTTCCAACACCAATTAGAGCTGACAAGTTCAGGGATGAGTAGTTTAGAGCAGTTCTGAACTACTGGGAAGCCTCTGGACTGCAAGTTAAAACACAACACCAGGGACTAGAAAGCACAGAAGACAGAAGGAGGGAAGTGATTTTCTTTTTCCTTTGGAATGCTTCTTAAAAGTAGGCAAGGAAGTAAGTTTCTGCCCAGGAACCAAAGCACTGTCTTGCAACATTCATCATCTGCTCACTATTCCTCCTGTATAGGCACAATCTTGTAGTTTAACCGTAACTCAATGAAGCATAAGGGGACGCAGTGGCTTGGTGGCTAAAACGCTGAGCTTGTCGATTAGAAAGGTTGGCAGTGTCACGTCCTCACTGGCTTGCCTGGAGCTGAGACACCAACATCCAATCCTGTGCTGACTGTTTATCTGCTGCGGTGCTCGGCGTGGAATCTAGATAATAGCAAATGGGCTGTGCACTCAGAGTCGCTGACGAGATTATGAGTGCTGGTTGCTGATGAATGGCCTGGACCAATTGATGACATCAGACACTGGCCTGTTGGGTGCTGTTGGTGGCAATTAGCAATTTGCGGCATGGTGGATATGCTGGCGACTGGACATTCCGTTAATGGATCCGAGGGGAACGGATGTAATTGGGCTCGAGGGTGACAGTGTTTTGGAGTGTCACGAGGATACAAGGGGTGTGGGTGGGCACAGAACAGCCAAATCCACAGTATATACGTTTCCGCGAAACTGCTGGATATTGAGAAGTAGCTGCTACCGGATGGTGGCTACACTAATTATATTGTTAAAGTGTATATAAATACAGCTCTGGCTGCAACAAGCACCAGAGCTGACTTTAATTTAACTTGCTCATTGTTGTCCGAGCCAGAGAAGTGGATGAAAGAATAAAGTCTCATCTTTGTGGATATTATGAGTGCTTTATTTTCCCCTTGCCCGAGATCCGGAAGAACAGCTGAGAGGAAAGTCAGCTCTCTCTTGACTTCTTTTACACTCCTGTCTGTTCCCTAAAACCCCCACTCTGACTGTTTGTTGTTGCTGCATTGAGGGGTGATGGCTGAAGGTACAGCCGTGGATGCTGCATTGCTATTTGAGTCTGGGATGGATGAGGAAGAGGTCTCTCCAGGGAATGACAGTGTGCATGGTTCCCTTGATGGTGCCAGAAGCGGAGACCTGCCATCTGCTGGTGATACTGAGGATGTTCTCAGGGATGTACAGAGGGTTACTAGACCCAAGATACGAAGAGACATTCAGGATAAGACAAAAGGGGAGGCACAAAAAACCATCCAACCCAAGATAAGGGAGGAACAGAAAAATGATTTGGAGCTCCAAGAGGAGTGGGGGGGGGGGAGAAGCATTCATGGGAACCCCCCTATTTTTGTTCCTCTAAATGCTGGAGTATTTGAGAAGTGGAGGGAATGGAGGATAGCAGAAGAGGATGTTTGGAGTACCTCCATCTCCAGCTTGTGAGCTAGTACTATAGAAGTCCTTCAAATGAAATATGGGGACTTAAGTATACAGGATCCTAGCCCCAAAAGTATATGGGGTGGTTCAGGGGCCCATTATTTCAGCTCCCTCCCCAGAGAAGAAAGGGAACACAACAGTAGAAGAACTGGAAGTGAAATTACACCTGGGTTTGACTCATCATTAGTTGATGTGGTGGGAGCATCAGTTTGGCTCGAGGGGATTCACCACCCTGATACATACTGCATGAGAGTTCCTAGGGCCAACAGACGATGTCGGGCCAGTGGCCACAATGCATGGTGTGGGGCCCTCTGCCATTGCAAACCACGTTTGATGGCAACCCAGACCTTATAGCACTATTTCTCAGTCAAGTGGTCAGCCACTTAGAATTGTATGCCTCCTGCTACCCGTCACAATGGTCTATTGTGGTAGCTATAACAGGGGTCTTGACTGGGGATGCAGCAGATTGGGTGGTGGAACTTTACAGTGAACGTGCTAGAGAACTGGGAGATGTGAGCCTATTTTTGGATTTGCTATGCAATTTGAGGACAGGTCTCAAATACACCAAACCGAAGAGGCAATCATGGCGTTGCGGCAGGATGGATGACCTGCAATTGAATATGTATGGGAATTCTGTTGGTTAGCTGGGAAATTAAGGTTCTGGCCTGAACACCTATTAGTCCGTGAGTTCTGTGCTGGGTTAGACCATAGTTTAACACAGGTGTGCCTGTATTGGGGAGTGCCTCAATGACTAACAGAGTGGTATAAGACTGTGTTTGAGTTGGATGCTGGACTGAAGGAGTTCAGGACTAAGCCAGAGGCATTCTGGAAGGTAACTAAGGCAGATCCTGTTGTGATGGGAATACAAAGTGGGCAGGGAGAGGTCCTACCCATTGGTAGGTGTCGATTGGCCCTTAGATGTTTCCGATGTAACCTATTAGGGCATAGGGCATTGGAATATCCCACAATTGCTAGTGATAGTATGAAACAAACAGTGATGGCACCTGTTGGAGCAGTGGCACAGTTAAGATATAGGAAACAGGGAACTGTTGGTCCTGAAAAGTCAAAAGGGCTTATGCAGAAGATACAGGCAGAGACACCATGATCGAAAAAGCAACAATCGATGAACGGCATCAGCCTGGAGTTGTTTCAGGGCTATATGACAGTGGTGAGGACTGCCAGGAAGACAGTACAGTAAGTGCTTCAGTCTGGCCCTTTGTAATACCAGTAGTGTTGGAAGGTATGGATGTGGGGCTTAGGGGCAGATAAGGGGCACTGATAAATACAGGCTTCACCCAGTGTCTTATTAGCCAATGAGTAGTAGATGAGCTGAAATTAAGGGTAGAACCATTGCCTATGAATTTTGAGCAAGTAGATGGGTCTCTGCTCGGTGGGACTTCAGCAATGATGACTATTCCTGTCAAGCTAGAGATGTGGAGTCATTGGAAACATTTGCGGTTTATTGTGATTCCATGGATGTGCAAAGCACTCATCTTCAGACTGGTGTGGATGGATAAGTGGGAACCCAATATCTGGTGGGAGGGCAGTTGTGCCATTTGAGGCTGGTAATAGGACCAGAATCCCCTCATCTAACTACAGGGGACCCTAAAAAAAAATCTAAGCCAGGAGACAGTAACCACAGTAAATGAACATAAAACCCTCCCTTTCCGAGCTGAGTACCAAGATCTAGCAAAGGTGTTCAGTGAAGAAGAGTGCGAAGTCCTACCCCCACACTGCAAAACTGACTGCGCTATAGAATTAATCCCAAGAGCAAAATTACCTAAGCCTCATATGTATGTGATGACTCCTAAGGAGATGGAGGAGATGAGAAATTATTTGGATAAAAACTTAGCTCGTGGATTTATACAGCCTAGATGATCACATATCGCTGCCCTGGTTTTGTTCTGGGAGAAAAAAGATGGCAGTTTACACTTGTGTGTTGATTTTAGAGGGCTCAATGTGGTGTGTGTGGAAAATGTCTACCCACTACTGTTACTTAGTGAGCTGCTGACCACATTGGCTACCAGACAGGTTTTTACAAAGTTGGATCTGCGTGAAACGTATTACTGAGTTTGGATCAAACCAGGAGATGAATGGAAAACTATGTTCAACTGTCCCCTGGGTTGTTTCCATTTCAAAGTGATGCCTTTCAGGTTGCAGGGTGCCCCCGCAGCTCATTAATGAGGTTCAGCATGAACATCTATTTTGTGGGATACTCATGTACTAAGACAACATCTTAATTTACACGCAGACTTTGGAAGAACACATATATTCAATATGGGGTGTCTTACAGAAATTATTGGCTGCCAAATTTTATGTGAAATTATCGAAATGTGAGTTTCACTGCAATAAATTAGAATATTTGGGGTATCAAATTTCAAATGATGGATTGGAAATGGATCCCAACAAGGTAACTGCTGTCTTAGGACAAGAGGCCCCACAAATGCGCAAACAGGTATAGAGTTTCCTGGGGCTTGCAAATTTTTATAAGCAATTTATACCTCAATTCACTAGCATTGTGTTGCCATTAACCGAACTGTTAAAAACAAAAAGCCAGATAATGAAACCAAAACCTGGTTGAGGTTGAGTGGTCCACGGAATGTCAAAAGGCCTTTGACAATCTGAAGACATTGTTTTCCCAGGTGCCTGTTCTACAACATCCTGATCCCATGAAGCAATATGTCATTCAAGCAGATGCCAGTGACATGGCTATGGGTGCTGTCCTCTTACAAGTAAATGAACAAGGTACTTTGCAGCCCTGCATATCGCCTCCCTCAAATTCTTTTCCACAGAGAGAAAAGCAATCTGGGAAAAGGATTTGTTTGCTGTGAAGTGGGAATTGCATACATGGAGACATCTATTGGAAGGGGCAAAAGAGGTTTTTGAGATCTGGACAGATCATAAAAATCTAGAGGGTTTACAAAAACCTAGACGTTTTTCACCCAAACAGGTTAGATGGGCAATGTATTTTAAACACTTCAATTTTAATTTACACCATGTACCAGGGGGATGAAATTTCATGGCAGATGCATTGTCCCATTTACCTCAATATAATGCAGCCCAGGATGTGGTTATTCAGCTTCTAATATCGGATAATATATTCAGAGATATGTGACAAGCAATCCAGTTGCAGGAAGTAAAACAAGATGTATTATGAGAAGCTACTCAGACAGATGAATGGCTTGGAATAATGACACCTTAATTTCCTATAGAAATGGTTTGGCTTGAAAAGGGAACAAAATATATGTGCCAGCTAAGTGCAGAGACTGGATTTTAGAAAAGTGTCATGACACGAAACAAACTGGACAAGCAGGTTTCTGAAAACTTTGCATTTAGCAAGACATCAATTTTGTTGGCCAAAAATGAGAGCCGAGATTGATCAATATGTAAAAAGGTGTCATGTCTGCATGATCAAAACCAAGAGTTGGTAAGCCGTTAGGGTTATTACAAACCATATCCAAGCCAGAACATCCCTGGCAGGATATTGTCATGGATTTTATTGTCAAATTGCCGAACAGTAATGGATATACAATCATATGGAGCATCATAGACTTATTTTCAAAAGAGGCACATTTTGTTCCTTGCAAAGGTCTTCCCACAGCAAAAAAAGCTAGCAAATTTGTTTATAAGACATGTCTATTGACTACATGGGACACCTTGAGGAGTGATTTCTGACAGAGGAATACAATTCATTGCACAGTTTTGGAAAGCATTCCTCAACCTGTTAGGATCATCACAGGGATTAAGTTCGGCTTATCATCCAAGTACAAATGGTGCAACAGAGAGAGTGAATGCTATGGTGGAGAGATACTTAAGATCATATGTGTTATATCAACAACGAGAATGGACAGAATTATTACCATTCATTGAAATTGCATATAACAATGCTATACATAGCAGTACAGGATACAGCCCATTCTACGTTGTACACAGTCTCAAATTTGGTCCCTTTCCAGATTTCATATATCATTCAAACAATCTGGTTAGTTTCCAGGACTGGGAACAAAAGGTACAGGCTGGCTAGTCGGATGTATGGAAAGCTCTGAACAAAACGGCACTTGAGTATAAAGCCCATGAAAACAAAAAGAGACAAGATCATAGACCTTTTCAGGTCGGGGACAGAGTTTATCTTTCAATAAAATATGTCAAATTGAAATTGAATAATAAAAAAACTAGGGCCCAAATACTTGGGACCATTCCCAATAACAAAAATTATTAATTCCATTATGGTCAAGTTGAAATTACAACCATTGTTGGGCCATATTCACCCCAGTTTTTCATATAAGTTTATTGAACAGCTGAATCCACAGTATATACGGTTCCGCAAAACTACTGGATATTGAGCAGTAGCTGCTACTGGATGGTGGCTGCACTAATTATATTGTTAAAGTATGTATAAATACAGCTCTGGCTGCAACGAGCACCAGAGCTGACTTTAATTTAACTTGCTTGCTGTTGCCCAAGTCAGAGAAATGGATGAAAGAATAAAGTCTCATCTTTGTGGATATTGCGAGTGCTTTATTTCCCCCTTGCCTGAGGTCCAAAAAAACAGCTGAGAGGCAGTTCAGCAGTTCGAATCTCTTGCACCACATAATGGAGTACCTCACATTACTTGTCCCAGCTTCTGCCAACCCAGCAGTTCGAAAGCATGTAAAAATGCAAGTAGAAAAATAGGGACCACTTTGGTGGAAAGGTGACAGTGTTCCATGCACTTTTGGAATTTAGTCATGCCAGCCACATGACCATGGAGACATCTTCAGACAGTGCTGGCTTTTTGGCTTTGTAACGGAAATGAGCACCACCCCTCTAGAGCTGGAAATGACTAGCACGTATGTGCGAGAGAAACCTTTACCTTTACTGAAGCATAGCAGTGCAAAATACTTCTTCTCCCCACAATCCTAAACCATTAGAGCATATTTCCTTAAACCCAGTTTCTAGGAAGTATTGTCAATTTCAGAATATTTCCACTTTAGGTAAAAGGGTGACCTGATGGAACTGCATGGAATTAGAAATAATTAATAGATCATGTAGAGAGAGTTTGGCTTCAGGAGCAGATAAAGAATTTGGTTCTTTATATAGTGTTCTTCTGGTGCTGTCAGGCTAGGATAGTCTGTAGGAAGAGAACTTTTGCTTTCATCTGAGTGTTGTCAAGCAAACACAAATCCAAAACATAGGCACTCTTCATCTTTGTTCCTAACTGAGGGAAAGGAACAAAGGACAGGATAAAGCAGATGCTTTTGAATCTTCTTTTATTGCATCAACCCACGAAAGACCCCCCCAAAAAAAGTCTGACAAAAGATTGTATTGTTCCTTCCATTTTGCTGGTGAAAGGCAATTTGTATACTTGGCTGCTTGGTGGTTAGGATTAACCCCACACAAACAAACATTTTTTTTACATTTTTAAACAAAAAAATTACAATTTTACTGTAAAATTGTAAGGCCAACTTGAATGGCTTAAAAAAAAAAAGATGGTGATGGCATCGTTCTTTTATATGTGTATCTTTAGCTTGTTCCTCAATAATTAAGGGATATTTATCAATGTTAATTTTCACCAGGACCTTTTCATACCATTTGAAATTATAGGATTTATGTTGCAATTAACTTCTATTTCTCCTTCATATATATTTGCCTTTCAAATCAGAATATCTCCAGTTCCCTAACTAGAAGGAAGATTCACATCAACCCTTGGTGGAAATTATGCAGAGAAAAAAAATATGGAAACTTCAGAACTTTTCTCTTTTTTTAGGTGAGTTCAGCCAACATATCCAACTAGAGATGCTGGGCTTTAACATTAGGAGAGGAAACTGGCTTTATAGATACTGCAAAACTTTGTTGGAAAGTCAGGGCAGACTTGCAGAAAAAATGAGAGGAACAGAAATTCTTGTTATGTCCATGGATCACAAAAAGTAGGATTCAAGTAAACAATCTTTCAAGCCAAATGCATAATCATTCTTACTCGCAAAAGAATATTTGCCCTTTTTTGAAGAAGTGCTACCTTGCTGAATAAAATTCCTGTCAAAGTTCACTGTAATGTGAAAAGGCAGCTAAAGTAGCTTCTGCAAAACTCATGAGCTCTCCCACCTGATGGAACAGCTTATATTTTGATATTAATTTGCCACTTTTGAAGAATTATATACGTTCTGATGGCTTGTCCAATCTTGTGAGCTAGAAGCAAACATTTAGCTGGTCTTTTTGGCATTGGCTTTATGATTACATGATTTATTTATATAACCATATTCAGCTAACTCTGTATCTCCCCATTTCCCTTGCTTTATCACTTTCAGTAGGAGCTGAAATGAAAATCAAGCCCACCATAGCCATCAATTATGGATGGCTCTCATCATCACAATTCCATGTTAAACAACATTTGATGCTTGAAGGGCTGGCATAATTGCAAGTGCAAGTGCAAATTATATATTTTTCTGACATAAGTAAGACTTAAAATAGTCACTTCACAATTTTTTGTATGATCATTGAAGAAATACAGTTCAGCCACATCATTAAAGAAATGTATGAGTTTTCAACTCTTCCATTTCTATTGCTTGAAGGGGGAATAAACAGTTTTACAATATCCAGTTTTATTATAATCATTATTACTGTTATTATACAAAAACCCTTCTTACTAATTAAAATATGTCATACATGGCATGCAGCTAATTTTGTAAAATTTTAGTCAATTTACTTAATAATGAAAATAGTGGGAAGTAAATATGGAGACTTGTATATGAAGTTGAAATTCTCAGGAATTAAATCTCCACTTGGAATTCCCAGCAGGAGAGTTCAAATTCAGAAAGAGGTATATTCTGCAACAATTCTGTAAATGAGGGGAAATAGCTATCCTTCCATCTTTGTGGTATCTTTTAGTTGTCATGTTCTCGTTGACCATCTATTTCCATTGTCTCCCAGTTAATTTCCAGACAGTTGCTCTGTAGTTCAAAACTACAGATAAAACCACAAAACACAATGAATTCCCAACTGGAATTAATTTAAAAACTAATATCCAAGACATCTCATATGAATCAATTTTCCATGTCAATTGCCACATCATCATCTATGTTTATCTCCTGGGATGTCAAACTGCCTAGTATTACTATTTCCTTAAGCCCCTGTCACACTGCACCAACGGATGCAAAGAGGATGTAAAAGGGACAAAAAAGCTTGCCATCTGTTGGTTGACGCGATGTACTCACTGCCTCTGTTTTGCTTCCTCTCTATCCGTCCAGCATCCGTTTATTGACGTTTCATCTGCTCAGAAAGTTTTGAGCTGCTCAAAACTTTTGAGTGGAAAATGTATCCAATGCGTCCTGCATCCATTATGCATCTGCTATATCCGTTAGGCATCCGTTCCACATCCGCGCAACTCGCATACGCTCGGACGCAGGGAGGAAGCGGAACGGATGCGGAATGGAGGCAGAACGGATGCCTAGTGGATGCAGCACGGAAACAAAGCATTTAAAACAGAAAAAACCTTCGCAGAGGGGACCTACCTCAGATATTAAGGATGTCTAGAGGATGCCTAGAGGATGCCTAGAGGATGCAAAGGGACACCTATACTGCCTATAAAAAGGGGGAGCAACACATCTGGATCTCACTTTCAGACCAGCAGCCCTGTTGCAGACCTCTGCAGCCTTCATCTGACTCTTCCTCTTCCACAGCATCCAGTCATGTCCACCGTGGATCGTAACACAGTCCCTTTGGCAGCCACCATCCTTCTGCAACAGTGCAAAGCCATCTACAGGCTCTGTGAACTCTACTATGGGAAGAAAAAGGGGTGGCCAAGAAGCGTTTGGGGACGAAGATGGATCGGGAGAAGAGCAGAGTACGGACTGTGCAACAAGCTGATGGTGGAGCTCAGGAACGAAGACACTCGGGCATTCCAAAACTTCATGAGGATGCCTCCAGCCATGTTTGACAAAGTTGTGCAGTGGCTGACACCAAGGTTGACGAAGGCAAACACCAACTTCCGGCCCAGCCTGGACCCTGGGCTCAAGGTGGAACTCACTCTGCGCCACCTGGTCTCAGGGACCACCTACAGCAGCATGAAGTATGGCTGGAGAGTACCACACAACACCATCAGCATTGTAGTCAGAGAAGTGGTGCAGGCCATCATCAAAGAATACAAGGAGGAGCTCCTCCAGTGCCCCTCCACTGAAGGAGGATGGAAGAAAGTTGCAGAGCAGTGTTATCAGAGGTGGAACTTCCCCCACACCGTTGGAGCCATCGATGGCAAGAACGTGGCCTGCAAAGTGCCAGCCAACTCAGGGTCCACTTATTTCAACTACAAGGGCTTCTTCAGCATCATCCTCTTTGCCATGGTCGATGCTGACTACAAGTTCATGTACATCAATGCTTCAGGCAACGGGTCATCTTCAGATGTCCAGGTATACAATGCAAGTGACCTCAAGGGTAGGCTGGAATGCAACCTCATCGTGGGCTTCCCAGATCCAGAACCCCTGCCCAATGACACACAAGATGTGCCCTACTTCATCATGGGGGATGATGCCTTCTCCCTCACAACCTACCTCATGAAGCCCTATACCTCCAGACTCCTCACCCGTGAAGAGAGGATCTTCAACTACAGGCTGTTCAGGGCAAGACAGGTGGTGGAGAACGCCTTTGACATCCTGGCCAACAGGTTCCAGGTACTTCTCACCACTATGCAGCATTGCCCAGAGACCATGAGGAGGGTCATAGAAGCTTGCTGCATCCTGCATAATCTCATGCACACCTGCTACCCAGTATTGCAGAACAGGCTCATGGACCTCCAACAAGGCAATGGGGACATGGAGCCTGGGGAATGGAGGCAAGGGCGAAACCTGACAGACACTGAGGATGTGCAAGGCCCCAACAGAGCCTCACGTGAAGGGAAGAAGCAGCGCAACCTCCTGAAACACTGGTACAACTTCCCAGCTGGAGCAGTGGAGTGGCAAGACAGGATGATAGATGCTCAATGGATGCTTCCTTGAGCCTGTCTCATCACACTGATGAGATTGTGCCATGTATGTTGAGTGGTCCTACAATGAACAGGGCATTTAATAAAGAGTTGTGTTTATGTTGATATGTGTGGATCAATGATTACATTGTTATTGATAATAAAGGGCCATAGGTGTGGCACCTGGGAGGGTGGACCATACAGTCCCACTATGCTTGCACTGGAGGTTTATCTATCCCACAGCTATTACCCATTCCAAAGGTATCCCTGCCCATTCCACAGCTATCTCAACCCATCCCACAGCTATCTTAACCCATCCCACAAGCATGCAAAGGCTTAAACCATTTCTAAAAGTTTCCAGCAAGACTTTATTAAAAAAAAGAAATGAAGCAAGTGTAGGAATCAAAAATAGACTTTATTAACAACAAGCTATAAGACAAAAATGAGTCTCTGGCACTCCTCTTGGTCGCTCAGTCTCAGGGGTGAAGGGTGCAGGTGCTGTGGATGTGGCTGGTGCTGGAATGCTTGTCATCAGCTCCTCCAGATGCAGAAGCAGCAGAAGCCCCAGCCCCAGCCCCAGAAGAGCGAGCCTGTGCTGCAGAAGCCCCAGCAGAACCAGAGTGAGGGCCAGGGGGCGGGATGGTAGCCCTGTCCCTCTTGCAAGGGCTGGCAGCAGATGGCTGAGGCTTGCTGTGCTTCAACATGGTTGTGAGGTTGCTGGCTGGCAGGGAGTCTGGCAGGAACCAAGGCTGGCAGGAAGGCTGGCAGGGAGGCAGGCACCAAGGCTGGCAGGAAGGCTGGCAGGGAGGCAGGCACCAAGGCTTGCAGGCAGGCAGGCACCAAGGCTGGCAGGAAGGCTGGCAGGAAGGCTGGCAGGAAGGCAGGCACCAAGGCTGGCGGCAGGCATGAACCAAGGCTGGCAGGCAGGCACCAAGGCTTTCAGGCAGACTGGCTGGAAGCAAGGCCGGCAGGCAGGCAGACAGCAAGGCTGGCAGGGAGGCTGGCAGGGAGGCTGGCAGCAAGGCTGGCAGCAAGGCTTGCAGGCAGACATGCAGGCAGGACAGGCAAGGCAGTCGATGTGTCTGGAAGCAGGTCTTTCCTCTGAATGGTGACCTGCTTCCGAGCTGCTTCCGTTATATCCGTGGGGCTGACACAATGTTGACATTGTTGACATTCATTGTTGACATTCACTCCCCGCATGCGCAATTAATGCTCGGCATCCGCTAGGATTCCGCTGTGCATCCGATGTGCATCCACTGTGCATCCGCTTCATCCGCTCTGCATCTGCTCTGTATCCGCTGTATCCGTTCCGCATCCGCTTTGCTGAGGTCCCCCAGATGCCTTGCGGATGTGCCATCCACTCTCATCCACTTCCATCCGCTGGGCTTCCATTCCGCATCCACTTTCCATCCACCCTGCATCCTCCCCGCGTCCGTGTTATCCGCTCCGGTTATGCAAATTTTTGCCCCTTCTGAGAGTGGATAACAACGGATGGAACATTTTTCTCGTCCATTGTGTCCGTTTTGCATCCGTTGGGCAGTGTGACAGGGCCTTTAGCTTCTTATCACCAAAATTGTATGTATCTATGACTCATGTTGTTTTTATTTAGAATCCTGCTTTGATTTATGTTGATTGCTTATTTATTATCATTGTAGTATTTTATTATTTATGATGGTATTTTATGATTATGATCATGATTTATCATTTGTTGCTTGTATATACACTGAGAGCTTATGCACCATAGACAAATTCTTTGTGTGTCCAATCATACTTGGCCGATAAAATATTCTATTCTAGTCTCCTAGTCTCAAAGTTTATTTCTGAAAAAGATGCCAAGATATTGGAAAATATTTCAGAGTTATATATTTCTAACTTCTACGGAAAACTTGGACAAATTTTGTCATATAAAAACTTAACCTCATCTCATGCATAATCTGAATAGAATAGAATAGAATAGAATAGAATAGAATAGAATAGAATAGAAT
>BLBF01000007.1:46345315-46391190 GCA_015471245.1 Laticauda colubrina | reverse complement strand
GCAGCAAGGCTGGCAGGCAGGCTGGCAGCAAGGCTGGCAGGCAGGCTGGCAGCAAGGCTGGCAGCAAGGCTGGCAGGCAGACATGCAGGCAGGGCAGGCAAGGCAGTCGATGTGTCTGGCATCAGGTCTTTCCTCTGAATGGCGACCTGCTTCCGAGCTGCTTCCATTATATCCGCGGGGCTGACGCAATGCATCCCCCCCGCATGCGCAATTAATGCCAGGCATCCATTAGGCTTCCGCTGTGCATCCGCTGTGCATCCGCTTCATCTGTTCCGCATCCGTTCTGCATCCGCTGTATCCGTTCCGCGTCCGCTTCGCTGAGGCCCCCCGGAAGCCCTGTGGTTGCGCCATCCGTTCCCATCCACTTCCATCCGCTGGGCTTCCGTTCTGCATCCGCTTTGCATCCGCCCTGCGTCCTCCCCGCGTCCGTGTTATCTACTCCGGTTATGCAAATTTTTGCCCCTTTTGAGAGCGGATAACAACGGATGGAACATTTTGCTCGTCCGCTGTGTCCTTTTTGCATCCATTGGCCAGTGTGACATGGGCTTAAGCCTCAGTTTAAAATGTTATCATGTTTAAAAGCTGTCCCCTGTGTGAATAAACCCTAGGTAACAAATGCAAGTATGTACCTTAGTTTGATTGGTTAATAAGTAAGTGATAGTGATGCTCAAAGACATCAGGGATGTGTTAAAATGTTAATAGGTAACCTGTAAGAAAATATAAAGATTACAGTGGTGGGGACAAAGTGACAAAGATGGAATATAAATGAAAAAGAAATAGGTACTAAATAGGTAATAAACAAGAAAACTAAAAATAATAGTTTCTTCTTAGGCAGAGACATTCCTCACTAAAATGACACTGCTATTGAGAAACTTTTGATAGTATTGTGAGAGATTTTAAAATTCTACGGTAGAAAGCAATAAAGTTTTAATTTTGCTAAAAGTATTTCAAGTAAAGCATAATAAAAATTATTTAGTCACAGAATTTATTCTATTAACTATGGATCCTAATACAATCGCAGATATACTGAGTTTTCCTGCTCGTAGTGCCATTGGAAAGTCAAGATTTGGAATGAAGCAGAACAAAAAAATTAAGAAAATTCCTCCCGTGGACAGTATGTTAGCCAACACTGAGGAAACCATTTATTTAGAAAGAGAAAGAAATGGATGCATTTCAATTACTGATATTCATTTGCCATGCTGATGATTGTAAATTAAAACTATGTTTATGTGGTAAAGAATTTGTTGGAAAAACCCAAGATGAGGGTGGTTGTCTTATTTTAGCTACTTGGAATCTGTTGTGTTGCCCTAGAAATCCTGTGCATAAAGGAATTTGTAAAGCTGCTGCTATTTTAATGGGTGAATCAGTAAAAGAATTTATGTTAATGGAAAACATAATATTATAACAATATGCTTTCTTCAGCATCATGAAGCATTAGCTGCAAAAGCAACTGGCTTCAAGTTGAAAACAGGGATAGACAGTCATAAAAATGGAGTCACTAGTTGCATCTGTTTCCCAAATTTTGTGAAGAAATTGGAACAAATTGCATAACTTTCCCTCCATCCTTACATTTGTTAAGCCCCGGTCCCACTGCACTTACGGATGCAAAGAGGATGTAAAACGTTAAAAAAAGCTTGCCATCCATTGGAAAATGCTATGCATCTGTTGTGTACTCACTACATACATGTTTCATACGCTCTATCCCTCGAGCATCCATCCACAGCTATTTCATCCACGCAAGAAGTTTTGAGCTGCACAAAACTTTGTGAACGGATGAACTTTCCGCCGCGTATGATGTACATCTGTGACATATACGGGCAACAAATGTTCTATGTCCGTTATCATCCGTTAAACGTCCACTGTATCCTCTCTGCATCCTCTGGGCATCCCCTCAACTCACATCCGCTGCAGCTGAAAACGGAAAGAGGGAGGAAACAAAAGGTACATGGAACGTCTACACAGCGTTAGTAGCATGGAAATAGAAAGGATCTAAGTGTATGCATCTCGTATATAAAGGATTAAAACGGACAAAACGTTTGTATCTGGGATGTATCTCATATATTTAGGATGTCTGCAGTATGTCTAGAGTATGTAGAAGGACACCTAGCGGACTACCGATATTTCCGATAAAAAGGGGGAGAAAACCATCTGGATGATTGGATGTATGAGTCCAGCAGCCGTGGTGTACAGACCTCTTCACCCTTGGTCTTGGTCTTCCACATCATCAATTGTTTTCCACCATGGATCATGACACAGTCGTTATGATAGCTGCACTCATTCATCACCAGAACCAAACCCTGTACAGACAGTTTCACCTTTTATACACAAGGAGAAGAAGATGTCCAACAGCTGTCTGGGTCCAATGATGGATCGTGAGAAGAATGGAGTTTGAACTCTATGACCAGTTGATGGTGGAGCTGAGGAATGAAGACCCTCGTTCATTCCATCACTTCATGAGGATGCCACCAGCCATATTTGATGAACTTGTAGAGCGTCTGAGACCAGGTTGACCAAGCCTAGCACCAACCTCCATCCCAACCTGGACCCTGGACTGAAGGTGGCACTGACTCTGCGGCATCTGGCCTCTGGAACCATATACAGAAACATGCAGTATACATGGAGGGTGCCACACAACAGCATCAGCAAAGTGGTCAGAGAAGTGGTGCAGGCCATCATCGAAGAATATGTGGAGGAGCTCCTCAAGAGCCCCACCACGGAACAAGGCTGGAGAAAACTTGCAGAAGAGTGGTATCAGAGGTGGAACTTTCTCCACACTGTTGGAGCCATAGATGGGAAGCACGTGGCCTGCAAAGCTCCAGCCAAATCTGGGTCCACTTATTTCAACTACAAGGGCTTCTTCAGTTTCATCCTCTTTGCCATGGTTGATGCTGACTACAAGTTCATCTACATCGATGCTTCAGGCAACGGGTCAGCTACAGATGGCCAGGTATACAACGCAAGTGACCTCAAGGATGGGCTGGAATGCAACCTCATCATGGGTTTTCCAGATCCAGACCCCCTACCCAATGAAACAGAACATGTGCCCTACTTCATCATTGGTGATGATGCGTTCTCCCTCAGAACCTACCTGATGAAGCCGTACAGTTCAAGATACCTCACCCATGAAGAGAGGATCTTCAACTACAGGCTGTCCAGGGCAAGATGGGTGGTGGAGAACACCTTTGGAATCCTGGCCAACAGGTTCCAGATACTTCTCACCACCATGCAGCATGAGCCACAGACTGTGAGGAGCATAGTGGAAGCTTGCTGCATCCTACGCAATCTCATGCGCACCTGCTACCCAGTGTTGCAGAACAGACTTGTGGACCATCAACAAGGGAATGGGGACATGGAGCCTGGTGAATGGAGGTAAGGACAAAACCTGATAGACACTGTGGATGTACAAGGCCCCAACAGAGCTTCACGTGAATGGAAGAAGCAGCACAACCTACTGAGACACTGGTGCAATTCCCCAGCTGGAGCAGTGGAGTGGCAAGACAGGATGATAGATGATTAATGGATGCTTCCTTGAGGCTGTCGCATAACACTGATGAGTTTGTGCCATATATGTTGAGTGGTCCTACAATGAATAGGGCATTAATAAAGAGCTTTGTTTATTTTAAAATGTGTTGACCAATGAATAAATTGTTATTGATAATAAAGGTCCATATGTGTGGCAGCTGGGATGGTGGACCATACAGTCCCACTATGCTTGCACTGGAGGTTTATCTATCGCACAACTATCCTTATCTATCCCACAAGCATGCAAAGGCTTAACCATTTTTTAAAAGTTTTCACCAACACTTTATTAAGGTAAAAAAATTAACCAAGTGACTTAAGTAAAGATAACCTTTATTAACTTTCTTAGGTAAACTGTATGACTTTATTAAAAAAGCAAAATGAACCAAGTAAAGTGTCTTAAGCAAAGATAAACTTAACAAGTAAACAACTCAGTCTCTGACATTATTCTCAGTCACTCTGAGGCATGTCCATGGTCTCAGCTGTCAAGCGGCCAGGAACTGTGGAGATGGCTGTGGCTGGAGTGCTGGTCTGAGGCACCACTGGGGTGCCTGGCCCTGAGAGTACAACAGGGGATGGTGTGTTCAGGAAGCTCTCAGAGAGCTGACTCAGTCCCGTGAGGTTGAGAGGCCCTTCCTCAAGGAGCTGGGATGTCAGGCACAGTACTGAAGACAGATTTTCTGTTGAGGGGCTTGGCTGTGGGGTGGAGGAAGGAGGAGTGTAGTGGGGCTGTCTGGTCTGCAGCTGGGTGAGGTGAGGCATCTATGGCGTGCGATGTACCTGGGCCTGGACTGGGAAGGGCTGCCTCTGCTGTGGGAAGTCCTGGTACTCGTAGCCTTGGTAGGTGAGGGGCTGTTGAAAGCCATGGAAGGGCTGTGCCATCGCCAAGGTTGGAGGAGCAGTCCTGGACTGGGTTGGAGCAGGTTCAGCTGGGCCTGGAGGCTGGTGCAGCAGTGCTGTGATTTTTTCCTTCATCACCTGGTACTGGGCGTCGGGCAGGTCTATGAGGGTCTGGCTCACGTACGTGATGAAGGACTTGTGATTCGAGGATGTTTTATCACTGTGGACCAGCTGATAGAGAAGATCTGTGCTGGTCTTGATGGTGTCCCTGATCTCCAGCAGGACAGTATGGCTCTGGCCCTCCAGTCTGCCTCTCTGCTTGCTTTCTGTGGAGGTGGAGCTGGGGGTGGTTGTGGGTTGGTCTCTGGCTGCTGCTTCTTCTTGCTCCATTTGAGACACGGGATCCTCCACATCCTCTGGCATGGGGAGTGCAGCTGTCGGGGGGGTCTCTGCCATGGGGCCCTCCAAAGACACCTGCCTGGACATGGTAGCTTTCTCCTGGCGGGAAAAGGAGTGGCTCTCTGTGGGATGTCTGAGGGAGAGTGTTGACAGAGGGGCTGCTCCTCAGTGGCAGACCTCACCCTCCAGGAAGCTGCACTTGGCCATGACGTACATCTCCCGGTCAGTGAACTTGACAGTGGCCTGGCCAGATTTCTTCAGGTGCAGCTTGCCATACCAGGTGTGCATGTGCTTCCACCATCCCAGGAGGACATCTGAAGTGTAGCCCAGGCTCTCTGCCTTGTCTCTCCACGCTGCCTGCTTCCTCTTGGTGTCGCAATAGAGCTTATGGCCCTTTCTCCACAGGTGCTCGTTCTCCCTCAGCCATTCCAGCACCTCCTCCTCATGGTCCTCGGAAATGGAGTACTGTTTCCTCTCTCCCTTCTCCTTGCCTTGCCTCTTCCTTCCTCTGGCAGGGGCTTCAGGGCCTTCAGCAGCAGGGCTTTGAAGGCCTTGGGGCTGGTCTACCACAGCAGCAGCAGCAGCAGCACCAGCAGCACTAGCAGCACCAGCAGAAGAAGCACCAGCAGCTTCAGAGTCAGCGCCAGGGGGTGGGATGGTAGTTCTGTCCTTCTTGCCAGGGCTGGCAGGAGTAGGCACAGGCTTTCTCTTCTTCCCTGACTGACGAACCATGGTGTTCTTTCAAGATGTCTCTGGCAGCAAGTCTTTCCTCTGAATGGTGACCGCTTGTGAGCTGCATCCTTTTATATCCGCGGAGCTGACACAATTCATCCTCCCTGCAAGCGCAGTGAATGCTTTGCATCCGCTTTGCATCTGCTAACCATCCAGTACGCATCTGCTACACATCCTATAGGCGTCCGTGATGCATCCGCATCATCCGCTATGCATCTGCTCCTTCCACTACGCGTCCACTTCGCTATTCTCCCCCGGAAGCCCTGCAGATGTACCATCCGCTTCCATCCGTTTCCATCCGCTAGGCTTCCTACGAATATCCGCTTACCATCTTCTCTACGTACTATCCCTGTCCATTCCTTTTCATTGTTGTCATTCTGTTTATGCAAATTTGAGGCACTTTTGAGAGCGGATAACAATGGATGGAGCCACCCCCTAAATTTTGCTCGTCTGCTGTGTCCTTTTTGCATACGTTTTGCATCCGTCGGCCAGTGTGACCTAGCCTTAAGGAACATTTCAACAAAGAAATAAATAAATCCTTTGTCTCGGCAAACAAAACCAATTCATCTCATAACACAACCAGATGTTGCCCAAGCAATGAAGGATAGGAATGAGGTAGAAGTATCTGAAAGCTGGAAGCATCATAGTGTTATGAAGACTGAAGTCCTGGCTTCAGTGTAGGACACCTCTATGCATCCAGAGGCTCCCTGAAGCATAGAATCAGCCATAAAATGGTGGTGGGATAAGACCCTGCAAACTGATATAAATGCATGTTTTAATTTCACAGAGATTTAACAGTATGTCTAACAGACAAGTTACAAGCCATTATCATCACAGAATAGACTTTGTACTACCGCTCAGTACTCTTACAAATGGCATCTTCTTCCAAAAATGATAATGCAGTGTGCTATGTTCTTCAGTGTGCTTTTGAAGATCAGATGGTTTAAACAGTATGTCCATATACAAATAAATCATAGGATTAGCTGTGGGGATTTGCATTTCCTTTAGGAAGTTTATTGCTTAATAAATGCAAAATCCAGCTCATGCTTCACTGGTTTTAAACAACACCTTAAACAACAAACACTCTATTTGTGTAGAAGGGTGACTCCATATAAAATATGCATGTTTTTTTTTTCAAAGATGGTGATATGCATATGCCAAAATTGTTCATCTAAGAGTATTAGGTGGGTTAACTTGCAATAGAACCTTTTCAAGGTCCATGATATTTGCTTTCTTCTGCTGAAATTAATATAATTTCTCTCTGAACAAGGTTCACCTCTGAATTATGATTTGGCAGCATTGAAGCTATTTTTGCCCTGGAAAAAAGGGACCTGTTCAAGGTGAATTCACTAAAACCTGCCCAGTCCCTGAAGACTATTGAGGGGAGAAGGGGGTCCAATCTTTATCACCTTTAAAACCTAATTCCAAGCTAATAACCAGTCATATAAGGAGGTAGGTAGTACAAACCAGAAGAAAAGAAAGAAAAGAAAAGAAACATAATGAAGTAGAGAATTATGGAAAAGATAGAAATCTCAGTTACAAAGTAGGAGATATAATGAAACATACCCAAGACATATAAAGGACTCAAATGCATAATATTTGAGACACATAAAGGACATGCTAATGCTCAAAGTTTAGAGAATAAATAGGGTGAACCTGAAGTATTAGTACATAAAGGCAAATATGATATACTTGCCATGACTTTTCTTAAAAAATATTTTTTTTATTTTTCTATATATTTTCTATATTTTTTTATATAAAAAAAGAACAACAGTTTCAAACAGGGTGTTGCCTGGTTACAATTAATTTAAAGCAATGGCCATCATCATAATAGAAATAATTTTCATTTTGTAGTGATCATAAAATAACAGTATTTTCTCAACATAATATTAATATTTATTGTTAATACTAAGTCATATGAAGAATAAACATATCGTAATAAACTCTCATACTAAAATTAATCCTTCTCTTATAATTTTAAATGTATTAGCTTTTGTTTCTGTTAGTTATCCATTGATAAAACAAATCCCCATGTTTCAAAATATTCCATATCTTCCTTCTCTTTAATTTGAAATGTTAATCTATCAATTTCCGCACATTCTAGTATTTTTTTTAATCATTACATTATCTCCTGTAGGGATCTCCACACCTTTTCAATGTTGTGCAAATACAATTCTGGCCGCTGTGAAAACAGTATTACCGTGTTTCTCACAAAATAAGGCCAGGCCTTATTTTTTTTTTGACCCCTGAAAAAACAGCTAGGCCATCTTTTCGGGGATGACTTAATTTCCTCCCCCATCTGCACGTACCTTGCCGCGAGGCCACTTCTATCGGCCAACAAAAGCTCCCCAAAGGCAGTGTCCCCAGCTGCTTCAGGGCGTGGCATGGCTGTTCGTGTCCCCTCACCTTTAGGCAGTCTCTTTCAAGCAATGGAAGCTCCCCAAATGCAGTCACCAGCCACTTCGATTGGCCGGTAAAAGCAACCTCAGGGCAAGCACGTGTGCACACACACACACACACACACTCCCCTCACCACGAGGCTGCTTCTTTCGGCAGATGAAAGCTCTCTTGAAGGCAGAATCCCCAGCTGTTTCAGGGGAAGGCATGGCTACCCATGTCCCCTCGCCTTTAGGCAGTCTCTTTCGGGTGATGTAAGCTTCCCAAATGCAGTCATCAGCCACTTCAATCGGCCAGTAGAAGTGACCTCATGGCGAGGGGAGTGTGTATGTGCCTTCTCCCTGAGGCCGCTTCTTCCGGCCAATCGAAGTGGCTGGTGACTGCATTTGGGGAGCTTCCGTCATCCGAAAGAGACTGCCTAAAGGCGAGGGGACATGGACAGCCCCACCTCACCCTGAAGCAGCTGGGGACTTTGCCTTCAAGGGAGCTTTCATCTGCCAAAAGAAGCGGCCTTGCAGTTAGGGGAGTGTGTGTGTGTGCACTCACACCGAGGCCACTTCTATCAGCCGATTGAAGTGGCTGGTAACTGCATTTGGGGAGTTTCCATCACCCAAAAGAGACTGCCAAAAGATGAGGGGGCAAAGGCAGCCCCGCCTCACCCTGAAGCAACTGGGGACTCTGCCTTCAAGGGAGCTTTCGTCTGCTGAAAGAAGCAGCCTCGCGGCGAGGGGAGTGTGTGTGTATGTATATTTGTGTGCGCTCACCCCAAGGTTGCTTCTACCAGCTGATTAAAATGGCTGGTGACTGCACTTGGGGAGCTTCCATTGCCTGAAAGACACTGCCTAAAGGCAAGGGGACATGGCTAGCCACGCCATCCCTTGGAGCGGCTGGGGACATTGACTTCAAGGGAGCTTTCATCTGCTAAAAGAAGCGACCTTGTGGTGAGGGCAATGTGTGTGTGTGCTCGCCCCAAGGCTGCTTCTACCGGCTGATTGAAGTTGCTGGTGACTGCATTTGGAGAGCTTCCATTGCCCGAAAGAGACTGCCTAAAGGCAAGGACCCAGGTAGCCATGCCATGCCCTGGAGTGGCTAGGGACTCTGCCTTCAGGGAGCTTCTATCAGCTATTGGGGTATTCTAGCCTTGGCTACCTGCAGGGCACTCCTAAAGGCAAGTTTTCTCCCCATCCCCCTCACCCTTCCCCTGCCCATTTCTCTTCACCTCATGTAGTTCTAACGAACAATGTGAGAAATGGTAGGAAAAAGCATGGTTTAAATAGGCCTAAATTTTGGGGACAGGGCTTAATTTCACCTCATGCCTAGAAATCATGCTGGGCCTTCCTATTTGTGGAGGCCGTATTGTTGGAGAAACACGATAGATACATAGTCCCTTTATTATATTTTTTATTATAATACCCAACAGAAATATTTATAGTTTTAAATCTATATGTTCCTTTATCACTTTTTTCTATCCAAGTATGTATTTTTGTTCAATATACTTTTGGGCATGTCTACCACATGTGGTATTCTGAGCCTGGTATCTGATTACACTTCCAACATTTAGCAGACATATCTTTAAGCATCTGAGCTAATCTTGGTGGTGGAAGTGCCATCTTTAAAACATTTTGTTCCATCCAGAAAGAAGCGTGGGAGACCGGGTTCCAAACAACAACTCTTTATTCAAACTGCTAGGTAAAGAAATGGAACATAGCCCAAGCCACAGCAGCCCTTTATATAGCAGCTAGCCTGCTGACTTTGGCCAATGACAGTTATTTCACTTTTCCTGCTGTTTGGCTGCTTCCCGGATTGGTTCCTAGCAAACCAATCCGTAAGTAGCCTTTTCGGCCAATCAGAATGAAGTACTTGGAACCTACCAAGTTCCATACAGAACACATTTTATATAAGTTTTCTTTGAATACAGTAGAATTTGTTAATTTATAATTTTGATCCCACAATTTTTGCTATTTATCCACTTCTATAGAATAATCAAATTTTTTAACATTGTTTCCTTTACTTGCTTTTCTTCCATTCTAATACTCAATAGGTAGGTATAATTTTTTAAAATTAATTTCTCATCAGTTCCTGTTTGAATCTGGTCCAGTTCTGTTGGTTCTTTATAAAAATCATATGTTTTAGCATCTTTTTCATATTTTGATTTATTTTTAACTGTGGCCATCATGGTAAATCTATCCCTTGACTATTCAGTACCTGGTTACTTTTCAATTCCCCTTTCTCATTCAAAATATCTTTATATCATATGATTTTTTCCGTATCAACATTGCCATTACTGAAACTTGGTGAGATTAAACTCATGACTGGAATGTACTGCTTGAAGGATATAAACTATTCAAAAGAAACAGACCTAATGAAAGAAGAGATGGAGTTGCATTATACATAAAAGATCAGTACATTTTATTTTTTTATTTTCTCATTTATTTTGATTTGTTAATCGCTTACAAGATAATAGATATAAGTATATACATAGTTATGAATACATGAAATGGGTACATATCAGAAAAATAAAAGAAACAATTGGACAGGGACGGTAGGCATGTTGGTGCGCTTATGCACGCCCTCTACAGACCTCTTAGGAAAGGGGTGAGGTCAATAGTAGACAGTCTAAGGTTAAATTTTTTGGGGTTTGGGGAAGAAACCACAGAGTCAGGTAGAGTATTCCAGACATTAACCACTCTGTTGTTGAAGTTGTATTTCCTGCAATCAAGTTTTGTGCGGTTAACCTTGAGTTTGTATCTATTGTGTGCTCTTGTGTTGATATGGTTGAAACTGAAGTATTCACTGACAGGTAAGTCATTGCAATGGATGAATTTATGTACGATACTTAGATCAGACCGAAGGTGGCGTAGTTCTAGGTTTTCTAGGTCTAGAATTTCAAGTCTGGTGGCATAAGGTATTCTACAATGAATAGAAGAGTGGAGAACTGTTCTTGTGAAATATTTCTGGACTTTCTCAATTGTGTTAATAT
This sequence comes from Laticauda colubrina, assembly GCA_015471245.1. Classification (NCBI taxonomy): domain Eukaryota; kingdom Metazoa; phylum Chordata; class Lepidosauria; order Squamata; family Elapidae; genus Laticauda; species Laticauda colubrina. The sequence goes on along the minus strand of BLBF01000007.1, from coordinate 46,380,323 downwards.
CAGATACATGATATGGGTTCCAGACTGATGAGCTGTATTCAAGTATTGGTCTAGCAAATGTTTTGTATGCTCTAGTTAGTAGTGTGATATTACCAGAAAAAAAGCTATGTAGGATGAGGTTAACAACTCTTAATGCCTTTTTGGCTATGTAGTTACACTGGGCTCTACCACTTAGATCATTAGAGATGAGTACTCCAAGATCCTTGACACAGTATGGATCATCAACAAGGTCTTGATTGTTCAGCATGTATTTTATTTTCTGATTTTTTTTGCCAATATATAAGACCGAGCATTTATTTGTTGAGATTTGAAGTTGCCATTTGTTTGGCCATTCTGATTCATAGTCAAGATCTTTTTAAAGAGTAGCAGTATTGTCTGTGGTACTGAACAGCTTTACATCATCAGCAAAGAGAATGCAGTTGCTCTTAATGTGATCACAGATGTCATTTATGTAGAGTATGAAGAGAGTTGATCCAAGAGCATTGCCTTGGGGGACACCACTATTGACAGGTACAGAATTTGATAGGACGCTCCCAATTTTGACCATTTGTTGTCTGTTGACAGGAATGTTTCTATCCAGTTATGCAGCTGTCCAGAGATACCATAAGATTTTAATTTTAGGAGTAGTTTGTCGTGTACCACTGAATCAAAGGTTTTACAGAAGTCTATGTGGATTGCGTCTATTGCTTTGCCCTGATCGAGTTGTGTAGTCCATATATTTTTGCAGTGTAAGAGTTGCAGATTACAGGATAGTTTTTTTCCAAAAACCAAATTGTTTAATAGAGAGTAGGTTGTTTGTCTCTAAGTGGAGGATTATGGATTGGTTAATCATTGATTCCATGACTTTATAGGTGATGCAGCATCAAGAGATTGGTCTGTAATTTTCAACTAGGCTGTGGTCTCCCTTTTTGAAGATGGGGATGACCATGGCTTGTGACCATTGGTTAGGCATCTCTATAGAAATGTACAAAACCAAGGATGAAAATCTTTTAGAATCCATATAGGTCAATAAAAAATAAAATACATTGCTATAGATGATGTACAGGCCACCCAACCAAACAGAAGAAATAGATGAACTCTTTGCTAATCAATTAACAAATGTATGAAGGCAATATACTGCAGTAGTAATGGAAGACTTTGACTCCCCTAATATCAACTGGGAGACAAACTCTTCAGCAAGTTGGAAATCAAATTAGATTCCTCAACAATTTCACTGACAACTTTGTCATCTAAAAGATAGAGGAGGGAACTAAAGGTAAAACTATACTGGACCTAATTCTTACTAATAAAGAAAAAAATGAGTTATACCAAAAAAACAAAAAAAAATATTCCATGGATAAAAATCCTAAAGAGGAAACAACTCAAGAAGTTTGGAAAACTCTGTAAAATATAATCATAGAAGCCCAATCCAATATAATACCACTGAAAAAGAGAAACAAGAAATCTAAGAAGAAACCAGCATGGTTGCACAAAGATCTCTTTGCTAAACTGAAAGATAAAAACAATAAGTACAAAAAATGGAAAGAAGCACACATAAATAAGGCAGAATATCAGCAGATAGCCCAAATATGCAAAGATGAAGTCACAAAAGCAAAGATTCAGAATGAACAAAGACTTGCAAAAAAAAAGTCAAAGATAATTTTTTAAAAAGTTTTTTTCAAGATATAAATAACAAGGAAAAAAGTCAAGGAAATAATTGATGCACTAAAGAATGAAGATGACAAGGAAGTAACAGGCAGTAGGTGGAAAGACTGGTTCTTTGCATCAGTCTTCACGCAAAAAGCCCAACCTACAAAATACATAACTTTAAAAGACAGACTAGAAATAAAAATTAAAATAAGCAAGAAAATGGTAGAGAACACCTGTCTGATCTTGATGAATATAAATCACCAGGACCTGAATATAATCTCCAGCTGAATTCATTTCCAAAGTAAAGCGAAGAGTAGTTTCATTGTAATTGTGCACAGGATAATGTCTTCAAGGTACAGAAGAGTAAAAGAGTGAAATTCATGGTAAAGTAACTAAAAGAAATGAGGGCACATACCAAACAGCTTCTACTGTATGATGCTGAACTTGTTGACTATAATGAAATTGGAATGTGGAATGCATTCTTCCAAGTAATGATAACCTGTTGAAAGAGAGCAGATGGTGAAAAAGAGGTTAATACTGAACAGCAGAGAAAAAAAAATAGAAAATGAAGAAGGATAAATAGAGAAGCTTCAATTATTATAACTTTACTAATTTGCTAGAGAGAAAAGATTTGAATTGTTAGTGTTGATGGCACAATGATCATGATGAAAAACCGATTTAGTTCAGTGTAATTACATACTGAAGACAACAGAATATAATTTTCAGTGTATGATATTTTTGTACATAATGTTTAGCCTCCAATTATAAGATTTGGTACTCCAATAAATACATTTGAATGCTGTACTATAAGAGCATAGAATTATAAACCATAATGTTGACTGCCATTTTTGTAAATACATTTTTTCTATGCAAAAGATGGAAATAACACAAACAAAACATAAATTTAGGAACAGGGACAGTCTGATTTTGTGTGTATTGAAATTAGTCAGGAACTGAAAAAAAATAGACGAAGTTACATATTTAATAGCTATTAAGTCAGGTGATTGTTTTCAATAAAACAGTCTCATGGTGTGATAAAAATTGCATATACACTCTCATGTTTTTGTTTTAAAATACCAATGGCATTGTTGCATTGTGAGCGGGAACATAAAAATTGTAGGCACCATCCTACAATCATTTAGTAATCTTAATCAAAATCACAATCTTTCATCCTTAATGTCATTCCAGCACCACAATTTAATGAAAATTTTTTGAAGTTTCAATTATTTAATATAAGAATGATTAATGCAATTAGCAGTCAGAATTCTATTCAGTGATGATCTGATTGAATACTGTTTGTTCTATATAAACAATAGCAGACTACTAATACAGGATTCTCATTGGCTAAAAAACCTGAATTGGGATTGGTTCAATAGAAACCAATCCACGAAGCTGCTCAAAGGCGGCAAAACTAAATACCTGTCATTGGCTACAAGCCAACAGGTGAAATCCTATATAAAGGCTGCCGCGGCTTGAGCCAATATTCCGTTTTTCAACTGCTGTTAACTAATAAAGACTTTGTTGTTGGAACCCGGTCTACCTCGCGTTTTTCCGGACAAAACACTGGCGACGAGGATGGGATCGTCCTAAACGCGAGACTGAGTACGCGGCAACCAATAAAACCAGACTGAAGACAATGGCTGGAAATAACGCGCCGCCCACACCCTTCAATCCCAATGAAGAGGATTGGGAATCCTACGTAGACCGTTTCCAGATGTATTTGAAAAGTAACTAAATGGAAGAGATCTCAGACCAGCGTAAGAGAGCTGTTTTCTTGACACATTGCGGGTCCACAATCTTCAAAATGGCCAAGGCTTTAGCAAAGCCCCAAGATGTGAAACAATTGACTTGGCCAGAGCTCCAAAGAATGCTAAAGGCTCACTACGTACCGGTGGTGTCAAACGTTATCAAGCGGCACGAATTTTACCTAAGAGACCAGAAAGAAGGCGTGACCATTGCTGATTTTGTGGCAGCCCTCCGACAAATAGGGGGAGCGTGTGAGTTTCTGAATTTAGATGAAGCGATGCGGGATCGAGTAATACTGGGTTTAAGAGACTCTAATTTACAGAGCAAGCTGCTAAATAAACCCAACATAACCATAGCCGAAGCCATCGCAGAAGCCACAGCCGCTGAAGCCGCGAAAAAATCGGTAGTCAAAATGAAACAGATGAATGCGAACAACGACGAAACGAGTCTGGCCAGAGGGAAGAAACAATTTCCCACCACCACTCACCATGAAGATTTTGACGAGACGTCAGAATCCGGGGAGGAAGACGATGAAGTCCACCGCCTATACGCCAACAAAAAAGGGCGCGAAAAAAGAAATTGGCGGGAATGCGCTGGCTGCAGAGGAAACCATCCTCGAGCCGATTGCAGATTCCTCGATGCCATTTGCAGAGCTTGCAAGAAAAGGGGGCATATCGAGAAAGTCTGCAGGAATAAAAAAAATTACAGTCCAAACAGACGCAGCAACTCCCCCGCACAAGCTGAGCCAAAACAAACCGAGAGAAAGTGGCAGCGGAACAAGCGAGCCAGTAACCGAGAAAAAACACATCAGACTTTCACTATCGGAAGTGTTCAGACGGAAAGCGGGAAGAAAGTAAAAATAATTGTAAAAATAAAAGGCAATCCCTGTGAAATGGAGGTAGATTCTGGGTCTTTCCTATCAATGGTATCATGGGACACCATCAAACAACTGGTCCCAAATATCAAACTCAAAGAACGCCAGAGACAAAACTTAACCCTCAAGGACTACCAAGGAAACCGAATTCCTGTAGTAGGCCTAGGACATTTCCGAGTCGCCTACAAACAACATGTCGAAGCCTGGGTTCCCCAACCAGGGTTAGGTAGACAAGCTAAACAGAATGTGCAGCGTTAGTCAGATAGGCACACAGATAAATGAGTGAGCTAAGCTTGTATGTTTATTAACATACAGTAAAAATAACAGATACGCTTGTGCTATCAAGAATATAGTTTATTCCATTATAAGTTCATGGCATAGTCAAATAACAGTCCAATAGTCATGTATCAAGTAGTCAGTCCATTCAGGGATATTCAGTTAGCAAAGTCCATGTAGAATATCCTATGTCAGTTCACTTACAAATCAGTCCTTTGTTGTCTCTCCCGTTCGAGCAATGCAGTCTTGATTCCAAGCAGTAATCAGGGATCATCAAAGCCAGAGTGAGCAAGCTGTAGACTTGCTACTTTTATAGTGTTTTCATAACCACTCCCTTAATTACTATCCCACAGTTAAAGCTGCAGACACTTTAACATACACAACTATGATTCATAGTTATTATTTCACCTAAACCAGTTAGGGTAAACAATGTTACCCCTAACAACTACCATTGACAATAGTTGACTGAGATCGACCAAGCCTCCTGGGCATCGAATGGTTTGCACCATTGGGCATCGGGATGACCGGAGTAGACCAGGTGGCTGCAACCGACTGGGAAGAAAACCTGATCCAAGAGTTCCAGGAGGTTTTCGACGGCTCCCTAGGCAGGTATCGGGGGACCCCAATTTCCTTTAGTCTAGACCCCCAGGTAGCCCCTAGAAGACTAAAGGCCAGACGAGTTCCTTTTGCTCTGAAAGCAAAAATAGAGGAACAACTAAATAAATTAATAGACCAAGGGGTTTTAGAACCTGTTGACCATGCTAAATGGGAAACGCCAATCGTAACACCAATTAAACCAGATGGGTCGGTTCAAATCTGTGGTGACTACAAGGCTACCCTGAACCACACATTGCAACAAAGGGCATACCCGGTGCCAGTCGTACAACACTTATTATATTCTCTTGAGGGAGGAAAAGTTTTGGCTAAACTAGATCTAGTGCAAGCTTACCAACAGCTCCCAGTAGACCCCTTAACGGCTGAAGCACAAACAATAGTGACCCACAAAGGGGCATTCAAATGCAACAGACTCCAATTTGGAGTGAGTGTAGCCCCAGGCGTTTTCCAGAGCCTCATGGAACGCCTATTGAATGGTATAAAAGGGGTCGTACCATACTTCGACGATGTCCCAATTTCGGCTAAAGATGCGACCCAGCTCAAAAAAAGACTAAAAGATGCACTAACTAAATTCAGAGAATCTGGCCTAAAAGTAAAAAAAGAAAAATGCTGTTTAATGACTGATCGTGTCGAATTCCTGGGCTACTTAATAGACGGAGAGGGTATACACCCTACTGACAAAAAAGTCAAAGCTATTAAAGACGCACCAGAACCAAGGAACAAAACGGAACTGCAGGCATTTTTGGGACTAATAAATTTTTATAACATGTTCCTACCCCACAATGCGACAATAGCGGAACCATTACACCGATTACTGGATAAAAAAACAATTTGGACTTGGGGTTATAGAGAAAAGAAAGCCTTCCAAAAAATAAAAAACTTATTAACATCAAACACCATTCTTATCCAGTTTAGTAACACACTTCCATTGACGGTGACCTGCAATGCCTCACTGTTTGGAGTCGGTGCCATCCTGAGTCACCAATTGCCAGATGGGAGAGAGGCACCCGTCGCCTACTATTCAAAGACTCTGTTTAAAACTGAGCGTAATTATAGTCAATTGGACAGAGAAGCCCTGGCAATCATTGCCGGAGTGAAACACTTCCACGAATATCTATATGGAAGAACATTTTTGATAGTAACGGACCATAAACCGTGACTGGGAATTTTGGCAGGAAACAAGCCAACACCGAACATTTTGTCCCCACGAATGACTAGATGGTCAGAATTCCTGGCAGCCTACTCTTATACTCTGACACATCGCCCTGGGAAACAAATTTCCCATGCAGACGCGTTGAGCAGAGCACCATTACCGACTATAGAGGAAGACCCGGCACCGACGATGACTACCTTGCAGATAGAGACATGCCCCGATCTACCAATATCTTTAAATGATGTCACCAGAGCCACCGCAAGGGACCCATTGACTGCCCATGTACTGAACTGGGTAGGTAAAGGTTGGCCGGAAAATCAAAAAACTGAGAACTTTAAACCTTTTCGGACCAGACAAACCGAACTCTCGATTCAAAAAGGTTGTTTGTTGTGGGGTGATCGGGTAGTTATCCCTCCCAAATTACAAACTAAGGTACTGGGTATGCTTCACGAAGGCCAACCTGGAATTGTTAAAATGAAAAGCCTTGCTAGAAGCTATGTCTGGTGCCCGGGTATAGATAGGGACATCGAATACTGGGTAAATTCTTGCAACAAATGCCAAAGAACCAGGCCTTCCCCACCACAAGCATCCATAAAGGAATGGGAAACCCCATGAGGCCCCTGGTCATGAATCCACGTTGACTTTGCGGGTCCTACTAAGGGACATACCTTCCTAATTGACGTAGATGCATACTCAAATTGGCTGGAGGTTAAATTTATGCCATCTACGACAACTGAAACCATTATTAAACAACTTGACAAACTCTTCGCAACCCATGGCCTGCCAAACGTCCTAGTGTCCGACAACGGTCCACAATTAATGAGTATCCAATTCGAATAATACCTAGCCTCCCTAGGTATAAGACATGCCCTAACCGCGCCGGCCCACCCGGCTGCAAACGGTAGGGCAGAGAGAAAGGTCAGGTTTACCAAAGAAGGGTAAGAAAAAATGGACATTGGGGATGTCCAAGATAAAATAAATCGCCTACTCACCCTCCAGCATATCACACCCAGTACTATAACAAATAAAATCCCGGCAGAACTACTAATGGGAAGAAACCTTAGGTCACAATTAGACAGATTGCACCCAAACTATACACCAGAACCCCCCCCCCCCGACTCCTCCACTCATTTCAGGACATTTGAAATCGGCGACCTAGTCTATGCAAAAAATTTTACCGGGGACCCATTATGGCTTCCAGGAACAATCACACAAATTACAGGCCCCCTGTCCTACCAACTAACTGTAGACGACGGCAGGGAATGGAAGCGGCACATAGACCAGCTTCGGTCCCGAAACATAGAAAGAAGTACAAAAACACAACCACAAATAATAAAAAATGACAAAAATCAAACCAAAGGGAGGAGGAAATATGAGAAAATAATAAAGAACCGTTTAAATTAAACACAGAATACAATAACAAACAAAAAGAGCAAAAAAGAGACTTACAGTTAGAAGAAAATTGCAAGAAGAGTCCACTCGAAGGGGCCAGCCAGGCCAGCTCGACCTGCCCGGAGAAAACAGGAGGGAGCAGCAAAACTGCCACCCTAAGAAACTCAGGTGGCAGTAAAATGGCTGACTCACCCTTCCAGGCGGTTCCATGGAGAAGGACCGGAGAGATAGCAACCCCATCTGAACCAGTCGAAGTCTTTAGCAGAAATGAACCGCGCAAGTCCAGTCGAGTCAAAAGAAGCCCCACCTACCTGCGCGACTATGTCACCATGTAGGACTAAACCAAGAGGGGAGGGGTGTTCTGTATAAAGAATAGTAGACTCCTAATACAGGATTCTGATTGGCTAAAAAACCTGAGTTGGGATTGGTTCAATAGGAACCAATCCACGAAGCTGCTCAAAGGCGGAAAAACTAAATACCTGTCATTGGCTACAAGCCGGCAGGTGAAACCCTATATAAAGGCTGCCGTGGCTTGAGCCAATGTTCCGTTTTTCAACTGCTGTTAACTAATAAAGACTTTGTTGTTGGAACCCAGTCTACCTCACGTTTTTCCGGACGGAACACTGTTCACATATAGTTTTCATGTGTTTATGTAATGCAGAATCAAGGACAGTTGTGTGAACATTAGGCAGATGTTATCTTCAATAACTACAGCAGAAAAAACATTAAGCAGAACTTTTTGTCATGTCCATATGCATTGGGATAGCACTTAAGCTTTCTGGCTTCTGGCTTCAACTACTGATTCACACATAGTTGCTATGCTAAATTATAATTTACTTAAGGTCAAGGGATAATTGCAATTAGAGCATGCAAACTAGAGTCTCAGATACTTGCCTGAATGTTTTGCTTTTACATAGTATTCAGAAGAGTAGTCCAAAATCAGTCAAGATTCCAAGAGCAGAATCAGCCAGTCAAAGGTTTCTTACACAAATAGGATTCACAAGAATGGCAGATAAATCTAGAATTTATCTTTGTTTCTATTTGCTTTAAGCAACCTTGCTTTACATTTATAGGACTACTTAATGGTTATATAAAACTAATTTTTATTGTAGACTAACAATTGGTATCTTTGTTTCAAAAGAATCGGGCATCTAATTTCAGCAGCCAGGATAAAATAGTTACTTTTAAAAGAGAAAGAAAAAAGGATAATATCAGTAGGCATTAAGGAACAGCTTTTGGATATAACTCAAATGATGATTCTTTCAGAAAATCTTATAAAAAGATGTTGTCCCTTGCAGTTTGAGACAAAATATTTGTAGTATCTTAACTCATGGATCATTTTTAGTGACATTCATTACTAGTGTCAATCAGATTTACTTTACTAGTTTACTTATTTATTTGTTCAACATTTGTGCACCACTTTTAATTTGTGTAAATCCTAAAGCAAATTGCTATGCTGGAAAAAAAAACTGAAGAAAGCGAACAAATTGGATTGTGTGAGTTCTAATAAAGTAACATGGCACTACCATAAAAAATGCATAGATTTCTCACAAGATAGTAGGAATGTACATCAGGCTTTGTTAAATGAAGTTCCTATCTTCATTGGTCTTCAGTGGAAAACCCAAAATGAACATACCTGGTTTTCACCAGGTGAAATTTTATAGGCAAACTAAGAAGTTGGTGATACATTTCACTTTCATTAAAACCAATGTGTAGGTATCCAAACCATGTGCCTTTCAAAGGTGATTTTCTTGGTTTTTTTTCTTTCTGAAAACTCTGTATTTGTTGTTCTGGAAAAGAAAGTTATGAGAATTACCCTTGTGATTATGGAATGAACATGATGATTTTTAGATAAAAGGACCTTTTACAATACAAAAGTTTAGAAGTTAAGGTTCCATGCTGGAAACCAGGAGACTGTAAGCTCCAGATACACCTCAGGCATGAAAATCAACTGCCTGACTTTGAGCTAATCACTCTCTCTCTCAGCCTACGATGTCACACTCAGATGAAAAGCCAGCCAATCAATTTCTGTCACAACCAATGGATCAGCATTTGGCTGATCTGAAAAAGCAAGTTCTGTACCTCTGCAAAAAATGTTAGGAAACAACCCCCCCAAAAAAAAGATTTAAAGAGAATTATTGTTCCATCCAGAAAAACGCGAGGTAGACCGGATTCCAACAGCAATGTCTTTATTTCAACTATATACAGCAACGGAACGGTTTGGCTCAAGCCGCGGCAGCTTTTATATACAGCTTGCCTGCCGGCTTGTAGCCAATGGCAGTTACTTGATTTTGCCGCCTTTCAGCAGTTCTCCTGGATTGGTTCTTAGTGAACCAATCCCATGTAGGCCAATCACATTTGAGACATTTGGAGTATACCATTTTATACAGAACACTCCTCCCCCCTTAGTTTAGTCCTACGTGGGTGACGTAGTCACGCAGGTAGGTGGGGCTTCTTCTGACTCTACTGGACTTGCGTGGTTCATTTTCGCTGGAGACTTCAACCGCCTAGAAGGGTGAGTCAGCCATTTTGCTACTGCTTGAGTTGCTCAGGCCAGTGGTTTTGCCGCTCCCTCCTGGCTTCCCCAGTCTGGTCGAGCTGGCTCGGCTGGCCCCTTCCAGGACAGGTTTTTCTTCGTCTGGATTTTTCCCACAAGTCTCATCTAACCGCAAGTGTTCTTTTTGCTCTTTTTGATTGGTTAGATGTTCTGGATTTATTTTAAAAAGTTCTTTATTATTATTTTGTTGTATTTCCCCCCCCCCTCTTTGGTTTTGTTTTCATCGATTTTTATTATTTGGGGTTGTGTATTTGTATTTCGTTCAATATTTTGGGAACGAAGCTGGACTATGTGCCACTTCCATTCCCTGCCATCGTCTATGGTTAGGCAGTAGGACCGGGGGGCTGTTATTTGTGTGATTGTGGCTGGAAGCCATAGAGGGTCCCCAGTGAAATTTTTTGTGTAGACTAGGTTGCCAATTTCAAACGTGTGGAAACATCTGGAGGAATACACTTTCCAAAGTGTAGTTTGGATGTAACCTATCTAAATGTGACCTAAGTTTTCTCCCCATTAACAATTCTGCTGGGCTCTTATTAGTTACAGTGCTGGGGGTGATATGTTGGAAGGTGAGTAGATGGTTAATTTTATCCTGGACATCCCCGAGGTCCATTTTTTCTAAACCCTCTTTAGTAAACCTGACCATTCTCTCGGCCCTACCATTTGCTGCCAGGTGGGCCAGCGCAGTTAGTGCATGGTGGATCCCTAGGGAGGCTTGGTACTGCTCAAATTGTATAGCGGTTAGTTGAGGCCCGTTGTTGGACACTTGGATGTCCGGCAATCCATGGGTTGCGAATAGTTTGTTGAGTTGTTTAATAACCGCATCGGTTGTCATAGATGACATTACTACAACTTCCAAACAATTTGAGTATGCATCTACGACAATCAAAAAGGTATGCCCTCTAGTAGGACCCGCAATATCAATATGGATCCGAGACCAGGGGCCTCGTGGGGTCTCCCAGTCCCTTATGGGTGCTTGTGGTGGGGAAGGTCTGGTTTTCTGGCATTTAGTGCAAGTAGCAACCCAGTATTCAATATCCTTATCTAAACCAGGCCACCAGACATAGCTCCTAGCTAGGCTTTTCATTTTTACAATACCAGGGTGGCCTTCATGAAGCATGCCCAACACTCTAGTTTGTAATCTAGCAGGAATTACCACCCGATCACCCCACAATAAACAGCCTTTTTGAATTGAAAGTTCAGTCTGTCTGGTCCGGAAAGGTTTAAAGTTTTCAGTTTTTTGGTTTTCCGGCCAGCCTTTACCTACCCAATTTAAAATGCAGGCAGTCACTGGATCCTTGGCAGTGGCTCTGGTGACATCGTTTGCAGATATTGGCAGTTCGTGGCATGTTTCTATTTGCAGGGTGGTCATTGTTGGCGCCAGATTTTTCTCTGTTGTTGGCTGCGGTATTCGACTTAATGCGTCTGCATGGGAGATTTGTTTCTCGGGTCGATGTGTCAATGTGTAAGAGTATGCTGCTAGGAATTCTGACCATCTAGTCATTCGCGGGGACAAAATGTTCGGTGTAGGTTTGTTTCCTGCCAGAATTCCTAGTAATGGTTTATGGTCAGTTACAATGGAAAATATTCTTCCATAGAGGTACTCGTGAAAACGTTTCACTCCGGCGACAATTGCCAGGGCTTCTCTGTCTAGTTGACTATAGTTGCGTTCTGCTTTAGAAAGAGTTTTTGAGTAATAGGCAATGGGTGCTTCTCTCCCATCAGGCAATTGGTGGCTCAGGATGGCACCGACTCCAAACGGTGAGGCATCACAGGTGACCGTCAATGGAAGTGTGTTACTAAACTGGATAAGAATGGTGTCTGAGGTTAATAAATTTTTTATTCTCTGGAATGCCTTTTGTTCTCTATGAACCCAAGTCCAATTAGTTTTCTTATCCAGCAAACGGTGTAAAGGTTCTGCTATCGTTGCTTTGTGAGGGAGGAATACGTTATGGAAGTTTATTAGACCCAAAAATGCCTGCAATTCCGTTTTGTTTTTTGGTTGTGGTGCGTCTCTAATAGCCTTGACCTTTTTTTCTGTAGGGTGTATACCCTCTCTGTCAATTAAGTAGCCCAGAAATTTGACACGAGCAGTCATTAAGCAGCATTTTTCCTTTTTAACTTTCAGGCCGGATTCTCTAAATATTGTTAGCACTTCTCTTAGTCTTTTTTCTAGTTGGGTCGTATCTTTACCCAAAATTAGGACGTTGTCAAAATATGGTACGAACCCTTTTATTCCATTAATTGGCATTCCATGAGGCTTTGGAAAACGCCTGGGGCAACGCTTACTCCAAATTGAAGTCTGTTACATTTGAATGCCCCTCTGTGAGTTACTATTGTCTGTGCCTCGGCCGTTAATGGGTCTACTGGAAGTTGTTGGTATGCTTGTGCTAAATCAAGCTTGGCAAAAAAATTTCCTCCCCCGAGTGAGTGTAATAAATGTTCTACGACTGGCACAGGGTATGCGCTTTGTTGTAGCGCATGGTTCAGGGTAGCCTTGTAGTCTCCACAGATGCGTACTGACCCATCAGATTTAACCGGTGTTACTATTGGCGTCTCCCACCTAGCATGGTCAATAGGTTCAATTTATTCAATTGTTCATCTATTTTTGCTTTTAATGCAAAGGGAACTCGTCTGGCTTTTAACCTTCTAGGGGCCACCTGGGGGTCTAAACTAAAGGAAATTGGGGTCCCCCGGTACCTGCCTAGGGTGCCATCGAAAATGTCCTGGAACTCGTGAATCAGGCTTTCTTCCCAGTTGGTTGCAGCTACTCGGCTCACTCCGGTCATTCCGATGCCCAATGGTGCGAACCATTCGATGCCCAGGAGGCTGGGTCGGTCTCTGTCAACTATTGTTAGAGGCAGGACTTCAACGTGCTGCTTGTAGGCGACTTGGAAATGTCCTAGACCTTCCACAGGGATTCAATTCCCTTGGTAGTTCTTTGGAATTAATTTTTGTTTCTGGAGTTCTTTTAATTTGATATTTGGGACCAGTCGTCTGATTGTGTCCTAAGACACCATTGACAGGGAAGATCCTGAATTGACTTCCATCTCACAGGGGCTTCCTTCAATTTTTACGATGATTTTGACTTTTTTCCCACTTTCCGTCTGAACGCTTCCGATAGTGACAGTTTGATGGGTCTTTTCTCGGTTACTGGCTCATTTGTTGTGCTCCCACTTTCTCTCGGCTTGCTTCGATTCAGTTTGTGGTGGAGAGTTACCGCGTCTGTTAGGGTTGTTATTTTTGTGATTCCTAAAGACTTTCTCGATGTGTCCCCTCTTTTTGCAAGCTCGGCAGATGGCATCAAGGAATCTGCAATCGTCTCGAGGGTGGTTTCCTCCACAGCTGGCGCATTCCCGCCAGTTTCTTTTTTCACGCTTTTTTTTTTTTGGCGTACAAACGGTGGACCTCATCGTCATCATCTTCGGATTCTGATGATTCGTCAAAATCTTCATGATGTGTGGTGGCGGGAACTTGCTTCTTTCCTCTGGCTAGGATCGTTTCATCGTTATTCGCATTCATTTGCTTCATCGTGGCCGCTGACTTTTTCGCGGCTTCTGTGGCTGTGGCTTCTGTGATTGCTTCAGCCACTGTTATATTGGGTTTATTTAGCAATTTACTTTGTAAATTAGAGTCTTTTAGGCCTAGGACCACTCGATCTCCCATGGCTTCATCTAAGTTCAGGAACTTGCACGCTCCCCCCAGTTGTTGGAGGGCTGCCACAAAATCAGCAATAGTCTCGCCTTCTTTTTGGTCCCTTCGGTAGATCTTGTACCATTTGATGAGATTTGACACTACTGGTGTGTAGTGGGCCTTTAGCATTCGCTGGAGTTCAGGCCAGATCATTTGTTTTACGTCTCTGGGTTTCGCCAATGCTTTGGCCATCTTGAACACAGTTGGTCCACAGCCCTCTTATGCTGGTCTGAGATCTCTTCCATCTCGTTGCTTTCTAAATACATTTGAAAACGGTCTGCGTAGGATTCCCAATCCTCTTCATTGGGATTGAAGGGTGCGGGTGGTGCATTATTTCCGGCCATCGCTTCTAGCCTGGATTTCAATTTGCCGCGTGCACGGTCTCATGTTTTAGGACGATCCCACCTTCGTGGGATTTAAAAGATTTAAATCTTTAAAAAGATTTGAAGATAATTATTGTTCCATCCGGAAAAACGCGAGGTAGACCGGGTTCGAACAGCAATGTCTTTATTTCAAATATATACAGCAACGGAATGGTTTGGCTCAAGCCGCGGCAGCTTTTATATACAGCTTGCCTGCCGGCTTGTAGCCAATGGCAGTTACTTGATTTTGCCACCTTTCGGCGGTTCTCCTGGATTGGTTCTTAGTGAACCAATCCCTTGCAGGCCTTTCTGGCCAATCACATTTGAGACATTTGGAGTATACCATTTTATACAGAACAATTATAATGATCCTCCCTGTGACAGAACTGATGTGACTGAACTGATGATTAGAAGCTGAGGTGGAAATATAATGAGCTTTGTATTCTTTTCTATAATATAAGTTATCTGGTTTACATATGCTACAAAATATGATAATGTGACTGCTAATCACATTGATAACAATGACGTAGAACAAACCACTAAGTATTTTTTTCTCAGTACCAAGATCTCAAGACCCCAAAGCAATGATTCTGTGATTGCACTTTTTTTCTGATAAAAGGCACTACCAGGCAGTTATTAAAATCATCCCCTCTTCCTGCTTCTCCTCATCTTCCACCTCCATGGTGTTTTACATGAATTACAAGTAGGGGGATTGTTCAGATTGAAACTGAACAGCACATAGCACACTGAGACCCCAAAATAAACCTGCATGAAACCCTACAGTATGACTAGATTAAAGCTCCTTTAAAAATGTCTGCTCTTGATAAATGAATTTCTGTTTTCAATTTCTTCTCTTCCTTTTCAGAATCTGGACTCTGGCCAGATCTAATGTACATTCCTACTGAAAAGCAGTATTGTATAACACATTATTAGTGACTGGAGAGAACAAACATAAAAGTGATGTCAAAAAAGGTACTTAAAATGTGTCCATCTTAGAATCTGGCATACAAAGAGCTAATACCACAAACAGACCACCTGTACATTATTAGAAGGTAATTTTATGCCATGGCATGAACAGCAGGGTTTTCTGGGAAGACTCTACATGTCTGGATGGTTCAGATATAGACATACTTTACAATATGCAACACAAAGCCACCTTTTATTCATTACTGTGAATGAAGATAGGTGCTTGTCAATTTACAGTCATCATCTATTCTCTTGTCCTCTTTAAATTAATTCAGTATGGTTTTCAACACTAACTACACCTCTTACCCTTAAGGTGGAAAATAAAATATGTGAAGTAAAACTGGCCCAGGCATTAGTAAAGGTTACTTATCTGCAGAAATAAAGTTTCAATATAAAAAACAAGTTATGCTGAAACATCCTTTTTTCCTTAGGCCCCTGATGAGGTTTCCAGATGGTTGCCCATTTCTAATTTAAAAAGCAAGTCTGGCCTGGGTGACAAGACTGCTGAGGAGTCTTTGAGGAGTCTTTGAGGAGTTGAATGATGCCAATTTGTTTGAACTTAGAAAAGCAGTACGTCCGAAACATCATAATACTGCTAAATAGTCAAAAAGAATGACATTTGGCAGTTGGGGGCTAGAAATTCATTCTTGAATGATTAAAAAAAAAAAAATAGTTAAAGGAAGTTCAGAGAGCATGGCTTTCAGAATTCTTTCTGACTTTGGTAAAGTGATAGCCATAAAAGACATCTATATTTGCTTCTGTAAAATGAAGTCATGTGTTCTGTCTCTTGCAGTCTCCTTTCATGTTATATCCATGTTTGGGTGTATGCATGCAATGAGACACACAGGGCAAATGTTATACATTCCATGAAGGTGGTATTCAGCAGGTTCTGACCAGCTCTGGAGAGTGGAAATTTTACTAGTGGAAATTTTGAGTTGTTCGGAAAACTGGCAAATACTACCTCTGACTGGAGATTTTACAGTATCCTTCCTCTGCCATGCCCACCAAGCCACACCCACAGAACCATAGTAAAAGAATTTGAATTTCACCACTGACATTCCACTCTGATCATGTGAACAAGAGGGAGAAGGGAGGAGCTTAAGATGGAGAAATCAACATCCTTAAAACTGATCCAAATTGTCTCCTTCTATATGAGACATTGTTTTCTGGAATTTTTTTTCTTCCAAGCCTTCAGGCTGATCTGATCCATTTTGAGCTTAACAGTCTTATTCCAACAACTCCCACATAATTTGCATTTATTCTATTCAATTTTCAAAAAGTTGATCACATTGAAAAGTATACATATTCCTGAGATCGTTTGCACTGGAACGTTGTTTGTAACTTCAAATGGTCACTAAATGAACAGTTGTAAGTTGAGGACTACCTGTACAATGACAACAACAATAACAATATCACTGTCTTCAGAGGTGGGATTTGGTGAGTACATTTTGCGCTGCACGTGTATGTAAAAAACCTTAAACCTATGCTGCCTG
Source organism: Laticauda colubrina (assembly GCA_015471245.1). Taxonomy (NCBI): domain Eukaryota; kingdom Metazoa; phylum Chordata; class Lepidosauria; order Squamata; family Elapidae; genus Laticauda; species Laticauda colubrina. Next base: position 46,363,570 of record BLBF01000007.1, on the reverse strand, counting down.
AACAGCTGAAAAAAAGAGGCTTTTCAAATGCGTGTGTGGGTGTGCAGCATTTGAAAACCCTCTTTTTTTCCTGCTTTTTCAACCTCATCTGTGCTGCTCAAAGCAGCTGGGATTGAAATATCAGGAAATAGAGACAGGTAAGAGCCCGGATTTGGGGGGGGGGGGGGGTTTGGCCCATCAGCAGAAAACACAGATTTGGTTTGGTGTCTGCTGCTCTTCAGAGCTATTGATTCTATAGAGCTAAGCAGAACCAGTAGCATCCCACCCTTGATTCTCTCCTTATATTGGAAGAGTTAAGCCCATGTCACACTGGCCAACGGATGCAGAACGGACACAACGAATGAGAAAAATGTTTGAGAAAAATCCACTCTCAAAAGGGGCAAAAATTTGCATAACCGGAGCGGATAACACGGATGCGGGGAGGACTCAGGGCAGATGCAAAGTGGATGCGGAATGGAAGCCCAGCGGATGAAAGTGGATGGGAGTGGGTGGCACATCCGCAGGGCTTCCAGGGGGCCTCAGCAAAGCGGACGCGGAATGGAAAGAGCGGAAACAGAGCGGACGCCGAACGGATGAAGCGGATGCACAGCGGAAGCCTAACGGATGCCTGGCGTTAATTGCGCATGCAGGAAGGATGCATTGCCTCAGCCCCGCAGATATAACGGAAGCAGCTCAGAAGCAGGTCGCCATTCAGAAGAAAGACCTGCTGCCGGACACATCGACTGCCTTGCCTGCCCTGCAAGCATGTCTGCCTGCCAGCCTTGCTGCCAGCCTGTCTGCCAGCCTTCCTGCCAGCCTGTCTGCCAGCCTCCCTGCCAGCCTGTCTGCCAGCCTTGCTGCCAGCCAGTCTGCCTGCCAGCCTTGCTGCCTGCCTTCCTGCCAGTTTTGGTTCATGTCTGCCTGCCAGCCTTCCTGCCAGCCTTGGTTCATGTCTGCTTGCCAGCCTTCCTGCCAGCCTTGGTGCCAGCCTCCCTGCCAGCCTTCCTGCCAGCCTTGGTTCATGTCTGCTTGCCAGCCTTGGTGCCTGCCTGCCTGCCAGTCTGCCTGCCAGCCTTGGTACCAGCCTTGGTACCAGCCTTCCTGCCAGCCTCCCTGCCAGCCTTTCTGCCAGCCTTGGTTCTTGCCAGCCTCCCTGCCAGCCAGCAACCCCACAACCATGCGGAAGCACAGCAAGCCTCATCCATCTGCTGGCAGCCCTGGCAAGAGGGACAGGGCTACCATCCCGCCCCCTGGCCCTTACTCTGGTTCTGCTGGGGCTTCTGTAGCACGGGCTCACTCTTCTGGGGCTGGCGCTTCTGCTGCTTCTGCTTCTGGAGGAGGAGCTGATGACAAGCACTCCAGCACCAGCCACCTACACATCACCTGGACCCTTCACCCCTGAGACTGAGCGACCAAGAGGAGTGCCAGAGACTCATTTTTGTCTTATAGCTTGTTGTTAATAAAGTCTATTTATGATTCACACACTTGTTTCATTTCTTTTTTTTAATAAAGTCTTGGTGGAAACTTTTAGAAATGGTTTAAGCCTTTGCATGCTTGTGGGATGGGTAAGGACAGCTTTGGGATGGGTTAGGATACCTGTGGAATGGGTAATAGCTGTGGGATGGGTTAGGGTAGCAGTGGGATAGGTAAACCTCCAGTGCAAGCATAGTGGGACTGTATGGTCCACCCTCTCAGGTGCCATACCTATGGCCCTTTATTATCAATAATAATGTAATAATTATCCACACATGTAAACATAAACACAACTCTTTATTAAACGCCCTGTTCATTGTAGGCCAACCAAACATACATGGCCCAATCTCATCCGTGTGATGAGACAGGCGGAAGGAAGCATCCATTAAGCATCTACCATCCTGTCTTGCCACTCCACTGCTCCAGCTGGGGAGTTGCACCATTGTCTCAGGAGGTTGCGCTGCTTCTTCGCTTCATTTGAGGCTCTGTTGGGGCCTAGCACATCCTCAGTGTCGATCAGGTTTCGCCCTTGCCTCCATTCCCCAGGCTCCATGACCCCATTGCCTTGTTGGAGGTCCACGAGCCTGTTCTACAAGACTGGGTAGTGGGTGCTCATGAGATTGTGCAGGATGCAGCAAGCTTCCATGATCCTCCTCACGGTCTCTGGGCAATGCTGCATGGTGGTGAGAAGTACCTGGAACCTATTGGCCAGGATGCCAAAGGCGTTCTCCACCACACGCCTTGCCCTGGACAGCCTGAAGTTGAAGATCATCTCTTCACGGTTGAGGTATTTGGAGGTGTAGGGCTTCATGAGGTAGGTTGTGAGGGAGAAGTCGTCATCCCCCACGATGAAGTAGGGCACATCTTGTGTGTCGTTGGGCAGGGGGTCTGGATCTGGGAAGCCTACGATGAGGTTGTGTTCCAGCCCCTTCTTGAGGTGACTGGCGTTGTATACCTGGGCATCCGAAGATGAGCCGTTGCCTGAAGCATCGATGTACATGAACTTCTAGTCAGCATCGACCATGGCGAAGAGGATGATGCTGAAGAAGCCCTTGTAGTTCAAATAAGTGGACCCCAACTTGGCTGGAGATTTGCAGGCCACGTACTTGCCATCTATGGCTCCAATGGTGTGTGGTAAGTTCCACCTCTGATACCACTGCTCTGCAACTTTCTTCCATCCTTCTTCAGTGGAGGGGCACTGGAGGAGCTCCTCCTTGTATTCTTCGATGATGGCCTGCACCACTCCTCTGACCACAATGCTAATGGTGTTGTATGGCACCCTCCAGCCATTCTGCATGCTCCTGTAGGAGATCCTTGAGGCCAGGTGGCGCAGAGTGAGTGCCACCTTGAGCCCAGGTTCCAGGCTGGCCCAGAAGGTGGTGTTTGCCTTGGTCAACCTGGGTGTCAGGCGCTGCACAACTTCATCAAACATGGCTGGAGGCATCCTCATGAAGTTCTGGAACGCCCGAGTGTCTTCGCTCCTGAGCTCCACCATCAGCTTGTTGTACAGTCCATCCTCCGCTCTACTGGTGAACCATCTTCGGACCCAGATTCTTTTTGAGTGGCTCCTTTTCTTCTCGCAGTAGGGTTCACAGAGCCTGCAGATGGCTTGGCACTGTTGCAGAACAATGGTGGCTGCCGAAAGGACTTTGTTACAATCCACGGTGGACATGACTGGATGCTGTGGAAGAGGAAGAGGCAGATGAAGGCTGCAGAGGTCTGCACCGCTGGGCTGCTGTTCTGAAAGTGCAATGCAGGCAAGTTGCTCCCCCTTTTTATAGGCAGTATAGGTTTTCCGCTAGGCATCCTCTAGGCATCCTCTAGGCATCCTGCAGACATCCTTAATATCTGAGATAGGTCCCCTCTGCAAACGTTTTTTCCGTTTTAAATGCTTTGTTTCCGTGCTGCATCCGCTAGGCATCCGTTCTGCATCCGTTCTGCATCCGTTCTGCATCCGTTCTGTATCCGTTCTGCACCCGTTCCGCTTCCTTCCTGCATCCGGGCGGATGCGCGTTGGGTGGATATGTCACGGATTCCTAGCGGATATAGCAGATGCATAGCGGATGCGTAGCGGATGCGGAATGGACGAACTGGATACATTTTCCACGCAAAAGTTTTGGGCAGCCCAAAACTTTCTGAGCGGATGAAACGTCAATAAACAGATGCTGGACGGATAGAGAGGATGAAAAACGGAGGCAGTGAGTACAGAACGGATACATCGCGTTAACCAACGGATGGCAAGGTTTTTTGTCCGTTTTACATACTCTTTGCATCCGTTGGTTCAGTGTGACATGGGCTTAAGTTAAACATGTTCAGATTTCTAACTGTTTCGAGACCTCTCACTCTCTTGGTAGCCCTTTTCTGAACTTGGCCCAATTTCTTCTTGTCTTTGTGGAATTGTGGCACACAGCTGGAAAGAGGAGTTGATCTGCAGGATGGAACAATTGGTGCCTGTGCCTGACCTTATGCTTCTATTAATGTATTTCAATATCGCGTTTGCCTTTTTTAATACTTGCATCACATTGCTGGTTCATGTTCAACATGGATATCTTGATTCCTCACAGTTTTTTTCTGCCAAAAGTGTTGAATCATGGAAGGCGTTTTTCTGTGAGGCTAAATTCAGCAAATTCCTTTAAGGGGAAGGAGAGAATCAACAAACATATCATTGATATGATAGAATCTTTATAAATGCAATTATAAAGGTAGAGATCTGGAAATATTTCAGTGTTCATACTGAAGGAGTTTAAAAAGCATCAGAAAAACAAAACACATTAAGCATGCAGTCACTCAGAGGCTTTCAAAATTTGTTGAAGTATCTTGATAAATTATAAATTACAGAGTTCAAAACATGAGAAATAGTTCACATGTTCACGTTGCTTGCATGCCAAACTATAGCATGAAAAATACCTTTTTTAAGGTAAATGTTTCAGGTCATTAGTCAATAATGTGCACAGTTGCCTTTAGGGGTTTGAAGAGAAAATTAAATCAGCTGAGTTATTTCATTTACAAAGGCACCTGCTGTGCAAAAATAATTTTCATCAAAAATTTAATATTCCAAGAGGCTTGCCTTGCAGTCGCATTGTCTTGATATATCAAGATGATTTCAAAGTTCTATTATCAGTTACCATCTATGATGTGTTCCATTATTGTGCTAAGAAATAATAAAGGAGATTTGAGAAGAATTCAGAAGTATATTTCTATAGGACCCTACATTGTGTTCAAATGCTGAATTTAAATGCACAAGTTACTCAACATATATTATTTATTTGTGTGTTGTATTTGCTGCATATTAGTTGATAGATTATTGCAATACCTTGAATATCTCAGTTTTGGAAAATATTCTTAGCAGTACAAGAATACAGATCCTAGAGAGAAACATAGTTTGGTATCTTCAGATTCTGATCAAAACATATCTTCCTTTCAAAACATCTTAGAAATGATCATCATTTCATTTTCCAATCGAAAAACTATATTTTGACCATTGTAGGGTTAATTTCATGCAGGGTAGTAGGTTCATAACTAATATTTTTCTACAGTATAGAAAGTAGTGAAGACTAATGGTCAGTTCCAAAACTGGAAAAGATTTAAGGGAGCATTATGTAAACAACCAATTGCAAGTTTCTTCATTATCTCTTCACTGGGTCATAAGAAGGGAAAAAGACTCAAACCCTCTTCTGAAATTTACATGGGGATAAATAGGTTGTAAATGAGAAGTAGTTCATTTTTTAGAATTCTTTCTTCACAATAAATCTTTCTAAAAAGAATTCTGAGGGTTGTTCTTGGAAAAGAATCATTTTTGGTTTTAGGCAATTACCAAAAAAATTGACACAACTATAGGCTCAATATATAATAATGTAATATAGAGCCATAATTTAAATCTTCATTTTAAAAAAATGATATGATTTTAGGATATTTATTTATTATTTATTTATTTTTCACAAACAGTACAACCATTTTATAGGTCTTTCATCACTCTTTGATTCTCAGTAACTTCCAGAAGGCTATCAAGGTGGAGGCTGATCTTGGGAGTTAGGGGAGTTATGATGTTCTAAGCTGGAGCCTCCAAATTTAGCCACTTTAAGACGTATTGTCTTCAACTCCCAGAATTCTTCAGCCAGCCTATAAGTCTTAAAGTGGCCAAGTTTGAAGACCCCTGTTCTATAGGATGGGTGCAGCAGTAGAAAAATGTATCTTTTCTTGGATCCTGTCAAATGACATCCCAATTCCATACCACAAGAAGCCTTTTCTGATGAATCTCATGGAATGGGTAGATATCACTGGGGAGAAGTGGCCCTTAAGTGACCCAAATGCCACATAAAACTAAAAAAAACCTATCACCAGCACCTTGAATTGGAGCTAGAAGCAGAACAGAGATTAAATATACTCAGATCTAGATGTGTGCATTACTGTCCACGCTACTGCATTTTGCACTCACCTGGCCTTCCAAGTTCCCATGTACAGTATGGGATGACCAGGATATGATTGGCTGAACACAGAGCCTCTTGATCAAGAATGGGCACAACTGGTGCACAATTTGAAGTTGTGTAAAGGTCTTCCTAGCCATGACTGCCACCTGATCTTCGAACATGAGTCTGGAAGGACTCTCAGATTGTTAACTAAGTCTGTCTAGGGAATTGCAACCTAATAGAATCAAAGATGGTAAATTCCCAGATCCAGGTGGCAAAGCACTTCAGTGTTGCCAGGATTGAGCCGACATCTGTTATTCCCCATCCAAAGCCCTACAACCTCCAGATACTAAGATAGAACATTGACAAGCACTGCTTACTTCAAAATATTGATGATCCTTCACCCAATGGTTATGGATGACTCACTCAACTGCTTCATGTAGTTAATGAATTCAAAGTAAAGTATTTAACTGAAGAATCAGCATGCTAACTTCGCATTCTGATTCTTCTATTCTCTGTTCCTCTTGTAAAAACTTTCCTATTGCGATTCTGCATTTTATTGCATCAGCATAGTTTATCTAAATATTTATTACTTTCACATAACCAGAACTCAAATGAAACATTTATCCTTATTTACAATATATATCTGGTATATGTTCTACAAATGCCTCACCTGTGCATTTGCTGAACACAGACATTATATGTGTAGTGTTAAAAATGCAGTTGCAAAGGTCAGAGAAAAAGAAATCCTGGGAATTAAGCCAAAAATGTTTCAGTGTGAACTCTGCACTTACTACAAAATCTTTGGACTTACACTTCTACTCTCTGACATGATCAAACCTGAATAGGCACACACATTGTTTTTAAAGAGACATGTTTAAGGTCACCAGAACTAGAAGTGAGAGAATCCTCTTGGCATCAAATATATATACCATATGTATATACCACTATTTTTTTTTTCATAGGCATGATATTTTAAAGTCAGTAGGTTTTTCAACTTCATGGGGTGTGTGGTGTGTGTGTGAGTATGTGTGTGTGTGTATATTACCTTCACTCAGATCTATTTACAAAACTATATTCCTAATCAAGATTCACATAGCATTAGAGGAATATATAACTCAATAAAGGCAGTCATTTAGCAAATGTCATAGAGTTATGGAAAGAAAACTGCTGTTGCAAATGAGAGGGGGGAGGGAGGGAGAGAAAGAGAGAGAGAAAGAGAGAGAACGCAACAGAGGCAGGTATTTCTCTGTGTTTCAAATAATCTCCTATGTAAGATGTGAGAAAATGTTTCAGAGAGGGCTGTTGCCCTTTTCATTTTAAATAGTTTGTGAATAGATTACATCCCAATGGCTCATTAGGCACAGGTTATAAGGCTATTTTAATGACAAACAAATCTCTCAATTTTCTACCTAATGCATGATAAAATGTAAACAAATACTTATGAAAATATATGCAGTAGTTGATAATATTCATACTAACTTTTATTTTTTCACAGAAAATTACTCTTTAGAAGGCACCAAACAACTCACAGAACAATTTCAGATAAAATCCCTTCCTCCTTCACTATCAGTGTTAAAGTTGAATGTTCCAGATCTAAAATTCTGCTCATCATAGAAGGTGATGGTCTTGAATATTAGCTGGTCTTGAATATTGCCAAGGAGAATTTGACTTTGCAAGTATCTGAATTAGAAACCACAAGAACATTCCGAATGGTAGGTTAGATAGGAAAAAAAAAAACAAAACAAGATCTTGAAAGAAGGTAATGGAAAACTATTTCTACATTACTGCCAGGAAAACTATATAGTAAGAACATGGCGATGTGGACATTGGAGTGGAGTTTAACATACCATATTAAAAAAAAAAAAATAGTATTCTTATCCCTTTTTGACAGAAAATTTTCAATAACTCAAAAAAAAAAGTCCTATGTACTCCAAAATACTTTATCCCATCATTTCCCAAAGAAAAGAAGACAGGTGTGCAATTAACTGCCAATTTCTCACATTAATAATATCTCTAAGCCTCTTAGAATCCCTCCTGACTGAGATAAATCACATAAATCATACAAACAAATAAATATTCACCTGGGAATGCTTAAATAGTTTAGATGGGTGGCTCAATTTCTTGTAATGTTATCATATATTATTTAGGACAGATATCAACAGCATACAACTACTGCACAATTCTGCAAGCAGGTTGCTTTCATTTTTTTCTCTCTCTGGGTGATTTAATGCAATACTACAAGGCCCATGGTACCAGTGGTGGGATTCAAAAACTTTTACCACCAGATTCATGGGCGTGGCTTGGTGGGTACACTTTGCATGCGTGCACACACTTTACCTGCATACACACACCAAACATGCACTTTGTGCAGGCGCAGAGGTGTTTGTACAGGTGCAGAGGCATTCCAACTTACCTCCTATAAGCCTGCACTCTCCCAGTCACTTCAGCAGCTGCCGCACTGCACTCTTCTATGCCAAGCAGCTGCGCTTCAAAAGCAGAAGATAAAGGTGAGTATGGGAGCCCAGGCAGGCGGGTGGACCCAACAGCAGAGCATTGGAGAGAACCAGTTCAGTCTCTGCTACTCATCTCTGCTACCGGCACAGCAGAACCAGGCCAAACTGGTAGCATACCATCACTGCATGGTACACTGCAGCAGACATGAGGAAGAAGGACATATTAAAGAAGTAAATAGGGAAACCAAATTAACCAAAAAAAATTTATTGTAGTAAACAAACAGTCTATCAAAATCTTGAAAGTCTGTCCAAATTTTGTTCTGCCTCATTTTATACTAAACAAAATCAAGGTAAGATTATTTTGAGCATATTCTTATGTTTCCCACTATCTCAAGACTATCTACTCCCTTAATGGCTTCCTTCCCTATCTCCAAGGTCAGCTCTTCATTACCGCATAAAAACAATCTATAGAAAACCCACAATACTTATTGGAAAGAGTTGGGGAGTGAATGCTGGGATGGGATGGGATGGGATGGGATGGGATGGGATGGGATGGGATGGAGTTATAAATATTGAGGCTACCCTCATGACTCAGCTCAGAAGCCCAAGCAACCTTCACAATTAGAGCACTGCCCAACTCACTTTTATGGATTTCATCTCATCAAAAATAATTGAATATTTTAAAAGTATGGTCACAATGTCAAGAAAGAGGACAATCTAAAAATATTTTGAATTGCTACAATGTTAAAGAAAAATATGTACAGGTTTGACCAAATCTATTCTGATATTCTGATCCTTTTAAAGGATATTTTGGAATTAGATTAATATTTTCAGGTATATCAGAAACTAGAGCAAATTAGTCAACACTTCCATAGTTCATACATAGTTCATAGTTCATACACAGAAATATAAAAACAGAAGTATTTTTAAAATTTATTTAATGCAAGCAAAAGAATAAGGAACTGAAGAGAAAAATTAACTGCAATAATTAATTGTAATTAATTGATTAATGAACTGATAGCAAGCTGAAAATATTAATCTAATTTCAAAATATCCTTTAAACTGCAAACTTGATTATCTGTCTATAAATGAAATAGGGAAACAGCAAATTGGAAGAGATACAAAATTACCTCAGATTAAGACAGCATTACTAAAGCCCATGTCACACTGCACCAACAGATGCAAAGAGGATGTAAAACGGACAAAAAAGCTTGCCATCCGTTGGTTAACGCGATGTACTCACTGCCTCCGTTTTGCTTCCTCTCTATCCGTCCAGCATCCGTTTATTGACGTTTCATCTGCTCAGAAAGTTTTGGGCTGCCTAAAACTTTTTGCGCAGAACCAATGCATCCGTTCTGCATCCTCTAGGCATACGGGGGACATCCGTTCTGCATCCATTATGCATCTGCTATATCCGCTAGGCATCCACTGTGCATCTGCACAACTAAAATCCGTTCCAGCGATAAACGGATGCAGGGAGGAAGCAGAACGGACGTGCAGCGTTAGTAGCACGGATGGAGAAAGGATGAAAGCAGATGCAGCTCATCCACTCTGCATCCGCTCTGCATCCTCTACGCATCCGCTCTGCATCCTCTACGCATCCTCTACGCATCCGCTCTGCATCCGTTCTGCATCCTCTACGCATCCGCTCTGCATCCTCTACGCATCCGCTCTGCATCCTCTATACATCCGCTCTATACATCCTCCCCATGTCCGTTCCTTTCCGTGTTATCTGCTCTGCTTATGCAAATTTTTGCCCCTTTTGAGAGCGGATAACAACGGATGGAACATTTTGCTCGTCCGTTGTGTCCTTTTTGTATCCGTTGGGCAGTGTGACATGGCCTAAAGAAAAACAAAGAATTTCTCACCTAAATAAACTGTATTTTTTCTCATAATATTATTCAATTGGTTCTTGATCTCCTGATCAAGGACTGTTGGGAGCAATTGAATTTCTTGGCCCACTTGCTTGAAACCTGTTTTCTTTAGTTTGCTTCTCACAATATTTCTAACCAAGATTCACTGAGAACTTCTTTTCCATTCCTTAAAAATAGGACTAGGCATTATGATGCTACACATAACTTTGGCTTTGACAATATATCCTTTAGTGTCCAAAAAGGTGCTTTTTCAAGAGGCAACTGGGCTTTCTTGTTTTTCTTCTTCAGCTTTTCTTGGCTGAGAAGCAAAATATTTTCAAAAAAAAAAAAACCCAAGAAAGTCCAGTTGCCTCTTGAAAAAAGCACTTTTGAGACAACAGTGACAAGGGATGATTAAGAATCTCCATAGATATATCCTTTGCTGCTTATCACATACATTGCTCAACCTAAATTTTTAATTTATTTTTTTTTCATATTCCTGATGCATATATATATATTTTTGTGTGTGTGTGTGTGTGTGTGTGTGTGTGTGTGTGTGTGTGTGTTTTAAAGAGCTATGCAAAAATCCTTGGTTGGAAGTCTCCATAGCCTATATATCTTTTGAAGTAAAGTACCATTTTCAAATATTTTCCTAACAAGTGTTATTTTTTTTCCAAAACATTTTTAATCAATAAAAAATGATAAATAGTAAGATTCTGGGGCTTTGTTTGAAAGTGCTCAGGAAAATGAAAAGGACAAAGGCAATGGTGGGGAGGGGGGAAGAAGGGTGACAGATAGCCATGTCACACTTTGTTTTCCCTAAATGTGCATTATGTTTATTTCATGTCTCCCATGGCAGCCATTCTTGAATAGGCAGCCCTATAGCAAACATTTTCTGGCAGTGCTTACACTATAAAATTCCAAATATGACACTGTCTCAAAAGCATGTGGGAGACAGGAGCTAATATTGTAGAGAGAAGCGTATGAAAGTAGAAGAAGATCTAAATCCAATTGCAAAAGACAGTATCATTCAAAAAGCAAAAGAAATAAAGTCACCTTGGTGTGTATTGTATTTGCAGCTGTGCCTTTTTGCTGTAACAGATTTTGTTTAAGTGACTTCAAACACTGTCAGAATGACAATAAAGAATTGGAAAGCAATAAGATTCTAATCAGTGCTTCAAATGCCCATGGAAAGAGTCCATTGGCTTGGAGATTTCTGCACAAGTTAACAGTTTTACATTAAAGTCACCAGAGAGCAATTGAGAAGAACTATGGGGAACCTTCATATATCTTTACTGTTCAATTGTCTAAGGACAAAAGTCTAATTATAGTGCTAAATTCTGTCCCCAATGGGCTGTGAATAATTCTTCAAACTTATTGTAAAACAATGAAAAGTCTTCCAGAGTCTTGGAAGATTAACAGCTTGTTATTAGCACAAATTTAGACCATAGTAAATCTCTTAATCTTTAAGGTATCTTAACACTCATAGATTTGTGCTGCAAAAGTCGAAGAGAGCCATTGCTATAACATTTGATAGGGATATTAGGCCATATTAAACATTGTTAAAGGCTACTGCTCAGTCAGTGGAAATCCTCTTTGATCTTTTCCCATTCCAACTCATTGTGCTCCAAATCTATTCTGGAGAACCCCCAGTTTTCTTCAGTAGATTTGGAATTGATGCAGAGAGCAAAGTTGAATCTTTCAAGAGAAGCCTACATAAAGAATAGGCTTTATTAAGCAGATGGATACAATTTCATTTTTGGAAGTACTCTATCATTGGTATGATCACTAAAACAATTATTGATCAACAGGATTGTCAAAAGCTTTTAATTCTAGAACTTCAAATGTCACTTCCAGATTGGGTGCCTGCTTCCAAATATCAGTTGGAAATATCACTTGTGGGGGAAGGATATGTCTCCATCTCCTAGTTGTGAGTAGCCCAAACAGCTGGCCACTGTTCTTCATAAATGATAGGTTAAGATGGGACTTAGTTTGATCCAGCATTTTATGTTCTTGAGAGATGTAACTTTTAAAAATTCTTATCAGATTACTGCAAGTGGTGATTTAAGAATGTACTCACTAGAACAGGGATGTCAAACTCACGGTCGGCAGGCCAGATGTGTTACGTGCTGACCCCATCCCCACCCAGTTTAGCAAAGGTGGAGAAGTCATGTGATGCCACTATTATGATGCGAGTTTGACACCCCTGCACTAGAAGCACCTCTAGAACAAGTATTCTAATCACCTGATTTATAGCTTGTAATAGCCTGGTTTCATGAGTCTTTGGAACTAGTTGATATTCAAAAATAAAACTTATCTGAATATTTTCTGCATCTGCTAAAGGGAGAAAATAACTTATCTAAACAAATATATTATTCCAATTTTTATGCTTCATTCTTCTTTTATGAAACATGGGAGGATTTTCAGGGCCTTTTCAACAGAGAGTACTGAATTTTAATAAAATGAATAAATAATAAAACAAGCATAGAATGCTTTCTCCCTCCCTTTCTCTCTCCTCCTCTCATTTATTTTTTAAGAAGACTGTGTTACTACCAATATTGGAAATAAAATTTCATATTTTGAAATCAATGGACAAACTGTTGCTTACTACGTTATCCTTTGAAACTTGCAGTTTTCTAAAAGTTGTGCTGAAGTTCTTTAATTTTAAAAAATGCATACAAAATCTGTATGTAATAAGGGAATAGTAGAACCTGAACAATGCATATTAAATTTAAATTAAAATACTTTAAAATGCATTCTATTAGATAAATTGCTTATAAATGTCACATTATACAAAATTCATATTAAAAGTCTATATTAAAAGAAATACACTTAACATTTGAATTTTTAAATCAGCGTTAGAGAAAGCATCTCAGAAAAAAGTAGAATTAGAGCAACAGAAATAGATGAATAAAATGATCTGCTACTGAAGTTCCATTATTGCTTAAAACACGGCAAGCTGTTTACTTTAAGAGAGATGGTAAGAGAAATATTTTATCTTACATGCTTCAAAATGAGAAGAAATTTATCTTCTTTCCAAAGTGTGACAAATCTAAAGGAGGATGAGGAGGAGAAGCAGAAGTGGGCAGGGAAGGAGGAGGAGGAGGAAGAGGAGGAAGAAGAGGAGGGGGGGGGCAAAATCACCATCAGTCAATTGTAAGAAGCAGATTTATTTGGATTGGCTTATATCCTGAAATAATACTTTAGTAGCATTACTAAAAAGGGATGCGGTGGCTCAGTGGCTAAGACATTGAGCTTGTCGATCAGAAAGGTCAGCAGTTCAAACCCTAGCACCTTTTAACTGAGTGAGCTCCTGTTACTTTTTCCAGCTTCTGCTAACCTAGCAGTTCAAAAGCATGTAGAAAAATAGGGACCACTTTGGTGGGAAGGTAACAGCATTCCATGCGCCTTCTGCATTTAGTCATGCCAGCCATATGATCACAGAGATGCCTTCAGACAGTGCTGGCTCTTCAGTTTTGTAATGGAGATGAGCACTGCCCCCTAGAGCCGGAAATGACTCGCATGTATGTGCAAGAGGAACCTTTACCTTTTAGCATTATTAAATAACAATTGCTACAACAAGTCCTTTGAAAGGACTTGAGAAGTGGAAAAAATGCCAGATCAAGTCTAAACAACTAGTCAATTGTCAGGCACAAAGAATCAGGATCATCCATTAAGTTACAGCAAAGAAGATATATGCAGGCTTATACACAAGAATCTAGTCAACTAGAGTTCAACATTAAATTGGTGCAAGATAAGAGTCAACAGAATTCAGGAGGAGTTAGACTTGGACCTTGTTTGGCCACGTGGATGACTCTAAATTGATGATGTGCTTAGCTCTGCCCCTGAGGTTTGTCTGCTTTTGTCCTGTATCAGTTATTCAAGTAAAGATTTATTAAATTTGTATGCCACACAACTCTCAACAACTCGATAATTAAAAAAAGATACTACAATAAAATCATTAGCAGATAAAAGATGGCATGCATGATTAAGCAGGTGATCTCACTGTCTGTCCCCAAATACTCACAAATTCATTTTTGTTTGATATCTGTCAGCCTCTAACGCTGGGGATGCCAATTGTTCTCCTTATTCCAGTTCCTGATAGGAGAGAGCAAGATATGTCATTTAGTCATTACACTCTCCCAAGCTGTTTTGGCTGCATTAGTTTCTTCAACTGTTCCCATACAAAAGGGGAAGTGGTGTGAAATTAAATCACATTCTTTTATTAGTCATATTTCCAGAATGTATTAACAGAAAAGATCTCAATTTACTGAGATACATACTCATGTTGCCAGAATAAACTTTGTCTAACATTGGAAGAAAGATACAACACAACTGATTAGGAACTTAACTTGGAGAATACATAACAATGACAAAACAGTTTATATCCACATGAGATATTTAACCAAATTCAAGCAAGAATGGTTTGCATAAACATGATACATCATACAGTAAGGCATACATGTACACTTATAGTATGATTTGTTGGCTATGTGTGTATGTGTATGTGTAAATGTTTATAAATGGTTCAAATTGATCAGAACTATATAAAAAAGGAAAAATTAGAAATCAAATACTTACCTCCTCTTCCAAGCAGCTTTTTTCTCTTTATTTTTTTAAAATGTTTATAAATAAAAACAAATAATACAATGGAGATTTTAGTATCAAGCATTAAACTGAAGATATAATATTTTTAAATATATTATAAGGTAATTTAATGCATCTTTTCAATTGCCTACCAATATTACAATCAGCTTCAATTGTTTACTTCAAACATAATAAGTTCAACTTGTCCAAGCCATCATAGGTTTAACAATTTCTATTTTACATTGTATCAATGCCACTGTGCCCTGCTAATATCTGTATTTTATAATGAAATATTTGCATCTTATAATGAAACAAAATCACTGCCTGGAGGGAAAAAAGGGAAAATAAATACAGTATATTCCCACATAATCCTTTCATATCTATGCATGAAATAGAGCAATCACACTATGGGGATGAGTTGTAGAAGTTTGTCTTCTTGAGCCCCAAGGCCAGGAGCACAGATGAAACAAGAATTCCCACCAAGGAGAATGTTGCTTGCCCGCCTCAGAGTTTCAAATAGGAAGATCACATTTCTATCAATTTAAGATATATTGTAGCTGAATTACACATAAATCAACTCAACTGCTAAACACAGACAACATTAAAGGGCATTGTACTGAACATGATTTTGGAAAAACCATAAAAGAAACACTGGTACAGAAAACAGATCTGAACTCTGCCTAGATGCAAATCTCTCTCTCTCTCTCTCTCTCTCTCCCTCTCTCCCCCTACTTTGTCGCTATCTGAACTAGACTACTGTGTTGCCAACCTATATTTTTATTTATTGCCAACCTATATTTTTCCACCAGTTTTTCCAGACATCAAGTTGAGCTGCTTAGGGGCTTAATTTTTATCCTTTTCACATCAATTTCTTCACAATCCCTTGCACCCTGTACACAAGCAATAGTTCTTATGAGTTTGAGCAAAGCTGATTAATCTGCCTCTGTTGTAAATCTTCCTTGTTTTGTAATTGAGATTCTGAGTTTCTAACATTTTGCACAGCCTGAAAATTAAGGCACTGTGCTTACCTCACTGTTAGAAGGGTAATATAAGAAGACCTGAACAGCATAGTGAGGCGGGGGGGGGGGGACATGAAATGAAAAACTGATGAAACCACCCGCACTAAATTCTATCCAAAGTTTATAAGCTATCCATGATTTTGGTTTATTGTGCTGCTCTTTCACATCTTTCATTGTCCTGCTCAGATCTTAACACTTTACAAAAAGTAAAGGAATATTGTCCATTCCTTACAGAAGATAGCTTCATCCATTTGGATCGTACTGGAATCTTCAAATTAATAGCATTTTTTTTTAACAAAAGGGTGCTTCTCCTTGTTTCTCTTTAAAGAGTAGATGGTATAACAATGGACTTTGTTAAAGAATTTAATTTGGTCTCTATTATGCTCAGATCTGTCTAACTATCAACAAAGCTCTAACAAAGCTCCAGTGAGTTTCTTCTTAAGACAAACAACCCTAAATATATTGGATACATCTTGCCCATCTTGTTCCTCTTTTGAAAGAAGTTTTCATCTTAAACCATAAGAGATAGCTAGCAGATACTAGCAAAGTATCTAGCAAATGCTTCTGGATTATAGTTTGCATTCACTAAAACATTTTAGTTGACATCAAGCAATATTATTTTGCAGTAATGTTTTGAATTTGTCCCTTGGGTCACAAATTTTTAGGTGCTATCAGTTGATAAATCAGAAATGGTGACTTATTATTATTATTATTATTATTATTATTATTATTATTATTTATTTATTTATTTATTTTCAAGCCCTGGAAACTTCTAAAAGGATACAACCATGAAAGTCTTATTACAGTGTTAACATACAGTTACTGCCACAAGGTGCTTCATTATATGGAGGCAAAACAGTGGCAAATTCCATTAAGAAGTGACAGTTTTTATTTTTATAGTTTTTGGCTCTGTGGTCAGATAATTCTAATCTCAGACCTGCCATTCTGAAAACTGATCACACTTATTTGCTCTCTGGCTTCCAACCACACAGTGAGAGATGCACAGAGATACACAGATATCCACCTATATTGCCCTCAATCGTCTCAGTAGGTCCTGTTTGCTCCTGAGAAAGCCCCAATGGCTACTAGCACCCAAAAATAGATTACAGTGTAGGCAAAATGGGGTGGGTGTAGACAAAATAATATTGCCCTGTCTTTTAAAATATAACATTTGTAGACATTTCTGGTTGGATGAAAGTAGCAGAGGATGTGATACTTTTAGTTAGTTAGCACAAGCAACATACAGTGACAGAACTCAACCCTCCCAGTTTAAATTGATCTTCTGGGCAAGTACACTTTTTGGGGAGCATTTATACTCACCTATAATTAGTCAAGCCTGAACCATTATATGCTAAAGACAGCAACTAGCGATTATTTATCTTATTCACAAGGGAACACTAAGGGGCAAGATAATTAAAAGACAAGTTTAACTATGTCTACCTAAAAATGTGTACAGTATACCAAACAGATCTATTGCTCTTTCAGAAAATCACTTAACCTATATGTATTAGGAGGGAACCTAAATGGTGTTTTCTGAAGCACCAGTACAGTATTATGTGGGAGATATTTCTGCAGATATTAGGTGTATAATCTCATTGCATGCCCAGAACAACCTACATCAATGGGAGTTGAGCAGTTTTAGCCCATGTCATCTTCATCATCAATGAAGAGTTATAGATTGTTGAAATGGAAGACCTGAATTGGAAGAAGACCAGTTTATTCCTAGAACAGCTGAAGATAAATTTAGATTGTTCCATTTCAGGTTGAGCTTGAATTAAAGGACATGAGTGCAAAGCAACTTCAGTTAGTAGGATATAAGAATGAGTCCTGTGGCTTGGCTAAAACATGATTTTCCAGATTGCCCCCCTCCCAAAAAAAAACACCAACTCCACTCTTAGAATTAATATTTTAAAATGTTATGTATTCTACTATTCAAAGCAAAAGATTTTGCTTAAAAACAAGTTTGAAGTCACAGCCTAAAAGATTCATCCAAAGACAACTGCTTGAAATACAACAAATAGTAAGAATAAAAAAGAAGTCTTAGTAAAACAGAAGGAACAAAATTAATTAATAGGTTCCATTGCAGCATAAGAGTTATTAAAATATTAAGATATTCAACAGCCTGAGAGAATAAAACTGTCTTTGCCTGGCACTAAAACTGCAATAAAATATATTTATTAATGGCCTGCTCAAGGGCAAACAACAGTGTAGAAAAGAACCCATAGTGGGGCTTCAGATGCTAGTTTCTGGAATGAATAAGACTTCAGGTAAGAGCTGTTCTTTCAGATACAGTAAACTAAGGCTGAAAGTTTGATTTGGTAGATTAAACATCAGAAATGAGCTGAGACTCTGAAAATGAGAGGTTGCCTAGAAAACCCACTTCCAGTCTCTATTTTTTCCTGAGATAGATAGATAGATAGATAGATAGATAGATAGATAGATAGATAGATAGATAGATAGATAGATAGATAGATAGATAGAT
>BLBF01000007.1:46309530-46345305 GCA_015471245.1 Laticauda colubrina | reverse complement strand
GATAGATAGATAGATAGATAGATAGATAGATAGATAGATAGATAGATGATAGATAGATAGATAGATAGATAGATAGATAGATAGATAGATAGATAGATAGACAGACAGACAGACAGACAGACAGACAGACAATGGTAGGTGGGTAGGTAAGTAGGTTAATAATTAACTAGATGATGATAAAGGTGAAAACGGATGATGAAGAAGAGGATAGATAAACATCAGAAATACACTGAGACTCTGAAGATGATAGTATGTCTATCTTCCAGTCTCTATTTTTCCTAAGATAGATGATGGATAAACAGACAGACAGACAGACAAATAATAGGGGTGTGTGTGTGTGTGTGTGTGTGTGTGTGTGAGAGAGAGAGAGAGAGAGAGAGAGAGAGAGAGAGAGAGAGAGAGAGGTCTAGAATAGACAGTGTAGATGTATTTCAATGTAAGAACTCTCTTATTCTTCCCTTTCATTTTCATCAAGGAAACAAACTTGCTTTGGAGCAGGTTTTAGAGCATGAGTAGGAAGATAAATATTGTTTCCTTTGTTGCCTGTCTTGTCCAGAACCTCCTCCACTGAAGTCCTAGCCAAATTCATATGTAAATCTTCCCTGTTTGATCCTTATTTGTTTATGCAAACTGCAAGCTTCCAAAAGCTCTCTCTGTACCTGAAAATTATCCTGGACAATTAGATGAGGTGGACAACGAGAAAATAAAAACAGGGGAGAGAATCCCTCTCAACTCCCTCACCAAACTTCTCTTCACTCATTAGTCTACATAAAGCAAATTGGAGATGATAAATTCTTCTAATTTGAGAGTGGGAAGGAGAGTGAAATTCAGATCGCCTACCATAGCATTTATAAAGAATTGAACAGGAGCAGAGGAGATATTTAGATGTTGATGTTCTTCCCAACTATTGGCCATTTGGTTAAGGCATCAGACTAGAAGCTGAGTTCAAATTCTGAGCTCAAGTTCAAATTGAGCTCTGAGTTCAAATTCTGCATTAGCCATGGCTGGATGACTTTGGACCAATCACACTCTTTCAGCCCAACTCACCTCACAGGGTTGCTGTTGTGGGGAAAATAGGAGGAGAAAAATGTGTTGGGTATGTATAACTACCTTGAATTATTTGTAAAAATAATTAAAGTGGGATATAAATAAAATAAATATTTCAATTAAATCAGATGATTTTTCTCTTCTAATCATTGTTTTGGCTCAATATTTCACCTGTACCAAACAATTTCCGAAGTAATCCCTCAAAATTTATTTGTTAACTGTACTGAGTATAATTTCCCCTTCTCTTTATGCATTTTCACATTATTTTACTGTTATGTCTTTTTCATTTTTGTTGCATGTACTTTCAAATCAATTTCAACACAGAACTTTGACATTTTAAAGACAATTTGAATAAGTAAGTGGTTCTTTGAGTAGAAAAGGTGCATGATTTTGCTGAATTTTGTTCTTTCCGTAAGCCTTGTGTGTGTGTGTGTGTGTGTGTGTGTCTGTGTGTGTGTGTGTGTCTGTGTGTGTGTATTTTCCTGCAAACTTAAGCCCATGTCACACTGAACCAATGGATGCAAAGAGGATGTAAAACGGACAAAAAAGCTTGCCATCCGTTGGAAAACGCGATGTACTCACTGCCTCCATTTTGCTTCCTCTCTATCTGTCCAGCATCCATTTATTGATGTTTCATCCACTCAGAAAGTTTTGGGCTGCCCAAAACTTTTGCGCGGAAAATGTATCCAGTTCGTCCGTTCTGCATCCTCTACGCATCCACTAGGCATCCGCTATGCATCCGTTACACATCCGCTATATCCGCTAGGCATCCGCTACACATCCGCGTAATTTGCATCCACTCGGACGCGGGGAGGAAGCGGAATGGACGCAGAACGGATGCAGAACGGATGCCTAGCGGATGCAGCACGGAAACAAAGCGTTTAAAACAGAAAAAACATTCGCAGAGGGGACCTATCTCGGATATTAAGGATGTCTACAGGATGTCTACAGGATGCCTAGCGGAAAACCTATATTTCCTATAAAAAAGGGGAGCAACTCATCTGCATCTCATTTTCAGAACAGCAGCCCAGTGGTGCAGACCTCTGCAGCCTTGATTTGACTCTTCCTCTTCCACAGCATCCAGTCATGTCTACCGTGGATTGCAACAAAGTCCTTTCGGCAGCCACCATCATTCTGCAACAGTGCGAAGCCATCTGCAGGCTCTGTGAACTCTAATGCGAGAAGAAAAAGAGGCAGCCAAAAAGAGTCTGGGCACGAAGATGGTTCGCCAGAAGAGCAGAGGACGGACTGTACAACAAGCTGATGGTGGAGCTCAGGAACGAAGACACTTGGGCGTTCCAGAACTTCATGAGGATGCCTCCAGCCATGTTTGACAAAGTTGTGCAGCGGCTGACACCCAGGTTGACCAAGGTAAACACCAGCTTCCGGCCCAGCCTGGAACCTGGGCTCAAGGTGGCCCTCACTCTGCGCCACCTGGCCTCAGGGACCACCTACAGGAGCATGCAGTACTGCTGGAGGGTGCCATCCAACACCATCAGCATTGTGGTCAGAGAAGTGATGCAGACCATCATCGAAGAATACAAGGAGGAGCTCCTCCAGTACCCCTCCACTGAAGAAGGATGGAAGAAAGTTGCAGAGCAGTGGTATCAGAAGTGGAACTTCCCCCACACCGTTGGAGCCATAGATGGGAAGCACGTGTCCTGCAAAGCACCACCCAAGTTGGGGTCCACTTATTTCAACTCCAAGGGCTTCTTCAGCATCATCCTCTTTGCCATGGTTGATGCTGATGTACAGGTTCATGTACATCGATGCTTCAGGCAACAGCTCATCTTCAGATGCCCAGGTATACAACGCCAGTCATCTCAAGGAAGAGCTGGAAGGCAACCTCATCGTGGGCTTCCCAGATCCAGAACCCCTGCCCAATGACACACAAGATGTGCCCTACTTCATCATGGGGGATGATGCCTTCTCCCTCACAACCTACCTCATGAAGCTCTACACTTCCAGACTCCTCACCCATGAAGAGAGGATCTTCAACTACAGGCTGTCCAGGTCAAGGCGGGTGGTGGAGAACGCCTTTGGCATCCTGGCCAACAGGTTCCAGGTAGTTCTCACCACCATGCAGCATTGCCCAGATACCGTGAGGAGGATCATGGAAGCTTGCTGCATCCTGCACAATCTCATGTGCACCCACTACTCAGTCTTGCAGAACAGGCTTGTGGACCTCCAATAAGGCAATGGGGACATGGAGCCTGGGGAATGGAAGCAAGGGCGAAACCTGATCGACACTGAGGATGTGCAAGGCCCCAACAGAGCCTCACATGAAGCGAAGAAGCAGCGCAACCTCCTGAGACACTGGTGCAACTCCCAAGCTGGAGCAGTGGAGTGGCAAGACAGGATGGTAGATGTTTAATGGATGCTTCCTTCAGCCTGTCTCATCACACTGATGAGATTGGGCCATGTATGTTTGGTTGGCCTACAATGAACAGGGCGTTTAATAAAGAGTTGTGTTTATGTTGACATGTGTAGATAATTATTACATTATTATTGATAATAAAGGGCCATAGGTGTGGCACCTGGGAGGGTGGACTATACAGTCCCACTATGCTTGCACTGGAGGTTTATCTATCCCACTGCTACCCTAACCCATCCCACAGCTATTACCCATCCCACAGGTATCCTAACCCATCCCAAAGCTATCCTTACCCATCCCACAAGCATGCAAAGGCTTAAACCATTTCCAAAAGTTTCCACCAAGACTTTATTAAAAAAAAGAAATGAAGCAAGTGTGTGAATCATAAATAGACTTTATTAACAACAAGCTATAAAACAAAAAAGAGTCTCTGGCACTCCTCTTGGTTGCTCAGTCTCAGGGGTGAAGGGTCCAGGTGCTGTGGAGGTGGCTGGTGCTGGAGTGCTTGTCATCAGCTCCTCCAGAAGCAGAATCAGCAGAAGCGCCAGCCCCAGAAGAGCGGGCCCGTGCTGCAGAAGCCCCAGCAGAACCAGAGTGAGGGTCAGGGGGCGGGATGGTAGCCCTGTCCCTCTTGCAAGGGCTGGCAGCAGATGGCTGAGGCTTGCTGTGCTTCCGCATGGTTGTGGGGTTGCTGGCTGGCAGGGAGGCTGGCAGGAACCAAGGCTGGCAGGAAGGCTGGCGGGGAGGCTGGCAGGCAGGCAGTCAGCAAGGCTGGCAGGAAGGCTGACAGGCAGGCTGGCAGGCAGGCAGGCACCAAGGCTGGCAAGGAAGGCTGGCACCAAGGCAGGCACCAAGGCTGGCAGGGAGGAGGCACCAAGGCTGGCAGGAAGGCAGGCAGCAAGGCTTGTAGGCAGGCTTGCAGCAAGGCTGGCACCAAGGCTGGCACCAAGGCTGGCACCAAGGCTTGCAGGCAGACATGCAGGCAGGGCAGGCAAGGCAGCCAATCCATCTGGCAGTAGGTCTTTCCTCTGAATGGCGACCTGCTTCCGAGATGCTTCCGTTATATCCGCGGGGCTGATGCAATGCATCCTCCCCGCAAGCGCAATTAACACCAGGTATCCGCTAGGCTGCCGCTGTGCATCTGCTGTGCATCCGCTGTGCATCCGCTGTATCCGCTGTGCATCTGCTATGCATCCGCTGTATCCGTTCCGCGTCCGCTTTGCTGTGATCCCCCGGAAGCCTAGCGGACGTGCCATCCCCTCCCATCCGCTTCCATCCGCTTCCATCCGCTGGGCTTCCGTTCCGCATCCGCTTTGCATCCGCCCTGTGTCCTCCCCCTATCCGTGTTATCCCCTCCGGTTATGCAAATTTTTGCCCCTTTTGAGAGCAGATAACAACGGATGGAATATTTTGCTCATCCGTTGTGTCCTTTTTGCATCCGTTGGGCAGTGTGACATGGGCTTTACATAGAACAGGGAGAATTTTGGCACAAGCATCACATAAAAAAATGGATCTCATATCTAGATTCTATTAAAAGATATAATCATAAACAAAGTATTTGAACTATAATAGCATATTCAAAAAAACATTGAGTGTTGTAAAAACAAAGAATAAGCAATAAATGTGCACAATTAAAATCTAATTCTACATGCAATTTTTATATAAAAGAACAACCATGGCACAATATTCTATCACTCGGAATACAACAGGAAGCAATTACTTTCTGATGTAACATTGTGCTCACATTGCCAAAAGCAACATTCAATAATCACCATCAGCATATGAAGTAAAATTTCAAGATTGCATTAGATTCATATACCTCAAATGCCTGAAACCAGAACACTTTTTATGAGTACTCCAACAATTAACTGTGGTTATTCACATGCCTGCCACTAATGGAAATAAATTTTCTGCAATAAGCAGATTGAACAATCCAAACCCCCGCCAGTAACAAATTAGCAGGGTGGAAGAGAGAAAGGAGCACATAACCTATCTTTCTCTATTTGAAATCTTTTCCATTGCAGGTAATCAGTGTGTTATTGGGAAGTTGGGACAGAAATCCAGAGCTAAGTCTGTAGAATTAAGCCAACTCTTTAAGTTCAACTCATCCCCACATCCCTATTAGTTAATTTCAGGACATAATTTCCAAATATCCTAGAGTTGTGTGTACTGTGAATGTGCTCCAGACTGCAGTAACAACTTCTGATCTTTGGGGGAAATGTGCAGTTCCAAGAGATTAGTAAATCAATGGATGATAGATACAAGAAGGAGATTTCTGGGATTAATATAATCCTGTTCAGGTCATAATTTCTTAAGTATAATCATGTTTGTTTCCTAGAAATAAAACTTGACATGTCCATTTTGGGTGGCAGAGTAAAAAAGGCATTCAAAATTAGTCTATTGATCCTAGAAATGGTGGCATCCCAGCAATACATACAAGGAGACTGTGCAATCTGTTAAACTTTGATAGAAGTTTAGAAGTTTAGAATTAAATCCAGTGCCATGTATGAAGAGAACTTCCCTCCAGCCCCTCACTCATAGATTCACTATTATACCCAGTATGTCAACATGAAAAAAGTAGCCCAGGTAGTTGCCCAGCTACTCCAACAATAATCAAATCTGATTCTACATATTAGCTTAGATAAGAAATGAACCAATTTCAGAATAATCTCAGCAGTCACTAAATTTGTACATGGCAATCATGTTCTTACCAGCAGCCTACAGCCCAGATGGAAAATGAAAGGACCATTCACTATATCATGTTAGTGGCCATGTTCAGTAGTAAATTAGGACAATTGTTGCCCAATTGCAAAAATTGCTACCATACAACAGCAAAAGAATAGAAAAACCTCCAAATTTTCCCTTTCATCCAGATATTCTCAGATCAAATGTGATAGAAAAGTTACTTTACTGTATTTTTTTATTTTTATTTTATTTGTCAATTGCTTACAAGATAATAGGTATAAGTAAAGACATAGTTATGAATACATGGATACATATAAGAAAAATAAAAAAATATAAAAGAAACAATAGGACAGGGATGGCAGGCACGTTGGTGCGTTTATGCATGGCCCCTACAGACCTCTTAGGAAAGGGATGAGGTCAATAGTAGACAGTCTAAGGTTAAAGTTTTTGTGATTTGGGAAAAAACCCACAGAATCAGGTAGAGTATTCCAGACATTGACCACTCTGTTGCTGAAGTCGTATTTCCTGCAGTCAAGTTTGGTACGATTAACCTTGAGTTTGTATCTATTGTTTACTCTTGTGTTGTTATGGTTGAAGCTGAAGTATTCATTGACAGGTAGGACATTGCAATGGATGATTTTATATACTATACTTAGATCGGACTGAAGGCAGTGTAGTTCAAGGTTTTCTACATCTAGAATTTCAAGTCTGGTGGCATAAGATAGAAGAGTTGAAGAGTAGAAGAGTGGAGAACTCTTCTTGTGAAATATTTCTGGACTTTCTCAACTGTGTTAATATCAGTTACATAATGTGGGTTCCAGACTGATGAGCTGTATTCGAGTATTGGTCTAGCAAATGTTTTGTATGTTCTAGTTAGCAGTGTGATATAACCAGAGAAAAAGCTACGTAAGATTAGGTTAAAAACTTTTAACAGTCTTGACTATTCAGCCTGTATTTTATTTTCTGATTTTTTTTGCCAATATGTAGGACAGAGCATATGTTTGTTGAGATTTGAAGTTGCCATTTGTTTGACCATTCTGATTCATAGTCAAGGTCTTTTTGAAGGGTAGCAATATTGTCTCTGGTGTTGAATAGCTTTACATCATCAGTGAAGAGAATGCAGTAGCTCTTGATATGATCACAGAGGTCATTTATATAGAGTATGAAGAGAATTGGTCCGAGAACACTGCCTTGGGGGACATCACTGTTGACAGATACATAATTTGATAGGACGTTTCCAATTGTGACCATTTGTTGTCTGTTTGACAGGAATGCTTCTATCTACTTATGCAGGTGTCCAGAGATACCATAAGATTTTAGTTTTAGGAGTAGTTTGTCATGTACCATTGAATCAAAGGATTTATAGAATTCTATGTAGATTGTGTCTATTGCTTTGCCCTGATCGAGTTGTATAGTCCATATGTTTTTGCAGTTGCAGAGTTGATAGAGTTGCAGATTACATGTTAGTGTTTTCCTAAAACCAAATTGTTTATTAGAGAGTAGGTTGTTTATTTCTAAGTGGAGGATGATGGATTGGTTAATAATTGATTCCATAACTTTACAGGTGACGTAACAGAAAGAGACTGGCCTCTAATTTTCAACTAGGCTGGGTCTCCCTTTTTGAAGATGGGGATGACCGTGGCTTGTGACCATAGTTTTGGCAAGGAGCTGGTCCTGAAAGATTTTTCAAAGATTATGCTTAGAGATTCAGCTATGGCAGTGGATAGCTTTTCTAAAAAGTAGACACATATTCCGTCCAGTCCAGTAGATAGAGATGCTTTTCAATTGCATATTGCTTTTTCAACATTGTCTTCTGTAAAATAAATATGTATTAGATCAGTGATCCCCAGCCTTTTTTGTACCACGGACCGGTTTCACGATTATTCATTCTTCCATGGATCGGTACCTGAGTAACGCGAGACTCCACGGCCATCGGGACAGCTCTTGTTTGAAGCCGCCCCCCCTTGGATGAAACTAAGGCGCGAGGATTCCTTCAGCACCCAAACACCGCTTTCCAGCCAAAAACCCGGAAGCACTTTCCAACAGAAAACCTGGAAGCAACCAAAAACCCGGAAGTGCCATCGAAACAAAATGGCAGCACCCAAGCTTTGCGGCCCGGTAAAAAATGATCCATGGACCGGTCCCAGTCTGGGGACCGGTGGCTGGGGACCCCTGTATTAGATCACTGTAGTTGTCTGTGGTTCAACTAGGAAATACTGGGCATGATCCATTGCTGTTTACAAATACTGAGCCAAAGAATGTGTTAAAGAGGTTGGCTTTAATAGTGTTGTCATTGCAGTTTTTACCATTAGGTCCTTTCAGGGGTGGGATGGACCTTGAGTCTTTTAATTTGTTGTTCACAAAATTGTGGAAAGCATGGGTGGAATTGGTACGAAGAAGGTTTTCTTTTTGTTTACTGTGATAATTAGTGCATTCAGTTTTTATCTGGTGGCATAAATTTTTGTATCAGCTTTTGAAGTTGGCAACATGACCAGATTTGTTTTTCCTCCAAAATGATTTCTTTTTGGATTGAAGCTTCCTTATTGTTTTGGGTAATTTGTTTTTTCTGGTTTTGGGAGTTGTTCTTGGTCCATATAGTTTAATGACTTTTGACTTCAAGTAAAAATATGTTGAAATGGTCTTCTACAGTATTGCATCCAAAGAATAGATATTACCAATCAAGGGATGAAAGATCATTGTTTATAAGATCATAGTTGCCTTTTTTGAAGTTATAATTGGGGATTCCATCATTGTGATGATTTTTGTGTGGACGTATATTGAGACAAAAGTCAATCATGTTGTGGTCACTGTTGGAAAAGGGTTCTTTAATTTGTATTCCATAAATTGAATTCAAACTATTGCAGAAGATGAGATTGAGGCAGTTGTTAAGTCTAGTGTTGTTCTAGTCCCAGATTTGTTACTGCATTGTAGAAGGTTGCATGTGTTGGTTCAGTTTTACATTTATTAAGGGTCCAGTTAATATGAGGCAGATTGAAGTCACCAAGAAAGATAAAAGTGTGTGGGCAGGATGCTTCTCATGTTAGTAGTGTATTTAGCTTGTTTGCATGTTCGATGTTATAATCAGGAGCTCCATAACATAGTGAGAACTTAAATGTGATATTTAAGGACAATTCACAGATGATGGTCTCAGGAATAGCAAGCTCCTGGGTAACTTGGATGTTTTTTAGATGTTGGGACTTTTTATAGAAGATAGCAATACCACCTCCTCTACGGATTTCATGATCTGATCGGTAAACTTGATAGTCTCTTACTGTGGTAATAGAGTCAAGAAGAGATGCATTGAGCCATGTTTCACAGACAAATATTGTTATGTATGGAACTTGGTAGGCTCCAAGTTCCCTATTCTGATTGGTTGAAAAGGCCATTCTAGGATTGGCTATTAGAGAACCAATCCGATTAGCCCGCCAAACAGCGGGAACAATTAAAGTAGTGTCATTGGCCACAAGCCGTGGGCAAGCTGCTATATAAAGGGCTACCGTGGCTTGGGCTGTTGTTCCATTACCATTGCTTAACGAGTTTAATAAAAGAGTTTGTTGTTGGAACCCGGTCTCACGCACTTCTTTCCGGGTGGAACACTGGCAATGAAGGTGGGATCGTTGTAGAAGAGCAAGACCAAAGCACGTGGCGATCTGAACTGAGCAAGAGAGATGGCCGGTAACAACACGCCACCCGCACCAGTCAATCCTGATGAGGAGGATTGGGAGTCGTATATCGATTGTTTTCTTATGTTTTTTGAAAGCAGGGAACTGCAGGAAATCTCTGACCAAAGGAAGAGGGCTGTCTTCCTTACACATTGCGGACCAGCCGTCTTTAAAATAGTGAAGGCGCTGGCTAAGCCCAGAGATGTCAAACAGATGACTGGGCCAGAGCTGAACATAATGCTCCAAGCACACTATGCACCTGTGGTCTCCAACTTTATAAAAAGACACAAGTTCTATAAGAGAGACCAGAAGGAATATGAAACTGCCGGAGATTTTGTAGCAGCCCTGAGACACATCGGAGGAGCCTGCGAGTTCCAAAACATGGACGAGGCCATGAGGGACCACGCGATCCTCGGTTTGAAGGACACTACCCCTCAGAGTAAGCTGCTGAATAGACCAAACATAACCGTGGCCGAGGCTATTGCAGAAGCAACCACCGCCAAAGCAGCAAAGAAGTCAGCAGCCGCAATGCGCCAGATGAATGCAATCCCTGATCTGCCAAAACAAGCCAGAGAGAAGAAGGCAGAGGGGAAGAAGGCAGAAGAAGAAGGAGGCAAGAAACAGCCCACAGCAACAGCCTACTATGAAGATCTCGAATTCCAGAGCGATACTGAGGAAGAAAATGAAGATGTCCATAGACTTCAATCAGACAAGAAATGGCTGGAAAAGAGAAGAAACCGGTGGGAGTTTCAGTGTGCGGGATGTGGGGGCAATCACCCACGAGCTAACTGCCAGTTCCTCGATGCAATCTGTAGGGCTTGTAACAAATGGGGGCATATCGACAGGGTCTGCTGAAACAAAAAGAGCTATAGTCCTAAAAGACTATAAATTCCTGCAAGCCGGAAGCAGATGGAACCGAAGCAAAAGAACCAGTGACAGAAAGGAAACGCACCAAACGGTCACCATCGGAAATTCCAGGGCAGAAAATGGGAGGAAGGTCTAGATAGAGGTGAGCATCGAAGGGAAGCCCTGTGAGATGGAAGTTGACTCAGGGTCTTTCCTATCTATGGTATCCTGGAATACCATCCGGCGCCTGATATTGGACATTAAACAAAAAGAATTACAGAAGCAAAGACTGATTTTAAAAGACTACCTAGGGAAATCAAATTCCGGAAGTAGGCCTTGGACATTTCCTTGTTGAATTTAAGAATCAAACCGAAATCTTGCCTCTGACCATCATCAACCGTGATCGCCCTAGTCTGCTAGGGATTGAATGGTTTGGGCCCTGGGAATCGGGATGACCAGGATAAAACGCATTGCTGCAGCCAACTGGGAGGAGAGCCTGCTGCAAGAATTCCAAGATGTTTTCAACGGGACCCAAGGGGACCCCAATTTCATTTAGCCTAGACCCAAAAATAGCCCCCATCCGTTTAAAGGCCAGACACATCCTGTTTGCTTTAAAACCAAAAATTGATGAACAACTAAACAAATTAATAGCTCAAGGGGTGTTAAAGCCAATCGACCATGCCAAGTGGGAAACAACTTTTAACAGTCCCTATTCTGACTGGCCAAAAAGGCCATTCTCGGATTGGCTATTAGAGAACCAATTCGAAAAAGCCGCCAAATGGCGGGAACAATTAAAGTAGTGTCATTAGCCACAAGCCGTGGGCAAGCCGCTATATAAAGGGCTGCCGTGGCTTGGGCTGTTGTTCCATTACCATTGCTTAGCGAGTTTAATAAAAGAGTTTGTTGTAGGAACCCGGTCTCGCACGCTTCTTTCTGGATGGAACAAATATGTCGAATTTAGCTGTATTTAGTAAGAGGAGAAATTCAGGTATTTTATTTACAAGGCTTCTTGCATTGAGTAGCTTGCATTTAAGGCCAGTTGTGGTTGGAATAGAGGTAGTTAGGGGTGTGCATGCCTAGTTTTGAGTGGTGTTGGATTGGATGGGGTGGGTTTGGATGCGGAGTTG
Source organism: Laticauda colubrina (assembly GCA_015471245.1). NCBI lineage: Eukaryota > Metazoa > Chordata > Lepidosauria > Squamata > Elapidae > Laticauda > Laticauda colubrina. The sequence goes on along the minus strand of BLBF01000007.1, from coordinate 46,333,564 downwards.
TGGGTTGTGTGACTTTCTTTTGATTTTTTTTATTTCTTTGCTACCATCGAGTAATCAACCTTTTTTTTGGCCATCTACATCTGATAGTCCTGCTGTAATATTTTGAGTGAGCTGATTATATTCCAAGCTGAAAACAAAACATGCTTTCCATTTCTAAATGGAAATTTTCTAAAATTTCTAAATTTTCACATCTAAAATCTTTTCACTTTTAAGGATTCAGAGCATCCACATTTACCATTTATGTCTTTCCTGTCCTTTGCCCATATCACCTTGACTATAAACTTGAGAAAATCCTTTTGGGATTGAGACATTTTTAATGACACCTTGCAAGAATTTTGATTTAGACTAAAACCTCCCATTGGTAAATCCTTCTGCTGCTGTGCCTTTTTCTTGTAGTTTTATTAATTTTATGATTTGCCTTTATTATTTAAAATGAAAATAATTCAAGATGGCAAACATGCCCAATACACCTTCCTCTTCCTCCTCCTATTTTCCCCACAACAACAATCCTGTGAGGTGGATTGGGCTGAGAGTGACTGGTCCAAAGTTATTCAGCTTGCTATCATGCTAAGGCAGGATTCGAAATCACAGTTTCTTGCTTTTTCTATACAGGGGAAAGCAATGACAAATCACTTCCTTATTATGACATAATTTTCCTAACCCCTCTCACTTACCATGTGTGTGTGTGTGTGTGTGTTTGTGTGTGTAAGTTAAATATTTTTCGTTTGCAAGATTAAAGCATCAAACTGCAGATACAAATAAATTTCTGCCTTCTTTCAAGCAACACTGTGTATTTCCTTTTATCAGCACTAAATAACATAGCAGTTAAAATCTTTGGTTATTTGTACAGAAGATTATTGGCCTTGAACCCCAAATGTTTTTTAAAATACAATTTCTCTGAAATAGGTAGTTTCTCTCATCAGCACACACATTTAAGCAGAAATAAGCCTAGAGTTCATTGTTATATTATTTTTTCACTCATCAGAAATAGCAGGCTCATTTCCAACTCTCAAAAAACCCAAAGAAATATATGCCCTAACTGAAAGCTGGGTGTGAAACACTCTTACCTCAGATAACTGAAAAAAAAAATGAAATAGTAAAATTCTGGACTTATTTTTTTAATAAGAGAAAGCTACATACTGCAGAAAAACTGTTATAAAAGATTCTCAGTTACACACTCTCATCTTTTCAATTTTAATTAACTGTGATTTCTGCATTCTACTTGTGACCAAATAAAGATTTGGCTGATAGAGTGTAATAAAAAAACTGAAAAGTATATTTCTCTAGGTTTCAAACCAACAACCTTTTCTATTCTATGATAAAATTATAACCACTCTGATATATTAACAGTGCTAAGGTTAGGGGAGGGACAGTAGCAATTAGAATGTGTAATAAAGATCAGAACCCTTTATCTTCTACAGAGTAGGGACCAAAATGCTGAAATTAGCTTGCAGAAGCTAAAACACTTCAGGCCAAATGGACAGGAGCACTCAAACCAATACAGGATTGAAGAGTGTACTCTTGCAGTGCAGCAGAAAATGTCCATGAAGGTTGCTTTGAGAGTGAGTGGAGCTATGATAGAGGGTAATGGCCATTTCTGCCCTCCAGAAACTGTTTACAACTATTTCTGATGATAGGGCAAGAGATAAGTTCAGAAAGCTTGAGAGAAAGAAGATAAATATATTTTTCATCCCAAACTGCTTAGGTCTGGCTTTAACAAACCCCCCCAAAAAAACCTTCACCCCATTCGCAAAAAAAAAAATATTTTTTTTAAAAAAATAGTGCTTAGTTGGTGTTGCAGATATGAGGAGAAACTAAGACAATTTAATTTCATCCTACCTAATTTTTTTTCTAAGATACTGAGAATAGTTGATGCAAAGCAGTGGCATTCTATTTTTTCTACCAGTTCTGTGGGCATGACTTGGTGGGGATGGCATGGGAAGGATTCTGTAAAATCTCCAGTCAGAGGTGGTATTTGCCGGTTCTGCAAACTACTCAAAATTTCTCCAGAACTGATCAGAACCTACTGAATACCACCTCTGATGTAAAGTCATCAAGATAGCATTTCCCTTAAAAAACATAAAGGATAAGCTGTTCTCCTTCTCCAGTTGGGATACTGAACCATAGCATCATTAAACACAGAGAGAGGGGGGGGGGGGAGGGGGGGAGAGAGGGAGGGAGAGAGGGAGAGGGAGAGGGAGAGAGAGAATGAATCAAGTAGTACTTAAAGTTCCCAGCAATTTCAGTTCAATCATCTCAAAATTTCAACCTTGCCAATTTTGGGGAAAAGTGGTTGTGCAAAACTGCTTTAAAATTATGACAGAGCCTTTTGAGGAAGAGTCAAAATTTCCTAAACATAAACATAATAAATAGCAGAGAATATATTTAAATTAGCAGAATGAAGAATCAAAGTCTTCTCCCAAGGGATTGACCCAGGGGTGGGATTCAATTTTTTTAACAACTGGTTCTGTGGGCATGGCTTAGTTGATGGGCATGGCTTGGTGGTCATGTGACTGGGTGGATGTGGCTTGGTGGTCATGTTATTGGCTGGGTGTGGACAACTCAATCACTCATGATGAGGCACACATCTCATTGCCTGGCCTCTTATGACTGTGGGGATGTCGCAACAGTCATAAGTGTGAAAAATGGTCATAAATCACTTTTTTCAGTGACATTGTAACTTTGAATGGTCACTCCACACAAGCAAAGTACCAGCAAAGGAGGGGAAAAAATCTCCAGAGAAGTTCCTGAGCCAGGAAGTCTAGTCCTGCCAAGAATGTAATAAGGGTTAATGGAGAGACAGTTTCTGTAGGCAACAGCAGAATGTTTCCTTCCTGCCTTTCTTACAGGATTAGGGCAGCAATTTCTTCTAACAACCGGTTCTCCAGGCTGCTTAGAATGTTAACAATCAGTTCTAGTGAATAGGTGCAAACTGGTAGAATCCCATCCCTGGATTGACCCCAAACTTTTCCCCAAAGCTGACTCCACTTCCATTTCCAAACCCCAGATATTTTTTTTTCTTAAGGGGAAAAAAACTTCCATTAAACTTGGCTGAAGTCAATAGGTGGAATACAGTTTTCAATTTCCTCCTTTAAAGCCAGGGCCTTGTCTTAAATACTGGAGACAGAAGCCTAAATTATCTAGTGGCACCTAGGGACCTAAACTTATTTTATTTTAATATTTTTACAAATACACGATTCAAAGGTGAACATATCTTAGCAGCTGGGTGTTTTTCTTTAAAGCATGTTTTAGTTTCAATACTCTCTGAGCCACCTCTGCTTTGGAAAAAAAAATCTTATTTTCACAATATATGGTAAATTACAAAATTACAATTAGGAATGTATGATAAAATAGCAAATAACTTTACAGGTGAAGAAAGAGACTGAACCCTAGAAAATACTACTTTGCTAACATCAACAGATGAAAAATGGAATGTGTATTTTGCAAAACTCTTAATTAAGCCTTCTTGCTATTATTTGTTTTCATTCCACTTAGCAATGCCCATATCACCATTTGGCATAATGATTGAGTATTCTGGACTATAAGGATAAGTATTCTGGACTATTATGAGGTTATGAACAGTTCTGTGACAGTAAGTAATTACTGTTAAATAACTACGTAAAGGCATTGTATTGTTATTTACATCTGACCATTTGTCTGCAAGTACAAAATGGCATCCATGGCATTCCACATTTGCTTCATAACAAAATACATGTGAGACAATGTGATTAAGAGAGAGGCCTCTAAACCAAAGATATTCAATGCAGTTCAATGGTTAAGAGTGAATTTGAACATAGTCTTAATCCAACATGTTAATTACTGCTATTTTAAATCATCACCATCATAATCCCACATGGAAGCACAACTTTGACATAGTTGAGGGACTTGTATGGTCTGAGAAGAATGAGAGCTATGCCATGATTCAACCATACTGGAGAGGTCTCATCAGATGAGCCAAACAAAGAGTGTCTTTTCCATAAACAATGTGATGAGATGTAATTTACAGAAACCCGTACTGGATTGGTTATCATGGGTCAACCAGAATTGTATAGATGCTGAATTAGTGGACATCTGGTGACAAATGGGCTACAGTATTCAGGACTCTTGGCTGAACAACCAGAGACAGAAGCTGAAGAACTGTTGGAAGAAAAGTTGTTTAGTGGTCACAAATATAAGAAGTATTAAAACAAAAAAATAATGATCTGCTATTACAAATCAAATCTAATAAGAAGAGGATATCTGAAAATTATGGAAAGAACAATAGTCAAACACAACAGACATTAGTAGATCAATATTAATATACAATATGAAATAACATACTCATAGAAATAGAATTGAAAGAACTGCAAAGGTCTATCCAGTGCAAAGAAAATAAAGTCTTTCCAGAAGTAGCTCAGACAGTAAAAGTGAACCAGGGGGAGTCAGTAATTGAGGAAATTAGCATAGATATTGAATTATTTTCATTCCCAAACTAGTCACCCTCTCCTCTGCCTTCTCCTCAGAAAAATAAAGTTCACTAACTAAAAAAGACAAATTGAAACAAAGCATAACTGAGCATTTAGAACAGCACAAAAACAATAGTGCAACATTGCACTATTATAGTTGTTCTAAAGAATCAGTGAACACAAGTGTAAAAAATTGCCAATACAGTAATATCAAAAATAAGCACCAGAAAACTGCAAGAAACAAACTAACTAATGTATACCATGGCTGCAGTTATATCTGAATACCTGGGATGCAAAATAAACAAAGAAAAAAAGGCAATCAATGTGTCACTAACAGAGAAGATCAGATTGGAAAATAAGATCAATAAACTGAGATTAGATCAAGGAAGCTAGAACAGATGAAAGAAAAGAAACTGAAGTACAAGAAGACCAAAGAATACATGATCAAGAAATATCACATAAAAACAGAAAGATAAAGGAAGCACTGATAATAATAAAGCAGTGCATAATAGCAAACAGGAGCCAAGAAGCTAAATTGCACACTATAAGCAGAATCTCCCATTTCTGTCAAATCAGAAACGTTTGAGGACTACGCTGAACCAGTCAACACCTGACAAAGAAGAAACAGCATAATTTCGGTCACATTTACAAGACAAACCCACCCACTGCAAAATACAAGAATAGAGCTTGGATAAAGGAGGTGGACAAGAATTTTTGAAAAGCTAAAATAAAAGAACTTGTAATAGCAATAGAGATGGTGGAGAAAAGGATAAGATCAAAAATTGGTCATTGTGAAGATGAATTGCATAGATTTTGACTGAAACAGCTGACTTGCCTAAAACCAATCATTGCCAAGCAATTTAACAACATACTGCAAGGAGGTGAAATTGAAGGTTGGTGAACAGCTGGTAAAACCCACCTGACATTGAAAAAGGCAGCAACAGGCAACTACAGACTACCAGCTTAAGGCCCTGTCACACTGCCCAACGGATGCAAAACGGACACAACGGACGAGAAAAATGTTACATCCGTTGTTATCCGCTCTCAGAAGGGGCAAAAATTTGCATAACCGGAGCAGATAACACAGACGCGGGGAGGACGCAGGGCGGATGGAAAGCGGATGCGGAACAGAAGCCCAGCGGATGGAAGTGGATGGGAGCAGATGGCACATCCGCTAGGCTTCCGGGGGGCCTCAGCAAAGTGGACGCGGAACGGATACAGAGGATGCAGAGCGGACGCTGAACGGATGAAGCGGATGCACAGCGGAAGCCTAGCGGATGCACAGCGGAAGCCTAGCGGATGCACAGCATTAATTACGCATGCGGGGAGGATGCATTGCATCAGCCCCGCGGATATAACGGAAGCAGCTCGGAAGCAGGTCGCCATTCAGAGGAAAGACCTGCTGCCGGACGGATTGACTGCCTTGCCTGCCCTGCCTGCATGTCTGCCTGCAAGCCTTGCTACCAGCCTTGCTGCCAGCCTCCCTGCCAGCCTTGCTGTCTGCCTGCCTGCTAGCCTTGCTGCCAGCCAGTCTGCCTGCCAGCTTTGGTGCATGCCTGCCTGCCTGCCAGCCTTGGTTCATGCCTGCCTGCCAGCCTTGGTGCATGCCTGCCTGCCTGGAAGCCTTCCTGCCTGCCTTGGTGCCTGCCTCCCTGCCAGTCTTCCTGCCAGCCTTGGTGCCTGCCTGCCTGCCTTCCTGCCAGCCTTCCTGCCAGCCTTCCTGCCAGCCTTCCTGCCAGCCTTGGTGCCTGCCTGCCTGCCAGCTAGCCTTCCTGCCAGCCTTGGTGCCAGCCTCCCTGCCAGCCTTCCTGTCAGCCTTGGTTCCTGCCAGCCTCCCTACCAGCCAGCAACCCCACAACCATGCGGAAGCACAGCAACCCTCAGCCATCTGCTGCCAGCCCTGGCAAGAGGGACAGGGCCACCATCCCGCCCCCTGGCCCTCACTCTGGTTCTGCTGGGGCTTCTGCAGCACGGGTTCATTCTTCTGGGGCTGGGGCTTCTGCTGCTTCTGCTGCTGGAGGAGCTGATGACAAGCACTCCAGCACCAGCCACCTCCACAGCACCTGGACCCTTCACCCATGAGACTGAGCGACCAAGAGGAGTGCCAGAGACTCATTTTTGTTTTATAGCTTCTTGTTAATAAAGTCTATTTTTGATTCACACACTTGCTTCATTTCTTTTTTTTAATAAAGTCTTGGTGGAAACTTATAGACATGGTTTAAGCCTTTGCATGTTTGTGGGATGGGTTAAGATAGCTGTGGGATGGGTTGAGATAGATGTGGGATGGGCAGGGATACCTGTGGGATGGGCAGGGATACCTTTGGGATGGGCAGAGATACCTGTGGGATGAGCAGGGATATCTATGGGATGGGCAGGGATACCTGTTGGATGGGCAGGGATATCTTTGGGATGGGCAGGGATACCTTTGGGAAGGGCAGGGATACCTGTGGGATGGGCAGGGATACCTGTGGGATGGGCAGGGATATCTTTGGAATGGGCAGGGATACCTGAGGGATGGGCAGGGATATCTTTGGGATGGGCAGGGATATCTTTGGGATGGGTAATAGCTGTGGGATAGATAAACCTCCAGTGCAAGCATAGTGGGACTGTATGGTCCACCCTCCCAGATGCCACACCTATGGCCCTTTTTTATCAATAATAATGTAATCAATCATCCACACATGTCAACATAAACACAACTCTTTATTAAATGCCCTGTTCATTGTAGGCCCACCCAACATACATGGCCCAATCTCATCCGTGTGATGAGACAGGCTGAAGGAAGCACCCATTAATCATCTACCATCCTGTCTTGGCACTCCACTGCTCCAGCTGGGGAGTTGCACCAGTGTTTCAGGAGGTTGCGCTGCTTCTTCCCTTCACGTGAGGCTCTGTTGGGGCCTTGCACATCCTCAGTGTCTATCAGGTTTCACCCTTGCCTCCATTCCCCAGGCTCCATGTCCCCATTGCCTTGCTGGAGGTCCATGAGCCTGTTCTGAAAGACTGGGTAGCGGGCGCGCATGAGATTGTGCAGGATGCAGCAAGCTTCCATGATCCTCCTCACGGTCTTTGGGCAATGCTGCATGGTGGTGAGAAGTACCTGGAACCTGTTGGCCAGGATGCCAAAGGCGTTCTCCACCACCCGCCTTGCCCTGGACAGCCTGTAGTTGAAGATCCTCTCTTCACGGGTGAGGTATTTGGAGGTGTAGGGTGAGGTATTTGGAGGTGTAGGGCTTCATGAGGTAGGTTGTGAGGGAGAAGGCGTCATCCCCCACAATGAAGTAGGGCACATCTTCCGTGTCATTGGGCAGGAGTTCTGGATCTGGGAAGCCCACGATGAGGTTGCATTCCAGCCTACCCTTAAGGTCACTTGCATTGTATACCTGGGCATCTTAAGCTGACCCGTTGCCTGAAGCATCGATGTACATGAACTTGTAGTCAACATCGACCATGGCGAAGAGGATGATGCTGAAGAAGCCCTTGTAGTTGAAATAAGTGGACCCTGAGTTGGCTGGCGTTTTGCAGGCCACGTGCTTGCCATCAATGGCTCCAACGGTGTGGGGGAAGTTCCACCTCTGATACCACTGTTCTGCAACTTTCTTCCAGCCTTCTTCAGTGGAGGGGCACTGGAGGAGCTCCTCCTTGTATTCTTCGATGATGGCCTGCACCACTTCTCTGATCACAATGCTGATGGTGTTGTGTGGCACCCTCCAGCCATACTGCATGCTGCTGTAGGTGGTCCCTGAGGCCAGGTGGCGCAGAGTGAGTGCCACCTTGAGCCCAGAGTCCAGGCTGGGCCGGAAGTTGTTGTTTGCCTTGGTCGACCTGGGTGTCAGCCGCTGCACAACTTCATCAAACATGGCTGGAGGCATCCTCATGAAGTTCTGGAATGCATGAGTGTCTTCGTTCCTGAGCTCCACCATCAGCTTGTTGTACAGTCCGTCCTCTGCTCTTCTGGCGAACCATCTTCGTACCCAGAGGCTTCTTGGCCGCCTCTTTTTCTTCCTGTAGTAGAGTTCACAGAGCCTGTAGATGGCTTCGCACTGTTGCAGAACGATGGTGGTTGCCAAAAGGACTTTGTTATGATCCACGGTGGACATGACTGGATGCTGTGGAATTGGAAGAGGCAGATGAAGGCTGCAGAGGTCTGCACCGCAGGGCTGCTGTTCTGAAAGTGAGATCCAGATGTGTTGCTCCCCCTTTTTATAGGCAGTTTCGGTGTCCCTTTGCATCCTCTAGGCATCCTCTAGGCATACTCTAGACATCCTTAATATCCGAGATAGGTCCCCTCTGCGAATGTTTTTTTCATTTTACATGCTTTGTTTCCGTGCTGCATCCGCTAGGCATCCGTTCTGCATCCGTTCTGCATCCGTTCCGCTTCCTCCCTGCGTCCGAGCAGATGCGAGTTGCACGGATGTGTAGCGGATGCCTAGCGGATATAGCGGATGCAGAACGGATGCAGAACGGATGCCTAGCGGATGCCTAGCGGATGCAGAACAGACTAATTGGATACATTTTCCGCGCAAAAGTTTTGAGCAGCTCAAAACTTTCTGAGCAGATGAAACGTCCATAAACAGATGCTGGACGAATAGAGAGGAAGCAAAACAGAGGCAGTGAGTACATCGCGTTAACCAACGGATGGCAAGCTTTTTTCTCCGTTTTACATCCTCTTTGCATCCGTTGGTGCAGTGTGATAGGGGCTTTACCAACAACTGTCAAATTACTGATAATTGGTGTTGTAGCAATCAAACAGCATCTAGTTAAAAACAAGCTCTTTCCACCTAAACAGAAAGAAAACTGCCTAAACAACAGAGGAACAGAAGATCAGGCCATAATTGTCAGTATGATTTTGGAAAACTGCAAGAGAAGGAAGACCAACTTGAGTGGATTGATTACTAGAAGACATTTGACTTCCTGTCATGTGACTGGATAATCAAGTGCCAGGGAGGGAGATAAGTGGTTCATAATTTGATTTAAAAAATAAAAATAAAATAAATAACATTTGAAGCTTTGTGCACAGATTAATGGCTAGTCAATGGTGATAATAACCTAGGAGAGGTTAATATCAAGAGAGAAATCTTTCAAGGATACTCACTGTCACCACGACTATTTGTCACAGCATTGATTCCTCAATTCCCAACAATACTTCACAAGTTATGGCCATCAAATATCAAAAATATATGCCAAGCTATCCCATTTCCTTTATGAAATGATATGAAATTGTATTCTAAAACACCATCTGAAATAGAATTATTGTTCAACACTGTTCATATAAACAGCCAAGATGTTGCACTAAATATTGGACTGACAAATCCTTATTCCTAGTCCTTGGGAAGGATTCAACAGGTAGATAAAAAGTTGAATCCAGTCTAAACATCTGGCTGACTGTGCAACAAACTTTAACAATAATAATAACCCGAGTTAGTTTTTAAATCTTGAACTGAGTCAGCCCAAAAGGTTCAACTAAAAAAATAATAATCAACAATATGGCTTCAGTGAAATTTCATTCCACACATCATATGAGAGAGACTACCTGGCAAGTTTTCCAAAGATGATTCACAAATAATGTCCTTTTCACATTGAAATATGGACTCTACATCCATTCCTTTCTGATGAATATATCTGATCCTTTGCTGCAGTGGTAAAATAAATCAACTGAAAAAGACAAGACTGACTTCAAAGAGCTTGCTTTATTTTTGTTTATAAGCAGTCATGTCACTAGTTATATATTCTGCTTTTTTAATATTCTTAAAATCCCTAATTATAGCATGAATACATCATGAATACATCATTCAAAAGTCCTGCCTTCAATGTAGCTTTTCCAATCAACAGTTCTGTACCTCCGTTTTAAAAAGATTCTTCATAAATGGAGTTAGATTTTCCTCTGTAAGTTTGGGGCAGGTGGGGGAGTTGGAACTGGATGTTCAGATTTGTTCAGAAGTGATATTCAGCAGGTTCTGACCAGTTCTGGAGAACCAGTAATGGAAATTTTGTGTAGTTCGGAGAACCGGATTACTACCTCTGATTGGCCCCACTCGCCTCCCGAGTCCCAGCTGGGTCTTCTTTTGTTGCCCTTTACAGGAGAATGGACCTAGAAAGCAGGTTAATGGGGTAGAGAGGGAATGAGATTTTGCAGTAACCTTCCCCCAGGACTGGGGAGGGAATGGGGATTTTGCAGTATCCTTTCCTTGCCATGCCCACCAAGCCACACCACACACACCAAGCCATGCCTACAGAACCAGTAGTAAAAAAATTAAATCCCACCACTGGATTTGTTACAAGATTTGCTACAGATTTGAAAATGTATTTGAGGTCATACCTGATGACAACTTTGGGCATGATCCAGCAGAAATTGAGGAATAGGAGTTGTACAAGAGCACCACCATGTGCAGAAAAGTTACCAGATAGATTATGATATCACATCTGTTTCCTTGAATAAAAACATTAGGAGAAGGTATGCAAAGTGAAGTGGAAATTTAAACTGTCAAGCAAGCTTCTGAAGACAGTCTCTGGTGTAAAAAGATGAATGATGCCTCCCTGTCTACATGTCTTTGCTGCAGAGTAACTATCAAAGTAAGCATTAGTTTTCTTTGGGGGAATTTATCCAAATCTCACTTCAATATCATGCATAAATGTTCAAGTGAATGTTCTCTTTCTTTCTCTCATGATACCATATTACTGACGAGTCCTGGCAGTGACAAATGACAAACTGTGTCTTCTCTCAGCAGTTCCAATTTGCATTCTGCTATCACTGTATCTCTCTCATTGGGATGGGGAGGGGAACGTAAAATTAAAAAGGCAGACATTCTGAAAGGAACATTAAAATGCCTAAAAACTGCACGAGATAGCATATCTCTCTTCTTCAAGGGATTCATCTATTGTACAAAGGTTGTTGTACTGAGAAGTGAGAAATTTGAATTTACAGATCTTTGGAAGAGTATGAAAACTTGTCTCAGAAGTTTTCCACTTTTAAAAATATTGAGATCATTTCCTGTGACTTTAAAAAAAAATCACACAAATGAAGGGACAGGTACTTTAATAACAAAAGTTTCAAATGGTTCAAAACAGTTTGGCAAATATTATTTATTAAACGACTTAAGGCAAAACATTTGTAAAAAGGACACAGCGGATGAGAAAAATGTTCCATCCATTGTTATCTGCTCTCAAAAGGGGCAAAAATTTGCATAACCAGAGTGGACAACACGGAAAGGAACGGATGGGGGAAGGATGTAGGGTGGATGGAAAGCAGATGCTCCACGGAAGCCTAGCGGATGGAAGCGGAAGGAAGCGGATGGCACATCTGCAAGGCTTCCGGGGGAGCACAGCAAAGCAGACGCAGAACAGAAAGAGTGGATGCCGAGCGGATGCCAAGCGGATGAAGCGGATGCAGAGCGGAAGCCTAGCGGATGCCTAGTGGAAGCCTAGCGGATACCTAGCGGATGCCTTGCGTTCACTGTGCATGCGGGGAGGATGCATTGCATCAGCCCCGCGGATATAAATGGAAGCAGCTCCCAAGCAGGTCACCATTCAGAGGAAAGACTTGCTTCCAGACACAGCTTGCCAGCCAGCCAGCCAGCCAGCAACACAACAACCATGGGGAAGAAACGGAAGCCTCTGCCATCTGCTGCCAGCCCTGGCAAGAGGGACAGGACTAGCCTCCCACCCCCTGGCCCTCACTCTGCTTCTGCTGGGGCTTCTGCAGCCCGGGCTCGCTCTTCTGGGGCTGGGGCTTCTGCTGATGCTGCTTCTGGAGGTGGTGCTTCTGTTGGTGCTTACTCTGCTAATGCTGCTTCTGGCGGTGGTGCTTCTGCTGGTGCTGCTTCTGCTGGTGGTGCTTCTGCTGGTGCTTACTCTGCTCATGCTGCTTCTGGTGATGGTGCTTCTGCTGGTGCTTACTCTGCTGATGCTGCTTCTGGTGGTGGTGCTTCTGCTGGTGCTTACTCTGCTGGCACTGCTCCTGGTGCTGGGGCTTCTGCTGGGGCTTACTCTGCTGGCACTGCTCCTGGTGCTGGGGCTTCTGCTGGGGCTTACTCTGCTGGCACTGCTCCTGGTTCTGGGGCTTCTGATGGTGCTTACTCTACTGGCGTGGCTCCTGGTGCTGGGGCTTCTGCTGGGGCTTACTCTGCTGGCACTGCTCCTGGTGCTTCTACTGGTGCTTAATCTGCTGGCACTGCTCCTCGTCCTCCTGGTCCTGCTGGTGCTTACTCTGCTGGCGCTGCTCCTCACCCTGCTGATCCTGCTGGTGCTCGTGGTCCTGCTGGTGCTCGTGGTCCTGCTGGTGCTCGTGGTCCTGCTGGTGCTCGTGGTCCTGCTGGTGCTGCTGCTGCTGCTGGTGGTGGTCCTGCTGGTCCTGCTTTTGCTGCTACTGTTGCTGCTGCTGCTGGTGGTGGTGTGGAGGAACAGCCCTTACAACCTCAAAGCCCTTTGATGTGGGCCCATATGGCCCTGCCAAAGGGAGGAAGAGGCAGACGCGAGAACGGGAGAGGAAGCAATAAAACATAGAAGAGGAACATGAGGATGAGGTGCTGGAGTGGCTGAGGGAGAATGAGTATCTATGGCGGAAGGGACACAGGCTCTATCGCAACACCAAAAGGAAGCAGGCTGCTTGGAGAGAGAAGGCGGAGAGCCTGGGCTACACTTCAGAGGTGCTCCTCGGCTGGTGGAAGCACATGCACACCTGGTATGGGAAGCTGCACCTCAAGAAATCTGGCCAGGCCATGGTCAAGCTGACGGACAGAGAGACCGATTTGATGGCCAAGTGCAGCTTCTTGGAGGGTGAGATCCGCCACTGAGGAGCAGCCCCTCTCACAACCCTCTCTCTCAGGCAGCCTGCTTCTGGGAGAGAGTCAGCTCCTGTCTCCAGGCAGATATCTGTGGAGCATGCCACAATGGAGACCCCCCCTGACAGCTGTACTACCCGTGGAGGAGCACGTGGAGGACCCCCTGATGCAGTGAGAGAAAGGAGACGGCACTTCCACCACAGCCCAACCCGCATCCACTCCCAGATCCACCCCCACAGAAAGGCAGAGAGGCAAACTGGAGGGACAGACCCACACTGTCCTGCTGAAGATAAGAGACACCATCAAAACCAGTGTAGATCTCCTCTCTCAGCTGGAACACACCGACGCCCCATCCTCCAACTGAAAGCCCTTCCTCACCTATGTCAACCAGACCCTCATGGACATAGCGGAACCCCAGTACCAGGTGGTGAAGGACAGGATCACCGATCTTCATCACAACCCTCCAGACCAAGATGAACCTGCTCCCACCCAGTCCAGGTCTGCTCCTCCACCCCAGGTGATGTCACTGCCCTTCCAAGGCTTTCCACAGGCCCTCTCCTACCAAGGCTATGGCTACCAGGAGGTCCACAGAACAGGCAGCAGCCCTTCCCAGTCCAGGCACATGTACATCAGACGCTACCAGTGCCACTGATCCCACCGATGCCACCCACGCCACCGATGCCACCCATACTACCGATGCCACCCATGCCACCGATGCCACCCATGCCACCGATGCCACCAATGCCACAGATGCCACCGATGCCAGTCCTCACCCAGCTGCAGACCAGACAGCCCCACTACACTGCTCCTTCCTCCACCCCAGAGCCAAGCCCGGCCTCAGTACATCTGACATCGATATTGGGGCTGACACCCCATGTCATGGAGGAAGGGGCTCTCAACATCACAGGGCTGAGCCAGCTGTCTGAGAGCTTCCTCAACACACCGTCCCCTGTTGTTCTCTCGGGGCAGGCACCCCAGTGGTGCTTCAGACCAGCACTCCAGCAGCAGCCACCTCCACAGCACCTGGACGCTTTACCCCTGAGACTGAGCACACCTCCGAGTGACCAAAAAGAGTGCCAGAGACTGGGTGGCTACCTGTTGACTTTATTTTTGCTTTGGACACTTGACTTGGGTCATTTTTCTTTTACAGCTTGTTATTAATAAATGTTATCTTTGATTCACACTCTTGCTTCATTTATTTTATTAAATAAAGTCTTGGTGGAAACATTTAGAGATGGTTTAAGCCTTTGCATACTTGTGGGATGGGTAAGGATAGCAGTGGGATGGGCAGGGATACCTTTGGGATGGGTAATAGCAGTGGGATGGGCAGGGATACCTTTGGGATGGGTAATAGCAGTGGGATGGGCAGGGATACCTTTGGGATGGGTAATAGCTGTGGGGTAGATAAACCTCCAGTGCAAGCACAGTGGGACTCTATGGTCCACCCTCCCAGGTGCCACACCTATGGGCATTTATTATCAATAACAATGTAATCATTGATCCACACATTTGAACATAAACAGAACTCTTTATTAAATGCCCTGTTCATTGTAGGCCCACCCAACATACATGGCCCAATCTCATCAGTGTGATGAGACAGGCTGAAGGAAGCATCCATTAAGCATCTATCATCCTGTCTTGCCACTCCACTGCTCCAGCTGGGGAGTTGCATCAGTGTCTCAGGAGGTTGCGCTGCTTCTTCCCTTCATGTGAAGCTCTGCTGGGGCCTTGCACATCCTGAGTGTCTGTCAGGTTTCGCCTTTGCCTCCATTCCCCAGGCTCCATGTCCCAATTGCCTTGTTGGAGGTCCATGAGCCTGTTCTGCAAGACTGGATAGCGGGTGCGCATGAGATTGTGCAGGATGCAGCAAGATTCCACGATCCTCCTCACGGTCTGTGGGCGATGCTGCATGGTGGTGAAAAGTACCTGGAACCTGTTGGCCAGGATGCCAAAGGCGTTCTCCACCACCCGCCTTGCCATGGACAGCCTGTAGTTGAAGAACCTCTCTTCATGGGTGAGGAGTCTGGAAGTGTAGGGCTTCATGAGGTAGGTTCTGAGGGAGAAGGTGTCATCCCCCATGATGAAGTAGAGCACATCTTGCGTGTCGTTGGGCGGGAGGTCTGGATTTGGGAAGCCCATAATGAGGTTGCATTCCAGCCCCTCCTTGAGGTCACTGGCATTGTATACCTGGGCATCTGAAGCTGACCCATTGCCTGAAGCATCGATGTACATGAACTTGTAGTCAGCACCGACCATGGTGAAGAGGATGATGCTGAAGAAGCCCTTGTAGTTGAAATAAGTTGGACCCCGACTTGGCTGGTGCTTTGCAGGCCACATACTTGCCATCTATGGCTCCAACGGTGTGGGGGAAGTTCCACCTCGGATACCACTCCTTTGCAACTTCTTCCATCCTTCTTCAGTGGAGGGGCACTGGAGGAGCTCCTCCAGGTATTCTTTGATGATGGCCTGCACCACTTCTCTGACCACAATGCTGATGGTGTTGTGTGGCAACCTCCAGCCGTACTGCATGCTCGTGTACGTGGTCCCTGAGGCCAGGTGGTGCAGAGTCAGTGCCACCTTGAGCCCAGGGTCCAGGCTGGGCCAGAAGTTGGTACTCTGCTTGGTCAACCTGGGTCTCAGCCGCTCCACAACTTTGTCAAACATGGCTGGAGGCATCCTCATGAAGTTTTGGAATGCACAAGGGTCTTCGTTCCTCAGCTCCAACATCAGCTTGTTGTACAGTCCATACTCCGCTCTTCTCCCGATCCATCTTCGGACCCAGACACTTCTTGGACGCCTCCTTTTCTTCCCGTAGAACAGTTGAAAGAGCCTGTAGATGGCTTCGCACTGTTGCAGAACGATGGTGGCTACCAAAAGGAGTGTGTTACGATCCATGGTGGACATCAATAGATGCTGTGGAAGAGCAAGAGCCAGATGAAGGCTGCAGAGGTCTGCACAGCAGGGCTGCTGGTCTGAAAGTGAGATCCAGGTGAGTTGCTCCCCCTTTTTATAGGCAATATAGGTTTTCCACTATGTGTCCTTTTGCATCCTCTAGGCATCCTCTAGACATCCTTTATATCTGAGATAGGTCCCCTCTACGAATGTTTTTTCCATTGTAAATGCTTTCTTTGCGAGTTGCATCCACTTTCATCCTTTCTCCGTCCGTGCTACTAACGCTGCACGTCCATTCCACATCTATTTCACTTACTCCCTGTGTCCGCTTTCCGCTGGAGCGGATTTGAGTTGCGTGGATGCACAGCAGATGCCTAGCGGAAATGACGGATGCATAACGGATGATGATGGATGTAGAACGGATGTTCCCCTTATGCATCGCGGATGCAGACCGGATGCGTTGGATACATTTTCCGCTCAAAAAGTTTTGAGCAGCTCAAAACTTTTTGAGCGGATGGAACCTCAGTCGACAGATGCTGGACGGATAGAGAGGATGAAAAACGGAGGCAGTGAGTACAAAATGGATGAATTGCGTTAACCAACGGATGGCAAGTGGTTCTCTCCATTTTACATCCTCTTTCCATACGTTGGTGCAGTGTGACATGGGCTTTACATTGCATTAAATTTACTTTCATTAAACAGCATATACATGGTAGGTACATCTTTATCCAGAATGGACATAGTATCTCTGGTAGCAATAGTAATTGGACTTATATACCACTTCACAGTGCTTTACAGTTCTCTCTAAGTGGTTTAGAGTCATCATATTGCCCCCAATAATCTGTATCCTCATTTTATCAACCTCAGAAGGATGGAAGGCTGAGTCAATCCTGAGCTGATGAGAATTGAACTGCCGAACTGCTGAAGGCCAGCAATCAGCAGAAGTAACCACAGTACTGCACTCTAACCACTGCATGCCACACTCTATTCCATGGATATCAAACTCGTGGCATCATGTTGCTGTCATGTGACATTTCACAATGTTTATTCCCTTCACACTGCTGGGATGTGTGTGGCCTGCGCATGGTGCATCTGGCCTGCATTTGCCAGTGTGACACCCCTGCTCTCTTCACTGTTCACTATATGTCACTATTCTTGCTTGTTATCAGAAAGTTTTTATGCAGCATGCTGAGCCAATTGAATTAGTTATCCTAAATACTGAGTCCCAAGAATAGACCTGACAGCCATCTGTTTGGGAAATTTAAATTTGAATTCCTGCATTTACCAGTTTATTGGACTCAATGACTAGATAGCACTTCCAACTCAATACTTCTGTGAATTAGAGTTAACATAATTTACAAACTCTGTCAAAAATAAATAAGAACAGAAACCTTTTGATTAAAGAGGGACAAAGAACTTATTTCTACATTCACATTTTTTTAAACATATGAACCAAAGATTTTGACATAAATGAAAGATTTGAAAAAAAATTGCATAAAAATAAAGGATTATTCACATTCTCTTATATAAAAACCAAATCTATTAAGAATAAGAATCATTTTGTTACAGGAAATGTATTTAAAGCCCCTGTCACACTGCACCAACGGATGCAAAGAGGATGTAAAACAGACAAAAAAGCTTGCCATCTGTTGGTTAACGCGATGTATCCGTTCTGTACTCAGTGCCTCCGTTTTGCTTCCTCTCTATCCGTCCAGCATCCGTTTATTGACGTTTCATCCGCTCAGAAAGTTTTGAACTGCTCAAAACTTTTGAGTGGAAAATGTATCCAATGCGTCCGTTCTGCATCCGCTAAGCATCCGCTAGGCATCCATTCTGCATCCGTTACGCATCCGCTATATCCGCTAGGCATCCGCTATGCATCAGCGCAACTCAATCCGCTCCAGCGGTAAATGGATGCAGGGAGGAAGCGGAACGGACGCAGAACAGATGCAGAATGGATGCCTAGCAGATGCAGAATGGAAACAAAGCATTTAAAATGGAAAAAACGTTTGCAGAGGGGACCTATCTCGGATATTAAGGATGTCTAGAGGATGCCTAGAGGATGCAAAGGGACACTTAGGTGAAAACCTATACTGCCTATAAAAAGGGGGAGCAACTCACCTGGATCTCGCTTTCAGACCAGCAGCCCAGTTGTGCAGACCTCTGCAGCCTTCATCTGACTCTTACTCTTCCACAGCATCCAGTCATGTCCACCGTGGATCGTAACAAAGTCCTTTTGGCAGCCACCATCCTTCTGTAACAGTGTGAAGCCATCTACAGGCTCTGTGAACTCTACTACGGGAAGAAAAAGAGGTGGCCAAGAAGCGTCTGGGTTCGAAGATGGATCACCAGAAGAGAAGAGTATGGACTGTACAAAAAGCTGATGGTGGAGCTCAGGAACAAAGACACTCGGGCATTCCAGAACTTCATGAGGATGCCTCCAGCCATGTTTGATGAAGTTGTGCAGCGGCTGACACCCAGGTCGACCAAGACAAAAACCAACTTCCAGCCCAGCCTGGAACCTGGGCTCAAGGTGGCATTCACTCTGCACCACCTGGTCTCAGGGACCACGTACACGAGCATGCAGTACGGATGGAGGGTGCCACACAACACCATCAGCATTGTGGTCAGAGAAGTGCTGCAGGCCATCATCGAAGAATACAAGGAGGAGCTCCTCCAGTGCCCCTCCACTGAAGAAGGCTGGAAGAAAGTTGCAGAGCAGTGGTATCAGAGGTGGAACTTCCCCCACACCATTGGAGCCATAGATGGGAAGCACGTGGCCTGCAAAGCTCCAGCCAAGTCAGGGTCCACTTATCACAACTACAAGGGCTTCTTCAGCATCATCCTCTTCTCCATGGTCGATGCTGACTACAAGTTCATGTACATCGATGCTTCAGGCAACAGCTCATCTTCAGATGCTCAGGTATACAACGCCAGTCACCTCAAGGAGGGGCTGGAACGCAACCTCATCGTGGGCTTCCCAGATCCAGACACCCTGCCCAATGACACGCAAGATGTGCCCTACTTCATCATGGGGAATGACGCCTTCTCCCTCACAACTTACCTCATGAAGCCCTACACCTCCAAATGCCTCACCCGTGAAGAGAGGATCTTCAACTACAGGCTGTCCAGGGCAAGGCGGGTGGTGGAGAATGCCTTTGGCATCCTGGCCAACAGGTTCCAGGTACTTCTCACCACAATGCACCATCGCCCAGAGACCATGAGGAGGATCATGGAAGCTTGCTGCATCCTGCACAATCTCATGCGCACCCGCTACCCAGTCTTTCAGAACAGGCTCATGGATCTCCAACAAGGCAATTGGGACATGGAGCCTGGGGAATGGAGGCAAGGGTGAAACCTGATAGACACTGAGGATGTGCAAGGCCCCAACAGAGCCTCACATGAAGGGAAGAAGCAGCGCAACCTCCTGAGACACTGGCGCAACTCCCCAGCTGGAGCAGTGGAGTAGCAAGACAGGATGATAAATGATTTATGGGTGCTTCCTTCAGCCTGTCTCTGGTTATGCAAATTTTTGCCCCTTTTGAGAGCGGATAACAATGGATGGAACATTTTTCTCGTCCGTTGTGTCCTTTTTGCTAATGTTTTGCATCCGTTGGTCAGTGTGACAGGGCCTTAAGGAACTCCTTCCTGCTAAACACAAAGATAATACATATGCTTGAAAAACTTAATCTCCACCAGGAGTCCTAATCCAGTGTTCCTCTCATTCAGGGGTGTCAAACTCATTTCATCTCAGTGGCATCACATTATGTATTGGGACATTTTTCCCTTTGCTAAACCAGGCGGAGACAGGGCCAGCATGTGATGCATCCAGCCTGCGGACTAAAGTTTGACCCCCCTGCTCTAACTGAACAAAAGCCCTTCCAGATTTTAATCTGGTTTCTCCCCACCTCTCATTTTCAAGGAACAAACAAATAAAAAAGCAAAATAAGTAATCTAAGGAAGACTTTCCCACTAGACATGAATCTGGCAGTTGTAAGAGATATCTCAGTAGCATTGATTTCCCTTGTGACCAGCCAAGATCACAAGGCCTAAACAGCCAATCTGCAGACAATAATCATTAGCTTCTGAGAAGAGAAAGAGAGAGAGGGAGAGGGAGAGGGAGGGAGGGTGGGAGGGAGAGAGAAGGAGAGAGAGAGAGAGAGAGAGAAGGAGAGAGAGAGAGAGAGAGAGAGAGAGAGAGAGAGAGAGAGAGAGAGACTCAGAAAAGTGCCAGATTTTTTATTCTTTATTTTTAAATTAAGAGTTAATAAAAGGGTAGTACTATAAACTTTCACAGGAGATATGAAAGGCAATCAGACAATCAAAGAAGCTTTGAGGAGTTGACATATCCACTTCACCTAATAATACAATGGGGGAAAATGGGAAAGCCAAAAAGGAATGTTAATATCTGTTTCCTTCCAGCCATAAGATTAAGGGTGACCCACAGTTATTATTGAAATACAGTATCAAGCCATTTAATTTTCTGCTTCAGTTGCTTTCTACTCTTCTTCCCCATCCTCCTGCCTAATGGCTATTCCCCTCTTCAGCTCTTGCTTCTCTAACACTGTTCTGAGTTCTATTTGATGAGAAACCAAAGGTGTGCAGGAATGGCCCCCATGCTGTACAATCAAATGCCATTTTCAATGAGTTAATAGTTTAGCTCATTGAAATAGTTTAATAATTAAAGTCAATGAGTCCCATCCCTTCAAAATCTGAAAGAAAATGTCCTTCTAGGTGGAAAACATTTACTGTTCTTTCTGCCTCAGGATGGAATGATATGTATGGCACTTTTTCTTTGATTCAGACAACTTGTGTGTGTGTGTGTGTGTGTGTATAGACACACACACACACACACACACATATATATATGTTTTCTTAAGTTTTCGCAGGTACTTACATGTATGCTGTTCAGCTTTGTTCGGGTATTTTCCCACGTCCTTGTAGCTGTGCTTTTAAAGTTGTAGCAACGTTGTGGCAGAATCTCATCTGCCATCATCAGGAGCCTGATTTTTTACATATATATAACTCTATACAGAAGCCTGAGGATGGCAGATGAGATTCTTCTGAAACATTGCTACAACTTTAACAGAACTACAATGACGTGGGATAATACCCGAAGGAAGCTAAACAGCACACATTTAAGTACCCGCGAAAGCCTAAAAAAACATACACACACACACACACACACACACACACACACACACATATATATATGTATATGTATATGTATATGTATATGTATATGTGTGTGTGTGTGTGTGTGTGTGTGTGTGTGCACTGTTTAGCTTCCTTCGGGTATTATCCCACGTCATTGTAGTTCTGTTAAAGTTGTAACAACGTTTCAGCAGAATCTCATCTGCCATCATCAGGCTTCTGTATGGATATGGGTCTTACAGCTCCTGGTTTTAAATTTGAGGCTGGTCCATTCTTTTTTTTTTTTTTTAACAAATTTTATTCAGTTTTTCACATAAAAACAAAAATCTCTTTTTAGTGGACAACATATTTCTGGGTCATCACCTTTACATACAAATATGACAACAATTATACATTCATATATGCATACTTAATTCCATTATTACCTTTTCCATTCCAAATTTTCAGTAAGGAGAGAAACAAACACATTAATTCTGGCCTCTTTCATTAATCTCAATCGAAACATCTTTTTGTTTCATTTCAATTATTTCAAATATAATCCTTTAATATTTATTTTAAAAATAAAGATAAACAATATGTGTTTGCCTAATAATAATAATAATAATAATAATAATAATAATAATAGGTTGCCAATGTCTCTCCTTGCTTTTTTTTTTTAAAAATTTTATTAATTTTCTACAAACAAACAAACGTACAAAACATTAAAAACATCTACTCTCATATATACTTCCGGTGTATCGGTTGGTTCATCAGTTTTGTGCATTCATTTTATAGTGTCAATTACAGTTATATTGCATAACCACTCATATTGTCAATCCATATTCTAATATTACCAAAAAAAAATAACAAAAATCTTTTTCTGACTATACTTTTAATCATTCATGCTTTGTGAGATAACAATACTTCAAACAGTTTATTCTATAACTTATCATATAATCATAACAAATCAATCCTAAAAACCCTTCATATATATAATACTAATGCTCTATTATTGTATTTTATCATCTAACCATTGATAAAAAAAAACCCAAATTTCATAAAATTGTTTATCTTCTTGTTCTCTAATTTCAAATGTCAATCTACTCATCTCAGCACATTCCAATATTTTCTTAATAATTTCTTCCTGCAATGGTATTTTCTCATTCTTCCAGTTTTTAGCAAATACAATCCTAGCCGCTGTTAATACATTTACAATCAAATATTTCAAGTCTTTATTATATAAATCAGGTAAGATTCCCAATAAAAAGATCTCTGGTTTCAAGTCTATGTGTTTCTTTGTCATTTTTTCCAACCACATGTGAATTTTAGTCCAATATTTTCTGGCATCCTCACAAGTCCACCACATATGGTAATATGAGCCAGGTATCTGATGACATTTCCAACATTTTTCAGATTTGTTCTTGAACATTCTTGCTATTCTTGTCAGAGGGAAGTGCCACCTGTAAAACATCTTATACAAGTTTTCCTTATATGTTATTGACATTGTCATTTTATAATTTTGAGACCACAATTTTTGCCATTGCTCTAAATCAATCCCATATCCAAAATTCTTCCCCCAAGCAATCATAGTTTCTTTAACTTGTTCTTACTCTAGCTTAATTCCCAATAAATAACCATATAACTTTTTAATCACTTTCTCATCAGTACCCATCAATATCTTATCTAAATCAATCTGTTTATCATAGAATCCTTCCGTTTTAAAATCTTCAAGATATCTTGAGTGTATTTGCGCATATGAAAACCAATTCATCCTTATACCTTGTTCCTCTAAGTTTTGGATCGTTTTAAGTCCACCCTTTTCATCCAACAGTTCCCCATATCTAACTGTTTGTTCCTTTTTATAGATCATAGGATAGGAAAATGCTTCAATAGTCGATAACCAAACTGAAATTTTCAAGTAACATTGTTTTTTTATCTTCTCCCAATTTAACCACAAAGACTCCCGTATATAATGTCTTCTGAAATACCCCTGTGTTTTAGTTCCCTTGTACCATAAAAAAGCATGCCAGCCCAACAGTAAATCATGTCCTTCTAATGTCAACAATCTATGCTTTCTTAATGTTATCCATTCTTTGATCCACATCAAACTTGCAGCTTGATAATACAATTCCCAATTAGGCAGGCCAAAACCTCCTCTAATTCTAGCATCTTGCAAAAGCTTTAACTTTATTCTCACTTTTTTACCTTGCCATATAAACTTCAACATAGTTTTATTTAAATCTTCAAAATAGTCTTTTCCAAGTCTAATTGGTATTGTTTGAAAGAGAAATAAAATTCTAGGTAAAATATTCATCTTAATTGTTGTAATTCTCCCTATTAATGACAATTGTAAATTTTCCCATTTCTTCAAATCTGTAATTATCTGTTGTTTGAGTTTAATATAATTATTCTCTTTTAATGTGCTACATCTTGCTGTCAAGTATATCCCCAGATACTTAACCTTATTTATAACTTGAATTTTCAAAAGATCTGTCAGTTCTTCTCTTTGTCTCAATAACATGTTTTTTGTTAAAATCTTTGTTTTATCTTTATTTATTTTCAAGCCAGCCATCTCACCATATGTCTCTATCTTTTCCAATAACTTTGGAGCGGTTTCTAACAGGTCTTCCATTCTGATTGGCTGGGAGCCTGGATCTGTGTTCATTGGACTTGGAGTTTGATTGATTGGTGTTTCCAAAGATACAAGCAAATTGAAGTAGCCCCTATGGGATCACCCCTGTCACCCGTCATTGCAAACCTGTTCATGGAAGAATTCGAATCCAG
>BLBF01000007.1:46295788-46309520 GCA_015471245.1 Laticauda colubrina | reverse complement strand
CCAGAGCCCTGGCTAATGCCACCCACAAACCCAAACTATGGCTAAGAAATAAATAAATATATATACATACATACATACATACATACATACATACATACATACATACATACATTTATTTATTTATTTATTTATTTCTTGCTCTCTCTTCAACTACACAATACCAGTTTAAAGATACAGGCAGATCCAGGCATGTGAGGCAAAAATACACATCTGACAAAGTCACAAAAGATGCTTTGTAATTTTCTTTTAGGTATTCCAATTGAAATACTACAGCTGTGTCAGAACATGGCTATCTGGAGATGATTGGTGTGCTCTAATGTTGGGTGTGAAATCAAATGGGCCAGCTGGGTCAGGTAAAGGTTCTGTATAATTTGTAAGTAAATAGAAAATGGGCTGAGAAAATAATACAAATGACAACGCTTTATATAAAGGAAGAATGCTTTCATACCTTTGAAATGTTTGTATGTCTCAGAAACCCAGCAAAAATAGTAATCAAAAGATATGACAACAACACGGGTGCTGAATGCAGCACCTCAAAGAATGATTGAAGGGTGCCCATGGAGGAAGAGGCATGTATAAAATTGTGCCATAACTGTGCCAGGAATGGAAGCCTGTTAGCTATTGGCTACTAAGACGATCCAGACAATAAGCCAAACCAGGATTACAATAAAGACAGCTGCCTTCATTGTATAATTATATTAACAAAATCTGCCAAGACTGAAAATATCCCCCCATTTCCTTTTACCTTTAGGAAAACAGGTTTCCTCTGAAGCTCATTCTACATGCTCCCTCATTTTATGGGCTATTTCTTTTATGTATTGGATATCCAATTTGAGGCTCTCTCTCTTGTTTTCCAATGCCATTTCCATATGCCATTACAGTAACCCTTTGAAAATCAGTGTACTTCAGTGCCTCATTCACAAAATAAGAATTAGAAGAGACTTTGGAATTCTCCTAATCCAACCTCCTGCTCAAGCAGGAGATACTATACCATTCCAGATAAGTGGCTGTCCAGTCTTGTCTTAAAAGCTTCCAGTGATGGAGCACACACAACTTTTGAAGGCAAGCATTGGTTTATTGTTATCACTGTTAGGACATTTCTTGCTTGTTTCACTCCTTGATTAGCTTCCATCCATTGTTTCTTGTCTTGCCTTCTAGTGCTTTAGAAAATAGCAGAAGACCCTCTTTTTGGGGGCATCCCCTCAAATATTGGAACATTACTGTCATGTAATCCTGAATCCTTCTTTTCATTAGACTAGACATACCCAATTCCTGCAACCAATCTCCATATGCCTTAGCCTCCAATCCCCTAATCATTTTTGTTGTTCTTTTCTGCATTCGTTCCAGAGACTCAGCATCTTTTTTTTTATGATATGGTGATCAAAACTAAGGCAATAGGACCAAGAGCAATAGATGCTGGAATGTATGGCTAAGCATCATTGGGTGGTTCTCAGGTTCTTCGTCCCTCACCCATTTTAGATGAAAAACAAAATTCAATTGTTAGTTAGAAGACTAAATTGTAATTTTTTAAAATTATCTTGATTTCAATTTTATTGTTGCCATATTTTATTATTATACTGCAACATTATTTTTGCTTTGCACTTTTATTTAATTGTAAAGTGCCAGGAGTAATATTTGTTTATAGCAGCGTACAAGTGTAATGAATAAAATCCCAACTTTTGCAACTGGGAACAAAACTATTCCATTGCTGACTCAGTTGCTAATCAGATCTTGGATGAAAATGTCATTAATGCTAATGCAAAGCCTATCATAGGAACTGAATTTTCTGGTTTTTATCAGTCCATTGCATGGACTGATTACGGAGAGGGGAACTTATTTGAAATTACAAGAGCTGTTACATGTCTTGAAAATATAATCAGCATAATCAGAACATTTGTCAATGCATGGAGGCAAAAAAAAAAGAAAGCATTTTCAAAGTGAGAGATGATAACCCATACAGAACCTGGATTTATGCTTTCATCAAAGAGTTTTACACATCAACAGACTCTATAATTTGGAGCAATATAATTCTAACTAAAGCCCCTGTCACACTGCACCAACGGATGCAAAGAGGATGTAAAACGGACAAAAAAGCTTGCCATCCATTGGTTAACACGATGTACTCACTGCCTCTGTTTTGCTTCCTCTCTATTTGTCCAGCATCCATTTATTGACGTTTCATCCACTCAGAAAGTTTTGAGCTGCTCAAAACTTTTGCGCGGAAAATGTATCCAATTCATCCGTTCTGCATCCGCTACGAATCCGCTACACATCCGTTCTGCATCTGTTACGCATCCGCTATATCCGCTAGGCATCTGCTGCGCATCGACGCAACTCCATCCGCTCGGACGCAGGGAGGAAGCGGAACGGTCGCAGAACGGATGCAGAACGGATGCCTAGCGGAAACAAAGCATTTAAAACGGAAAAAACGTCCGCAGAGGGGACCTATCTTGGATATTAAGGATGCCTAGAGGATGCCTAGAGGATGCCTAGAGGATGCCTAGAGGATGCAAAGGGACACCTTTACTGCCTATAAAAAGGGGGAACAACACATCTGGATCTCACTTTCAGACCAGCAGCCCTGCTGCAGACCTCTGCAGCCTTCATCTGCCTCTTCCTCTTCCACAGCATCCAGTCATGTCCACCGTGGATCGTAATACAGTCCTTTTGGCAGCCACCATCCTTCTGCAACAGTGCGAAGCCATCTACAGGCTCTGTGAACTCTACTACGGGAAGAAAAAGGGGCAGCCAAGAAGCGTCTGGGTACGAAGATGGATCGGGAGAAGAGCAGAGGACGGACTGTACAACAAGCTGATGGTGGAGCTCAGGAACGAACACACTCGTGCATTCCAAAACTTCATGAGGATGCCTCCAGCCATGCTTGACGAAGTTGTGCAGTGGCTGAAACCCAGGTTGACCAAGCAGAGCACCAACTTCCGGCCCAGCCTGGAACCTGGGCTCAAGGTGGAACTCACTCTGCGCCACCTGGCCTCAGGGACCACCTACAGGAGTATGCAGTATGGCTGGAGGGTGCCACCCAACACCATCAGCATTGTGGTCAGAGAAGTGGTGCAGGCCATCATCGAAGAATACAAGGAGGAGCTCCTCCAGTGCCCCTCCACTGAAGAAGGCTGGAAGAAAGTTGCAGAGCAGTGGTAACAGAGGTGGAACTTCCTACACACCGTTGGAGCCATCGATGGCAAGCACGTGGCCTGCAAAGCGCCAGCCAACTCAGGGTCCACTTATTTCAACTACAAGGGCGTCTTCAGCATCATAGTCTTCGCCATGGTCGATGCTGATTACAAGTTCATGTACATCGATGCTTCAGGCAATGGGTCAGCTTCAGATGCCCAGGTATACAACGCAAGTGACCTCAAGGGTAGGCTGGAATGCAACCTCATCGTGGCTTCCCAGATCCAGAACCCCTGCCCAATGACACACAAGATGTGCCCTACTTCATCGTGGGGGATGACGCCTTCTCCCTCAGAACCTACCTCATGAAGCCATACACTTCCAGACTCCTTACCCGTGAAGAGAGGATCTTCAACTACAGACTGTCCAGGGCAAGGCGGGTGGTGGAGAACACCTTTGGCATCCTGGCCAACAGGTTCCAGGTACTTCTCACCACCATGCAGCATCGCCCAGAGACCGTGAGGAGGATCGTGGAAGCTTGCTGCATCCTGCACAATCTCATGTGCACCCGCTACCCAATCTTGCAGAACAGGCTCGTGGACCGTCAACAAGGCAATGGGGACATGGAGCCTGGGGAATGGAGGCAAGGGAAAAACCTGATCGACACTCAGGATGTGCAAGGCCACAACAGAAAGGGAAGAAGCAGCGCAACCTCCTGAAACACTGGTGCAACTCCCCAGCTGGAGTGGTAGAGTGGCAAGACAGGATGATAGATGCTTAATGGATGCTTCCTTCAGCCTGTCTCATCACACTGATGAGATTGGGCCATGTATGTTGGGTGGGCCTACAATGAACAGGGCGTTTAATAAAGAGATGTGTTTGTGTTCAAATGTGTGGATCAATGCTTACATTGTTATTGATAAAAAAGGGCCATAGGTGTGGCACCTGGGAGGGTAGACCATACAGTCCCACTATGCTTGCACTGGAGGTTTATCTATCCCACAGCTATTACCCATCCAAAAGGTATGCCTGCCCATTCCACAGCTATCTTAACCCATCCCACAAGCATGCAAAGGCTTAAACCATTTCTAAAAGTTTCCAGCAAGACTTTATTAAAAAAAAGAAATAAAGCAAGTGTGTGAATCAAAGATAGACTTTATTAACAACAAGTTATAAGACAAAAATGAGTCTCTGGCACTCCTCTTGGTTGCTCAGTCTCAGGGGTGAAGGGTCCAGGTGCTGTGGAGGTGGCTGGTGCTGGAGTGCTTGTCATCAGCTCCTCCAGAAGCAGAAGCAGCAGAAGCGCCAGCCCCAGAAGAGCGAGCCCGTGCTGCAGAAGCCCCAGCAGAACCAGAGTGAGGGCCAGGGGGCGGGATGGTAGCCCTGTCCCTCTTGCAAGGGCTGGCAGCAGATAGCTGAGGCTTGGTGTGCTTCAGCATGGTTGTGGGGTTGCTGGCTGGCAGGGAGGCTGGCAGGAACCAAGGCTGGCAGGAAGGCTGGCAGGGAGGCAGGCACCAAGGCTGGCAGGAAGGCTGGCAGGCAGGCAGGCACCAAGGCTGGCAGGCAGGCAGGCACCAAGGCTTGTAGGAAGGTTGGCAGGCAGGATGGCAGGCAGGCACCAAGGCTGGCAGGAAGGCTGGCACCAAGGCTGGCAGGAAGGTGGGCAGGGAGGCAGGCACCATGGCTGGCAGGAAGGATGGCAGGAAGGCAGGCACCAAGGGTGGCAGGCAGGCATGAACCAAGGCTGGCAGGCAGGCAGGCACCAAGGCTCGCAGGGAGGCTGGCAGGCAGGCAGACAGCAAGGCTGGCAGGGAGGCTGGCAGGGAGACTGGCAGCAAGGATGGCAGCAAGGCTTGCAGGCAGACATGCAGGCAGGACCGGCAAGGCAATCGATGTGTCTGGAAGCAGATCTTTCCTCTGAATGGTGACCTGCTTCTGAGCTGCTTCCGTTATATCCGCGGGGCTGACGCAATGCATCCTCCCCACATGCACAATTAATGCTCGGCATCCACTAGGCTTCCGCTGTGCATCCGCTCTGCATCCGCTCTGCATCCGCTTCATCCACTGTGCATCCGCTCTGCATCCGCTGTATCCGTTCCGCATCCGCTTTGCTGAGGTCCCCCAGAAGCCTTGCAGATGTGCCATCCACTCCCATCTGCTTCCATCTGCTGGGCTTCCATTCCGCATCCACTTTCCATCCACCCTGCGTCCTCCCCGCGTCCGTGTTATCCGCTCCAGTTATGCAAATTTTTGCCCCTTCTGAGAGCGGATAACAACGGATGGAACATTTTTCTCGTCCGTTGTGTCCGTTTTGCATCCATTGGGCAGTGTGACAGGGCCTTAATAGTCATAACTATATTTTAAATTTAAAAGAAAGCCCAATCATTTTGTATGACAAAACACATTTTATGTGTTTTTTTTATTTTTTATTTTTTTAAAATATTAAAAAAATATTTTTTTAAAAAAAGAGATTTACTCCATCTTAGTGCCTCCACAAACCTGGAAGAAAAATGAGCAACTTCCAGAATTAGAAAAAAAAGTTGTAAACAAGTAGCCTACCTTTCCAGTCATGAATGAATTTGGACTGTAATTGAAGAATTCAATTCAAATATTCAAATCTGATTGTATTTATGAGTCAGTTTAAACATTCAAAGCAAAGTCCCAAAGGTGCTTTTCCCAAGGCAACTGGATTTTCTCTGTTTTTGCTTAAAGATGTTTCTCCTCTCATCCAGGAAGCTTCTTCAGTTCTGACTGAAGCTTCTTGGATGAGAAGTAAGATGTCTGCCAGCAAAAAAGAAAGCCTTTGCCTTTGAAAAAGCATCTTTGGGACAACCATGACCTGGATAACTGAGGATCTCCATCGATATTCAAATCAAAGAGGAAAGAGGATCCAATTCTCTTTCACATCACAGCTAATGAGATGATGGTGGCTTTTCAGATGCTTCTTACAGCAGCTTGAAATGATGTCTTTCAGAAATCAGGTTATTACTTACCTGATGTTTTCATGGAATAAAGAAAGGCTTTGTTTGGAACACGCTAGAATTTTATTAGTGAGTGTTCAGTAGGATATTTTTCAATATTAGAATATTCCCATTATATTTTTCAACATAATGCTACATGCATGCACTTTCTCATATTGTCTGGTATGTAAAAACCTCCCCTAGCAATTTATATATAGCTGATAAACATGTAAAATTCAATTTGTTTGCCATCAAACAATTGCCTCCTGAAAAGAAAGGCAAGCAGGAAAGAAAACAAAAAAAATGTGAGAAAGCTGAAACCCCATAAAATATTTGTGAAGAACTGAAACAACACTGTTAAATGTTCAGCAAATGAAATCTGTCTTGATTGGGTGATATGGCAATGTAATTTCCCACAGATCAATGGGAAGATTCACTGAGGTAAGAATGTTACATTAAATAAGTAACCTAGTCAGTCTAAATGCCTGCTGGACATATGTTTTAATATGTATTTTAAATAACAGTAGCAACAAAATCAGCCTTTCAATGAGAGAATATATTGTACTTCAGTTTGTGAAAGAAAGCTCTTCTAGTAAGTGAAGGTTAGGCATTCCTAAAAAGCAAACAAATCTTCAGATTTAATATACCATATTACTACAAGCATTTCTTGTACCATTTAGCCTATTTGGCACATTATATCCTGCTTTTGGCTCCAATGCATATTTAAGAATTTTCTACATCAACAAAATACTTCTATCTTCCTAGTATTTGAGCTCAGTATCACTGAGTTGAAAGATACATCAACTTTGGGGGCATATTTTGTTTTATAAAGAAGAAAAAAAGTTGACACATGAAAATAACACATTAAAGATGGAATATATGTGGTGAGCACTCTTGATGTTGCCTTGAATGGCAAAGAGCTCTGCTGGCAGGGGTTTTTGTAGCTATAAAGGACCTCAAGGTATAGGTAGAACCTTTGAGATTGTCTACTCAGTGGAGAATGAAACTAGATAAGATTATTGTTTGATATTAGGAAAAGGTTTCAGGCACAATTCTTTGTAAACACAGTGCTGCACAATTTGCCCAAGAAACCTACTTCATTTTACCCTTTTTCAAAATATGTGAGACAGCAATCAACCTTGCATTTTCCCAAAAGTACTTTTTCCAAAGGCAACTTTCTTCATTTTCCTTGAAGACAATTCACTTCTCATCCAAGAAGCTTCCTCAGTACTGACTGAATGGTGGGGAATGGAAGGACTTATATTCCTTGCAGTCATTTGGTCATTAGCAATCTTTCTGAGAGTTGTTGAGGTCACTTGGAGGTTTATCTGTGACCTCAAGGTCACCTGAAAAGGATGTGGAACCATACTGGAACTTCTGAAAGAATTCTCAGAAATAGTGCTAACAGTGAGATGACTGCAAGGAATACAAAATAGCAGTATTATTTAGACTTATATACCACTTTCCAGTGCTTTACAGCCCTCTTTAAGTGCTTTATAGCCCTCTTTAAGTGCTTTACAGAGTCGGCATATTGCCCCCAACAATCTGGGTCCTCATTTTATCGACCTTGGAAGGATGGAAGGCTGAATCAACCTTGAGCTGGTGAGACTCAAACTGCCAAACTGCCAGCAGTCAGCAAAAGTAGCCTGCAGTACTGCATTCTAACCACTGTGCCACCACAGTTTCCATGGCTTCCTTCCATTTCCCACCATTCAGTTAAAACTGGAGAAGTTTCTTGGATGAGAAGTGATACATCTTCAAGGAAAAACAAATACAGCCCAGCTGCCTCTTGAAAAATCACCCTTGGGACAAGTACAATCTGAATGACTAAGAATCTCCACAGACAACCTTGCACTAACAACATTTAAATACTTAATAGGTGACTGGAATGTAGAAAAAATAGCTTTATTCCTATCTGGGAATAGAAGAATGAGGTCTGTAATTCTGATGCACAGAACTAGGAAGCAGTTCATCAAAACCATATCAGACATCAAAGGACGGCAACCAGAAATAGGAAATGAAAGTTTAACTGATATGAAACAAGTCATGTTTAGCCCAGGCAACAAAAGACTCTGTCCTGATCCAATAGGATCAGCCTAAAACTGAAGTGAGATGGAACACTGCTGGCAAAGAATAAAAAAACAAGCTGTACAAGTTTCTCTTGGAAGACTCTTTTGCCTGGATCTTTCAGGTGTGGCTACATAGCTATCTTCTCCAAGAACTCAGGGTGAGCTTAGTCAACTCAATTGGAGGCAGACTGTAAACTGATATGGAGTGAGAAAGTATGCATTTGATTTTTCATAAAACAAACAAATGTTGAAATCAATAAAGCTTTATTGTTGTTGAACCTTAGTATCTTC
Organism: Laticauda colubrina; assembly: GCA_015471245.1. Lineage (NCBI taxonomy): Eukaryota > Metazoa > Chordata > Lepidosauria > Squamata > Elapidae > Laticauda > Laticauda colubrina. The sequence continues at coordinate 46,301,068 of BLBF01000007.1, read as the reverse complement.
CACTGCTCACTGTTTAACATCTATATCAGAGAGGTACAAGATGCTTTTGTGAAAACTTAAGGGCTGCCTCTTTGAAGTTAAATTCCTATATAACACACAGAAGCTGCTGCAATAAAAAAAAGTTCACTTCAAAGGTCCACCAAGAACAGCATGTTTTAAGAATAATAAACACTTATATTTACTATTTCAAGAGCTCCTCCAAGAGAAAAGATTTCTGGCCATTTTTTTCCCAGGCATTTGAAAACAGTATGTACATGATAAGCATCTTTCTTGCCATATTATATTAGGTTAGTCTGCTTAGGACATGCAAAGAATCTATTTATGAGTAGAAAAGCCATTATATATATGATGGTATATAGATTGGCTTTTACAGGATGGAAAAAAAACAACAACATTCAAGTTCTCACTCAAATGAAAAACAGGACACATACAATCTTGTCCATGATTATTTTTTTCTCTATATTTGGTTTAGACCTAACAACATAGATGTAATTTGAGTGAGTTTGGTAGGAGCTTGACTTATTAAAAATACTCATATGGCGAGAACTGTCTTTGAACCCCCAAATGAAACTTATTTGATTAAGAAAAATGAAGTATTCCATGCACATCATTTTTAGTTGTCTGGCTTTATTTCATATTGTCATTTGTTATGTTTGAAATGAATGCCTCTGGATAATTACTGCTTGCTGATTTATATATAATTCACAAAACAGGACTGTAGCATCATCCTGATGGAATTTACTCATATTTAATTTTATATTTTTAAGCAGTGTTCTGATTGCTGCTGATTACATTGTTGCACATAGGCCAAAAGAAAGAAACTGACATTAACATTAATTCTGATGGTGTTAGCAAGCTTGAGTTCAAGTTGGAGTTTTGGTAGGATGGAGCAGATCCCTATCACCCAAGGAACCCAGTTTTCATTCTTCAGATTGTTTTCAGACAGAAAGAGATTAAATGAATGTTTTACTGAGCATTTTTTTTTGTCCAGAATAATGCAGGGGACTTTATTTAATGATTAGGTTTGGCAAAGGACTCTTCATAATCTGTGCTTGGAGTGAGACATAGCAAAACCTGAACAATAAGAATGCCAGGATTTTCACTCTAGTTATGTCAATATAGGACAGAATTGGATCTAAAGTTATGTAAGCCAGAGTCTACTGCCCAGAGATGCTTTGGACTCAGCTCACTTTACAAATTAGACAGACAAAATGACAGGTAGATTTATGTACACAGAAAACATGAAATTCATGATGAAAGAAAAAACAAGCAAACTGATCCTGAAGCAGCTTTTTGTTTAGCACAATTCTGCCTTATTTCCTTTATACTTATCTAAATTTTAGGACAGAAAATGTAGGAACAACATCCCTCTGAACATGTGTGGACAATCTTCATGGAATTCTAACAGCCTGTCATCTAAGCATTCTAATTATATATACTGTAATGCAAGACTGCATTCCTGATAAAGGATAGAAACAAAATGGCTGAATGACATTTAATTTGTACCCTTAACACACTTTATTTATATAATGCATTTTGTTGTTCTGCATGAAATACAACGTCTTATCTTTTGCTCCCCACCTTCTACCACTAGCATTCATCTAAAGCTAGAACTGTCTCACTGCCTTTCTTCTCCTTTTAAGAGACAAGTAAAACTTTCTGCACATTTGCCAGCCATACTATATGTTAAGAAGTCAAGGATGTTCCAATAGATGTAAGAAGCCCTGACTTTCTGTGGTCGTGTCAGTTCAGAAGGTGATGAAATGGAATGTTGAAGCTAGGGAGAAGACACAGACAAAACAAAGAGACAAACCTGTGAACTGAGTGGGAGGAGTGGTGTCAAGAGCAAAGGAAATGCTTAAAAGAGCATTCCAAAGAAGTCAGACATAAATATACTGGACTAGGAAGGAAGACAAGACAGTTTGGCAGGAGATCCTGGAAACAGATTTTTTTCAGGGGAGATAGAATCAAGGCCAAAGACTGCCAAAAGCAATAGTCCATGTAAGGAGACTTGGAGTCTGAGAGTTTTTCCTTCTTTAAGCCAAGAGATATCCACTGCTGCACTTAATTAGGGGCACTCTCCTTCTGCTGATTTCAGAGCCACTTCCCAAAGAGAAATTGTCATTCTTTTTAATATTTTTTTTTAAAAAAACCTATTTTCCACACAATGTTTCCAGCCCATTTGCTTACTTTACTTGGAAGGAGCTGTTTTAAAAAGGGCTCCTGTCATAGAAGTTCCCCTAAGGTCAAGAGGGATTTAATGTTCTAGATTCTGTCTCATATATGTATATGTGTGCATCCACACATATATGTACAGTATGTATAGTATCAATTTTTTGTAACATGATACTTTCAAGAGGCATTGTGGTTTCCAATCCCAAAATTTCCAGTCAGTATGGCTATTGAATGTTTTCTGTTTAAGAACATTTTGTAATTAATTATTCATATAATTATGAAGATTGGTGAATTGATGGCCTGGGGAAGGGAGGGGAGTCTCCCTTCTAATTAATTCATTTATCATATCTTCAGATCACAGTATTTAATGATGCCCTCTTTTCTAGCTTTAGTTCATTATGCGTGTTTGCATTTTGCTTTGAATCAGGACTTTTCCCAGGGAAATTAAGTCTGTTTCATCCAAAAGGAATTGATAGTTTGCCATTTCAAGGCACACTTGACTGACAGGGTTAGAGTTAGGGTTAGGACTGTTCCATATTTTCTGAAGGAGATGGGTAGGTCATGATTCATTTTATTATTAGTTGGATCATGTTCTTTTTTCAGGCAAAATGCTATAAGCACTGATGAAATATCTTTGCTTTTTGTGATTTAGCATTTGAATAGTATAGTCTTATATGACTTAATATTACTGGAGAGGTTGCCATTTTATTAACTTTGGAAGGAATTCAATTAAATAATACTGAATATTGCTTTTAGACTGTCTCGTGACATACTTCAGAAACTGAGAGATGAGGCAAGGGCATTCTAGAATGAATGAGTGTTTAAAAAATGTGTTTTGAAACACCTTAGCTTGGTTGACCTGATGACTCTAAACAGACCATTTTTTATGAGGCTTTAGTATCCCTTTCTTAAGGAAGGACTCCATTTTTTATTATAAGAGACAGTTCATCATCTGCTGCAAATAGAAGTCAATGATTGTTACAAAACTGACAGAAAAATAAATTGGGGTCGAGGGAAAGCTGTAAAAAATCATACCCGAATCTGTCCAGCTTTATCCAGCTATTATTAGAGGAAATAAAACCTACTTCTCCATCATTCAAGTGTTGAATAATGTAACATTTCCATTTCTGCAATATGTTATTTCTTATTTGTCCATTCTTTCTGAACAGCAGGAGTAATACTCAGCTGTCAATGTCTGTAAAAATGATTTGAACATCTGTTAATAAACTCATGATGAACTCCCAACCTTTTGCCCTTATTTCATGAAAAGATATATGGTGGTTCTATTGTAGGATTTCCTAAGTATTTGGTTGGACTGGCCTGTGAGGCAAGAGATGATCTACAAATTTGATCCCAATTTTCAAAGGATTATAGTGGAAATTCATTTTGAAAGGAAGTTAAATTTATAAAAGCTCCTCAAATCCCAAATAGTATCTTCTGAGGGGGGGGAGAGAGAGAGAGAGAGAAATTGCATATCAAATTCGCATGATGGATGATTAATCAGTATTTACTTCAGCAAAGTTGAAAGCTGTAGATTTATAGGTAAATCTAAAGCTTCACTGCTTTGCTATGAAGACCTTACAGTTCAAGGATGTCAAATTCACATCGTCACATGACATGTTGGGACTTTTTTTCCCCTTTGCTAAACTGGGCGTGGGCATGGCCAACGTATGACGCATCTGGCCTGCAGGCCAGGAGTTTGACAGCCTTCTTCTAGATGCTTCTTTTCATGATACTTTTTTTTCTGTCAGTTTCTGTGTGTTCCTCATCAAAGGACCTTTATATTACAATAAATAAATCATGAAAGTGACAAACAAACAAATAAATAAAATAGCAATCAAACTTATATGGCTTTTACCACTCTTTAAACAGTTTACAGAGTCAAAATATTGCCCCCAACAATCTGGGTCTTCATTTTACTGACCTCAGAAGGCTGCAAAGTTGAGCCAACCTTGAACTGGTCAGGATCAAACTCCTGGCAGTGGGCAGAGTTAGCCAGCAATTCTGCATTCTAACCACTGCACACCAGGGTTCTTAACAAGTTGGTTATGAAGTTAAAATATATACATACTATAAGTATGCATTTCTTGGTCCATTCATCCATTTTTTAAAAAATTTATATATTTGCTCCAATTCCAATTGAAAAACATAAAACAACAACATTGACAAATGTATTTGTCTCCCAGAAACTAATGGTGAATTTGATGATGGAGTTTTGAGGCAAATGTTGTTTATATATATTTAGATATGCTAAGACAATCTAATTACTATTTTTTTTAAAAAATTTGTAACAATTTGACAGGAAAGCATCTGTATAACATTCAGTGTATTCCTGCTTAATTTGGCTTTGTTTTCTCTGGAGACTTCAGAAATGTAGAGAAAATGACCAAAAGAAGATTACTTATCTCTGAACTAATTCACACTGAGATTATTAGACAGCATGTAATATCATGTTAAGTAAAAATTTCCTTTAAATTGAATTTCATTTTTGAAGATTTCATGGACAGGTTTATGAAAGTTCCTTGGTACAAAAGATTTTTGTCATTGCTTTTTTTCCAGATTTTTATTTAAAACTCCCAATTTAAATTACTGCCCCATGATATATTATCCAAATATTAGCCTAATCCATCCCTGCTTACCTCTTTCAGATCTGGCAGGAGCCACATTCCAGCTGTACGAAGGCCAACCATTAAGAATTTGCTCAAAATTCTCATGGGCATCTGTAATTCTTTAATTATGGATATTTCTTTCTCTATAAAGTACATTGTTTGTTCATTTCTTCATAGGAACATTTTTTGCAAACAATTTCCCTAAATATTTACCTGTATATTGAATCCATATAATCTTCATAATTTTGTATATATTTTTTCTTTAACATGCTTTATCCTATTTTGTTTTATTGGTGAACTGAAGCATATAGTTCACAAACATATAAAATCATATTAGCATCAATTACTCTACATATTATGAGATCAAGAAATGAAGATGAAAGCAAAGTCAGCTTCCTTCGGGTATTATCCCACGTCATTGTAGTTCTGTTAAAGTTGTAGCAACTTTAAGTAAGATACTACACAGGCATCACATCAAGACTGCCTTCAAAACAGA
>BLBF01000007.1:46257389-46284188 GCA_015471245.1 Laticauda colubrina | reverse complement strand
ATAGATATAGATATAGATATAGATATAGATATAGATATAGATATAGATATAGATATAGATATAGATATAGACATATTGTACAGAGAAAATAATTTTGCACCATATTTGATGTTGCTTTAATATCTGGCTTGCCTGATATGCCATTCAATGAACCTGCAGAGCAGGCCTAATCAGTTAAATAAAGTGGAGTGCCTACTTTGGATGCAGAACATGTGATTGGTACTCCTTTCGGCTCATCATATACAAAATGAACATCTGTTGAAAGGAAAATGTGCAGTTACTCGACACAAAAAAGGATCCCCCTGAGTATCTAGTAACATTATCACATGCAACCAAAATATATTGATTTTCTTAAATGAATTTTGGCAAAGATGCAGCCATATCCATGGCAATTTTTTTAAAAAATAGGATAGTTAGCAATGACATTATACTGTTTATTCTATTCTTTTTTAAAATTCCTTGCTTTCACATATTGGCACTTTAGGTATGATTGACTGGGTTTATTTATCTTAGGTCTTCCCTGGCCAAAACAATTCATTTCAAAGCTGTATTAGAAGCTCATCTTGCCTCATATGAATTTATAACCATGAAACCATGTTTCAGTAGGTCTTCTCCAAACTTCGGTGAAAGTAGTTTCTGATTTTCTCCTCTTATAAGGTGTCCTTGAACCAATTTATTTTCACAAAGGTTGGGCTTTTTGTCATTCATCATCCCTCGTCATCCCACTTCCTACCATTTTCTAACAAACGGGCTTTCTCTTGAAGGGACCTGAAATCTGCTTCATTGATGCTCTTGGCTGGTCTCTAGTTTTTTCACCTCAACTCATAGGTTTTTTTTTACAAAATAGTTTCCTGATCTTGGCATGAACCCTTCCTTATCATTTTCTCCTACCTCTTTTCTTTGAGTAACTATTTTCATTGAGCCTTGGCTATCTTTTCCTCCTGCTGTTGTTGCAGTATAGTACCATGGGCTACCAGTGTCTACTGATTGTCACATCAGTTTCAATAATTACATTGTCAGGCAACCATTTCAGAACATCCAGAACAGTAGTGAAATGCTACAGGTTCAGCCCAGTTCAGCCGAACCAGAAGCAAAAAATGCTAAAAGGGCTGTTCCTGCACTTTTCTTTTCTTTATCCTCTCAGCTGATCATTGGAGCTTTTTTTTTTTTACTACCAGTTCAGCAGAACTGGTAGCAAAAAAAGCTACTGGTTTGGCTGGACCAGTAGTAAAAAAAAAGAAAAGCTCCAACGATCAGCTGAGAGGATAAAGAAGAGAAAACCACAGGGATACCCATGGAGGGCTTCTCTTCTTTATCTTCTCAGCTGATTGGTGTGGCAGAGCCTCAGCTGGTGTTTGGGAAACTCTGTGTGTGTTAGATGCATGTGTGCACACACGCATGAAGGGCATGATCACAAATTGGCAGGGAAACTGGTAGAATCCCACCACAGATCCAGAACATGTAACTTTCTGTTTCTAGCCTGGGTTTTGGATCAAAGTTTCAATTAAAGCGACTTGCCCAAAAACACTAGTGATAACTTCCAGATTCATTCTGTAAGCATTTCTGACTAGGTAGTTATTTCATATCTGGTGCAATCTAATTTTCTTTCTCACACTTCTCCATTCTCTGGCTGGAAGGCAAAAAAAAATCTTAAGATTTTTTTCCTGTGACAATAGAAACCTGAAGTACTACCCACTCATTTTGAGGGGGGCCTTCATACCATTGTCATCCTTCTCAAATATCACAAAGTGCCACTGTCTTCCCCTTATTCCATTTGGGAAATTTATTATGACAAGGAATTCTCTAAAGATGGGTCTAGATTTAGTGAAGGGAGTCTGTTCCTTCCCCTTCCCCATAATAATATCTAGATCTTATATATCTTAACTCCTTAAGCTATGTGCCACTCTCTCTATATTTATTTAACCATTCTGAGGGCTCTAAAGGTTTCTGCCTTCTTTTGTCCTATTGCAGTTAAAGCATTTCATGGAGAGCTTTGTCCAGTCTCTTTCGTAATGTGGCTAAGTTACTATTTGAGGAATAACTATGAGTGTCTCTCCTCTCTCATCTGTTGTAGGAACTTTATTATTTTATTTCACTCAATTTTAAGGTAAGCAACAGGATCTATTGCTGGTGGCATCTCTCCTCCCACTGCTGCTAAGAGTATGATTCATGACTTAGCATCAGAGGACTATGATGCATTCAACTTTGATTCAGCCATGCCTGCTTTTGTAATGAATCCATCAGGTAGCATCTTTGCAAAAGCATCTCTCGGAGGTCTCAGCTCTGTAAGGCTTGTAAGATCTTTTCTATGTAACGGAGATTATTTTTTTTTATTTTCTTGCCCTTGCCACACTTTTTCAACCACAAATCCTGCAGTTTTTCTATTCAATTCAATGTATACCACCACTTTGTCAAGTCTTTATACTAGACTGGATCAAGGACCACTAGCTGAGATGGCTTCCAAGAATAGTTAGAGCCTTCTCATTTCTTACAGTTACATCAGCAAAGTGCAAAGACTAAGACACCATCTTGGTTTTCCCTAAGAGAAATTTCAATGATGTTGACATTTTGGCATCAAATGTATAAGAACAAAAACTGGGTGAATTTAGGTTTCTTTCCAAATTCTACACTACTATGGAAAATAGCATCTGTCAATGCAAGGAACTCATACTCTTATCATTAATTTTCCACATGACACAACACAATGTTCTTTCAATTCAAGGTTATATAGGAATAGTCCTGTTGTCCTCTTCAGGCATAGCTATCTTTGATAGAATGTATGAATAAATTTGAGACGAAAGAGGAGAAGAGATACTGCCTAAGAAACAATCAAATATGAGAGGAGTCTACAATCACTTAAAGAGAAAGAAACTTTGGAAAGATTCACCCTAATGGATCAAGCAGTTAAAAGTGGAGGTTTATGCCTTTGGACTTGCAAGATTTTGTTAATATAGCCATGCAAAAAGTAAATTTAGCTTATTTTGGCTCAATTGGGAGGGTTGACACTAGTGGACAGTTCACTCTATGTATGTAGGCATGCTTTATCAGCAAAGATGCAATAATTTACAAAAATAAATAATTTCACATGTGCTTCATTAAACATGTTTAATATATGAGGGCATACATTCTCCCACAACCTACAGAGACTCTAGAACAGCTGGAATATTCTATTGAGAACTTTACCTTTGTAGTGCTGCCAGCAGAGGAACAGTGGTTTGATTGCTTACTACAGTATGGCTTCTATCAAAGTCACCTCTCCATTAGCAGCTAGACTTTAAAAGTCAGCTTCAGTTATTTATGAACATGCTTCTCCCCACAGTGCTAGAAGAAGGATTGACATTCAATCTAAATCTATATTTGCTTTGCTTTGCCCTAAATCCCACGAATATTCATTGTTATTGCTGAGGGTGTTGTTTCTGGGAGGGCAGGGGGGGAGCCTGTAGTCATTGCAGAGTGTTTTTTCACTTAAGTGTTTTTTTACTTAAGCAAATTATTTTTAACAAAGCAGGGAAAACATGCAGAGTAAGGCCTCTGGAATCCATAATTGATAATAGTGCTGTCCAGATGACACAATTAGAATGGAAAGGGAAGAGGATTAGAATGGAGAAGTCATAACATTCTGAAACATTGTCCAAGTGCCTCTTCCATAGGGATAACAGATAATTTTTCAGGATTTTAAAAAAGTTTCCCAACTCTCAGATGAATTCAGCCCAATTTCAAAATTATGCTTCTTTTTCCAGATTCACTCTCCAACACCAAGTTTGATCCCATTCTGTTTAGTTTTGTTTAATTTTCAAGTCCCAAGCCTCTTTACTTAGCATCTTTCCTACATACCATTTGGACTAAAAAGAATCAGATCAAAGGACAGAAAGCAAAATGATATTATTTTAAAAAGTATAGTAGGAATTGAAGGCCATGGTCCATGTGTTTCTTTGGAATGTTGCTTGGATTCATGTACATATAAAAGCACAAACCCAGATGTAGCCTGTAGCTGGTCTTGTTTGCTCTCACTTTTGCTCCGACAACTTTTGGAAGGCTGCCATCAAAAAGTTAGCATTTTCTTTTGCCTCTATGCTGCTATCTATGTTGCAATCCTCCTTTCTTAGGCAAAGTAGGAATATGTGGCAACTGAATGACACCATTGGTGCCGTTTACCATCTTGAAATGCTATTTTATACAGTAACTGTCAATGTTATGAATACATTGAAGCAGGCAGAGACACTTGCTAAAGCCCCTGTCACACAGCACCAACAGATAGAAAGAGGATGTAAAACGGAGAGAAACACTTGCCATCCATTGGCTAACGCGATGCTTCCATTCTTTACTCACTGCGTCTGTTTTTCATCCTCTCTATCCGTCCAGCATCCGTCTACTGACATTTCATCCGCTCAAAAAGTTTTGAGCTGCACAAAACTTTTTGAGCAGAAAATGTATCCAACGGGTCCATTCTGCATCCGCAACGCAAATGGGGAACATCCGTTAGATGTCTGTCGTCATCCGTTACACATCCGCAATATCCGCTAGGCATCCACTGCGCATCCGCGCAACCTGCATCCGCTCCAGCGGAAAACGGACACAGGGAGGAAGCGAAACGGACGTGGAACGGACACGCTGCATAAGGAGCACGGACGGAGAAAGGATGAAAGCGGATGCAGCTCGCATACAAAGCATTAAAACGGGAAAAACGTTCACATAGGGGACGTATCTCAGATATTTAGGATGTCTGCAGGATGTCTAGAGGATGCAAAAGGACACCTAGTGGAAAACCTATATTTCCTATAAAAAGGGGGAGGAACTCACCTGGATCTAACTTTCAGTCCAGCAGCCCTGCTGTGCAGACCTCTTCAGCCTTCATCTGGCTCTTGCTCTTCCACAGCATCCAGTCATCTCCACCATGGATCATCACACACTCCTTTTGGTAGCCACCATTGTTCCACAACAGTGCGAAGCCATCTACAGGCTCTTTCACTTGTTCTATGTGAAGAAAAGGAGGCATCCAAGAAATGTCTGGGTCCGAAGATGGATCGCGAGAAGAGCCGAGTACAGACTGTATGAAAAGCAGATGGTGGAGCTGAGGAATGAAGACACTCCTGCATTCCAGAACTTCATGAGGATGCCACCAGCCATGTTTGATCAAGTTCTGGAGTGGCTGAGACCCAGGTTGACCAAGCAGAGCATCAACTTCCAGCCCAACCTGGACCCTGCACTGAAGGTGGCACTGACTCTGCACCATCTGGCCTCTGGGCACTGGCTCTGCACCACCTGGCCTCTGGGACCATGTACAGGAGCATGCAGTACGGCTGGAGGGTGCCACACAAAACCATCAGCATTGTGGTTAGAGAATTGGTGCAGGCCATCATCGAAGAATACCTGGAGGAGCTCCTCCAGTGCCCCTCCACTGAAGAAGGATGGAAGAAAGTTGGAGAGCAGTGGTATCAGAAGTGGAACTTCCCCCACACCGTTGGAGCCACAGATGGGAAGCACGTGGCCTGCAAAGCTCCAGCCAAGTCAGGGTCCACTTATTCCAACTACAAGGGCTTCTTCAGCATCATCCTCTTTGCCATGGTCGATGCTGACTACAAGTTCATGTACATCGATGCTTCAGGCAATGGGTCAGCTTCAGATGCCCAGGTATACAATGCCAATCTCCTCAAAGAGGGGCTGGAACGCAACCTCATCAAGGGCTTCCCAGATCCAGACCCCCTGCCCAACAACACACAAGATGTGCCCTACTTCATCATGGAGGATGACACCTTCTCCCTCAGAACCTACCTCATGAAGCCCTACACTTCCAGACTCCTCACCCGTGAAGAGAGGATCTTCAACTACAGGCTGTCCAGGGCAAGGCGGGTGGTGGAGAACGCCTTTGGCATCCTGGCCAACAGGTTCCAGGTACTTCTCACCACCATGCAGCATCGCCCAGAGACCATAAGGAACATCGTGGAAGCTTGCTGCATCCTGCACAATCTCATGCACACCCACTACCCAGTGTTGCAGAACAGGCTCTTTGACCTCCAACAAGGCAATGGGGACATGGAGCCTGGGGAATGGAGGCAAGGGCAAAACCTGATAGACACTGAGGATGTTCAAGGCCCCAACAGAGCTTCACGTGGAGGGAAGAAGCAGTGCAACCCTCCTGAAACACTGGTGCAACTCCCCAGCTGGTGCAGTGGAGTAGCAAGACAGGATGATCGATGCTTAATGGATGCTTCCTTCAGCCTGTCTCATCACACTGATGAGATTGTGCCATGTATGTTGAGTGGCCCTACAATGAACAGGACATTTAATAAAGAGTTGTGTTTATGTTGAAATATGTGGATGAATGATTAAATTGTTATTGATAATAAAGGGCCAAAGGTGTGGCACCTGGGAGGGTGGACCATACAGTCCCACAGCTATTACCCATCCCACAGGTATCCTAATCCATCCCACAGCTATTACCCATCCCAAAGGTATCCCTGCCCATCCCACAGATATGCCTGCCCATCCCACAGCTATTACCCATCCCAAAGGTATCCTTGCCCATCCCACATCTATTACCCATCCCACAGGTATCCCTGCCCATCCCATTACTATCTTAACCCATCCCACAAGCATGCAAAGGCTTAAACCATTTCTAAAAGTTTCCACCAAGACTTTATTGACTAAAAGAACTGAAGCAAGTGTGTGAAGCAAAGATAATCTTTATTGATAACAAACTGTAAAAGAAAATGACCCAAGTGTCCCAAGCAAAGATAAAGTCATCAGGTAGCAACCCAGTCTCTGGCATTCTTTTCAGTCACTCTGAGGCATGCCCATAGTCTCAGGGGTGAAGGATCCAGGTGCTGTGGAGGTGGCTGCTGCTGGAGTGCTGGTCTGAGGCGCAATTGGGGTGCCTGGCCCCAACAGGACAACAGGGGATGGTGTGTGGAGGAAGTTCTCAGAGAGCTGGCTCAGTCCTGTGATGTTGAGAGCCCCTTCCTCCAGGACATGGGGTGTCAGTCCCAAGACCGATGACAGATGTTCTGAGGCCAGGCTTGGCTGTAGGGTGGAGGAAGGAGGAGTGTAGTGGGGCTGTCTGGTCTGCAGGTGAGCAAGGTGAAGCATCGGTGGCATCTGTGGCATGGGTGGCATCTGTGGCGTGGGTGGCATCGGTGGCGTCCGATGAGTCTGTGCCTGGACTGGGAAGGGCTGCTGCCTGTGCGGCTGGAACTCCTGGTAGCCGTAGCCTTGGTAGGTGAGGGCCTGTGGAAAGCCTTGGAAAGGCAGTGACATCACCTGGGGTGGAGGAGCAGACCTGGACTGGGTGGGAGCAGGTTCAGCTGGGTCTGGAGGGTTGTGCAGAAGACCGGTGATCCTTTCCTTGATCACCTGGTACTGTGATTTGGACATGTCCAGGAGCTTCTGGTTGACGTAGGTGAGGAAGGGCTTGCAGTTTGAGGATGGTATGTCAGTGTGTACCAGCTGAGAGAGGAGATCTACACTGGTTTTGATGGTGTCCCTGATCTCCAGCAGGACAGTGTGGCTCTGACCCTCCGGTCTGGCTCTCTGCCTGCTTTCTGTGTAGGTGGAGCTGTGGGTGGATGGGGGTTGGTCTCTGGTGGCAGTGCCCTCTCCTTGCTCCTACTGCGTCAGGGGGTCCACGTGCTCCGCCATGGGGAGTGGAGCTGTTTGGGGGGTCTCCATCGTGAGATGCTCCACAGATACCTGCCTGGACACAGGAGCTGACTCTTGGCCAAAAGAGGACTGGCTCTCTGCAGGCTGCCTGAGAGAGAGGGTTGTCAGAGGGGCTGCTTCTCATTGGCGGATCTCACCCTCCAAGAAGCTGCACTTGGCCATCACGTAGGTCTCCTGGTCCGTCAGCTTGACCATGGCCTGGCCAGATTTCTTGAGGTGCAGCTTCCCGTACCAGGTGTGCATGTGCTTCCACCAGCCGAGGAGCATCTCCAAAGTGTAGCCCAGGCTCTCCGCCTTCTCTCTCCAAGCAGCCTGCTTCCTTTTGGTGTCTCGATAGAGCCTGTATCCCTTCCGCCATAAATACTCGTTCTCCCTCAGCCATTCCAGCACCTCATCCTCATGTTCCTTTTCAATGGAGTTTTGCCTCCTCTCCCGTTCATGCGTATGCCTCTTCCTCCCTCTGGCAGGGCCATCTGGGCCCTCATCAGAGGGGCTTTGAGGTTCTAGGGGCTGCTCCACCACACCACCACCAGCAGCAGCAGCAGCAACAACAGTAGCAGCAAAAGCAGGACCAGCAGCACCAGCAGCACCAGCAGCACCAGCAGCACCACGAGCACCAGCAGCACCAGGATCAGCAGCAGCAGAGTAAGCACCAGCAGCACCAGCAGCACCAGCAGCACCAGCAGGACCAGGAGCACCAGCAGCACCAGGAACACCAGCAGCACCAGCAGGACCAGCAGGACCAGGAGCAGCACCAGCAGAGTAAGCACCAGCAGAAGCCCCAGTACCAGGAGCAGCGCCAGCAGAGTAAGCACCAGCAGAAGCCCCAGCACCAGGAACAGCGCCAGCAGAGTAAGCACCAGCAGAAGCCCCAGCACCAGGAGCAGCGCCAGCAGAGTAAGCACCAGCAGAAGCCCCAGCACCAGGAGCAGCGCCAGCAGAGTAAGCACCAGCAGAAGGCCCAGCACCAGGAGCAGCGCCAGCAGAAGCCCCAGCACCAGAAGAGTCATCCCGAGCAGCAGAAGCCCCAGCAGAAGCAGAGTCAGGGCCAGGGGGTGGGATGGTGGCCCTGTCCTTCTTGCCAGGGCTGGCAGCAGATGGCAGAGGCTTCCTCTTCTTCCCCATGGTTGTTGGCTGGCTGGAGCTGTGTCTGGCAGCAGGTCTTTCCTCTGAATGGTGACCTGCTTGCGAGGTGCATCCTTTTATATCTGCGGGGCTGACGCAATGCATCCTCCCCGCATGCGCAGTGAACGCTTTGCATCCACTAGGCATCCACTAGGCATCCACTAGGCATCCGCTAGGCATCCACTCTGCATCCATTCCTTCCGTTGCGCGTCCGTTTTGCTGTGCTCCCCTGGAAGCCCTGCGGATGTGCCATCCACTTCCATCCGCTAGGCTTCCATGGAGCATCCGCTTAACATCCTGGCTACATCCTCCTCCCGTCCGTTCCTTTCCGTTGTTGTCCGCTCTGCTTATGCAAATTCAGGGCACTTTTGAGAGCGGATAACAATGGATGGAACATTTTCTCGTCTGCTGTGTCCTTTTTACATACGTTTTGCATCTGTCAGCCTATGTGACAGGCCCTTAATATAATGATCCTATATTACCATTTTATTGGAAATCCATGTATTCCTTACATAATAAGGAATATCAATGTGAATATAATCTTCCTCAGCTTACTGCTAATTATCCTTTGCCAGCTATTCCACAGTTTATTTAAAACCAATATCTATCAGCCTGCTATTCATTGCAAATGTGTATTTAATACAGAATGTAAAGATATAGGGAAGAAAGACAGGTGAAGTAAAGCAGACTAAATAAGATTTGACCCAGAGTTCTTAAGGCAGATATTTAATCATTACATCATATTATTCAGTGCTATGTACTCTTTTCAATTTTTTATTAACAATAATTGCTAAAACTAATAATTTTGATTCAGGATACAACTCTCTTTCTAATAGCACTCAGCCGTATTATGAATCAAACATTTTTCCCCTTTGAGAAATTATTTCCCAACTTGAAATATAAAATGGAATTTCTTTGTGTATTCAGTGATTCTTCGCAGTTTACCCAGGCAGCCTGTATTTATTTATGTGTGCGTTATCATTTGTGTTTAGAAGATGTGAATACAAACTTGTGCTACTTTAAAAACAAAGCAATATGTATTTCTTTTTTTAAAAAATAATTGAATTGGACCGTATCAGAAACACAAACAAAGTACAAAGTAATGCAACAAAAACATGAAAATAGATAAGAAAAAGAAGTGATTGAGCCATTTAATAAACTCCTGGAAATGTCCTACAGATTAAATATTACAAATTTAGAAGAAAGAAAGTAAGTTTTCACATGACAAAGAAAGAATCATGGCAGGAGCAAGATATTATTGAAAAAAATCAATAATAACATGAGCACCATATTATTTAGCTTTGTACCACAGCTTCTGTTCAGACTTCTGTTCAGACTTCTCTTACCTAAGATTCAACTCAAATGATAGGAGTCTAGTTAGCCCTTATGAAAAATGGATAACATAATTGTAGTAGATCCAAAATTACACCAAGTATTGTCATTGATAAGATTGGATCTAGAACTTTTTCCACTGGCAGAAGCATACCTATCAGATTTCTGGTCAGAAAGCAAATCCACAGTAACCTTCCATAGTTAGAATATTCACTTCTTAAATCTGGCCAGACCAGGAAACTGATCTCTAAGTTTGATTTCAACTATATCTATATATATAAAAGCAAAATACCACTCACACATCATCACAAAATCTCCAGAACTGTAAAGCCTACAAACTTGAAATTTGACACGTATGTTCCTCTTGGCTTCTAGATGCTCACTAAGAAACAATTTTTCAAAATGATCATCGGAGCATTAGTATTTTGTATATTATTATTAACACATTCTGATGCTAAGGAGTTCTACTCCCCCTCCCTACTTGAAAAGAAATCTGTTCCAAATGAAAAAGACAAGCAGAGGCCAGGAGTTTCAGTTTCAGTTTTAATTTCACAGCAGCAACCTGCTTTAGTACAGAACAGTTGAGGCTCCTTCTTGTTCACATAGCAAATACTATTTCAGTTTCTAAACAGCCCTCAACTCACACCTGACAGGACGCTAGCCAGATGAACACCTATGGATGCTGGTAGGGCAAGGCAGATTTTTTCCCCCCTTATTTTCCTCCCCCAAAACTAAGCCCGATTACATAGTTTTGTAGTGAAGCATGAATATTGAACTATTCAGTTGATATAGGTTATAATAAGAGAGATTTGAACGTTAGACTATATTTCCCTTCCTTCCCACTTACAACCTAGGGAATTAGGAGGGAGCAAAAGTATGTTTCTTGCTATTGTTTTATTGTTTGATGGATGTTTAGTTCATGTTTGTCCATCTTGTAACTGTTTATACTTAGTTACTTCAAGGTTACCTCTTTGGCTGTCTAGATAAATGGATCCTATGGAGCATCAGGGAGAGATTGTCAAGAGCAACTCTTTCCAACTTGAACAGTGGATCTTTGATTATTATACAGATGACACAGATTACATTAAATTAGGCCTCTGGGAGTGCATCTTTCACCCACTATCTCTACTCATCCCACTCTCTTTGAGCCAAATATGCCACCATCTCTTATTCATCAATTTCTTTTTGTATTGTGTGTGTTAAACTTTAAACCTCAAGCTTGTCAGTAAAATACAACAGATTGCATAGGTGAAACTTTGTGGTTTTTTTCTTGTGATTTATATCTGAATGATAAAATCATTGTGTTACCTTGAGCCAATTATTCTTTTTCATCTGAAGTTATTATACAGATTGGTTCTAAAAATACAATCAAGGGAGAATAAAAATGTAATAATTTATTCCCCCTGCCCCCAGAATGTCTCAGATCTTCACACAAGCTGTCTAACAAGTTGTGGTGAAGCTGCAATTGCTTAGATCAACTTCTCTCATGGACTTGCTGCATATGGATGCCTTTTAAAATCAAATCAGTGGTTTCTTTTTTCTACCTATTTTATAATATAGACAAAAGTAAGCCCAACTTGCAGCTCAAAAATCTGTCAGTTCTGCTTTGGATAAATAGACAGTATTATTCCCTGTGGCTTCTTTTTCTTTATTTCTTTTTCCTTCTTTTTGAAGGAAAATTAAAGGGAGTGATAATTCTCCTTCAATTCTGAGGCAGGAATCCCATAAGAAAATCATTGCAATGACAAAGAAATGAAACCATACATTCCTTCAAAGGAATGACTTGTTTACTTTATCCCCCTTTGTTTTCTGTGACATGACATGCTAGGAGAATGGAAGCATCTGACTTAGGGCAGATGGCTAAATTGTCAGATAATGACATTTCACAAAATTTCTGCAATCTAAGGGCAATATGGTTCCAATCCCCAAAGTAAACAATGGCATTTACATCCTTGGTAAAAGGCTATTGATTATCATTATTCTAGAAGATTTCTTCCCTTGAAGCTTAAACTGACAAGAAGATTGAGGAGAAGCTCTCAGTAAAAGAATTCTGGGACTGAATGTCTGGTAGTGCACCAAAAGATCAGTTTCAGACACGATCCTTTAGGATATTCAAGTCCATCATTAAGAAGATTCCTTCCCTATAAATCTTTCATTATAAATCACAATTTAATATTGTATTTCCCACAGTATCAGTCACCACTGTTGCTAAGAGAGAGTGCCAGTCCATTCTTTGGAATTTGAACAGGATTGGAATCTAAACAAGGGCATTGATCTACCAAGTTCAAATACAGAAAATCCGTTTATATTTGAAAATGGCTAGACTGTCTCAATGGAGCAATTAGATTGTTGCTATCAACTGCATCTAGAGAGTGGAGGAGGAAATAGGAGCATCTCATGCGCCAGATCAGTCTAAATGAAAATTGTATGTGGCAATGTGTATTTGTCTGGGTGAGAGTCAGATTTTTTATGTATATACAAAAGATACCATTCTGAGGTCAGGCAACAATAGAAGAAATGACCCTCTACAGATTCCCAATTTGTCAGAGTGTCATTTTATCCAGCATGATGAAGCTGATCTTTTGTAATTTTTTTCTTTAGGGAAAAAAAAGGAATTATCTTATATTAATAGATTTGTTGTCACTAGTACATTACATTAAGGGTTGATGTTCCAGGAAACAATAGAAAATATCTTTGAACATTATTTTCTCACATATATTTTACTTGATTCTGCAGATTCCTTTTCTGGAATCGTTACTGACAAATATGAAAACTAGACTTGAGTTTGAGTTTTGCATTCTTGCATTCTTATATTTCCTCAGTACTTTTAGTACTTTTGCCACTAAATTTGGTCTTAGTTCCAGAAACATTTTTATTAGGTATATTAGGATCCAATTACAATAGGAACCTCCAATATATCACTGTTGGCTTCTGTCAGGTACTGGATACTTTCCACAAGAAACCATGTTACTGACAAATAAAGATGTGTGATGTTAGAGTTTATTGCAGTTCTTCCAATCATGATCAGCAACAACAATGGCACTCCGTGCAAAGTCAGCGTTGAAAGCAACTGACTCTCAACACTGTTTATATCCACCCCTCCCAACTAACCTAACATCCACCCATTAACTAATCCTCCGTGCCCCTGCCCCATGCCTAATCAATTACACCTATCAACTCCCATTACTCCTACCCCATGTTGATCATGCTCCCTTATCTGCTTGCATCCCATCCTATCCCCCTCCATGTCCAATGCAGTAACTACAGCAAGAGGAAAGAAATCCAAATAAGGCAGCACCAATTGTAGATTAATACAATACAAAATCCATGCCTAAGCAATTATTTCAATCATATATATGTTTTGATATTATACAGATACATTTAACAAACCAGGAGTAAACTTCATAGGAAATTAACACACTTGCTAATATATTAAGCTTCCTGAAATGTTGTTTTGTGTATATCTGAGGCAATGATTTTTCCAGTTGTCTGCCATTTTATTTAATTCTAATTCAGTTCATTGAGGTACTCAACATGTGAAGGGCCATAACTACCATTAAAACCCCCCATACATCTAATTAAGTGGCAGCAAAGAAATAAGTTTATTCTCTCTCTTTCTTTCTTTCTTTCTTTCTTTCTTTCTTTCTTTCTTTCTTTCTTTCCTTTCTTCCTTCCTTCCTTCCTTCCTTCCTTCCTTCCTTCCTTCCTTCCATCTGATCATTGAATGCCAGACTCAGTCTTCCTACAAATGTTTTTCTTAAAAGTGTGAACATCTCTGAGACAAAGATGATACCAAATCAGAAGGATAACAATAGCATTTTTTTCAAACTAAAATCTCTTATTAAATTTTTTTGTTGAGCTGAAAGGGCTATCAGGCTCCTGATTTTTGGCTTCTTTTGACTAATACAGCTTTTCTCCTACAATGTGATGTATACATAGCATGAGAGTTCTTAAAAAAAAAACTAGCAGAACCAGAATGTAAAAATTACATTTACTTTCTTTGTGTATCTGTGGTAAGAAGTCACCACAAATGTATTGATTCTCTGAATCTCTGTTAACTAAAGCAAATAACTTACTGATTTTTTTTTTATACTGATCTTTTCAGAGCAAGTGTTATTTGCTTTAGCTAATAACCAATAAATATGTCAATATGCAAAATAGGATGATTCATAGCATTAAAAATTGATTTGTAATACAATGAGAGATAACTCAAGAGTACATATTTTAATTTTATCACCACCAAACATTTTGTGATTATTTGAAAAGGAATAATCAAATCTCATTCCTCAGAATATTCTCCAAAGGTTTCAATTTGCTATGTTATCTAATTAGCTTTGACTCCAATCATATTATGGTATCACTAATAGAAAATTGTTGTAACTAAGTTACTGAATTTGATAGCCTAAATGTTAAAAACAATGTAATATAGGATAATGAAATTAATGAAAGTCCTGGGGAAAGATTAATTTTGTATATTATTTTACAAAAACTATGAATTAAAGCAGGGATATGGTCACCTTTGAGAGTCTGGTGAAACCTACAATCATTTCTCAGAAAAAAATGTATCTAAGTGCATAAAAGAAAATGCATAGTGGTAGGTTGTATTAGAAAGGAAATCAATTATGCTCAAATACAGTTATCAAAATATTTAAAAACAACAAATATGTAATATAAAAACATATAATACAATGTGTTTCTTTAATCCATTAAATCAATAACAAAACAATGCCTTTTTGGGAATATTATACTTTTAGATAGTGAGGTTTACTGAAGCTAACAAATATTTTTGGAGTCCAAGATCATAAATTATTTTTGTTGTAGAGCGATGGAATAACCTGAGGCAAACACGGAGCGAAACTTCAGCTTTTTTACTTTATTGAAGCAATAAAGGGTTGCCGCGGCTGCCATGCTAACAAGGTAGCCAGCTGGTGGACAACAGCTGATGCCATTTGACAACTCCCTTTTATAGCCGGCTGTCAAATGGCATCAGCCAATAAGAACGGTTCGTGTTCCCACTGGAAACACAGACCAGAGTGAAGACTTTGGTTTAGTCCATTGTGAATGTTACACTCCTTTCCCCTAGCACGGAGCATGCGTAGTCTTTAAGATAGTTTGGGTGCTTGCGCAGGCGACCAGATCTTCTGAGTTCCGATGAAGAGGCTGCAGGAAGGAACTTCTCTGTTTTCTGGGCAACTTCTGGCATTGATTAAGTTGGTGCCCCAGCTTCAGGCTTCTCTGGACGAGGGACTGATGGCAGATCGGGTAGGCTTGCATTCTTGTCAGGTCTGATGGAAGTTTCTGTGTGCATCAGCCATTTTTCTATTGCAGGGGCATCTGGAGGGACATCTGCAAATGTATTCCAACGTCTTCTAAGCTGGTCAATGTGATGGTGCCACATGTGCCCATCTTGCAATAGGACCCTGTAGGACTTAGGACCAGTTACTGCTATAATTTGGCCTGGCATCCATAAAGGGTGCCCTGCATAGTTCCGGGCATAGACCTGGTCATTCTCAGTGAACTCCCTTGCCTGACTGACTGACCCCAGGGGTGTGACTGAGGCATAATGCGGATGGAGTCTATCTAGGGTGGTTCTCAGGCATCTACCCATGAGAGGTTCAGCTGGAGACTTATTAGTGGTGGTGCAGGGGGTTGTGTGCTGGGTTAGGAGGTATTTAGTGAGCCTAGAGTGCCAATCTATAGGCCCAAACCTTACCAAGGCTTCCTTAACTGACCTGACTGCCCTTTCAGCCAGGCCATTACTGGTAGGATGAAAAGGAGCTGTAAGTGCATGCCTTATACCTAGGTTGGCTAAGAAAACTTCAAACTCACAGAAAGTAAACTGGGGACTGTTATCAGACACAATGGTCTCAGGGAGGGCATGGATAGCAAAAATCCTTGAGAGAGCCTTCGTGACAGCTTCTGAAGTTGTAGTGGTCATTGAGGTCAGTTCCACCCATTTAGAAAAGGAATCCACCATTACCAAGAATGTGCGCCCATGAACAGGGCCAGCCAAATCAATGTGTACACAGGACCAAGGGGTCCCAGGATCTTCCCACCTGCCTGGAGTGGATGTGGGTAATGCAGGTCTGGTAGCCTGGCATGGATGACAAGCATTCACCGAACTAGTAATCTGAGCATCCATGCCTGGCCACCAAACGTAATTGCGAGCCAGGGCCTTCATCCTGACAATGCCAGGATGGCCCTCATGCAGGACCCTTAGAACTGAGTTCTGCAGTTTAGAAGAGATAACTACCCTAGTTCCCCAGAGTAAACAGCCTTGCAAGGAAGATAGTTCCTGCTGGTGACTCTTGAAAGGTAGGAATTCAGGGGCATAAGAAATTGCTGGCCACCCCCTTCCCACCCAGTCAAGAACTTGGGCGATTACCTTGTCCCTGAAAGAGTGGGCAGCGATATCAAGGGCAGTTATGGGGAGTTTGAGATCATTGATCTGTGAAACAGCGTTTGTTGGTACAGGATCCTCCATAGGAACAGGCAGTGGACAGCGACTGAGAGTGTCAGCATGGCATAGACTCTTGCCAGGGCGATGAACAAGTTTATAGGAATAGGCAGCCAGAAATAAGGTCTACCTGGTCATTCTTGGAGACAAAATCTGAGGGGTTTGTCTTTCTCCAGATAGAAGGCCTAACAGTGGTTTGTGATCAGTTATCAGCTCGAAATAGTGTCCATAAAGATATTCATGGAATTTTTTTACAGAAGCAACTGCAGCCAGAGCCTCCTTATCAATTTGGCTGTAGTTGCACTCAGCTGGGGAAAAAGTTCTGGAGAAAAAGGCAATGGGTGCTTCAGAACCATTAGGCAGCCTATGACTTAAAACAGTACCTATGCCAAAAGGAGAAGCGTCTGCAGCTAAAACTAAAAGCAACTTGTCATTAAATTGTATCAGGACAGCATTGGATGTAAGTAATGATTTGACAGCATGGAAGGCATGGGCTTCCCTAGGTCCCCAGTGCCAGGGGGATTGTTTGTCTAAGAGTCTGTGCAGAGGCTCTGCAACAGAAGCTTTATGAGGCAAGAATGAAGCGTAAAAGTTAAGAAGTCCTAAAAAAGCTTGGAGCTCAGTCTTGTTAGTTGGTGTGGGTGCCTCGTGAATAGCCCTTACTTTGGATTCGATTGGGTGAATACCAGAGGCATCAATTTTGTATCCCAAAAATTCTACCTGTAGAGTGGCAATAGTGCACTTGTCTTTTTTTAGTTTAAGGCCATGCTGTCTAAAATGATCAAGGACTCCTCTGACTCTTTGCAGTAGCTGTGGCTTGTCAAGGGCAGATATTAAAATGTCATCAAAATATGGAACTATGCCCGGTAATCCTTGGAGAAGCCTTTCCATTAAGGATTGAAAAATCCCTGGGGCTACACTTGCGCCAAATTGGAGGTGCCTGCATTTAAAAGCACCCCTGTGCGCAACAACAGTTTGTAGTTCGGCAGTTGTGTCATCAACAGGGAACTGTTGGTAGGCCTGTGACATGTCTAATTTAGTGAAAATGGTTCCTGGCTCAAAAGAATGTGGAAGGTGCTGGATAACAGGGACTGGATAGGCACTGATTTGTAAATATCTATTCAATGACGTTTTATAATCAGCACAGATTCTCATGCTCCCATCTTTAGGGGTGTCACTATTGGGGTTTTCCATTTTGAGAAGTCCACAGGCTCCAATACACCTTGTTTAATTAATTTGTCCAATTCAATGTCTAATTTGGGGCAAATTGCAAATGGTACCCTTTGAGGCTTTAAATGGATTGATGCTGCCTGAGGGTCCAAATTGAAAGATATTGGGGTTCCTGAATAACAGCCCAGCCCCTCGCTGAACACATCAGCATAGTCATTAAACAAGGTGTCTTCTTCAGCATTTGTAATAGAGTGGATCCCGCTTATATGGAGGCTAAGGGCAGGGAACCAATCTTACCCCAACAAGCTAGGGAGGGCACCATCCACTACCACTAAAGGCAAGTGACCTTTAAAATTTTGAAATTGTACAAAAAACTTGCCTTTTCCGATGACTGGGATGGTTCTACCTTGGTAGTTACGTAGGGTTAACTGGCAGCCGTGAAGTTTCTTCTTAGTCATTCTGGGAAGTAGTTGCTTCAAAGTGCTCCATGAGATGATGGACAGTGCTGAGCCTGTGTCAACCTCCATCCTGCAAAGTTTTCCTTCTATAGAAACAAAAACACTGATTTTGTTAGAGCCTTTGTCAGGTTGGCTTGATAGCAGGTAAAACAGTCTTCAACTTGTTTTTGGAAATGCTGGGTTGTCTGAGGCTTTTGGGCAAAAGTCTTTCCTGCTTGACAGATCCTGGCTAAATGATCCTTCCTTTGGCATTTTAGACAAATGGCATTCCTGAATTTGCAGGATGCCCTGAGGTGTTTTCCTCCACAGCGTAGGCAAATGGGCTGAGACTGTGAAGGTGGATTAGGGTTTGTCCTGTTCTCCCCTTGACTGGTTCTTTGCTGCCTGAGGCGATTTACATTATTAGCCCCTTCAGAGCCTGCTTCTGAGGAGACTTCATCGTAATGGATGGCTGAGCTGCTCTGGCTAATTGGATTTCCCTGAATTTGTGCTGCTGAAAGAGTTGATAGTTCAGCAGCTTGAGATTTTTCAATTGCTAACTTAAGGTTTAAATCCTCTTTAGCCAGTAAACGTCTTTGTAGCCTTAAATCCCTGACTCCACAAACCAGTTGGTCTAATAACATGTCTTCCAAATAGTCTCTAAACCCACAATGCAAGGCAGCTGTTCATAGGGCAGCCATGTACCCACTAATAGTCTCTCCCTCAGCCTGAATTCACCTTCTAAATGCATGACACCTGGCAATTTGGGATGGCTTCGGGGAATAGTGATTGGAAAGAATTTCCTGTAATTCTTCCCATGGAACAGTCTGAATTGAACATGGGGCCAGTAATGCCGTGGAAGTGTCAAATACTGTGGCTCCGCAAAAACTTAAAAAGTAAGACTTTTTCCTATGGTCGGAAACGTCAGCAAGGTCTATGGCGTCTAGGAAACAGTCAAACCGGTTTCTGTAGGACTCCCATGTTTCCGCTGTCGGTCTGAAAGGCGGGAATGCAGGGTTTGAAGTCATCTCGACTCAGTGATGCCAGATCTGTCGAAGAAAGTTAAAATTCGCGCTCGCGAATAGCAACAGTACCTCTTAAAGTGACATTCAGCTCGGTAGTGACTCCGGCTCTTTTTGTAGTGACTTCAGCTCTTTTTGTCGTGACTTTGCTCAGCGATTCTTTGCCCGGTTGCCTCTTATATGTATCCCACCCTCATTGCCAGTGTTGTAGAGCGGAGGAATAACCTGAGGCAAACACGAAGCAAAACTTCAGCTTTTTTACTTTAATAAAGGGTTGTCGTGGCAGCAGCCAGCTGGTGGACAACAGCTGATGCTGTTTGACAGCTCTCTTTTATAGCCGGCTGTCAAATGGCATCAGCCAATAGGAATGGTCCGTATTCCCACTGGAAACATGGACCGGAGCGAAGACTTCGGCTTAGTCCATTGCAAACGTTACAATTTTGTTGCCTCTATACATTATTGAATGAACAGCTACATTTCAATTTGAACTTGGTGAAAATAAAGTTGCATTTTTCCCCATCCAGGTCCATAGACCACTGAAATCTAACCACAGATTGCAGATGAAGAATTCCTCTATCAAAATGTTAAATAAGTAAGCTATAGTATTTTCTAGTTTATACTAATATAAGATACAGAAATTTCTAATCATTTTCTATAAAACCAGGCAAGAATCTACAGAAGTGATACTTCTACAAACATTAGTTTATGTGTCTTGTTGATGACTTATGAATACATTATCAGCATACAACAGACAAATGCTATACAAATAATTCTGAAAAATGAAACAAGTAAAGTACAGAATCCCCAGGTTTTATAACAAAAGGTATAGTAACATATAGTAAAAGCTAAAGCCCATGTCACACTGCACCAATGGATGCAAGGAGGATGTAAACAGACAAAAAAACTTGCCATCCATTGGAAAACACAATGCATCCATTGTGTACTCACTGCATACATGTTTCATACGCTCTATCCATCGAGCATTCATCCACTGCAATTTCATCCGCACAAGACGTTTTGAGCTGCACAAAACTTTTTGAGCGGATGAACTTTCCACTGCATACGATGTACGTCCGTGACACATTCAGGCAACAAACGTTCTATATCCATTGTCATCCATTAAACGTCCGCTGTATCCTCTCAGCATCCTATGGACATCCTCACAACTCACATCCACTCCAGCTGAAAACAGAAAGAGGGAGGAAGCGAAAGGTACACAGAACGTCCACACAGCGTTAGAAGCACGGAAATATAAAGGAAGTTAGCGGATGCATCTCATATATAAAGCATTAAAACGGACAAAACGTTTGTATATGGGACGTAACTCAGATATTTAGGATGTCTGGAGTATGCCTAGAGTATGTGGAAGGACACCTAGCGGAAAACTGATATTTCCTATAAAAAGGGGGAGGAAATCACCTGGATCTCACTATCAGTCCAGCAGCCGTGGTGTACAGACCTCTTCACCTTTGGTCTTGCTCTTCCACATCATCCATTGATCTCCACCATGGATCATGACACAGTCCGTATGGTAGCTGCGATCATTCAACACCAGAACCAAGCCCTGTTCAGACTGTTTCACCTTTTCTACGCAAGGAGAAGAAGGAGATGTCCAAGAGCTGTGTGGGTCAGGAGAAGAGACGAGTACGGACTGTATGACAAGCTGATGATGGAGCTGAGGAATGAGGACCCTCGTGCTATGCATATGCTATGCATACGGGGAACATCCGTTAGACATCTGTCATCATTCGTTACGCGACCGCTATATCTGCTAGGCATCCGCTGCGCATCCGCGCAACTAGCATCTGCTCCAGCGGAAAACGGACACAGGGAGGAAGCGAAATGGATGCGGAACGGACACGCTGCATTAGTAGCATGGACGGAGAAAGGATGAAAGCAGATGCAGCTCGCATACAAAGCATTGAAACGGGAAAAACGTTCACATAGGGGACGTATCTCGGATATTTAGGATGTCTGCAGGATGTCTAGAGGATGCAAAAGAACACCTAGTGGAAAACCTGTATTTCCCATAAAAAGGGGGAGGAACTCACCTGGATCTCACTTTCAGTCCAGCAGCCCTGCTGTTCAGACCTCTTCAGCCTTCATCTGGCTCTTGCTCTTCCACAGCATCCAGTCATCTCCACCATGGATCATCACACACTCCTTTTGGTAGCCACCATTGTTCTACAACAGTGCGAAGCCATCTACAGGCTCTTTCACCTGTTCTACGTGAAGAAAAGGAGGCATCCAAGAAATGTCTGGGTCTGACGATGGATCTCGAGAAGAGCCGAGTATGGACTGTATGACAAGCTAATGGTGGAGCTGAGGAACGAAGACACTCGTGCATTCTAGAACTTCATGAGGATGCCGCCAGCCATGTTTGATGAAGTTGTGGAGCGGCTGAGACCCAGGTTGACCAAGGCAAACACCAACTTCTGGCCCAGCCTGGACTCTGGGCTGAAGGTGGCATTGACTGCACCACCTGGCCTCTGGTACCACATACAGAAACATGCAGTATGCCTGGAGGGTGCCACACAACACCATCAGCATTGTGGTCAGAGAAGTGGTGCAGCCATCATAGAAGAATATGTGGAGGAGTTCCTCCAGTGTCCCTCCACTGAAGAAGGCTGGAGGAAAGTTGCAGAACAGTGGTATCAGAAGTGGAACTTTCCCCACACCATTGGAGCCATAGATGGGAAGCACGTGGCCTGCAAAGCTCCAGCCAACTCAGGGTCCACTTATTACAACTTCAAGGGCTTCTTCAGTATCATCCTCTTTGCCATGGTTGATGCTGACTACAAGTTCATGTACATCGATGCTTCAGGCAACGGGTCAGCTTCAGATAGCCAGGTATACAATGCCAGTGACCTCAAGAATGGGCTGGAACGCAACCTCATCATGGGTTTTCCAGATCCAGACCCTCTACCCAATGGCACACAAGATCTGCCCTACTTCATCGTGGGGGATGACGCCTTCTCCCTCAGAATCTACCTCATGAAGCCCTACACTTCAAGATACCTCACCCGTGAAGAGAGGATCTTCAACTACAGGCTGTCCAGGGCAAGACGGGTGGTGGAAAATGCCTTTGGCATCCTGGCCAACATGTTCCAGGTACTTCTCACCAGCATGCAGCATCACCCAGGGACTGTGAGGAGCATCGTGGAAGCTTGCTGTATCCTGCACAATCTCATGTGCACCCGCTACCCAGTGTTGAAGAAAAGGATTGTGGACTGTCAACAAGGGAATGGGGATATGGAGCCTGGTGAATGGAGGCAAGGATGAAACCTGATAGACACTGTGGATGTACAAGGCCCCAACAGAGCTTCATGTGAAGGGAAGAAGCAGCACAACCTCCTGAAACACTGGTGCAACTCCCCAGCTGGAGCAGTGGAGTGGCAAGACAGGATGATAGATGGTTAATGGATGCTTCCTTGAGCCTGTCTCATCACACTGATGAGATTGTGCCATGTATGTTGAGTGGCCCTACAATGAATAGGGCATTAATAAAGAGCTTTGTTTATTTTGAAATGTGTTGATCAATGAAAAAAATGTTATTGATAAAAAAGGGCCATATGTGTGGAAGCTGGGAGAGTGGACCATACAGTCCCACTATGCTTGCACTGGAGGTTTATTTATCCCACAGCTACCCTTACCTATCCCACAGCTATCCTTACCCATCCCACAACTATCCTCACCTATCCCACAGCTATCCTTACCTATCCCACAACTATCCTTACCCATCCCACAGCTATCCTTACCCATCCCACAAGCATGCAAAGGCTTTTTTTCACCAACACTTTATTAAGTAAATAAAATGAAGCAAGTGTGTGAAGCAAAGATAACCTTTATTAATAACTGTCTTAAGTAAACTGTATGACTTTATTGAAAAAGCAAAATGAACCAAGTAAAGTGTCTTTAAGCAAAGATAAAGTGATCAGGCAACAATTCAGTCTCTGGCACTATTCTCAGTCACTCTGAGGCATGTCCATGGTCTCAGCTGTCAAGCGGCCAGGGACTGTGGAGGTGGCTGTGGCTGGAGTCTGAGGCACCACTGGGGTGCTTGGCCCCGAGAGTACAGCAGGGGATGGTTTGTTCAGGAAGCTCTCCAATAGCTGACTCAGTCCCGTGAGGTTGAGAGGCCCCTCATCAAGAACCTGGGATGTTAGGCCCAAGACTGATAACAGATTGTCCGTTGAGGGGCTTGGCTGTGGGGTGGAGGAAGGAGGAGTGTAGTGGGGCTGTCTGGTCTGCAGTTGGGCGAGGTGAGGCGTCTGTGGTATGCAATGAACCTGGGCCTGGACTGGGAAGGGCTGCCTCTGCTGTGGGAAGTCCTGGTACTCGTAGCCTTGGTAGGTGATGGGCTGTTGAAAGCCATGGAAGGGCTATGACATTGCCTGGGGTGGAAGAGCAGACCTGGACTGGGTCGGAGGAGGTTCAGCTGGACCTGGAGGGTTGTGCAGAAGTGCTGTGATCTTCTGCTTCATCACCTGGTACTGGGCCTCGGGCAGGTCCATGAGGGTCTGGTTCATGTACTTGATGAAGGGCTTGCGGTTTGAGGATGGTATGTCACTGTGGACCAGCTGAGATAGAAGATTTGTGCTGGTTTTGATTGTGTCCCTGATCTCCAGCAGGACAGTATGGCTCTGGCCCTCCAGTCTGCCTCTGCCTCTCTGCCTGCTTTCTGTGGAGGTGGAGCTGGGTGTGGGTGTGGGTTGGTCTCTGGTGGCTGCCGCTACTTCCTCCATTTGTGACGGGGATCCTCCACGTCCTCTGGCATGGGGAGTGCAGCTGCCGGGGGGGTCTCTGCCATGGGACCCTCCGAAGACACCTGCCTGGAGAGGGTAGCTGGCTCCTGGCTGAAAGAGGACTGGCTGTCTGTGGGCTGTCTGAGGGAGAGGGTTGTTAGAGGGGCTGCTCCTCGGTGGTGGACCTCACCCTCCAGGAAGCTGCACTTGGCCATGACATACATCTCCTGGTCAGTGAGCTTGGCAGCGGCCTGCCCAGATTTCTTGAGGTGTAGCTTGCCATACCAGGTGTGCATGTGCTTCCACCATCCAAGGAGTAGGTCTGAAGTGTAGCCCAGGCTCTCTGCATTGTCTCTCCAAGCTGCCTGTTTTTTCTTGGTGTCGCGATAGAGTCTGTGGCCCTTTCTCCACAGGTACTCGTTCTCCCTCAGCCATTCCAGCACCTCCTCCTCATGCTCCTTGGAAAGGGTCTACTGTTTCCTCTCTCCCTTCTTCTTGCCTTGCCTCTTCCTCCCTCTGGCAGGGCTTGAGCAGCAGGGCCTTCAGGGGCTTGAGCAGCATGGTTTTGAGGGCCTTGGGGCTTGTCCACCACAGCAGCAGCACCAGCAGCAGCAGGAGAAGCACCAGCAGCACCAGCACCAGCACCAGCAGTAGCAACACCAGCAGGAGAAGCACCATCAGCAGCAGCAGCAGCAGGAGAAGCACCAGCAGCACCAGCAGCACCAGCAGCACCAGCAGCAGCAACACCAGCAGCAGCAGAAGCACCAGCAGCTTCAGAGTCAGTGCCAGGGGGTGGGATGGTGGTTCTGTCCTTCTTGCCAGGGCTGGCAGGAGTAGGCACAGGCTTCCTCTTCTTCCCTGACTGATGAACCATGGTGTTATTCGAAGATGTCTGTGGCAGCAGGTCTTTCCTCTGAATGCTGACTGCTTGCGAGCTGCATCCTTTTATATCCACGGAGCTGACGCAATTCATCCTCCCCGCATGCGCAGTGAACACTTTGCATCTGCTAGGCATCCGCTACACATCCGCTATGCATCCAATAGGCGTCCGTGATGCATCCGCTTCATCCGCAACGCATCCGCTCCTTCCGCTATGTGTCCACTTCGCAATTCTCCCCCAAAAGCCCTGCGGATGTGTCATCCACTTCCATCCACTGTCATCCGCTAGGCTTCCTACGAACATCCGTTTAACATCCTCGCTACGTACTACTCCCATCTGTTCCTTTCCGTTGTTTTCCGTTCTGTTTATGCAAATTTGGGGTACTTTTTGGAGTGGATAACAATGGATGGAGCCAACCCTGGAATTTTGCTCGTCCGCTGTGTCCTTTTTGCATACGTTTTGCATACATCGGCCAGTGGGGCCTAGCCTTAAGGCTTGGAAGGCCACTGAAGCTAATTAAAATGTTGGGGCTCACCCAATTTAATACTCCTTCTTCTACTTACTGACAGTGCAGAACTGCAAGTATGGAACTTGAAGCTTCAGGACAATTTGTTACTTTTTACCTTTTGTGCTCCCATACTCTAATCATTACTGCTGAAAACTAATAGCATATTTTTCTGCCAGCATTGTCATATAAGCTTTAAATTAGTTCAGTCACAATTCAGAAACAGAGAAAATGTTGTAAACTCCCTTTCAAAACTTGTACAACTATAAATTAATATGGATTGGTCTGTACAGGTGTCCGTAGAATGCAGCTGTATTGCATATATTCACTTCTAAAATATCTGAAATAAAAGATTATTATAATTTAGATTTTTGTATGTAGGTTTTCGGGTGTGCATATATGTAGTCCATGTGTGATTGCGTGCACTGCCTCTTGAAATATTGTATGCACTTGAAACAAGACATACAAATCTAATGGACAAAGCAGGAAATGTTAGTCTTAGCTTTTTACCCTAGATTGAGAAGAAAAAGGATAAAACTAATTGAAATGGATAATATTAATTAAAACTATTTTACACTTTAATCAAGCACAGGATTATCTGACAATGGGAGGCAAAGCTAGGAAATTGGCTTTCTCTATGAAATTATACCTCCCAGGCTCTGCCTTTATGTAATGCTATGAACACTATGAACGACCTTGGGAGACGGGATGAAGAACTGCAGATTAGACAACTGTCACGCAAAAACTATATCAGCCCACACAAGTAAAAGGGCTGTGGGAAGAATCTCAGAAGAGATCTGTCCTAGTTTTCTGGAGAGTAAAATTAAAGGAGGGGAAAAGGGCTTTCAGACTTGCAAGATACCATTACTGTAACCTGATAAAAACGATAGTGTTAGTATTCATGGTTTATGTTTATTGTCTGAACTACCTTCAAACCAGGATTAAGCAGGCTGCTCACAGATAGATATAAATGTCACTTTAGAGTCTTTCATAATGAATGGGTAAACAAGAGTCATAGATGATCCAGTATCAAGAGCATCATAGGTGAAGCAATTCCTCATTCCTGTGTATATTTCTTACTGGGAAAGACAATGTCTTTAAGTATGTTTCAGCAGTTAATAGCAGCTCCTGGTGACTCCGTAGACATGGCCTTACAGGTTTTCCTTCCTTCCCTTCCTCCTTTCTTCTTTCTTTCTTTCTTTCTTTCTTTCTTTCTTTCTTTCTTTCTTTCTTTCTTTCTTTCTTTCTTTCTTGATATTTGGAAGAAATTTATCATTAACCTTGTAACCCTACCACAAGTCTCATTTTCACAATCTTTCAGTCCTCCAAGGTCATATGGAAAATAGTATATATTTTATAGCATATATTTCTTTTCTGTTGTCCTCAATGGAGGGGATATAGATAGATAGATGATAGATGATAGAGATAGATAGATAGATAGATAGATAGATAGATAGATAGATAGATAGA
>BLBF01000007.1:46163671-46257379 GCA_015471245.1 Laticauda colubrina | reverse complement strand
AGATAGATAGATAGATAGATAGATAGATAGATAGATAGATAGATAGATAGACAGATAGATAATTAGATAGATAGATATTTGAATTAACTTGAAAGGAACACCCCCTACACTGAAGATAAAGCCCATGTCACACTGCACCAACGGATTCAAAGAGGATGTAAAACATTAAAAAAAGCTTGCCATCCGTTGGAAAACGCTATGCATCCGTTGTGTACTCATTGCATACGTGTTTCATACGCTCTATCCTTTGAGCATCCGTCCACTGAGATTTCATCCGCTCAAGAAGTTTTGAGCTGCACAAAACTTTTTGAGCGGATGAACTTTCCTCTGTGTACGATGTAAATCCATGACATACGAGCAACAAACATTCTATGTCCGTTTATCATCCATTAAACGTCCACTGTATCCTCTCTGCATCCACTGGGCATCCTTGCAAGCTCATATCTGCTGTAGCTGAAAATGGAAAGAGGGAGGAAACAAAAGGTACACGGAATGTCTACACAGCGTTAGTCGCACGGAAATAGAAAGGATGAGCAGTGAACGGTTTGCATCCTATATACATCCTGTAGGCTTCCTATGAACATCCCTTTAACATCCCTGCTACATACTACCCACGCCCATTCTTTTCCTTTCTTTTCCGTTCTGTTTATGCAAATTTTTGCCACTTTTTGGAGCGGATGACAATGGATGGAGCCACCCCAAAAAATTTGCTGTGTCCTTTTTGCATACGTTTTGCATCCGTCGGCCAGTGTGACTAGCCTTAACAGAAAGGAATATATACTGTTTTTATTTCCTATTTCTAAAATACAACAAAACTTTGCTCCCATGTACCCTTTACTCTCTATAAGATTTAGCACAACTATGCAAAGTGCATGCTAACGCACACACACACTCCATCCATCCAAAACATTTTGCAGAAAAACACTGCTGATTAGATAAACACGTTTTGATCTTTTTTATTAACATACTTCAAATTCCTTTAACCATCTTCATGTTATACTACTACCAAGTAAATCTGAAATATGGAAAAAAGAAAGAGTTCCTTCCTTCCAGCCCAGAAGGCTAATCATAAAATAACAATCAACTTTTTCTCTTTCTTTTCATTCGTTTTTTCTTTCTTTCTTTCTTTGGGGGGAGGGGTTAGTGGAGGGCAGTGGGATAAATAGCAAGGGCTTTTTTTTTTCCTTCCCAACAGAATTGATTGAGCTCATTACCATGCTGCTTGTGAAGTGATTTGAAATGAGGCAACATGAAAGCATTCTGGAAATCCCTTGTACTTAGTCATCTTGACACTGTTTGAACTCAGGGCATTAATATGAAATAACTGCAGCAGCCCTATATTTTTGACTCTATTGTTTGACAGCCCATTTAAAAGCTAAAGATGAGATGATTAAGGATTTTTAGGGAGAGTTTTTTTTTTTTTTTAAGTGTGGTAATTTGTAGGAGTGTCTCAAGCATTCATAATGGTTGGGATACAAAATGGGCCTAACTGTAAGAAACAAGGGAAGCACAATTCTTGTCAACTCCAACCAAGGTGGATGAGTTAATAAGATTGTAAAATGTTACTGGCACAAATCTTTTTGTTTCTTTTTCCTTTGTGAAGGCAGAATAGAAAATTGAAAAATGTACTTCAAAGCTTCTGGAGACTTCTCCAAATAGTATACCATATTAACCTAGTTGTAACTTGAGTAACATAGTATTCAAGATGCATCATCAGAGCTGACTTATTTGGGGTCATCTGGAGTTCATAAGGAATATATGTGATGAGAAGTCAGAGAGATTCAAAGGGTTTTTAAAAAATAATATAGGACACCTGTAAAAGCTGTGTAATTCTACACTGCACTAAACAAAAATTTGGAAATTCTGTTTCATCAAATGGCTATCTTTCATTTTTCAGCAATTAATTAAAAAAATGAAAAAATTTTAATATGTAAATATAGACAGGCCCTCATCCATGCAAACCTGAACTGATCTTCAGTAAAAATGATGAATTATTTTGAATGCTGTGAAGAGAAGAAAAATGCCCCCTGTGCTCATTTATATTTTGTGTTAGATAGAATGAGGCATCTGAATGTTTAAGGTTTATTTGATTACCTCTATATTTCCTCCCGAATGAATTTTCTAAAAGAAGTGAAAATTTACCTCTGGAAGGAAGTCCTTGGAACAGAATAGGATTTTTTTTTAATGAACTACTTTGGCAGTTTTGAGGGACACAGTGGCTCATTGGCTAAAGCCCCTGTCACACTGAACCAACCGATGCAAAGAGGATGTAAAATGGACAAAAAAGCTTGCCATCCATTGGAAAACGTGATGCATCCGTTGTGTACTCACTGTGTACGTGTTTCATACGCTCTATCCGTAAAACATCCATCTACTGCTATTTCATCCGCTCAAAAAGTTTTGAACTGCACAAAACTTTGTGAACGGATGAACTTTCCGCTGCGTACAATCTACATCCGCAACACATATGGGCAACAAACATTCTACGTCCGTTGTTATCCATTACACGTCCAATATATCCTCTCGGCATCCTCTGGCTATCCTCTGGCTATCTATTCACATCCGCTCCAGTGGAAAGTGGAAAGAGGGAGGAAGCGAAAGGTACGCAGAATGTCCACACAGCATTAGTACCACGGACATAGAAAGAATGTAAGCGGATGCACCTCGTATAGAAAGCATTAAAACAGACAAAATATTCATATATGGGACGTATCTCGGATATTTAGGATGTCTGGAGGATGTCTAGAGTATGTGGAAGGACACCTAGCGGAAAACTGATATTTCCTATAAAAAGGGGGAGGAAATCACCTGGATCTCACTATCAGTCCAGCAGCCCTGCTGTGCAGACCTCTTCAGCCTTGCTCTTGCTCTTCCACATCATCCATTGATCTCCACCATGGATCACTGCACATTCCTTTTGGTAGCCGCCATCATTCAACACCAGAACCAAGCCGTCTTCAGACTGTTTCACCTTTTCTATGCAAAGAGAAGAAGGAGATGTCCAAGAACTGTCTGGGTCTGACGATGGATCAGGAGAAGAGCGGAGTTTGGACTGTATGACAAGCTGATGGTGGAGCTGAGGAATGAAGACACTCGTACATTCCAGCACTTCATGAGGATACCACCAGCCATGTCTGACGAAGTTGTGGAGCGTCTGAGACCCAGGTTGACCAAGGCAAACACCAACTTCTGGCCCAGCCTGAGCCTGGACTGAAGGTGGCACTGACTCTGCACCACCTGGCCTCTGGGACCACGTACAGAAACATGCAGTATGCCTGGAGGGTGCCACACAACACCATCAGCATTGTGGTCAGAGAAGTGGTGCAGGCCATCATCGAAGAATACATGGAGGAGCTCCTCCAGTGTCACTCCACTGAAGAAGGCTGGAGGAAAGTTGCAGAACAGTGGTATCAGAGGTGGAACTTTCCCCACACTGTTGGAGCCATAGATGGGAAGCACGTGGCCTGCAAAGCTCCAGCCAACTCGGGGTCCAATTATTTCAACTACAAGGGCTTCTTCAGCATCATCCTCTTTGCCATGGTTGATGCTGACTACAAGTTCATGTACATCAATGCTTCAGGCAACGGGTCAGCTTCAGATGCCCAGATTTACAATGCTAGTGACCTCAAGGGTGGGCTGGAACGCAAGCTCATCATGGATTTCCCAGATCCAGACCCCCTACCCAACGACACACAAGATGTGCCCTACTTCATCACGGGGGATGACGCATTCTCCCTCAGAACCTACCTCATGAAGCCCTACAGTTCAAGATACCTCACCCGTGAAGAGAGGATCTTCAACTACAGGTTGTCCAGGGCAAGACGGGTGGTGGAGAACGTCTTTGGCATCCTGGCCAACAGGTTCCAGGTACTTCTCACCACCATGCAGCATCGCCCACAGACCGTGAGGAGCATCGTGGAAGCTTGCTGCATCCTGCACAATCTCATGCGCATCCGCTACCCAGTGTTGCAGAACAGGCTTGTGGACCAACAACAAGGCAATGGGGACATGGAGCCTGGTGAATGGAGGCAAGAATTAAACCTGATAAACACTGTGGATGTGCAAGGCCCCAACAGAGCTTCATGTGAAGGGAAGAAGCAGCGCAACCTCCTGAAACACTGGTGCAACTCCCCAGCTGGAGCAGTGGAGTGGCAAGACAGGATGGTAGATGCTTAATGGATGCTTCCTTCAGCTTGTCTCATCACACTGATGAGATTGTGCCATGTATATTGAGTGGCCTTACAATTAATAGGGCATTAATAAAGAGTTTTGTTTATGTTGAAATGTGTGGATCAGTGATTAAATTGTTATTGATATGGGTGGACCATACAGTCCCACTATGCTTGCACTGGAGGCTTATCTATCCCACAACTATCCTTACCCATCCCACAGCTATTATTACCCATCCCACAGCTATCCTTACCCATCCCACAGCTATCATTCCCCATCCCACAGCTAACCTTACCAATCCCACAAGCATGCAAAGGCTTAACCCTTTTTTCAAAGTTTTCCCCAACACTTTATTAAGTAAAAAAAAAATGAACCAAGTGTGTGAAGCAAAGATAACCTTTATTAATAACAAACTGTATGACTTTATTAAAAAGCAAAATGACCCAAGTAAAGTGTCTTTAAGCAAAAATAAGTTGAGCAGGTAACAACTCAGTCTCTGGCACTCTTTTCAGTCACTCTGAGCCGTGCCCATGGTCTCAGATGTAAAGGGGCCAGGGACTGTGGAGGTGGCTGTGGCTGGAGTGCTGGTCTGAGGCGCCATTGGGGTGCCTGGTCCCGAGAGTACAACAGGAGATGGTGTGTGCAGGAAGCTCTCAGAGAGCTGACTCAGTCCCGTGAGGTTGAGAGGCACTTCCACAAGGACCTGAGATGTGAGGCCCAACACGGAAGACAGATGTTCTGTGGAAAGGCTTGGCTGTGGGGTGGAGGAAGGAGGAGTATAGTGGGGCTGTCTAGTCTGCACCTGGGTGAGCTGAGGCATCTGTGGCATCTGTGGCATCCGAGGAACCTGGGTCTGGACTGGGAAGGGCTGCCTCTGCTGTGGGATGTCCTGGTAGTGGTAGGCTTGGTTGGCGAGGGGCTGCTGAAATCTGTGGAAGGGCTGTGACATCAGCTCGGGTGGAGGAGCAGACCTGGAGTGGGTAGGAGGAGGTTCAGCTGGGCCTGGAGGGTGGTGCAGAAGAGCTGTGATCTTCTCCTTCATCGCCTGGTACTGGGCCTCGGGCATGTCCATGAGGGTCTGGCCTACGTACGTGATGAAGGGCTTGCGGTTGGAGGATGGTATGTCAAAGTGGACCAGCTGGGAGAGGAGATCTGTGCTGGCTTTGATTGTGTCCCTGATCTCTAAGAGGACAGTGTGGCTCTGTCCCTCCAGTCTGCCTCTCTGCCTGCTTTCTGTGGAGGTGGAGCTGGGTGTGGGTTTGGGTTGGTCTCTGATGGCTGCCTCTTCTTGCTCCATCTGAGACAGGGGATCCTCCACGTCCTCTGGCACGGGGAATGCAGCTGTGGGGGGGGGTCTCTGTCATGAGGCCCTCCAAAGACACCTGCCTG
The DNA here is from genome assembly GCA_015471245.1 of Laticauda colubrina. Lineage (NCBI taxonomy): Eukaryota > Metazoa > Chordata > Lepidosauria > Squamata > Elapidae > Laticauda > Laticauda colubrina. The sequence continues at coordinate 46,251,820 of BLBF01000007.1, read as the reverse complement.
GACACTGTAGCTGTCTCCTGGCTGGAAGAGGAATGGCTCTCTGTGGGCTGTCTGAGGGAGAGGGTTGACAGAGGGGCTGCTCCTCGGTGGTGGATCTCACTCTCCAGGAAGCTGCACCTGGCCATGACATAGGTCTCCCGGTTAGTGAGCTTGACAGTGGCCTGCCTGGATCTCTTCAGGTGCAGCTTGCCATACCAGGTGTGCATGTGCTTCCACCATCCCAGGATGACATCTGAAGTGTAGCCCAGGCTCTCCGCCTTCTCTCTTCATGCTGCCTACTTCCACTTGGTGTTGCGATAGAGCCTGTGGCCCTTCCTCCACAGGTACTCATTCTCCCTCAGCCATTCCAGCACCTCCTCCTCATGGTCCTCGGAAATGGAGTACTGTTTCCTCTCCCCCTTCTCCTTGCCTTGCTTCTTCCTCCCTCTGGCAGGGGTTTCAGGGCCTTCAGCAGCAGGGCTTTGAGGGCCTTGGGGCTGGTCCACCACAGCAGCAGGAGGAGGAGAAGCAGCAGCAGCAGCAGGAGAAGCAGCAGCAGGAGAAGCAGCAGCAGCAGCACTAGCACCAGCACCAGCACCAGCACCAGCAGGAGAAGTACCAGCAGCAGCAGCAGGAGAAGCACCAGCAGCACCAGCAACACCAGCAGCAGCACCAGAAGGAGAAGCACCAGCAGCACCAGCAGCACCAGCAGCACCAGCAGCACCAGCAGAAGCACCAGCAGCTTCAGAGTCAGTGCCAGGGGGTAGGATGGTGGTTCTGTCCTTCTTGCCAGGACTGGCAGGAGTAGGCACAGGCTTCCTCTTCTTCCCCATGGTGTTCTCTCAAGATGTCTGTGGCAGCAGGTCTTTCCTCTGAATGCTGACTGCTTGCGAGCTGCATCCTTTTATATCTGCGGAGCTTACGCAATTCATCCTCCCCTTATGCGCAGTGAATGCTTTGCATCCGCTTTGCATCCGCTAGGCATCCTATAGGCATCCGTGATGCATCTGCGTCATCCGCTACGCGTCCGCTTCGCTTTTCTCCCCCAGAAGCCCTACGGATGTGTCATCCGCTTCCATCTGCTTTCATCCGCTAGGCTTCCTACGAACGTCCGTTTTAAATCCCCGCTACATCCTCCCCACGTCCATTCCTTTCCGTTGTTGTCCGCTCTGTTTATGCAAATTTGGGCCACTTTTGAGAGTGGATAACAATGGATGGAAAATGTGCTCATCCGCTGTGTCCTTTTTACATACATTTTGCATCCATTGGCCAGTGTGACCTAGCCTTAAGATGCTGTGCTTGTCGATCAGAAAGGTTGGCAACTCGGTGATTCAAATCCCTAGTACCGCATAATGGATTGAGCTCCCATTACCTGTCCCAGTTTCTGCCAACCTAGCAGTTCGAAAGCATGTAAAAATGCAAGCAGAAAAATAGGGACCACTTTGGTGGGAAGGAAACAGTGTTCCATGCGCCTTCAGCATTTAGTCATCCTGACCACATGACTCTGGAGACATCTTTGGACACCACTGGCTCTTCAGTTTTATAACAGAGATGAGCACCTCCCCCTAGAGCCACAAACAACTAGTATGTATGTGCGAGGGGAACCTTTGGTAGTCTAGCTATATTAATTGTTCCTGCTCTACTCTCTTTGTCATTTGGATAATTTGGGGGAGGGAAGGAAGGAAGGAAGGATATGTCAAAGGCAATGCATGAGCTATGCCTACCTTGTAGGTAGTTGCATTATTTTTTTGTAAGTAACTTTGAACCTTTAATCTAAATCTCTTTATAATTGTTTGGTTACTTACAGATAAATAACTGAAGAGAAATTGCTAAGGCTAGTCATATTTCAAGGCTGCTTTTAATAGTTTGGGGAGAGGAATTTTATTTCATGAAATAAATTCTAACCACCTAGGGCTACATGTGCTTATTTACAAGGCAAATAATATTATGCCTCAAACCTAAACTAAAGATAGGACAGCTGTAAAATGATATATCCCACCACTACGCTTGGGCTTAGGCAAAAACTTGAAAAAGATGGGCTGCTTTGAGGAGTAGCAGAGAAATATGTTAAGCTCCTAAGACCAGGACATGATCAATAAACAAGATTCATACTGTGTCATTGATGCCAGAAAAATGGGTTAGACTACAAAATATTGGAAATTAGGTAGGAACACCACTATTCTCATGCATTGCTGAGTATATTAATGCAGAATCTCTTTGAGTCATTTGAATTTCTCTCCCTTTGATTCCCAAACAGATGGGGCTCTTTCTTATATAATAAGACTGAAATATCCCTCATTTTCTGTGTTTTGAGCAACTCCTTTTTGTTTTCCAAATTCAGAGTATCCTATTACTGATGCTGTGCCCTGGTTTTACATTATTTTCAAAGCTTGCACAGCTCTTAAGCTTATCTTTTGTCAGCCTCTGATCATATACATGAGGTAAACAATAAAATCCCCTTTGTCATTTTCCAAATCATTGCCTCAAATAAAGCAATTAAGATTCCTTATATTGTCTTGTGTGAAGTCAGAGATAAACACACCATCTTTGAAAAGAAAATCCAACTTGGCATCCTCCTCTCAGCAACCTACCATCTTTGGGGATTGACCTTTCCAATGTAGAGAATAACCAACATTTCTAAAACAAGGCACCATTACTGAAAGCCTTCTCCTAGGTTACTGCCTGCTGAAATGTATTATTTCCATCAATATGCTGTGTTCTTAGGTAAAATTAATAATAGCTGGAGGGGGTTATGCAATATCTTACAAGTTTTTGGTGATCTTGTGAGATTTCAGGATTTTTTTCCCCTCATGATGTAGGAACCTCTTGGGATTTGTTAACAAACAGATATAATATTGTTCTTCTACTCCAGGGGTGTCAAACTCAGTTTCACTGAGGGCTGTATCATGGTTGCATTTGACCTCGGAGGCTAGCTCAACATCACTCGTGTTAAGGACATTGTGCCAGCAAAAACAGGTTCCCGAGCTCCATTTTTGGCTGCAATTGCCTCCTGCAACCTTCTGCCAGTGAAGACGGAGTTTGGGAAAGCTGCATGCAGCCCTCCCGACCTCCATTTTCACTGGCAGAGGCACCGCGGGCTGGTCCTTCATTGTTTCCAGAGCAACCCTGTGGGCCGGATCTAAGCACCCCACGGGCCAAATTTGGCCTGTGAGCTTTGAGTTTGACACTCCTGTTCTACTCCAAGCATTGAGTACATCCCTTGATTTCTCATAGAGTTAGGGATTTTGTACTTTTTTAATCTTGCTGTGTATCAACTCTCCATTATCAACTGTATACAAAACAATTAAAAACCCAGTTCATGCAATCATTCATAAATCATTGGTCCTAATATTTTAAAAGAAAACAAAAAAATTGTATGATTTGTTTATAACCTCTGTTAGCCTATTTTTAAATAGGCTGGGTAGAATCCACAGATTTGATGCAAGTAGTAGAAAGGTAGTAAATGCCTTTCAGAAAGACACAGATTGGGTTGCATAAAACAGTTTGATTGGGAGCTGTTTTGCATAAATTTCCAATGACATTTTTTTAAAAAAATCAGTAATTGCCAAAAGAACACATAACCCATTCAGGCTGTCCTGCTGGATCTGCATTAGAATCATCAGAGCAGAACAAATAATTTAAGGGAACATTGAAAAGCATTATCCAGCTGTCTCATTTAAAATCAGTCAGTCTTTCTCTAGTTAAACATTCTGTTATTACTTCATTTTTTTTCACTTCTGCAAAATGACCTGGGAATATAACTTCCAAGCCCCCCCTCTTTTTTAAAAAAAAAAAAAGAAAAAGAAAATGTGATAAGTAGAATACTAGGAGGAAACTGATAATATTCTAGGAGGAAATTGAGATATCCAAATTCTGAACTGCCAACTAACATAAGAGTATGGAAAATAAACCTGTTTGTACTAATTAGCCCAAGCATAAGTACATATTTCACAAACTTCAGGCACCAATGGTTAAACAAAACTGCATCAAAATTCTTTTGTTTAGCTGTTAAACTGTGGGATTATAAAACAGAGATGATTGTTAGAGTGAAATACAAAGGACAAGCCAAGAGATGAAAAGTGAGTTGAACAAGACCTCATTGTTGGGTTTACAAAACAAAGCTCCTAAATCTCTGAGGAAATCTTTGAGAAGAAAAGCTTGGATGGAGATTCAACAACAACCTGATGAATCAAAGGTTAACATTGCCAGAGTCAAAAGGAAGGATTATAAAACCAATTTATTTTATTGGGGTTAATATCAGAATTGTTTTTATAAAATTCTGGAAAACCTTTATGGATTTTTTGCTGACAGAAAGGATAATGATTTTTGGATTTTCTGTTGGATAAGGGGGGGTTGTGAGTTTATGGGAAGAAGTGAATTATGAATAGATAGGAAAATCTTAAATATTGATTTTCTTGTATTTGTTCTTGGATCCTTGCACATCCTCATTTTTTTAAATCATTTATCTTTTTTTTTGTTCTTTTCTTGTTCTTTGGCACTTTGTATTTTGTTTCTGTTCTTTATTTCTTTTTCTTTTTTGCACAAAATTCTTCAATAAAAAGGATTTTAAAAAACAGTGAAAGCAATTAGGAGAAAAAGACAAATTAAAATAATAATGAAACAATGTAAAAGAGTAACAAAAGTTTCAAGTGGGCTTGTAAAATAATTTCATAATGTTTAACAATTATTTAGCACTGGACTTATTCTCTCCCGCATCAGCTTTCCTGAAGAGGGTTCATTCTTGGGGCAATTTCCTTTTATTTGTGAAATACTCCCCTTCTTTGTGACAGTTCTCCTGAACGACACCAATTCAAACTAGCATTAACCCACCTGAGAGCCTCTGCTTGGGGATTGGGGGAGGGTGGTAAGGAACATCCAGGTAGCAGACATGGCTTTGCAATGGAAGCCCTGCTGCTTTTGAGTCACCTGTTAAAAAAGAAGGCAGAAGTTGGATTGTGTGGTTGCAAATACCATCTTGACTTTTCTCACACACCCCAGGCATTGCCCATGGAGGACAAACATACTTCACTGCAGTTCTCTTTTTGCTTTTTCCAGTATCTCTTGCTTCTTGGCGATAACATCCAAAGTTTACAGGAAAGAAAGAAAAAAAATTCTAGTATGTAAATAGATGTAAATAAAGCATAGAAGACAGGCATCGGTTTCTTCTTGGAAGCTTAGCAGAGATTGCAAATAACTTGTAATCCATTTCATGCTGTTTAGCTGCCCCACAGGCACTGCCAAATGCCTGGCTGCAAGTTCAGATGGGTGAAAAAATTCAATTGGTTCAAGTTTCAGGTTGCACATACCAATTCATATTTAGCAAATGTATGAGCAAATCAGAATGGTGTCATATACTAAAATCAGCATCTGGGAGAGGGATGTTATGATACAGTTCATGACTCAGATAAGGATGCCTAAAAATGAGTGTGTGCAAAATGCATTATATGATGGTGTTAGATGTGTGTGTTTGTAAAACAAGATCTATGCAATTAAGAACAGCACAGGTAATGTTGGAGAAAATGGGTTCAAAAATAATAAAAACAGTGCTAACCATATTTCATACTGTAAGGATCTACCCTAAAATGTTAAGTCTAGTCTTGTAAACTACAAAGAAATTGTTCACCTTTTAATTATGCCTTGTTAATTGCAAATGTATGTAATCTTCTCTTGTTTATTGGATTTGATAAGAAAGAATATGCCTTAAATGTAGCCTTGGTAACTCATAGCTGGGTGAATTTGGTTGGAAGAATTTTTGCCCATAATGTGTAAGATAATGAAAAGTTCAGCGTTCTGCCCTGGAAACTAAAGTCTGAATTTGCTTAGGAGGTCTGGAGATAAGTATAATGCTATAATTATTCATGATGCTTTCAGCAGAATTCTTAACAATAGTTATTCTTATCCGCATTATATGCATTGGTGTGTTTGCTTGCGCATACTTGCTTTTTCTTATCTCAAATTTAACTGAAGGATTACAAATAAAAATAGTGCCTTGTAACATTTATGATCTGATCCGGTTCTTCAAGCTGCAAAAAGCAGTCTATTATCAAACAAGGATACAGGAGAAAAAAACATGATTGTTGGCCTCCTAGACTCAATATTTGGGTTTTATTTTTCCACCATATTAGAGGACTAACAGAAAGAGGACCAGCCAAAGTTGAAGGAAAATAAAAAGAATGAAATTTCCTGGCCTGCCCATTTGTAAAATACAAGTGTTATGGGTAGCAGAAAAATATCATATATTAGGCCTGACTTCAAAGAAGTCTTTTGGTATGACAAAACTTCATGCAAAGCACCTTCTCCAAGGAGAGTCTCAAAATATAACCCAAATGAAGCCCAGACTGAAATGAATTCAAAAAATAGCTTCAGTGAAATGCATCTGGAACTGCTTTCTTCTACTAGCTTATTTAAGAAGGGCATATCTGAATCAGACCTATGATTGCAGATATCTTCCCAAGTTCTTGGAGGGATGTTTCAATTTAAATGTTACAATTGCCTTTTAAGTAGATAGGGATATATCCAGCACACAACCAGGCTCTTAACAGTAGTTAAGGCTGATTTTCATGATAGCAAGAGAAGGGATTTAATCAGTCAGGATGCAACAATCAGGCAGTGTGGGATCCATATCTCTCCACATATACCAACTGTATGAAAAATATCCATCTGCTGGGGTTGGATCTGTCAGATGAAAAATATCCTGCGGTATCTGCTATCCCGCATTAGATGGGCGTCTCATGATAGGGAGCGAAGGAGAAAGAAACGACAGGAGACGAAGTTCCTCGGGATGAGTGCGCCCAGAATGTCTTGGCACACACTCTTTTATTTTGCTCATTCAAAAGGGGGTGATTGTTTATTCAGAGCCTAGGTCAAGCCCAGGTCAGACAGGATACACAGGATTTACAATAGCTCAAACAAGGTAAGATACCAGATCAGACAGGATGGCAAGATTTATAATTTGATCAGGATATTCCTTCTTCACAAAGCTGCATGCCACACAATGTAATCTCAATGTAAATAGGCTATTTCTACAGAGGTTTAGCTCCTTGTCTCTGTACGTGCCCTGTAAAAGGTCACTGAGGAGACAGAAGCTCAATGATTACACGTGAATGATACAATGTTGCAAATGCCTGAACGATACATAGTTGCAATGATACACAGTTGCAAACACATGAATGATACATAGTTACAACATCTCCTCTGTTTTTATTATTTATGACGAGTCTTCTTCCTTGTCCAAGAAGACAGGAACCTTTTTTCTGAAATGTTCACCATCCCAGTCATCTAGGCAGGAGTGCGACCCGTCAGCGTCAGGGTTGTCCAAGGAGCGGTAACTCAGCAATGACATTTTTTCATCCGGTGTTAAGGACTTAACATGAGCTTGCAATAACACATTAACATTAGCAGTTATGGAGGATAATTGATTTTTCAAAAATTGCAATATTCTATTAAAACAACAAGGTCCTATAATACATATCAATATAATGATTATTAATGGTCCTGCCAATGCAGTTATAAGGGTTGTAAGCCATGGTGAAATAGAAAACAAGCCTTGATACCAATTATACATGTTTAACCTTTCGTTTTCTCTATCTTTTAAGTGTTTTTCTAATTCTTTCATAGAATCCAACACGATCCCCCTGTTATCAGCATAAAAACAACATTCTTCTTTAAGCGCAGCACACAATCCCCCTTGTTTTAAAAATAACAGATCTAAGCCTCTACGATTCTGCAAGACCACTTCTGAGAGGGACGTCAAGGAGTTTTGCAAAGCTGTAATTGATTTCTCAATTCGTAATAAATCATCATCAATGACTGAACCCAGAGCTGTAATTTTTTGGTCAGAGACAGCTAGTCCTGCAATGCCCGTGGCTGCACCCGTGGTGCCCAGAGCAAGCAGTAAACCTAGAGTGAGAGTACTAATAATTTCCCGCTTTGCTCTGAGGGGGTATTCCATGGGTGCCTGTAGGGATATAAAATCATCAGAGTTATACACGTTAACTTTTGGTACAAGCCATACTTGAATGCAAAATGATTTGGATTTAATAAGTTCATCCCCGTAGACACATGCTGTGAGACTGGTGGAACAAGCCCAGACAGAGTTATTGCCAGGGATAAAATACATTCCTTTCAGGCATGATGTTAAATTTCCTCCTGAAGTGGTGTAGACTGCAGAGTATCCTCCGATGGTGTGGGTGCGGCCAAGGCGGTTCTTAGGAAGATATACATTACAATGATAGCTATTAGAAACATTATGACAATATTGTGAGTAATTGGATGGAATATTTCCTAAGCAACAACCAACCCCAGTGATGGAAGAAACAGTAATAGTGGAGTTCCTCCAACGGCAACGTTCGTCTGATGTGGAATTAGCAATGGATTCTTGAGAAGCGATGGCTTCGTAAAAAGGTGGAGAGGCAGAAATACAAAGCCAACATGTGGAGGCAATTGATGAGTTTGAAGAGTTCAGCAAGGCATAGGAAGCTTTGATCATTGGAATCAATGGGTTAACTCCCTGTGTTATGGGTTGCAAGAATGGGGATTTAATAACCTTTTCATGTGGTCCCACCGGGTTAGAGCGAGGGAGTTCAATGTGACGTTGAATGTAAAAAATATTTCCATAATGCTTTTCCGGCCAGACTCCTTTTAGGCGGGCACCCCATTTCAAGCCAGTGTCCCATAGGGTACTTTTCTTGCCTTGGTCCGTGAACCTTATGGTTACCGGGTTGCATTTGGGCAATTTTTTATCACTGCATGGAATATCCCATGTGGTGCGAGTGACAGTAATGAGATCACCCTTAGTGCCCGGATCCCAATAAATATGTCCAGTTGAAACACACGACCAGGCTTTGCAAAAGTAATCCGATGACCCCCTGCAGTCGAGAAGTCGTTGGGCAGGGGTCTGAGTGTTGGAAACGGGCTGTCCAGGGCATACATAAAACCTATATTTATTTACAACTCTATGACTAGGCTCCGTTGGATGAGAAGGCGAATTGTAGGCGGTGGAGCCTACAAGCATTTCTGCCAAATCGAATTGAAGTGGTGGGTAGAAGTCTTCTATGCGAGAAGAATTGGTTGTAGAGCTTAAACGAATGCCTTGAAAGTCTTTTATAGTCCAAGTAATATTATATTTTCTATGAGGCTTCTGAGGATCATCATGGACAGTTCTTTTGAAGCGTCGTTTGTTGGCAGGATCAGAGTTCGGGTATATAAAAGCATCACAAGTAGGAGAGAGGACTATGGACAAGTTAGTTGTAGAACATTTACGAGATGAGAAGGGAATGCAATTAGTAGAAAAAGGATAATAATTACAATAATGACAATGAAGATTAATTTGGTCATTCATCAAGGATGTTAATTGGGTTGGAGGAACCCTTAATACAAGAGAAGGACATTTAGGTCCCCCTATATCTAGCTTGAATAGAGGAAAAGATTTAAGGTTCTTTTCCATAGGAAGAGTAAAGAAGGAACAAAAGAGCGAGTGATAGAGTGTTCTGTAAACAAAACAGAAGTGACAGAGTGAAAGCTATGGGTAGCATTTTCATGACGTACCCACATGGAACAAGTATAATAGCCTTCTGTTAATGAAGTGGCTTTAACACGAATAATCTTTTGACAGGAAGCATAGGTTTTGTTGAAGTATGTGTGAATATAAGGAGATAGATTTATGGGAAGATTATTATGCCAACAGACAATAGGACAGTCACTATCATAATTAATAAAGCGAAATTCTAATGTGGTCCAATGACCATGTTGAACAAAGGTATAAGTAGGATATGAATAAGGTAGAAATTGCAAAGAGGATATAGGTAAGAATATCAGGAAGAGTTTAAGATGCAGATGTAGCGGAGGAATTCCCATGATAGGGTCTTACCGCCCGACCAGGGACCCAGCAAGTGGTTTTGTCTGGTAGTAAAATCGCAGCATAGCCTCGTCCCCAGGTGAGAAGCTCAGCGGGACCCTGCCAGGCGGGATCTGGCAATCTGCGATAATGTACCAGAGGTCTGTTGGGGGGGGTGAAGGGGAGGAAAAATGACGTGAGGCAGCAGAAGTAGGAGGAATGCCAGTCAGATTAAGAAAATTTAAAGTGTAAAGACAAATGTTAAGAGAATTTTGCAATGCTAGGAGGTTGGGAGTTTTTTCCCGCAACGAATATCGATCAAGAGCACGTTTCAAAGATAAGTGAGCTCGTTCCACAATAGCCTGCCCCTGGCTGTTGTAGGGAATCCCAAACTTGTGAGTTACATCCCATCTGTTACAGAAGTCCTGGAAAGCAGAACTCATATAGGCAGGTCCATTGTCTGTTTTGATTTCTTTTGGACGTCCCAGCGAGGCAAAGGTACGAATTGAATGATTGATGACATGTTTTACAGTTTCTCCCCTTTGAGGAGTAGCCAGAATAAACCCTGAATATGTATCGATGGAAACGTGCAAATATTTCCAAGGGGCAAAAGGTGGATACTGAGTTACATCCATTTGCCAAATTTCACAAGCTTTTAATCCTCTAGGATTTACTCCTATGGGAATGGAATGTCCTTGCTTACTGCATGTGGGGCATTGTTGAATAATGGCAGCAGCTTCTGCCTGAGTTAGAGAAAATTGTTTTTGTAATGCCTTTTTATTTTGGTGAAAATAGTCATGGCTTCGGGCTGCTGTCAGATTACAAATTGATTTACCTGCTGCAGCTGCTGCAGCTGCATCTGCCACCTTGTTTCCTTCCTGTAAAATACCAGGAAGAGGTTGATGGCTCCTGATATGTGCTACAAAGAATGGATGTGTACGGCTGTTGATACATTGTTGTATAGGAAGCATCAATTTTAACAAAGGAACAGATATGCTAGGAGATAAATAGGCTTGATATATATTTTTCAAAATCTGAGAAACGTATAAGGAATCTACTGTTAAATTAAAAGGAGCTTTTTGAAACTGTTGAAACGCAATAAGAGATGCAGCAAGTTCTGCCTGTTGAGCAGAAGATTGCGGAGGGGTAATTTTAGTTTTCCACTCTCCCTCCTGGTACCATGCACAAGCACCATACATTTTCCCCCCATCTGCATAAAGCGTAGGTGCAACTACTAATGGAGATATTGAGAGAGGGGATTGCCATTCAAAAGGGAGAGTTTTAAGAAAAGTGAAACGTGGGTCCGCTGGTAAATGGCAAGAAGTTTGCCCTGGCCACTCTTCTAAAGCGTATTGTAGTTCTTCTGAATTACACCATAGCATTTCCCACGTGGTCAGTGAGCAAGGAGTGAATATTGAAACAGGCTCACATCCCATGAGTTGTTTACATCTTTGTCGACCTTTAAAGATCAACTGGGAATATGCAGAGGCTTTACTAGTGATTGTGGTTCGTGGGGTGTGAGACAAATGCAGCCATTCTAAAATCAGAACCTGTGTCTGATGAGATTGCATAATAACAGCTGTTGGTCTCTGAACAGTATTTAGTAAAGCAATTGATAAAGGGCAATTCTCTATAGCTCGATCCACCCATCGAGTAGCCAGTGAATGGGAAACGTCTTTTAATGCCTGCAACTGCTCTTTATTTAGAATGATAACATCAGACGGGGCTTTACCTTGTGTGAGGGCATTAAAAAGAGGAGCTAATGTAGCTGTGGTCAAACCCAAATAAGGACGTGCCCAATTTAAGGTTCCTAGGAACTGTTGTAAGATCACAAGTGTGGGTTTCGGGGGAAGTGTTGGGAGGGGAAGGGAAGGAACAGCAGCTGAAGCAAGTAACTTGTGACCTAAATAGGAAAAGGGTGGTTTGGATTGTACTTTTTCTGGGGCTATTGTGAGACCTGCTTTACCTAGAATGGAGGTCAGGCACGGCAGAGTTTTTAATACCGTGCCCTTTGGGCCAGGTGCAGATACCAATATATCATCCATGTAATGATAGATTAAAAAATGAGGATATTTGTCCCTGTATGATTGGACTGTTTAACATGCCTTGCGGTAAGACTTTCCATTGATATCGTTTGGTAGGTCTCTGATCATTTAAGGTTGGTACTGTAAAAGCAAATAATTTTCTATCTAACTGGTGTAATGGAATGGAGAAAAAACAGTCTTTTAAATCAATAATGATAAGGTCATACTCTTGAGGAATTATGTTAGGATTTGGAAGACCATATTGCAGGGGTCCCATTGGAAGGAGGACCGAATTCACAGCCCTTAAATCCTGAAGGAGGCGCCAAGCGCCGTTTTTCTTTTTTATAAAAAAAACTGGGGTATTATATGGACTCAGTGAAGGTTCTAGATGACCTTTATCTAATTTTCTTGAACAAGAGAATGTAAGGTGTTAAGCCTGGGTTCCCCAACCAGGGTTAGGTAGACAAGCTAAACAGAATGTGCAGTGTTAGTCAGATAGGCACACAGATAAATGAGTGAGCTAAGCTTGTATGTTTATTAACATACAGTAAAAATAACAGATACGCTTGTGCTATCAAGAATATAGTTTATTCCAGTATAAGTTAATGGCATAGTCAAATAACAGTCCAATAGTCATGTATCATGTAATCAGTCCATTCAGGGATATTCAGTTAGCAAAGTCCATGTAGAATATCCTATGTCAGTTCACTTACAAATCAGTCCTTTGTTGTCTCTCCCGTTCGAGCAATGCAGTCTTGATTCCAAGCAGTAATCAGGGATCATCAAAGCAAGAGTGAGCAAGCTGTAGTCTTGCTACTTTTAAAGTGTTTTCATAGCCACTCCCTTAATTACTTTCCCACAGTTAAAGCTGCAGACACTTTAACATACACAACTATGAATCATAGTTATTATTTCACCTAAACCAGTTAGGGTAAACAATGTTATCCCTAACATTCTCCCCTTTTAGGTTAAATAATAACGATGAATCATTTACATCTTTAAATTATATTTTTCACAACTTTCTTTAAACTTAATTGCTCCTTGAGCTTTTGTAAATTGGTCTGCAATGTTTTCTTCTGTCATGCAGTATTCCAATTTAATTATTCCATTTTTCACTGATTCTCTTACATTTAAATATCTTAAGTCAGTATGTTTTGATCTAATTTTTACAGCAATACTAGTAGCTAATTTTACAGCTGCTTGGTTATCCTCGTACACAATAACGGAATCTTTTACAGTTATACCCATGTCTAATAATAACTGTTTGTACAAAATCAAGTCAGTGCATAATAATGACAGACATGAAAATTCTGCTTCCATCGTGGACAAGCTAATATGCTGTTGTCTGATTGATCTCCACCCTATTAGTGTCTTACCAAATAATATAGCCATCCCAGATGTTGATTTTCTAGTGTTTATATCAGTTGCAAAACTTGCATCTGCATAGGCAATAAGACTCAAATCACCCTTTGGTTCTATATATAATGCATGGTTTATTGTTCCCTTAAGATATCTCAATATTCTTTTTAAGGATTTCCAATGACATTCTTTTGGATCTGAATTAAAACGTACCAGCTGATTTACACTATAAGCTATATCTGGCCTTGACCAATTGCTTATATATGATAAGCTACCAATCAAAGATTGATATATGGACTTATCAAATTTGGGACTTTGATCATTAGTTTGGCAAACTTCCTGACTCATTGGAGTCTTTGCCAGTTTACAAAGTTTCATTTTAAACGTTTTAATTAATTGGCAAATTTTATCTTCTTGAGATATCTTAAAACCATTATTTGTTTTATTAATTGTCAATCCTAGATACCTTTTAATTTCACCTAAATGCTTTAATTTTATCTTTTTGGCTAATAATGATATAATCTCATTAGCTTCATTATTAGTCTTAGTTATCAAAGCAATATCATCTGTAAATAATAACAATAATGACACCGTTCCATTATTTTCTCTTTTAAACACACACGGATCTGCTAAACCAGATTTAAAACCTATATTGTTTAACTCTTTCACAATATATTGGTTCCACTCAAACCCAGATTGTTTCAACCCGTAAAGACTCTTTTTGAGTTTCCAACAATCATTACTATTTACTTTATTGTCTTTTATACCAATTGGTTTTCTTAAATATATAGTGTGCTGCAATGGTGCATGTAGATAAGCAGTTTCTACATCTAAATGGTTAATGACATAGTTTTTCTTAGCTGCCCACACTAATGCTGCTCTTAAAGATGTTGGTTTAAGGCTTGGTGCAAAAACTTCATCATAATCAGATGCAGTTTGATTAAATCCTTGAGCTACTAACCTAGCTTTATGGGTAACAGTCCCATCATTTCCAGTTTTTACTTTAAATATCCATTTGCACCCAATGGATTTTTCTCCTGGAGGTAATTTGGCATCTTCATACACTTTCATTACCTTTAATGAATTTAGTTCTTTTTCCATTGCCTTTTGCCAATTCTCCTGATCCTTAGCAGGATACATCCTAAGTTCATCTACACTAGTTGGAACTTTAGTTACTTGGCAAACTACACTTGCTTGATACCTATCAGGTGGTCTAGTTACACGTGTAGTACGTCTAGGTATTATAGGACTTACAGGTGGACTTTCATTTATTAATTGTTCTTGATTATGTAACTCTTCCTGATCAACTATTTCCTCTTGTTCTGGTCCATTTTGCTCTTCGTGGACTTCTTCTTTAATTGGACTCTTCTTATAGCTAATCTGATCTTTCTGCCTTTTGTAGGGTTCAATAATTACTTCATTATTTAAATCTTGCTCTAATCTATTCCATCCTACATGTTCTAGGAATTTTGCACTAGCACTGGTGTAAACTCTAGGTGTACCTGGTTCCCAGAATCTATAAGATCTATGATTAGATGTATATCCTACAAAAAATAATCTTTTAGCTCTATGCTGTCCTTGGTGTCTAAGTTGTGTAGGGATATGCACCCATGCTGGTGCTCCAAATGTGTGCATGTAACTTATATCAGGTTTTGTACCATGCCACAGTGTGAATGGTAATTCACCTGTTGTTGAATTAACAACATTATTTAATATATGATTACCACACATTATTGCTTCTCCCCATAAATTGTCAGGTAATCCTGAATCAGACATCATAGTTTGTGCCATTGATTGTAATGTTTGGCCTCTTCTCTCTATAAAGGCATTATGTTGTGGCCTATATGGTGCAGACATTTTATGTTGAATACCTAACATTCTTAGTCTGTTCTGAAATTTATTATTTGTAAATTCTGTACCATTATCTGTTATGAGAGTTACTAATTTCTTTTTAGTTTTTCTTTCAGCAAATTTTATCCAATTAAATAGATTTTGATATGTTTCAGTTTTGCTCTTCATTAAATAGCAAAACCCATATCTAGAATAGTGGTCCATTATACTTAGTATGTGACAAGGTCCTCCTACACTTGGTTTTTTCGGACCTATTAAATCAGCAAATACTACTTCTAAAGGCTCTTTAGTAGTAAATCCATCAACTCTATTAGCCGGTATAACCCTGCTCTTACTTTGATTACAGGCATTACATTGCAAATACTTATTACAAGATTTCAAACTTATTCCCTTAGATAATTCAACAGTTTTCTTAAGCATTTTAAAATTTAAATGCCCTAGCCTTCGATGTAACAAGTGAATACATTCGTCATGAGGTTTCTTATTTTCACAAATTGTGTTAGCCACCTTTAAACCATCATCATTTAACACATATAATCCACCTCTTAAAGATGCAGTAATTCTCTTATCTTCTTTTTTAATTATGCAGTTATCTCCCCTAAATGTAACTACATATTCTAGTTTAACCAAAATTCTAACTGAAATTAAATTAAACTTAAGTTGTGGTACATATAACATTTTTACATTCTCTTGTATAAAAGAACAATATGCTATACCTTGACCTTTAACTTTCAGTTTCCAGCCATTGGCTAACGATATCTGCTGTGTACTCTGGGACATTTTAATAAATTTTTTGTTATCATTTGTTATACAATGGGATGCTCCACTGTCAACCACCCATAAATTATTTTTTACAGCTCCGTTAGTATACATGGCTAACTCTAAATTTTTATTTATTTTTTGATGATTTTTAGTATTCTGGCCAGCGTTCTGGCGCTTTGCCTTTTTACAAAATCTTGCCAAATGTCCTCTTCCTCCACAATTAAAACACTTTTTAATTGCGTATGCAGTAGGAGATTCATTATCTTCTTTTTGAGGTTGCTCCCTCCTTAATTCATCTCTTTCAAGCCTTCTTCTGGCCTCTTCGATCAATCTGCCAGTTATATCAGTTAAAGTTAAATTTTCCTTTGGCAAAATTTCAAGTGAAGTTACGTAGTTATCATAACTTTCATCAAGGGAAGATAGAATTATGTAAACTTGGTGTAGTTCAGAGAATATAAGCTCTTTCTCTTGCAGTTCGTGAAAAATGGTTTGCATTGTTTTCAAATGACTCAGCATATCACCATTTGTTTGGAGATGCGTCCTGAAAAGCTTCCGTGTTAGATTTATGTGAGCACCAACATTATCTCGAACATAAATCCTCTTCAGCTTCTGCCAACACCCAACAGCCGTTTTCTCTCCGTGGATATAAACAAGCTGTTGATCAGTTAAGGTTAACCCAATTATGCAAATGGCTTGTTGATTTTTATGCATAAATTCTTCTATCTTTAGTCTGTCTTCCTCATCCTCTGGATCCCATTCTTCTACGTTTGGTGGATTTTCAATTATGTTCCACAGACCTTCTCTTCGTAGAAGTAGACTACATTTTGTAGACCATGATACATAGTTTGTTCCATCCAGCTTGGATATAAGGGACAAACTTTGTAGATTGACTTGTGCCATGTTTTCTTATATGGATATAAAAATATAATTAATAAAACACAGCTGTCTGTTTACTGTAATGTATAACAACACAAACTCTCACTTTTTACATAAATCTGTTGTATCCTATTTAAACTGACTTTGCAGCCTCTGGGCCCATAACCAGTGTTAAGCCTGGGTTCCCCAACCAGGGTTAGGTAGACAAGCTAAACAGAATGTGCAGCGTTAGTCAGATAGGCACACAGATAAATGAGTGAGCTAAGCTTGTATGTTTATTAACATACAGTAAAAATAACAGATACGCTTGTGCTATCAAGAATATAGTTTATTCCAGTATAAGTTAATGGCATAGTCAAATAACAGTCCAATAGTCATGTATCATGTAGTCAGTCCATTCAGGGATATTCAGTTAGCAAAGTCCATGTAGAATATCCTATGTCAGTTCACTTACAAATCAGTCCTTTGTTGTCTCTCCCGTTCGAGCAATGCAGTCTTGATTCCAAGCAGTAATCAGGGATCATCAAAGCCAGAGTGAGCAAGCTGTAGTCTTGCTACTTTTAAAGTGTTTTCATAGCCACTCCCTTAATTACTTTCCCACAGTTAAAGCTGCAGACACTTTAACATACACAACTATGAATCATAGTTATTATTTCACCTAAACAAGTTAGGGTAAACAATGTTATCCCTAACATAAGGCTTCAAGCTTTATAGAAGGGAGAGGCCACTGATCAATCCACACAGGGTTATTGTGAGTCAAATGCAAACGAAGCATGGTTAGTGGAGGGTAAGTTGTGCATTAAACTGTGACATAAGGTCTCTTCCCCACAAATTAGTATACAGAGGAATCACAGCTGGTTTAATATAAGCAACACATTGAGACTCAGGGGAATGCGTTTTTACCCAGTTTCTGCTAATGCGAGTCTCCTGGAGTCCCCCCACTCCTCTCACCGCTGGTGCCACATCTGCAGGCCAGGTGTTTGGCCACTCAGCAGTTCGGATGACGGAAATATCTGCTCCAGTATCTAAAAGACCAAGAAAGGATCGACCATTCAATAAGAATGTTACCGTAGGTTTTGGTTGACTGATTGGTCTTTCAATTGCATAGAGTTGCTCTTGTTGTTGGTCTAAGAGCACAATCATTTTTGCCACAACATCCCCCTCATTTATAGTAACTTCTGTATTAGCTAGTACAGACAGACAGACATCAGACAATACAGTGGGATCATGCAGAAAAGGAGAGGCAAGAATACCTTGTTCAGCTAAATCCCTTACAGGAAAGACTAGCACTGGAATATCAGGGGGCATATGAAAAGGCTGAACAGGACGTACAAAGAGAAAGTCAGCGAGGAAGATGAGTAACAGTTTCATTAGCAACAAGATCGTAAGTGAAAGAAGAAAAGTTGCAAGTTTCAGCAGCCTTTGTTGTGGGGCTGGCTAACTGCCCCGTTTCTAGTTTCCCTGATTCAAAAAAGGTTTTTGGATGATTGCAGGGTTATTCTGTTGTTCATTCTTTTGGACTCTGCACTGATTAGCCCAGTGATAGCCCTTTTGGCATCGAGGGAATGGCGTCTTTGGGCGAGCTACCTGGTTTCTTGACATATTTGCTCCCCCGCCCGGGGCTCTGCATTGGCTCTTAAAGTGACCTGGCTTGCCGCAATTAAAACAATTGCCCATTTTATGAGTGTTGTGTTTGGAAATGGGAAGAAGAGAGCTCATGTTCTGCTGCATGCCTTCAGTAATGGCTGTAGCCAGAGTAGACATGGAATGGGATGTGGTTCCTATGATTCGGCAGGCTGTAAGATAATCTTCCAAGGTAACATTTTTCTTATTAATTAATGGTTGCAAAACTTTCTGACAATCAGCGTTTGCGTTTTCATAAGCAAGTTTCAATTGTAATTCATTACAAGCCTCCTCATTATCAATTTGTCTCTCTAAGGCTTCTGTGAGACGATTTATAAAGGAGGAAAAAGGCTCAGAAGGTCCTTGAATAACTTTAGAGAAAGATTTGGGCACGCATCCCGCATTATCAACCTTTCGAGCAGCGGCCAAAGCACAATCCTGTAATATAGGGAAAGCAGCTGCGTCTGTGGCAGTCTGCTGGGCAACGGTAAGCATAGTGCCAGTACCGTTAAGCATATCTAGAGTGACATTTGCCGGTAAGCCTCTAGCGGCTGCGGCTGCAGTACGCTTATGAAATTCTGACTCCCAGACCAAAAATTGTGAAGGCGTGAGGATCATGGCAAATAATGTACGCCAATCAGCATTTATCAAGTCAGCTCCTGGTTGGGCTATTGATCCTAAAAGACCCTGTACATAGCGAGATTGAATACCATTTTGCAAGCTGCTTTTAAATCCTTAATTATTTTGTACGGCATTGGGGTATACTGAGGAGCTGGAGGATTGCCGGCTTGTATGATAGGATAAAGGGAGGCAGCTGCAAGGGTGTCCTCATCCATTTCTCCTTCAGAAAAGGCTTGTTGAATGGCTTTTACAACACCCCCCCCCACCTCGGGAGGGTGGTGGAGGACACGAGAGCTCTACATTTAAAGAAGTGGATTGGATGGAGGGAGGCTCTCGTAATGACTTATGATCATTGGGAGCCGAGGGTTGAAGGACAGGAAAGTTATCATAACTTGGTGGAGGAGATTCAAATACACTCTCTGCTTCTATTTTATAATGGACTTTTAAAGCCTCCATAATTTTCCTCCAAGTGACCAAAATGCCAATAGGTGCACGAGGAGGATTATGGAGATAGTCACCAATTTTTTGCCAAATGGAGATTTTTAAGGACCCTTTCTCTGGATAAGTGGGACAATGTTGCCACACATAAGTCAATAATGTAGCAATAGGTTTCATTTTTACAGGCGAGCCCTTTAAATTAGCAGAATATTTAGAAGAAGAAGTGACTAACTTCCTCAATTCCTTCAGATGCTCTGTCTGTTGTTGAGAAAAGTTTCCGCCCATACTTACGAAAGTCGAGACCGTGTTTCAGATCCGATGATGTGCAATTCGCTTCAGGCCTGGCGATGCACAGCTCCCATCGAGCGGGTAAGATATGAGCGCGTCGCAACGTATCCCCCTTAGGGAATCACGTCGGGGTCACCAGAATGCGGAATCTGCTATCCCGCATTAGATGGGCGTCTCATGATAGGGAGCGAAGGAGAAAGAAACGACAGGAGACGAAGTTCCTCGGGATGTGTGCACCCAGAATGTCTTGGCACACGCTCTTTTATTATGCTCATTCAAAAGGGGGTGATTGTTTATTCAGAGCCTAGGTCAAGCCCAGGTCAGACAGGATACACAGGATTTACAATAGCTCAAACAAGGTAAGATACCAGATCAGACAGGATGGCAAGATTTATAATTTGATCAGGATCTTCCTTCTTCACAAAGCTGCATGCCAGACAATGTAATCTCAATGTAAATAGGCTATTTCTACAGAGGTTTAGCTCCTTGTCTCTGTACGTGCCCTGTAAAAGGTCACTGAGGAGACAGAAGCTCAATGATTACACGTGAATGATACAATGTTGCAAATGCCTGAATGATACATAGTTGCAATGATACACAGTTGCAAACACATGAATGATACATAGTTACAACAATATCCATCTGCTTGGGTTATCTCCCTATAATATAGTGCAGCAGTCAAGAGAGACCAACTGATTTTTTTGGGGGGGGCAATTGTTTACAAGATAATAGGTATAAGTAAAAACATAGTTATGAATACAAGGATACATATAAGAAAAATAAAAAATATATAAAAGAAACAATAGGACAGGGACAGTAGGCACATTGGAACCTTAGTGAGCCTCCTATTGTTCTGGCTCCCCTCTCCCAACATCATGCTGAAGAAAGTACAGAAAAGTATGATCAGCCATACTATATCAAATAGTATGGTGGTACAGTGGTTAGAATGTGATTAGATTGCAGTATTGTAGTTCAATCCAGCTCAAGATTGACTCAGCCTTCCATCCTTCTGAAGTCTCATAAAATGAGGACCCAAATTGTTGGGGGCAATATGCTGACTGTAAACTGCTTACAGAGGGCTATAAAGCCCTATGAAGCAGCATATGTTAAGTGCTATTGCTATAGAAGCACCAAAGATGGACAAGTATGCCTCTTTTAAAAGGTCCTATTCCAGGTTTTACCTGATCCACCTGGAAAATTATGTTTGTAATATAGAGAAAATACTTTCTTTCTACATTGATTCCTTGCATTCAGACTCACCAACCTTTACCATTAAAAAAAAAAATTATTTACACTGGCATCTTTTCAGTAACTGAACCTGGCTGCATTTCCCATCCTACACCAGCATTACTTATCAGCAAGAAAAAACAAACAAGCCATCAGGCATTTTCTGTATCACTTCATCCTATAGCTTCTTTTTTGGCCCTGACATGCCAGTAAGGATATTTGGGGGGCTAGATTTAGCATTCAAATAGCCCAGCAGAAAAGTTCATAATCAGGGAGGATAAATTTCACAGAGTGAAACAGGAAGGCGCAGTCAATAACTGTTGGCAAGGAGTGGCTGGCTGTAGGTAGGAGTAGGTAGAAACTCAAAATTTTTAAAAAGTACAGTCTTGGCAAAACCTTTCTTGAAAGATCTGTGAATATTTATTGGTGGCATTATCCCATTTAGAGTCAACAGAGAAATATCTTATATCAACCACACAGTGCCCCAGAAACCAAATATTAAAGTTGTTCCTCTGCTTTTCTAGACCAGAACTTCAGAACTGTCAGATGTTCATAGATTTCAAAATATCATTGATTTTAATACATTGTACAATCTTTCTCTCTCTTTTTATTTCATATAAATGCTAAAAATATCTCAATACCACTGGCATATGAAAAGGAGAAAACATTGATTTAGGTTAAGATTTTTTCAAATGAAAAACTTATAGTTCCTGCCTGGTGGGTAACAAGAGAAGGTTTTAGATACCTGCTTGTGATACCAAGAATTCTTTGATCAAGGAAGAAAACTCTTCACCAGCTTTACCCAGAATAGAGTAGCACTTACTAGTTTACCTTAGTAATTTTGCTTACATCCTATATGGGTCAAAGAAGGAAAAATATTATCTATAATTTGAAAGATTAATATGTCTTTAAAGCTAATGCTTAATAAGGTTTCCTCCAAGAGCTGACGCATTAGCCTTGGAGCTGAACCATCTCTCTAAGCTTTGATTGTATTACTCTTTCCCTCTCCCTCCTCCACCCCAAAGCTAGTCTTTTCTGTGTCTGAAAGGGTAATTAATGCAGGAGAGGATCATCATAACTGGTTTTCATTAACTGAATTAAATGTAAAGCGAAACCAATGTTGGTTCTGTTTTGTCTTTGCCCATTATGACCAAGTTCACTTTGAGGATGGTGATGACATTAGGCTCATTATTAGGGGTTTAATTAGAATGTCTCCATTCAGCAGGCTATGCAATGGCTTGAAACCAGAAACCGTGCCTTCTGACCAATGTCTCTAGTGATTAGTTGTGCTATAATGCCATAGATGGTCATTCAAACAGATGCAGCTTTTTCCGAGGGTTTAGCTTCAGTTACAATGGAAAGTTGTGCCTTCTGAAGAATTTCTAATTCATGTATATGAGACTGAAAGCTCTATATACATACAACCCATTTTGGCATGGTGGTTAAAATGTTAGACCAGGAGCAGGGAAATGTAGGGTCAAGTCCATGCTGATTAACTTTGTCCCAGTACTACTCTGTCATCCCCAGCTATAGGTAGTGGTTTTGAAACAAAAAATAGAAAGAAGAGTTGCAGCAATTATCCTGCCATGAGGTCCTGGGTATAGCTCTCACAAATAAGTAATAACACTAAATGCCAGTTATTAGCAACCAGAAGTATTGTGAAATGAGTGTGGAGTTATGCTCTGCATCTGGTGTTTGGGGCAGTACTGAAGAGTTAGCCCAATTAGAAACAATTTGAATTGAATAAAACTTTTTTTTAAAAAAAAAGAAACAAGTTGAGAGACTTTTTGGATGCTTCCAACAGAGGTCCTCTTCTATTCTAAAATTTCTAATATTCTGTTTGTAGTTGATGAATCAACAGTTATAATTGCTTCTGGACTTCCCTCCACTGCACTATGCCCAGGCTGGGCTTTCTCCACAGCCATTCAGCTTAATTGTACTTATTCCTACATGAGTTTCCTGACTTCTTATTCCTTCCTGAAAAATAGCTATGTGCAAAGTTCTAAGCAGGTAATTAGTTTTCTGTTTCTGTTTAATGTGGTGAGTACCAGCTCATACACTGTACAAGACATAATTAACCCAACTTTCCCCCATTTCAAACAGATGTGATATAAAGTCACAACCTCAGGCATCTGCAGAGCCCTGGAACACTTAACGCAGAGTGAAGAATTTATTGCAGGTGCAGTACTTTGGAGCACAACAACATCCCATAAATTAAGACAAGAAGCCACAGTCTGCCAATGAACAGATTGATTTCAAGAACTGTCTCATTGATTGAGATTTAGATATTCATTGAAGGCAGGACATCAAATGTTATTCTCAAAAGCTCATAAACAGGAAATTAATATACAACAGGGCTCATTTTCATTACTTTTAACATATGAGAGGGATTCGTGCAGTAGGAATTGTAGGGAAGGTCAAAACAGACAAAAAGGTGGTTGCAGGATCATAATAAAAGCCCCACCCATTTTGTATATGTGCCAACATGAAATACATGTAAAATGAGGAGCTTTAATTGTAGGGTCAAAACCACTTTCATGGCTATTTTCATTCCATAGATGCTGCTGACTTAGTACATGTATTGCCAATAATTCTCCTAACTTGCTTTCTTTTCTTTAGTACAGAATAACAGAGTTGAAAGGGACCTTAGAGGTCTTGTAGTCCAATCCCCTGCTCAAGCAGGAGGCCTTATACCATTTCAGAAAAATGGCTGTCCAATCTCTTCTTTAAAAAAACTCCAGTGATGGTGCACCCATAACTTCTGAAGGCAAGCTGTTCCATGGGTTAATTGTTCTCACTGTCAGGAAATTTATCTTTAGTACTAGGTTGCTTCTCTCTTTAATTATTTTCCCATCCATTGCTTCTTGTCTTGCCTTCTCATGCTTTGGAAAATAGTTTGAACCCCTCTTCTTTGTGGCAGGCCCTCAAATATTGGAACATGCTAACATGTCACCCCTACTCCTTCTTCTCAGTAGACTAGACATAGACTAGATATACCCAACTCCTGCAACCGTTCATAGGTTTTAGCCTCCAGCCCCTTAATCATCTTTGTTCCTCTTCTTTGCACTCTTTCCAGAGTCTCAACATCTTTTTTACATTGAGCGCAGAATTTCAAAATTTGCCAAATTGAATGCAGTATTCCAAAGTGTGGTCTTACCAAGGCTTTATAAAGTGGTACTAACAGTTTATGTGATCTTGAGTCTGTCCCTCTGTTAATTCAGCCTAGAATCGTATTTGTGTTTATAGTGACTGCAGCACACTGCTGATTCATATTTAAATGATTGTCCACTAGGATTCCAAGATCTCTCTTGCAGTTACTGCTGTTGAGCCATATTTCATCTGTTTTGTACCTGTACATTTGGTTTTTCTTGCCGAAGTATAAGACTTTACTTTTCTCTCCACTGAATTTCATTTAGTTAGACAGGGACCAATGTTCAAGTCAGTCAAGATCCATATGGATCTTAAGCCAGTCTTTTGGGGTGTTAACTATTCTTGCCAGCTTGGTATCATCTGCATATTTGATGAGTTCCCCCTTCTTTTCCTCATCTAAATCATTTATGAAAATATTGAAGAGTACTGGGCCTAAGACAGAACCTTAAAGTATCCCACTGCTTATTTCCCTCCATGTAGATTGTCCTTTCCACCTGATCACAAGATATTTTGTCTGCTGTTATCAGATTTCATCCAGATAAGATACTCAAGTTAGAAAGCTCATAGCCAGAGATTCAATGACAGTTTTTGACATTTGTGTTACACATATTAGAAAAAAACTAGTTACTATACATTCTGGAAATCAGGCTCTATATATAGTAATGTAGGAATTCCCTGTAGGAATTCCCTTTTAAATGTACATATGAATGCAGTTCAGCTTCCTTCGGGTATTATCCCACATCACTGTAGTGCTGTTAAAGTTGTAGCAACGTTTCAGCAGAATCCCATCTGCCATCATCAGGCTTCTGTATGGATGTGGGTCTCACAGCTCCTGGTTTCAGATTTGAGGCTGGTCCATTCTGATTGGCTAGGAGCCTGGGTCTGTGTTCACTGGACTTGGAGTTTGATTGATTGGTGTTTCTGGTTTCTTCTGTCTGTTTTGTGGCTTTGATTGGCTGGCAACACTCTGTTTCTGTGTTGGAGGCTTTCAGTGCAGCTTGGCTTTGTGTGAAAGGACGGCTGCTATTCATTAGCAAGCTAGGTTTCACCTGGGTGCCTGGTGGGGGGGTGTTTGTGTTGTGGAGATCTTTCTATTTGAGAGTGCAGGTTTCCAAATGATTGACAGTCTGCTGGAATCATCTCTTCTATTCATGCCTTCAGGTCTTTTTTCAATCTCTATGGCTTCTCTGATGATTCTGTGGTTGGGGTTTTCTATAGTGGCTAGGGTTTTAGTGCCATTGAAGTTGATGTTGTGACCTGTGGTTTTCATGTGTTGGACTAGTGAGGAGGTGTGTTCCAGCTTTTTTACTGCATTTTTGTGTTCATCTAGGTGGGTACTTATTCTTCTACTGGTCTATCCAATGTATGTGGCCGGGCATGATGCACAGGGAACTTCGTATATGCCTTGGTTTTCCAAGTCAATTTTATCTTTGGGGTTTCTCAGGATGGCTGCTATTTTTTTGTCTGTTTTGAAGGCAGTCTTCATGTGATGCCTGTGTAGTATCTTACTGATTTTATCTGTAGTACCTCTTATGTAGGGCAAGACAGCTGTTCCATAGGTCTCTTGGTCTTCTAGGTCTCTGTTATGTCTTGGTGTGTTTTGTGGATCAAATTGGTGATTTTGTTTTTGTGGAAGCCATTGGCTGTCAATACTTCAGTCAGGGTGCATAGTTCAGTCTTTATATGTGTCTTGTCTGCCAGGCGTTTGGTTCTGGTAATTAGTGTTTTCGCCATGGAATTTATCTGTGCTGGGTGGTGGTGGGATTGGGCGTTGAGGTAGCGGTTGGTGTGTGTTTTCTTTTGGTATATGGTGTGTCCCAGTGTGCCATCTGTTCTTTTGTAGATTAGTACATCTAGGAATGGTAGTTGTTTGTTTATTTCCATTTCCATGGTGAACTTGATTTTGGGGTGTGTGTTGTTTAGGTGTGTTAGGAAATTGCTCAGGTTTTCTTTTCCATGGGGCCAAATCACAAATGTGTCATCGATGTATCTTAGCCATAGTTTGGGTTTGTGGGTGGCATTAGCCAGGGCTCTGGATTCGAATTCTTCCATGAACAGGTTTGCAATGATGGGTGACAGTGGTGATCTGATAGGGGCTCCTTCAATTTGCTTGTATCTTTGTCCTTTGTATATGAAATATGTGTTGGTTAGGCAGTGTTCTGTTAGTTCCATGAGGTGTTTAGCTGGTTGGTATTTATTTTTGATGATTTCAAGAGTTTCTTTTATTGGGACTTGAGTGAATAGTGAAACCACGTTGAAACTTACAAGCAGATCTTCTTGTTCTACGTGTAGATCTTTGATCATTTCTAAGAAGTGGTATGAGTTTTGTACATATGAAGCTGCGATTTCAGCATGGGGCTGTAGTTGTTTTGCTAAGTATTTAGCTAGGTTTTGTAATGGTGTTCCTATGGAGCTGACTATGGGTCTGAGAGGTATGCCTTCTTTGTGTATTTTTGGGAGGCCGTATAATTTGGGGCATCTAGAAGATTTTTCTCTTGGGATGATCGTCTCTTGGATTTCTTTGCTTATGTGGCTGGTTATAATTTTCTTCTTGGTTGATTTTTCTAGATATGTGGTTGGGTCTGTGTTTATAGGTTTGTATGTGGAGTCTTGGAGTAGGTCTGTCA
The DNA here is from genome assembly GCA_015471245.1 of Laticauda colubrina. NCBI lineage: Eukaryota > Metazoa > Chordata > Lepidosauria > Squamata > Elapidae > Laticauda > Laticauda colubrina. The sequence goes on along the minus strand of BLBF01000007.1, from coordinate 46,225,160 downwards.
ATTTTGTTTCATAGTCTTTTCTGTCCATTACTACTGTGGCATTTCCTTTGTCTGCTGGGAGTATTATTATGCTGTTATCATTTTTCAGGGTTTGTAGTGCTATGAATTCATCTTTTTGCAAATTATTTTTTGGTGGTTTCCTTGTGCATAAGATGTGAGTAACCTGGTGTCTTATTCTGTCAGCTTCATCTGTATTTAATTTGGTTAGGCTGGATTCTACTGCACATATAATGGATTCTGTTGGGATTTTTTTGGGTGCTATGGCATAATTGAATCCTTTGGATAGGACATCTGTTTCTGTTTTGTTGAGTTCTCTGTTGGAAACATTGTATACTAATTGTTTCAGGTGTGGTGAATTGTTCGGGGTTTTCTTGTTATTTTCTAATTTTTTTAGTTTCTTTGAGAGTTTTTCATTTTTGTAAGTGGTTTCAGTTTCAGCTCTCCAAGTTGTAAGTTGTTTAATCTCATCCCAAAGTAGAGGGTGGATTTTGCTGCTCAATTCCAGGTGTAGTGCTAGCAAATCTTTGTTTAACTGATCTAATTGGAATCTTTTACTGTGAACTTCATTTCTGAGTAGAGCTATCTCTGTTCTTTTCAGGATACATTTGGTAGCTGCTGTGTGCTTATGAAATGTTAATTTGAAGCAGATTGGTGTTACATTGTTGTCTCTGCAGCTGCATAGGAATTTTAGGTCACATAGTATTCCTGCTCTTTTAACTTCCAGCTTCTCATAGATTTTGATCTGGTTGTTTATTTCCTCCCCGTAGAGGTCAGATATTTGTTTTTTTAAGCTTTCGCGGGTACTTACGTGTGTGCTGTTTAGCTTCCCTCGGGTATTATCCCACGTCATTGTAGTGTTGTCAAAGTTGTAGCAACGTTTCAGCAGAATCTCATCTGCCATCATCAGGCTTCTGTATGGATGTGTGTCTCACAGCTTTTGGTTTCAAATTCGAGGCTGGTCCATTCTGTTTGGCTAGGAGCCTGAGTCTGTGTTCACTGGACTTGGAGTTTGATTGATTGGTGTTTCTGGTTTCTTCTGTCTGTTTTGTGGCTTTGATTGGCTGGCAACACTCTGTTCTTGTGTTGGAGGCTTTCAGTGCAGTTTGGCTTGGTGTGAAAGGACGGCTGCTATTCATCATTTATAACCTGACTAAAGTATTGAAAGCCAATGGCTTCCAAAAAAACAAAATCACCAATTTGATCCACAAAAACACACCAAGACTTAACAGAGACCTAGAAGACCAACAGACCTATGGAACAGCTGTCTTGCCCTACATGAGAGGTACTACAGATAAAATCAGTAAGATGCTACACAGGCATCACATGAAGACTGCCTTCAAAACAGACAAAAAAATAGCAGCCATCCTGAGAAACCCCAAAGATAAAATTGACCTGGAAAACCAAGGCATATACGAAGAATAGAGTGTTGCCAGCCAATCAAAGCCACAAAACAGACAGAAGAAACCAGAAACACCAATCAATTAAACTCCAAGTCCAATGAACACAGATCCAAGCTCCCAGCCAATCATAATGGACCAGCCTCAAATTTGAAACTAGGAACTAATTCTATACAGAAGCCTGAGGATGGCAGATGAGATTCTGCTGAAACGTTGCTACCACTTTAACAGAACTACAATGACGTGGGATAATACCCGAAGGAAGCTAAACAGCACACATGTAAGTACCCGCGATAGCCTAAAAAAACATATATATATCTATCTATCTCCTGTATGGAAATACTATATTACTTTCTTCCAGTCTTAAGGCCCTGTCACACTGGCTGACGGATGCAAAACATTTGTAAAAAGGACACAGCTGACGAGCAAAATGTTCCATCCGTTGTTATCCGCTCTCAAAAGTGCCCCGAATTTGCATAACCAGAGTGGACAACATGGAAAGTAATGGACAGTGGAGGATGTAGTGCGGATGGAAAGCAGATGCTCCACGGAAGCCTAGCGGATGGAAGCGGATGGAAGCAGATGGCACATCCGCAAGGCTTCTGGGGGAGCACGGAAAGAGCGGATGCAGAGCGGATGCCAAGTGGATGAAGCAGATAAAGAGCAGAAGCCTAGTGGATGCCTAGTGGATGCCTAGCATTCACTGCACATGCGGGGAGGATGCATTGCATCAGCTCCGCGGATATAAAGGGAAGCAGCTCTCAAGCAGATCACCATTCAGAGGAAAGACCTACTTCCAGACACAGATTGCCAGCCAGCCAGCCAGCCAGCCAGCAAGCCAGCCAGCAACCCAACAACCATCGGGAAGAAACAGAAGCCTCTGCCATCTGCTACCAGCCCTGGCAAGAGGGACAGGGCCACCCTCTCACCCCCTGGCCCTGACTTTGCTTCTGCTGGGGCTTCTGCTGCCCGGACTAGCTCTTCTGGTGCTGGGGCTTCTGCTGATACTGCTTCTGGAGGTGGTGCTTCTGCTGATGCTGCTTCTGGTGGTGGTGCTTCTGCTGGTACTTACTCTGCTGGCACTGCTCCTGGTGCTGGGGCTTCTGCTGGGGCTTACTCTGCTGGCACTGCTCCTGGTCCTGCTGGTCCTGCTGGTGCTTACTCTGCTGGCGCTGCTCCTGTTCCTGCTGATCCTGCTCGTGCTCCTGTTCCTGCTGGTCCTGCTCATGCTCCTGGTCCTGCTGTTGCTCCTGGTCATGCTGGTCGTGCTGGTGCTCCTGGTCCTGCTCCTGGTCCTGCTGGTGCTGCTGGTCTTGCTGGTCCTGCTTTTGCTGCTACTGTTGTTGCTGCTCCTGGTGGTGGTGGTGGTGTGGAGGAGCAGCCCCTACAACCTCGAAGCCCTTCTGATGAGGGCCCATATGGCCCTGCCAAAGGGAGGAAGAGGCAGACGCATGAACAGGAGAGGAGGCAATACACCATAGAAGAGGAATATCAGGATGAGGTGCTGGAATGGCTGAGGGAGAATGAATATTTATGGCAGAAGGGACATAGGCTCTATCGAGACACCAAGAGGAAGCAGGGTGCTTGGAGAGAGAAGGCGTAGAGCCTGGGCTACACTTCGGAGGTGCTCCTCAGCTGGTGGAAGCACATGCACACCTGGTATGGGAAGCTGCACCTCAAGAAATCTGGCCAGGCCGCGGTCAAGCTGACGGACCGGGATACCTATGTGATGGCCAAGTGCAGCTTCTTAGAGGGTGAGATCCGCCACCAAGGAGCAGCCCCTCTGACAACCCACTCTCTCAGGCAGCCTGCTGAGAGCCAGTCCTCTTCTGGCAAAGAGTCAGCTCCTGTGTCCAGGCAGGTATCTGTGGAGCGTGCCACGACGGAGACCCCCCCCACAGCTGTACTACCCCTGGCGGAGCACGTGGAGGACCCCCTGACGCAGTGCGAGAAAGGAGATGGCACTTCCACCACAGCCCAACCCACATCCACCCCCAGCTCCACCTCTATAGAAAGGCAGAGAGGCAGACTGGAGGGGCAGAGCCACACTGTCCTGCTGGAGATAAGAGACACCATCAGGAGCAGCATAGATCTCCTCTCTCAGCTGGTACATACCGACGCCCCATCCTCCAACCGCAAGCCCTTCCTCACCTACGTCAACCAGACCCTCATGAACATGCCGGAACCCCAGTACCAGGTGGTGAAGGACAGGATCACCGATCTTTTTCACAACCCTCCAGACAAAGCTGAACCTGCTCCCACCCAGTCCAGGCCTGCTCCTCCACCCCAGGTGATGTCACTGCCCTTACAAGGCTTTCCACAGGCCCTCACCTACCAAGGTTACGGCTACCAGGAGGTCCAGCAGCACAGGCAGCCCTTCCCAGTCCAGGCACAGGTACATCGGATGCCACCGGTGCCACTGATGCCACGGATGCCACCGATGCCAGCCACGCCACCGATGCCAGCCACGCCACAGATGCCACCCATGGCCCCGATGCCCCCGATGTCAGTCCTCACCCAGCTGCAGACCAGACAGCCCCACTACACTGCTCCTTCCTCCACCCCACAGCCAATTCCGGCCTCAGAACATCTGTCATCGGTATTGGGGCTGACACCCCATGTCATGGAGGAAGGGGCTCTCAACATCACGGGTCTGAGCCAGCTGTCTGAGAGCTTCCTCAACACACCGTCCCCTGTTATCTCTCAGGGCCAGGCACCCCAATGGTGCCTCAGACCAGAAGTCCAGTAGCAGCCACCTCCACAGCACCTGGACCCTTCACCCCTGAGACGATGGGAACGCCTCAGACTGACTGAGAAGAGTGCCAAAGACTGGGTGGCTACCTGTTGGCTTTATTTTTGCTTTGGACACTTGACTTCGGTCATTTTTCTTTTACAGCTTGTTATTAATGAAGATTATCTTTGCTTCACACACTTGCTTCATTTATTTTTGTCAATAAAGCCTTTGTGGAAACTTTTAGAAATGGTTTAAGCCTTTGCATGCTTGTGGGATGGGTAAGGATAGCAGTGGGATGGGCAGGGATACCTGTGGAATGGGTAATAGCTGTGGGATGGGCAGGGATACCTGTGGAATGGGCAGGGATACTGTTGGGATGGGTAATAGCTGTGGGATAGATAAACCTCCAGTGCAAGCAGAGTGGGACTCTATGGTCCACTGTCCTAGATGCCACACCTATGGCCCTTTATTATCAATAATAATGAAATCAATCATCCACACATGTCAACATAAACACAACTCTTTATTAAATGCCCTGTTCATTGCAGGCGCACCTAACATACATGGCCCAATCTCATCAGTGTGATGAGACAGGTTGAAGGAAGCATCCATTAATCATCTATCATCCTGTCTTGCCACTCCACTGCTCCAGCTGGGGAGTTGCACCAGTGTCTCAGGAGGTTGCGCTGCTTCTTCCCTTCACATGAATCTCTGTTGGGGCCTTTCACATCCTTAGTGTCTATCAGGTTTCGCCCTTGCCTCCATTCACCAGGCTCCATGTCCCCATTGCCTTCTTGGAGGTCCACGAGCCTATTCTACAAAACTGGGTAGTGGGTGTGCATGAGATTGTGCAGGATGCAGCAAGCTTCCATGATGCTCCTCACAGTCTGTGGGCGATGCTGCATGGTGGTGAGAAGTAACTGGAACCTGTTGGCCAGGATGCCAAAGGCGTTCTCCACCACTCTCCTTGCCCTGGACAGCCTGTAGTTGAAGATCCTCTCTTCACGGGTGAGGCATCTGGAAGTGTAGGGCTTCATGAGGTAGGTTCTGAGGGAGAAGGTGTCATCCCCCATGATGAGGTAGGGCACATCTTGTGTGTCATTGGGTAGGGGGTCTGGACCTGCAAAACCCATGATGAGGTTGCATTCCAGCCCATCCTTGAGGTCACTTGCATTGTATACCTGGCCATCTGAAGCTGACCCGTTGCCTGAAGCATCGATGTACATGAACTTGTAGTCAGCATCGACCATGGCGAAGAGGATGATGCTGAAGAAGCCCTTGTAGTTGAAATAATTGGACCCCGAGTTGGGTGGAGCTTTGCAGGCCATGTACTTGCCATCGATGGCTCCAACGGTGTGGGGAAGTTACACTTCTGATACCACTGCTCTGCAACTTTCTTCCATCCTTCTGCAGTGGAGGGGCACTGGAGGAGCTCCTCCAGGTATTCTTCGATGATGGCCTGCACCACTTCTCTGACCACAATGCTGATGGTGTTGTGTGGCACCCTCCAGCCATACTGCATGCTCCTGTAAGTGGTCCCTGAGGCCAGGTGGCACAGAGTCAGTGCCACCTTCAGTCCAGGGTCCAGGCTGGGCCGGAAGTTGTTGTTTGCCTTGGTCAACCTGGGTCTCAGCCGCTCCACAACTTCGTCAAACATGGCTAGAGGCATCCTCATGAAGTTCTGGAATGCACGAGGGTCTTCGTTCCTCAGCTCCACCCTCAGCTTGTTGTACAGTCCCTACTCTGCTCTTCTCCCAATCCATCTTTGGACCCAGACACTTCTTGGCCGCCTCCTTTTCTTCCCGTAGAACAGTTGAAAGAGACTATAGATGGCTTCGCACTGTTGCAGAACGAAGGTGGCTAACAAAAGGACTGTGTTACGATCCATGGTGGATATCAATGGATGCTGTGGAAGAGCAAGAGCCAGATGAAGGCTGTAGAGGTCAGTACAGCAGGGCTGCTGGAATGAAAGTGAGATCCAGGTGAGTTCCTCCCCCTTTTTATCGGCAATATAGGTTTTCCACTAGGTGTCCTTTTGCATCCTCTAGGCATCCTGCAGACATCCTAAATATCTGAGATAGGTCCCTTCTGCGAACATTTTTTCCATTTTAAATGCTTTGTATGCGAGCTGCATCCGCTTTCATCCTTTCTCTGTCCGTGCTACTAATGCTGCGTGTCCATTCCGTGTCCGTTTCGCTTCCTCCCTGTGTCTGTTTTCCGCTGGAGTGGATTTGAGTTGCGCGGATGTGCAGCGGATGCCTAGTGGATATAGCGGACACGTAACGGATGACAACAGAGGTAGAACGGATGTTCCCCGTATGCGTTGCAGATGCAGAATGGGCACGTTGGATACATTTTCCGCTCAAAAAGTTTTGAGCAGCTCAAAACTTTTTGAGCGGATGGCACCTCAATCGACGGATGCTGGACGGATAGAGAGGATGAAAAACGGAGGCAGTGAGTACAGAACGGATGAATTGCGTTAACCAATGGATGGCAAGTGTTTCTCTCTGTTTTACATCCTCTTTCCATCCGTTGGTGCAGTGTGACATGGGCTTTACATCAATAACATTCACTTCTCTGGCACTGTTAGTATAATAGACCAGTCTATAGACCAGGACATTTGCTTCTAACTTGCTAACTCTTGAGTTGAGTTCACACTTCTACGGTCTACTGACAATCAGTTCTTCCATTTGTTCAACCCTCCTAACAACTTCTGATATCCTGAATGAAAAGCAAATAATGGGACTATTAGTTGAAAGCACACTCTATTTTAAAAGGGCCAATAAGAGCAGATTGGCTTATTTTGCAGGAAATACATTAAAATGAAGTCAAAAAAGGCAACCATCTGAAGATTCATTAATAATAATGGAAGCCAAGGATTATAATTGGCATGATGATGCCCCAATAAAAGCTATGAAATAAATTATGGATTAAGCAAGTAATAAATCTGGAAAGGATTTACCTGGCTCACAGAAACAAAAATGGTTTTATTATTCTTGTTTTTAAAGCAGCATTAAAGTAAGGGTCATCAGTGGATTTTTGAGAGAACTTCTATGCTATTAACCTGTATCCAAACATTCTCTTGTCAGTACAAATGAGAAAAGTTTTTCCAGCATGCCTCTTATATAGCTGATAAAATACAGGAAGTTTCAGGCAAAGTTATCTCTTGAAGTGCATTTGCATCTGTCAATCTTCCTTCAAGACTATTCTTTTTTCAAAAAAACTATATCACACTAGAAGCAATGGGAGATAAAATTCTGAAATGGTTGGTCTAAATTCCACACTAATTTGAGGGACATGATGGAGCTCCAGGGGGGTTGACTCTACCAGGTATGAACACCTATCACTCTGATCCTGACCCTGGCTCAGTCCTGATCATGTTCCTTTGGGGATCTTATGTCAGGATTTCCCACCTTCAAAAAAAGTCAGCTGCAAAATTCAGCAGAAAAATGTGATGACAGATGGTTGTTCCATCTCCAAGACTGAAAAAAAATAGCATATACGTAGTCTCTAGATACTGTCAAGGAGGGCATAGAATTGTTCCCTTTGAGTATAGTACTAATATATGAAAATTTCTTAACAGAGAGAATAATATAAGAGCTTCTTTTCTAGATCCAAAAAGAAGTGTTGGTGGAGTATGCATTGCCATCATACAATGTTGATTATCTGTTATATGTTAATGTCTCCTATCTGAGATCTTTATGTAAGGATATAGAGTGTGCCCTCCCTGTGGATCTCCTGCTTGAAAATTGTATTGGCAAAAATCCTGATTTTTTTCTAAATAAGAATTTTACAACATAGTAAGGGTACCTCAGGGCTCAATGCTCAAACTTCTAACATCCACATGAAACTGCTGAATGAACCAGCTCAGGATTCAGTATCAAACATAAACTGATACGCAGCTGCATATTTAGCTCCAGATTGGCCAGGTAAAATGGGTGATGTACTGACATTATCTGGAGGCTGTTCAGTCTGAATAGAGAGGAATAGACTTCTCAATCCTGATAAAATTGAGTGGCTGTGGGTATTTGCCCCTTCTGACCCCTGCTCTGGGTACAGTTTCTTTTTTCTTTTCTTTTTAAAATTATTTTTATTTAAAAAAATGAAGGAAAATAAAAGGGATAAATAAATTGAAAAATTAAAAAGACTAAGGAAAAGAAAAATATTTAAAAAGATATAAAGAAGTGACTTCTGAACTTTACAACAATTATAAATGCATTTATATTTTATTATCTCTCTCTCTAAGGTTACATCATGGCACCCTTTTTTCCATATTCTACCTTTTCTAATCATTAAATCATAAGTTGCAAGCTCATTTTTTTTTCATTTACAGAAAAAAGTCCATAAAAAGATTCTGATCACTAATAAAAGTGGATATTGTCTTTTCCCATCTCTGCAAATTCTACCATCTTCAACAATTACTCTTCTACATAAGTATTTCAGAATCTGGGATTGTGGATATTTTCACAATTGGTCTTGGATGGGTAACATTTCCCCATTTGACACTGGTGTATAACTTGTGTGTCCTCCTGGATTTTAGTTTCTACTCAAAGAACAGGTGGCAGTTGTAGCCAGGAGGATCTTTGCAGAGATGCATCTTGCATATATGTTACAATTCTTTCTTCAAGCTAGAGATCCTTCAAAACATTACTTGCATCCTCACAATTGGACTATTTCAATGGCTAGGGTTGCCCTTACATCAAGAGGCTACTGTCAGTCAAAATGCAGTGATGCAGGTAGTATTGGGCACTTTTCATCATGCCCATATATCATGATTGTTGCATGAACTGCACTAGCCGCCAATTGACTTCCAGATATAATCGAAAGTGTCAGTTGTAAATAAAGTCCTTCATGGTACATTCTGGCAGACTCCAAGTCCCCTCTGTTAGAAGTTGTCATCTTATGAAACCAAGCTAGCATGTCTTTGTTGTTTTTTGAAAATCACCAAATTTCCTACAAAGGAAATAATCATTTTTTAAAATTCAAATCTTTTTAGATGCTGAATTTTGTCATGAGAAATTTCCTCAAGATCCCTTATTTCTGCAGTGACAATGAAACAGCTCTTTGGTCTGTGAAGAACAAAGAGATGCACAACTGGTGTGGGTTTTTTTTTTCTTTCCTTAAAAAGTTTTACAAATTGCCTCCAGAGACATGTAAAGCAAGGTTATTCTGTGTATTTCATTTAATCACTTGATTCAAGGCAGTTACAGAAATTCTGTTAATTGGTGTGGAGAATTCCTTTTTCAATAAACTTGGAAACAACCTGTTTTGAAACCTCTTAATCAAAGGAGAGAAACTAACAGAAGGAATGAGGTAAGGGTACTAATCTGCAACTTTCCATTCTGTGATTTTGTAAACAAAAAAAGGTAGTTTTAACTTGTGGTCAGCAGGCTTGTCTCTTTTTCAAAACTAGAAAACTGTGAATAACTGAACATTGTATAATCATGAAATTGTAAAAATTTATTATATTTAGAATGTCAAGTACAACTCAGTTGTTCAATTTAGGAATCCAAATTATACAAAGACAAATGGTGGTCTCTGTAAATATATACAATGAAGGGAAGTCAGTTTTACTGATAAGAAGTTTTTTTCTAACATTCAATTTGAATCTGGCTTCCTATAACTTAAGGCCTGGTCCTACTGGCTGGCGGACGCAAAACGTATGCATAAAGGACACAGTGGACGAGCAAAATTTTGGGGGTGGCTCCATCCATTATCAACTGCTCCAAAAAGTGGTGAAAATTTGCATAAACAGAACAGAAAAGAACGGACGTGGGTAGTATGTAGCAGGGATGTTAAACGGATGTTTATTGGAAGCCTAGCGGATGAAAGCGGATGGAAGCGGATGACACCTCCAAAGGGGTTCTGGGGGAGAATTTTGAAGTGGATGCATAGCGGAAGGGGTGGATGCATAGCGGATGAAGCGGATGCATCATGGATGCCTATAGGAAACAAAGGGGATGTTGCACAGATGTATATCGGATGCAAAGCGTTCACTGAGCATGCGGGGAGTATGAATTGCATCAGCTCCACAGATATAAAAGGATGCAGCACGCACACAGTCAGCATACAGGGGAAAGACGTGCTGCCACATACATCTTGCAGGAACACCATGGTTTGGCAATCAGGCAAGAAGAGGAAGCCTGTGCCTACTCGTTCAAGCCCTGGCAAGGTGAAGAAGGCCAGAACCAACATCCCACCCCCTGGCACTGACTCTGAAGCTGCTGGTGCCGTTGTGGTGGACCAGCCCCAAGGCCCTCAAAGCTCTGCTGCTGAAGGCCCTGCTGCTCAAGCACCTGAAGGCCCTGCTGCTCAAGCCCCTGAAGGCCCTGCTGCTCAAGCCCCTGAAGGCCCTGATGAAGCCCCTGCCAAAGAGAGGAAGAGGCAAGGGAAGGATAAGGGAGAGAGGAAACAGTATACCGTTTCCAAGGAGCATGAGGATGAGGTGCTGGAATGGCTGAGGGAGAATGAGTACCTCTGGAGAAAGGGCCACAGACTGTATCGGGACACCAAGAAGAAGCAGGCAGCTTGGAGAGACAAGTCAGAGAGCCTGGGCTACACTGCAGAAGTACTCCTAGGATGGTGGAAGCACATGCACACCTGGTATGGCAAGCTACACCTCACGAAATCCAGGCAGGCCGCTGTCAAGCTCACTGACTGGGAGATGTACGTCATGGCCAAGTACAGTTTCCTGGAGGGTGAGATCCGCCACCGAGAAGCAGCCCCTCTGAGAGCGCCTCTCCCTCAGACAGTCCACAGACAGACAGTCCTCTTCCAGCCAGGAGTCAGCTACCATGTCCAGGCAGGTGTCTTTGGAGGGTCCCACGGCAGAGACCCCCCCGACAGCTGCACTCCCCATGCCGGCAGACTTGGAGGATCCCGTGGAGGATGACGCCCTGCTGTCACAAATGGAGGAAGAAGCAGCAGCCACCAGAGGCCAACCCCCCACCCCACCCCCAGCTCCAGAGGATGCAGGCAGAGAGGCAGACTGGAGGGCCAGGACCACACTGTGCTGTTTGAGATCAGGGACACAATGAAGACCAGCACAGAACTTCTCTCTCAGCTGGTCCACAGCGACATACCATCCTCGGACCGTCAAGCCCTTCATCACCTATGTGAGCCAGACCCTGAGGGACCTGCCTGAGGCCCAGTACCAGGTGATGAAGCAGAAGATCACAGCACTTCTGCACAACCCTCAAGGCCCAGCTGAATCTGCTCCTACCCAGTCCAGGACTGTTCCTCCACCCCAGGCGATGTCACAGCCCTTCCATGGCTTTCAACAGCCCCTCACCTACCAAGGCTACGACTACCAGGACTTCCCACAGCAGAAGCAGAACTTCCCAGTCCAGACCCAGGTTCATCGGACGCCACAGACACCACTCCTCACCCAGCTGCAGACAGCCCCACTACACTCCTCCTTCCTCCACCCCACAGACAATCTATCATCAGTATTGGGCCTGACATCTCAAGTCCTTGATGAAGGGCCTCTCAACCTCAGGGGACTGAGTCAGCTCTCGGATAGCTTCTGGAACACACCATCCCCTGTTGTACCCTCGGGGCCAAGAACCCCAATGGTGCCTCAGGCCAGCACTCAAGCCACAGCTACCTCCACAGTCCCTGCCTGCTTAACAGCTTAGACCATGGACATGACTCAGAGTGGTTGAAAATAGTGTCAGAGACTGAGTTGTTTACTTATTAAGTTTATCTTTGCTTAAGACACTTTACTTGGTTCATTTTGCTTATTTAATAAAGTCACAAAGTTTACCTAAGAAAGTTCCTAAAGGTTATCTTTGCTTAAGACACTTAATACAGTTTACTTGGTTCATTTTTTTTACTTAATAAAGTGTTGGTGAAAACTTTGAAAAAATGGTTAAGCCTTTGCATGCTTGTGGGATAGATAAAGATAGTTGTGGGATAGATAAACCTCCAGTGCAAGCATAGTGGGACTGTATGGTCCACCATCCCAGCTGCCACACATATGGACCTTTATTATCAATAACAATTTATTCATTGATCAACACATTTTAAAATAAACAAATCTGTTTATTAATACCCTATTCATTGTAGGACCATTCAACATACATGGTACAATCTCATCAGTGTTATGCGACAGCTTCAAGGAAGCATCCATTAATCATCTAACATCCTATCTTGCCACTCCACTGCTCCAGCTGGGGAGTTGCACCAGTGTTTCAGGAGGTTGCGCTATTTCTTCCCTTCGCGTGAAGCTCTGTTGGGGCCTTGTACATCCACAGTGTCTATCAGGTTACGTTCTTGCCTCCATTCACCAGGCTCCATGTCCCCATTCCCTTGTTGACGGTCAACAAGTCTGTTCTGCAACACTGGGTAGCGGGTGCGCATGAGATTGTGCAGGATGCAGCAAGCTTCCACAATGCTCCTCACAGTCTCTGGGTCATGCTGCATGGTGGTGAGAAGTATCTGGAACCTGTTGGCCAGGATGCCAAAGGCGTTCTCCACCACCCGTCTTGCCCTGAACAGCCTGTAGCTGAAGATCCTCTCTTCACGGGTGAGGTATCTTGAAGTGTAGGGCTTCGTGAGGTAGGTTCTGAGGGAGAAGGCGTCATCACCAACGATGAAGTAGGGCACATCTTGTGTGTCATTGGGTAGGGGGTCTGGACCTGCAAAACCCATGATGAGGTTGCATTCCAGCCCATCCTTGAGGTCACTTGCGTTGTATACCTGGCCATCTGAAGCTGACCCGTTGCCTGAAGCATCGATGTAGATGAACTTGTAGTCAGCATCAACCATGGCAAAGAGGATGATACTGAAGAAGCCCTTGTAGTTGTAATAAGTGGACCCTGAGATGGCTGGAGCTTTGCAGGCCACGTGCTTCCCATCTATGGCTCCAACGGTGTGGGGAAAGTTCCACCTCTGATACCACTGTTCTGCAAGTTTTCTCCAGCCTTCTTCAGTGGTGGGGCACTTGAGGAGTTCCTCCACGTATTCTTCAATGATGGCCTGTACCACTTCTCTGACCACTTTGCTGATGGTGTTGTGTGGCACCCTCCAGGCATACTGCATGTTTCTGTATGTGATTCCAGAGGCCAGGTGGCACAGAGTCAGTGCCACCTTTAGTCCAGGGTCCAGGTTGGGACAGAAGTTGGTGCTAGGCTTGGTCAACCTGGGTCTCAGACAGTCTACAAGTTTGTCAAATATGGCTGGTGGCATCCTCATGAAGTGATGGAATGCATGAGGGTCTTCATTCCTCAGCTCCACCATCAACTTGTCATACAGTCCAAACTCCATTCTTCTCACGATCAATCCTTGGACCCACACAGCTCTTGGACGTCTCCTTCTTCTCCTTCTGTATAAAAGGTGAAACAGTCTGAACAGGTTTTGGTTAGGGTGATGAATGAGCGCAGCTATCATACGGACTGTGTCATCATCCATGGTAGAGAACAATTGATGATGTTGAAGACCAATACCAAGAGTGAAGAGGTCTGTACACCACGGCTGCTGGACTCATACTGAGATCCAGATGATTTTCTCCCCCTTTTTATAGAAAATATCGGTTGTCTGCTAGGTGTCCTTCTACATACTCTAGACATACTCCAGACATCCTAAATATATGAGATACATCCCAGATACAAATGTTTTGTCCATTTTTAATGCTTTATATACGAGATGCATACACTTATATTTTTTCTATTTCCGTGCTACTAATGCTTTGTAGATGTTCCATGTACCTTTTGTTTCCTCCCTCTTTCCATTTTCAGCTGCAGCGGATGTGAGTTGAAGGGATGGCCAGAGGATGCAGAGAGTATATAGCAGACGTTTAATGGATGATAACGGACATAGAACGTTTGTTGCCCGTATATGTCACGGATGTACATCGTATGCGGCGGAAAGTTCATCCGTTCACAATGTTTTGTGCAGCTCAAAACTTCTTGCGCAGATGAAATCTCAGTGGACGGATGCTCAAAGTATAGAGCATATGAAACACATATGCAGTGAGTACACAATGGATGCATAGCGTTTTCCAACAGATGCAAGCTTTTTTTAACGTTTTACATCCTCTTTGCATCCGTAAGTGCAGTGGAACCGGGCCTTTACTTCAGTTCCTTCTTTCCTGACCAAGAGAGTGGAACTATTGATCTTCTGTGTTAACCCCTTACAGATGGGTTTAATTTTAAGATTCCCTGATCTGGATTCCCTGTTATTGCCCTTTTCTCAACTCATTCAAGTTCATGAAATTTTTCTTAAAGAATAATTGATGCCTAGAAGAAGACACTCAAAGCGGAGTAGAATGGCTACTTTTTGGGATTTGTAAATTACATTTTTGTTGATCCAACAATTCCACAATGAATCCTATGCTGCTTCTCTCCTGTTATGTTCCCAGTTTTTACTTGAACCAGGTTCCAAAATCCCAATCCAGATTTGGCCACTTTTTTGGCCTTTTAGATTCACAACACTAAATAAGTTACTAACAAAAATAAAGCAATATTTTTTTATAAAATGCATTTATTGATTCATTTATTCGTCTATTTAGACTCAGTTTTTCATACCTGTGCTGCACTTCCATTGCCTTTGTTCACCTTTTATGACTTCATACTACACAGTAATCAGTTCTCAACTTACAACAGGGAAGGTTTTCTTCTGTAGCAGAACAATTATATTGCACAAAAAGTGACAAGCTCAGATGCTCAAATTCCAGCTTTCAGATGCCCAAATTCCAGGTTCTTTCCTGTTTCAGAGGCTATTAAGAGCATTTAATCAGGAGCTGTGGTGATGCTGTGTCTAGAATACAGTATTGCAGGCTGACTCTGCCCATCACCAAGAGTTCGATCCTGACAGGGCTTAAAGTTGACTCAGCCTTCCCTCCTTTTAAGGTTGGTTAATTAGGACCCAGATAAACTGCTTCAAAAGTGCTGTAAAGCACCATGAAGTGGTATATGAGTCTAAGTGCTATTGCTATTGCTATTAATCAACCTTTTTTTCTTGACACTTATAATGTGTGTTCTTACATTTGGACATTTTAGCCCAAAATATTTTCATTCACTAATAATGCAACGGGTTTTCTTTTTTAGACAAAACTGCACATATGTCCATTCTGTATTTATAAGGTCATGGAGAAAATTATATTAATAAATAGAAAACAATAAAATGAATAGAAGGCATCTGATTTTCATGAACTGCCTGTCTCTCCGATCTTTCATGAAAAAAGTTGTTGGTCAGATTTTTCTCTTTCTATCAGTCCAGTGAAATATTTTCTTACATACTCTAAATTATGTAGTGCCTTTAGACAATGCACGTACAAGAGTGGAATATAAATAAAACTGAAATGGCTGGAAGAAGATCACAGAATATACTGAGGCTGAATCTAATAGGTATTATCATTTATCCAGATTAATCACAAATAAAATTGGGCTGCAGTGATGATTTTTGGTCTTGTTCTTTTTCTTTGCAAACCTGTGGGCTACGTTCTCTATCTATCTATCTATCTTTCTCTTTTTTCTTTCTTCTCTTTTGAAAGTATATCAATTCTTTGCCCCATTGTCGTATAATGATATCATCAGCTAGCAAGATCTCAAGAGCTATTTATCATACATCCTGCTCCATATAGGATGCCTGATCAAGTGGTACTATTGAGAAACTAATCTCGAAAGGATGAAAATGTCATCAAAACATATGAAACCAGAAGGATTTATGTTATCCAACAGAGTTAAATAAAAGAGGTGTGAGAGAGAGAAGGAATATTCACACTATATATTTAGGAAAAAACTGCATTCTACGAAAGTCTGAAATATTTGGCAAAGTGGGCAAAATGGATCAATGCTTTACATCACAGAGACAGCAAGACTCCATGTTGCTTCTAGACCTTTCCAAAAATTCTGTTTTGAGGTGACCAACCAGATCCTATTAGGGCTTTACTGAATCTATTTTAAAGACAGCAAAGTTTCACAAGGACAAAAGGCATTTCCAAGTTTTTCACAAGGCAACATTCCCTCTTTTAAAAAATAAAGCAGAGCTGTGATGTTGATTCACTTTTCATCCCTCCAGCCCTTCCAATAGCTAACTGGAACTAGGAGGGTGTTACACATATTGATATCATCGAATCAGTACCCTGTTCAGTGTGTGATTTGTGCCAGGGTAGGAACTGCCCATTGAGGCCTTGGAGCAAGGTGAGAAGTGAAGTAATACATTCTTTTTCCACTAGGAGAAAAAGGTGTGCATTACTTTCTGATGCAGCTTTGAATCTCCATTGTACAAACCTTCATCCAAACAAAGTGTTAGATATTAGCATACTCCAAATACTCTATTCCTATTGGTCCACAAATACTTGAATCTGATTGGTGTTCTACTCGACGGTGATTGGTCAAAAATAACTAGCCTATGATTGGCCGCCCCAGTGGCAGGAGACTCAAGGAGCCGTCATTGTCCATGAGACACGAGCAGCCTCTCTGTAAAAAAAAGGGCTGCCGCAGCTCCTGGTTCAGATGGAATCCAGCAACTAATAAAAGAGCTGAAGTTATGCTGGTCTCGAGTCTCATTCTTCGCGAACACAACACTGGCGATGAAGGTGGAATTCTGAGACAAGGAGACCAGTTGAGCACATGGCAATGAGAACTGAGCAGACGAAATGGCTGGAACCAAATCGCCACCTACACCATTCAATCCAGCGACGGAGGACTGGGAATCATACATCGACAGATTCCTCATGGTCCTCGAGAGCAACGACTTACAAGGAATCTCCGACAACAGAAAGAGAGTCATGTTCCTGATGCACTGTGGGCGCACAGTGTTCAAGATGGCCAAGGCATTGGCCAAACCGCAGGATGTAAAACAG
Source organism: Laticauda colubrina (assembly GCA_015471245.1). NCBI lineage: Eukaryota > Metazoa > Chordata > Lepidosauria > Squamata > Elapidae > Laticauda > Laticauda colubrina. Next base: position 46,208,221 of record BLBF01000007.1, on the reverse strand, counting down.
ATGGCCTGGCCAGATTTGGAAAAATTGCTGAAGGCTCCTTATGCACCAACCGTTTCCAGCCTTATTCGGAGACATGAGTTCTACAAACGGGACCAGAGAGAAGGTGAGAGTATCGCAGACTTCGTAGTGGCTCTCAGGGACATTGGAGGGGCATGTGAGTTCTTCAACATGGATGAAGCCATGAGGGATCACATGGTCCTTGGTCTAAGAGATCTCACTTTGCAGAGCCGACTGCTAACCCAACCAAAAATTACAGTCACTGAGGCCATTGCTGAGGCCACAGCAGTTGAAGACACTAAAAAATCAGCAGCCAAAATGCAACAAATGAATATGACAACACAAAAAACACTGACAGAAGCAAGCCAAGTTCCAGAGAAGAAGTCAGAGAACACCCATAAGACCATCACATGCCACAAGGATAGCGAATCATTGTCTGAGACAGACGACGAAGAGGAAGAAATCCAAAGACTCCAGTCAGAATGAAATAGACAGGAGAGGAAAGGACGTAAGTTGGGGTTCCAGTGCGCCAGGTGTGAAGGAGACCACCCCCGTTCTGAGTGCCATTTCCTAGATGCCATTTGCAGGTACTGAGAAAGATGGGGACACATAGCAAAGGTCTGCCGAAACTGGAAAAGCTACAGCCCCCGACGTAGAGACAACACCCCATTAAGAATAAAAGAAAGACAGATATTGAGTCATGAGAGTCGAGAAAGCAGAGGCAAATGACTAAACGAAAGCTACAGAAAAGAAGAAACACACCAAACTATTACCATCGGCCATTCAAATGCAACCAATGGCCGGAAGGTACATGTGGCAGTCAGCATCGAAGGCCAAAGATGTGAGATGGAGGTGGACTCTGGCTCATACTTATCAATGGTATCATGGAATAACATTAAAAGATTGATATCACACATACGCAGAACGGAATTAGAAAACCAAGCACTGATACTAAAAGACTACCAAGGAAACAGGATCCCTATAGTCAGACTCGGACACTTCCAAGTCACATTCAAAAAACACACAAAAATCCTGCCTCGAGCCATCGTAGACCGGAACTGCCCAAGCTTGTTGGGACTCGAGTGGTTTGAACCCCTGGGAATTGGAGTGACCGGAATCAACAGCGTCATCAAGACAGACTGGGAGGAGAACCTAATGAGAGAGTTCCAGGATGTCCAGGAAACTAGGCAAGTACCGAGGGTCCCCCATATCATTTAATTTAAATCCAACAATAGCTCCAATTAGATTAAAAGCGAGGCAAATTCCCTTCGCATTAAAACCAAAGATTGATGAGGAATTAAATAAACTCACAGCACAAGGAATATTGGAACCAATTGACCACGCTAAATGGGAAACCCCACTCGTAACCCCAATTAAGCCAGATGGGTCTGTGAGAATCTGTGGTGACTACAAGGCCACCCTAAACCATGCACTACAGCAAAGTGCATCTCCTGTTCCGGTAGTGCAACACTTGTTACACTCACTGGGGAGAGGCAAGGTTTTCGCAAAACTCAACCTTGCACAAGCATACCAACAATTGCCAGTCAACCCCGAAACAGCAGAGGCACAAACGATCGTGATTCATAGGGGAGCATTCAAATGCAAAAGACTGCAATTTGGAATCAGCGTGGCTCCAGGGGTGTTCCAAAGCCTGATGGAGCAGTTGTTCCAAGGGATAAAAGGGGTGGTCCCATACTTTGATGACGTGCTAGTGTCAGCCAGCGACAAGAAACAACTATAAGCCCGTCTAAGAATAGTACTGCAAAGATTCCAAAAGGCGGGACTCAAAGTCAAAAAAGAAAAATGTCAGATAACTCGAAAGTCAAATTCCTGGGATATCTAATCAATAAAAAGGCATCCACCCCATATATAAAAAAATCAAAGCGATCAAAGAAGTGCACAGACCAAAAAACAAAGCAGATTTACAAGCATTCTTGGGACTTGTCAATTTTCATAATGTTTTTCTGCCACAGAGGCAACAACGGCAGAACCACTACAAAGATTACTGGACAAGGCAGCCACCAGGACGATGAGGGGAGATGGCGTTCCAGAAAATAAAAGATTTAATCACATCCGAATCTGTATTAATACAATACAACAAGACACTACCACTGACAGTCACCTGCGACGCATCACCGTTCGGCATTGGAGCTGTACTCAGCCACACACTACCAGACAGGAGGGAAGTGCCCATCTCATTCTACTCCAAAACACTGTCCAAAGCTGAAAGGAACTACAGCCAGTTGGACAGAGAGGAGTTAGCAGCAATTTCTGGGATCAAACAGTTCCATGAATACCTTTACGGTAGGACCTTTACCTCATTACAGACCACAAGCCCTGATTGGGAGTATTAGCAGGGAACAGGTCCACCCCAAACATACTATCCCCACGAATGACAAGATGGTCCGAGTTCCTTGCCACATACAATTACAAATTAATTCACCGACCAGGCAAGGACATTTCACACGCCGATGCATTGAGCTGTACTTCCCTACCTGAACTAGAGAGTGACCCAGCACCAACCACATCCACCCTACAGATTGAGGCTCTACCAAACCTACCCATAACCACAGCGGACATTGTGAAAGAAACCACAAGAGACAAAAAATTGTCACAGGTTTTAAACTGGGTAGGAAAAGGGTGGCCGGAAAACAAGACAGACGTGATTTTTAAACCGTTCAAGAACAGGCAGGCTGAACTTTCATTGTTAAAAGGTTGTATTCTATGGGGGGATTGGGTGGTCATACTGGAAGCATTACAAGAGCAAGTACTGAATATTTTACATGAAGGACACCCGGGTATCGTACGAATGAAATCCCTGGCCAGGAGTTATGTATGGTGGCCAGGGATGGATAAGGATATCGGGAGTTGGATAGAAACCTGCACTAAATGCCAAAGATCCTGACCTGCACTCTCTACGGCACACCTATACTCGACTAGGAAACAACAAGAATACACATAGATTTTGCAGGGCCTACAAAAGGACACACATTTTTAATTTTTAATTAGTAGACACTTACTCAAACTGGCTGGAAGTAAGGGTCATGAATTCAACAACTACAGAAGCAGTTATCAGACAACTGAGGAAACTTTCGGCCACACATGGGTTATCGGACTTATTAGTTTCAGATAACAGGCCACAGTTCACAGCATTAACATTTGAAAAGTTCCTCGCCAAACACGGCATAAGGCATGCCTTGACAGCGCCGGGCCAGCCGGCTATGAACAAGCAGGCAGAACACATGGTCCGGTATACCAAAGAAACCATAGAAAAATTAGACACGGGGGACATACAAGAGAAAATTTACAAAATGCTCACCATACAACACATCACACCTAACTCCACTATAAATAAAAGCCCAGCAGAATTACTAATGGGCAGAAAATTAAGATCATATCTGGATAGATTACACCCCACATACAGCCCTGAAAAACCAATAGACTCCTCCAGCAAACACTGTACATTTGACCCAGGGGACCTAGTCTATGCTAAAAATCTCATGGGGCGCCCACTATGGGTACCAGCAAAAATAATGCAAGTACCTGGACCCCGGCTGTACAGATTAGAAACGGACGATGGAAGAAGCTGGAGGAGACACATGGATCAATTAAGATCAATAACATTGGAACAAACCACTGATACACCCAGGCATGAAGAACAACAACACACTCCGGTAACACAACAACCATTAAACAAAAACAATAATAATCAAACAAGAGAGGGGGGAGACCCCTCAAACACAAATAAGAGGGGAGGGGGAGACCCTCCGTTAGAACAAGGAATACTGCAAAATCAAAAAACAACCCACAAACCAAATTCTCAAATAAACCCAGAACGAAACAACTGCTTACCTGAAGAAGACTTCGGCGAAGAGGAACAGGAGGCACAAGAATACCAAGAAGCCACTCTGGAAGGGAGCAGCTGAGCCGACTCTACCCACCCGGGTAGGCCAGGCGGGAGCAGTATGGCTGACTCCACCTTCCAGGAGGTTCCACAGAGAAGGATGGGAGAAACAGCGATCCCGTCCGAACCCGCCAAAGACAACAACATGACTAAACTGCACAGGTCAACTAGACAATATAAAAGCCCCGCCTACTTATGTGACTATGTAATGTAGGACCAAGAGGGGAGGGGTGTTACATATTAGCATACTCCAAATACTCTGTTCCTATTGGTCCACAATTACTCGAATCTGATTGGTGTTCTACTCGACGGTGATTGGTCAAAAATAGCTAGCCTATGATTGGCCACCCCAGCGGTGGGAGACTCAAGGAGCTGTCATTGGCCGTGAGCTGCGAGCAGCTTCTCCATAAAAAAAAGAGCTGCCGCAGCTCCTGGTTCAGATGGAATCCAGCAACTAATAAAAGAGCTGAAGTTACGCTGGTCTCGAGTCTCATTCTTTGCGAATACAACACAAAGCATGCTGTCACAGTTTTTGCACACATCTAGAATGTGTGCAGAACAACCCTAATGGGATCTACGCTAGTTTAAAACAGGGAATTCATCCCGGTGCCCAAATTGCATCCATGTAATTGCCCTTCATTTTGCAATTTGGAGTGCCTGGATGCTTAATGGGAGTACTTACCTTCTGCTAGTCCAGCTCTGTCATGTTCATCCCTTTTCCACTCCTTAAAAGAAAGACACAAGCAAGAAAATTAGGAGGAAAGGTGCATTCATGTTGATAGTTTAGCAAACTGCTGCCCATCAAAATGGTTAAAAATTCTTTTTTTTTATCAAAATGGTTAACATTTCACTAAAAAGAGATCTGTGAAAGTCTCCTTTCAGTAGCACAAACAAAGCAATGTTTGTGCTAATGAAACAAAGGCTTGATCTACTATATTGATTATGTGGCTATTTAAGCTTTCTCAGGCTGCTTAAAAACAGAGGGTAAAGTTAATGGCCTTTTTTATGAGACACAAAGTTAGCTTTGCTCTTACTGTAAATAACATTTTTCTTTTCTTTCCCAACTGTACATTAATGGTATTTAGATCACCCATATTTTAACACTGAATCATTGGTAGATTCAATGAATTACTTAAAATTAAATATGCTGATACCTTGAATGATCAGTTTATCACAATTTGGGATTGACTGCATAATTTCAAGAGAGTAGAATATTAGATTCTTGGCCCTCCTATCCATTTTGACTTGAACCCTATAACAAACAGGAAAGGAGTTTTTGTGATGAAACTTGAGTCATATGTCAAGGTAAATTGAAACTTTTTCCTGGGTCTCAAAAACATTTGGTTAGGTAGTAACGTGGAAGACTTTTAATAAGTGTTTAGAACACCTAAACTCTATATGTCCCTTCATGAGTGAAAAGGATTCATCACCTTTAAATTTCTATTAAGAAGGTTTACAGTACAATTCACCAAATCCTTGAACTTCACTGGAGTAGTCAAGAGCAGGACAAGTTTTTATATTAATTATCAAATGAGCTTATCAGGTGAACTAATAAAGCCACATCAGGGGTGGGATCATGGTAAGAAAATGTTCAGTGATAGAGCACATTAATTTCTCGAGCAGTAGTAGCAGACAATCTCAAGATTTTTTAAAAATATTTTCTTTCGGGATATCTCTTTAAAATGTGGGGAAATCATTTCCTGTGACTGGGAGTAATCCCACGTGGTGGTGCAAGAGAATAATAAGCTGACAATTTTTCCCCTCTTCATTGTTCCTTCTGGTAGTTCTTGGTTCCTTCCTTCCCCTTTTTTTGTTTAGGTATTCTTAAATGCAGCTTGTCTCTTAGGCATGTTAGGTTTATAGCAAGAGAAACAACATTTAGGTTTATATACTGCTTCATAGTGCTTTACAACCCTCTCTAATGGTTGACAGAGTCAACATATTGTCCCCAACAGTCTGGATCCTCATTTTACCAACCTTGAAGGCTGGAAGGCTGGGTCAACTTTGAGCCAGTCAAGACTGAACTCCTAGCAGAGGGCAGAGTTAGACTGAAATACTGCATTCTAACCACTGCACCACAACAGCTCTTATGCTATGGCTTTCACAATACCTGGGTAAGTAGCATATATGTATCAGCTAGATCTGACCAAGAAGACAATTCCACAGGAATGGCTACAGCTATTTTAATCGACCAGACCAAAGATAATATACTGTTTTTTGATTGACCATAAAAAAAGAAACTTGAAAGTCTGATTGTGTTGCACCTTCTTCTCCCTTCTTATATATCAGTGAATTCAAGAAGTGCCTCTCTGAGAAATTTCTAGCCATTACCTGGACATTCTGCAATGAATACATTTTGTCCCTTGTTTCCTTGGCAATAGAATTTGCATATTTCTATCAAGTACTCTTAATCTCTATAATATGACAGAGGCGTTGAAACAACAAAAAAAAATTATAACATTGTAAAACTGAATTTTCAAAATAAAAACATGGTCAGTAAAAGTAGAGACTCTCTCAAGTCAGCTATATCTAAAGATTTGAGTGAAAGAGAGAATAGAAAAGCTCCAGGGATATCTGATACTTTTCAGCAGAATCAGTGATCCATGTGATTAATTATTTCTGAAACTTCACTGATATAGGAAGATTCATGTTACATTTTTCTTTGGATATTATTTTCTCATTCTTTATCATTTGTTGCTTTGTCCTTATTTGTAGGTGTGATTTCTGTGTTCCATTGATTCTCATCTGACATAAGAGGTCATTAATGTCAGGCAATCAAGTGGAGATTCCAAGTTTTAAGGGAACAATTACAACAACATTGTATGGTCAGGATACAATACCATCCTGTCTGTTTTATTTCATTCCCCAACTCCTTGGTTTCCCATTTCAGTTAAGGAGAATTAAACTAGTCACATGATCAGAACTGTTGTTTGTGAAACTGCAATAAACAAAAAAGACATTTTACATTACATATGTATTAAAAGAATAATTCTTTTTGGTATACCTATACAGCATATACAGTATAACTCCAAAAGAGTTTCTGCTGCAAGCCACATAACATTGTCACACACAGAAAATTCCAATTTGCAGGTCATATTTTCCATATGGACAACAATTGAATCCTCAAGATGGCAATGTGATGGACACCGCTTGATGCCAAATGACCAAGAAGATACCCTCAAAATACATGGCAAAGAACATCAATGGAAGACTTAAAGATTCTAGACATGAGTATTGATGATGTCCAATATACATAGCATGGGAGGATCTAATGCTAATGCCAACACAGCATACAGAAAAGGCAAAGTGAATGGAAAAGCCCTGATCCCAGACACAAGTTGGGCTAAATAGGATGAATCTGTTCTAAGAGGTATCCTAAACAGGTCCGGTATTTAGAAGAGTATGCATGACCTTTCTCAGGCCAAGGGTCAACTTGACTTTTGCCTACCATGGGGAAATATACTTGAAAGCATGGGGTTGTCAGGACAAAAGCACCATCTCATTTCATTTCATTTCATTTACATTTAAATTAAAACTAAATTAAATTCATTAAACATACTTACTTTGATTACACCAGTCATATTTTTAATCACCATCCCCATCTGTCACATTGCAAATTAAAGTTGGTTGCTCACTTTTGAAGGTGCTCTGGGGGCCACAATCAGGGTTTCCAAAAGGTGCGCACCACCCAGAAGCAACAGACTGCACTAAAACACTGACTTAAAATTAGCATCCTTTGGTGCTTGCCATGACCTATTAAATCTTTCTTGTGTACTTTGTTGGCCCATCCCTGCCTCTACTTTCTACTGATGATGCTTGACAACTATCTCAAGATGCAAGCAGTAACCAGACTGAAGATGGGATCCCCAGTTCCACTTCATTTGCTCCCTACCACAGAGAGCAAACAAGTCCCAAATTTCCTCCCAAAACACTGTAGAATAATCACAGGCTAAATTTGGGTCAGTGGGGTGCGGGGGGGACACACTGAAATTATTTAGTTCTTGTTCTGCGGCTTTGTCCTGTGGTGCCTGCTATCATTTTCCTCATTTTCCTTCTTTGCTGTCACTGTGCTCTGTCCTATTTGCACACACTCTCCTCTAACAAAACGTGCTATGTTATAGATATGTCCCTTAACATTGTCAGTCTGTCTCAGCTTTCAGCCTTGCCTGATCTCATGTTCCAAGGCTGAATCAGAATAATTCATCATAGTCTCTACAGACCATTTCTCACCAAATGTAAAAATGAAAGAAAGCCATATGAATCAAAAATTGTACATACTACATCCACTCCAGCTTCTGCCAGGAAAAAAATGGATATAACTATTAGCTGTGTTTATTCAATTTTTTTCTGACTTTTTCAGATTGATATGCTTAAATTTTTCATTGGTGTAGATAAAACACTTCATACCAACTCTCATTTACTGTATATCTCCACTCTAAGTGTGAATCTTTAAAATAGTTGTTTTCAAATATGGTTTCTTTTGAAATCAAGGACAATGGGTGTGAGCATCAAATTGCAATATAGTTGTGGCTGTAGTTTCCTTTATATTTTGCAGTAATACTGACAAATTTGAAGTTGGTGTAAATATTTCATAGAACTTCAACTGAGTTTTTAACTGATACACTTTACTTATTCAGTGTTCCATAAATAATTTTGATAACCATTACACTACTTCAAAAATGAAATAGTACACCATTCCAATAAAAAAGCCAATTTGCAGTATATTTTTTATTAGATTAGTTTTGATTATATTATACAAAATGAAATATCAAAGTTACCACCATTAAAAGGACTTCAATAAATAAGTATTAAAGCACTTTATTTCAAAAAAATGTGGGAGAACACAATCAGTTGAGAGAATAAAAAGTTTCGTGTGGGCTTTATATAGATTTTGTTCTTGAGAAAGCATTCCAGAATTAGGAGTCACCATTCTAAATCTCAGAATCAAAATATCCTTGAAAAGGAATCTTGAGGGATCAATTTAAGATATGATCTATGGTGGGAGGATAGATCTATATAAGTAGGATTTATGAAGTAAAACTTCAAATTATGTTTAATCCATATTTCTAAATAGCATATAAAGGATTTACTAGATTTATTGAGGAAAAAGGAATAAAATAATGGAAATGTTTTGGAAAACCTTTTGGGAACTGAAAATTTGAAGTTGAATTATTTTTATAAAAATAAATATAGACATTTGATGACCCACATGGCAATCTCATAGATCTTACTAGCAAACAGCAACTTTAGTATAGTAGTTGAGGTGCTGGAGTAAGAACTGGGAGAATATGAATTCTAGTCCTCCTTTAGGTATGCAAGTTGTCCAGGTGTCTATGAATCAATCACTTTTTCACCCCAACACCTCTGAAGATTGTTGTTGTTGGGAAAACAAGACAAGAATATTATGTATGCCAACTTGAGCTGTACAAAATAAAGGCAAAATATAAATCTAATATGAAGATGGAATATAAATCTGAGGGGCATTTTGGTTTAGTGGTTAAGTGCCAGGTAAGAAACCAGGAGGGTGTGAGTTCTAGTCCTGTCTTAGCTGCACAAAGGCAACTGGGTGACCTTGGGCCAGTCCATCACTTTTAATTCTAGGAAGGAGAGAAGGGCAAACTACTTCCAAAAGTCTTGCCAAGAAAAGTGTAGGGTTTTGTCTAGGCAGTCACTAGGAATCAGCACTGACATAAGAGGTAGAGATAGAGATGCACATTTATTCATTCATTCATTCATTCAGATGAATTTCCAATAACATACATTGAAGTTCCAATATACAGACAGTATATTTCTTGAAATTAAAGGTGAAGTCAATGGAACTGCAAAACAATAGACAAGATTCATGGCTAAAAAGGATATGGTAGCTGCTATTATTTATGATTGATACAGATTTACAATTATGTTGACAGGAATGACTTCACTGAAGAATGGTAAAATGAAATACTCTACTTAATAGGAAGAATTATTACATCTACCCCCATTGCAATTCTATGGCTCCATATTAAGGTGATTTTATTATGGTTTTATCTTAATGTAATATATTATCTCCTATACTGTATTGACTATCTATCTTTCTATCTTCCTAACTATCTGTATGTGTGTGTGTGTGTGTGTATATATATACATACATGATTTATTTAAACTAAATTTGTATATCAGTGGTTGCATGACATCTGTAGATGCCATATACTAAATAATATATAAATGGCAAGCTAACTGAAACTATTTTGTTACTCCATTAAATTTTCTTCTTATCAGAATCAGCTTTAAATATCGTATGTATTAAAATTAAACATGTACAGACAATGTCAATTGACCAATTCATGCAAAACAATCAATGTGAGACTGCGCTATGAGATAATTAAGTTGCTAAATTTAATATAGCAATTTCTAATATATGACATCAGCAAAACAATCTCACCAGAAAAAAATGTCTCCCTTCCAGAAAATGTTCCTTAAAAATAAATAAACACAATGCCTTTCCTTTTCCTTTGAAAACACTTACAGCAGTCTCCAGAGATAAGTAAAGGCAGGTTTCCAAATGTTTTTTGGCAGTCAGCAGAAAGAATTCAGGCCATAAGTGACAATTGAAAAATGGCCACTTTCAAGAAAATGAAAATCATCCCAAAAAGAATGGAACCACAAAAAATAATAATGTTAATTATTAAAAGGTCATGCAATCATCCTCTTCTTTTGCCAGGAACAGTACTAAGTAGCAGGAATGAAGTAAGTTTCTTTGCCAATGTTAACTGATAAAGTGGAAATAACTACTACCCTTACTATTCAACCTCATAGCCAGTTTGGTTTAGTGATGAAAGTATCACTCTAGAAAGCAGGAAATTGTGAGTTCTAGTCCCACTCTTAGGCATGAAAAACTGGTTGAGTGACTTTGGGCCAATCACATATAATCAGCCCAACCCCCTTCACAGGATTATTGTTGTGGGAAAACTCTGAGGAAGGAAGGAGCATTATGTATGTTTGCTTTCTTGCATTGTTTGTAAAAATAATGAAACAAAATAAACAATCCAAAAATTGCATTTGAATATGACAAACTGAGAGTCTTTCATGAGATCTGTAAGGTGTAAAATACTTATCCCAATATTTTCTAGTCAACATTTTTCCAAGAGGACATTGCTGTATTTAGGAAGGCAGATCACATAGCTAATTTTAATTAAAATTTCTGCATCTTGGGTTAGGGTTAGGGTTTGAGAAGATCAGTTGCTACCTGACAGATAAGAAGAATGTTGAGGTAACAATGTTCAAAAGAACATTTTCTAAATTGTGTGAGAATTTAGGATCTGGCCTTATAAAATGACTTGCCTCTGCTGTCTTGAGCTATTGTTTGTTAAATATGATGGTATTTCACATAAGGTAGGCCAGGAGTATCAAACTCGTGTCATCACAGCAGCGTCACATGTTGTATCAGGATTTTTTTTCCCTTTTGCTAAACCAGACAGGGGCATGGCCAGCTTCTGATGCATCCAACCCACAGGCCATGAGTTTGGCAGCCTTAAGGTAGGCCATTAAGTGGGAGAAATGTTGAGTAATAGAAACTTATCTTAACCCTAGCAATTCATCAGTGAGCTGTTTCAAAATTCTCTTTGGGAGAAAAAAAAATCTATGTGCTTATATTATGCATAGATTTACCTTTTTTTTTTTTAATTTGGTTTGTCAGTTGCTTACAAGACAATAGGTATAAGTGATGATTACATAGATACATATAAGAAAAATAAAAGAAACAAGAGAATAGGGACAGTAGGCACATTGGTGCGCTTATGCACACCCCCTACAGACCTCTTAGAAAAGGGGTGAGGTCAATAGTAGAAAGACTAAAGTTAGAGTTTTGGGGTTTGGGGAAGAAACCAGAGAGTCAGGTAGAGTATTCCAGACATTGACCACTCTGTTGCTGAAGTTGTATTTCCTGCAGTCAAGTTTGATGTGATTAACCTTGAGTTTGTATCTATTGTTTGCTCTTGTATTGTTATGGGTGAAGCTGAAGTATTCATTGAAAGGTCGGACATTGTAATGTATGATTTTATATACTATACTTAGATCGGATCGAAGGTGGCGTAGTTCTAGATTTTCTAGGTCTAGAATTTCAAGTCTGGTGGAAGAAGGTATTCTGCAACGAATAGACCAGTGGAGAACTCTTCTTGCAAAATATTTCTGGACTTTCTCAACTGTGTTAATATCAGATACATGATATGGATTCCAGACTGATGAGCTGTATTCGAGTATTGGCCTAGCAAATGTTTTGTATCCTATAGTTAGTAGTGTGATATTACCAGAAAAAAAGCTACGTAGGTTTAGATTAACAACTCTTAATGCCTTTTTGGCAATGTAGTTACACTGGGCTCTAGCACTTAGATCATTAAAATACTCCAAGATCCTCAACAGAGTTTGGATCATCAACAAGGTCTTGACTATTCAGCGGGTATTTTATTTTCTGTTTTTTTTTGCCAATATGTAAGACAGATCATTTATTTGTTGAGATTTGAAGTTGCCATTTGTTTGACCATTCTGATACATAGTCAAGGTCTTTTTGAAGGGTAGCAGTGTTGTCTGTGGCATTGAATAGCATTACATCATCAGTGAAGAGAGCGCAGTTGCTCTTGACATGATCACAGAGGTCATTTATGTCGAGTATGAAAAGAGTTGGTCCTAGAACACTGCCTTGGGGGACACCACTGTTGACAGGTAAAAAATTTGATAGGACGCTCCCAATTTTGACCATTTGTTGTCTGTTTGACAGGAATGCTTCTATACAGTTATGGAGGTGTCTGGATATACCATAAGATTTTAGTTTTAGGAGTAGTTTGTCATGTACCACTGAAACAAAGGCTTTATACAAGTCTGCATAGATTGTGCCTATTGTTTTGCCCTGATTGAGTTGTGAAGTCCATATGTTTTTGCGGTGTAAGAATTGCAGATTGCAGGATAGTTTTTTCCTAAAATGAAATTGTTAATAGAGAGTCGGTTGTTTGTCTCTAAGTGGAGGATAATGGCAAGGAGCTGGTCCTGAAAGATTTTTCAAAGATTATGCTTAGAGGTTCAGCTATGGCAGTGGGTAGTTTTTTTAAGAAGTAGGCACATATTCCATCCGGTCCAATTGATAGAGATGGTTTTAGATTGCATAGTGCTTTCTCAATATTGTCTACTGTAAAATCAATATGTATTAGATCATTGTAGTTGTCTGTGGTTCGACTAGGAAATACTGGGCATGATCCATTGCTGTTTACAAATACTGAGCCAAAGAATGTGTTAAAGAGGTTGGCTCTCATAGTGTCGTCATTGCATTCTTTACCATTAGGTCCTTTCAGGGGTGGGAGGGACCTTGAGTCTTTTAATTTGTTATTTATAAAATTGGAGAAAGCATGGGTAGAATTGGTGCATAAAAGGTTTTCCTCTTATTTAATGTGATAATTGGTACATTCAGTCTTTATCTGGTGGCATAAATATTTGTATCAGCTTTTGAAGTTGGCAACATGACCAGATTTGTTTTTCCGCCAAAGTGATCTCTTTTTAGATTGAAGCTTACTTATTGTTATGGGTAATCTGTTTTTTTTCTGATTTTTGGAGTTGTTATTGGTACATATAGTTTCATGACTCTTTTGACTTCAAGTAAAAATATGTTGTAATGGTCTTCAACAGTATTGCATCCAGTGAATAGAAATTACCAATCAAGAGATGAGAGGTCATTGTGTTTATTTTTGTGTGGACAAATATTGAGACAAAAGTCAATCATGCTATGGTCACTGTTGGAAAAGGGTTCTTTAATTTGTATTCCATAAATTGAATTCAAACTATTGCAGAAGATGAGATTGAGGCAGTTGTTAAGTCTAGTGTTATTGGTTAGTTGTTGTTCCAGTCCCAAGTTTGTTACAGCATTGTAGAAGGTTGCATGTATGAGTTCAGTTTTACATTGGTTTAGGGTCCAATTAATCTGAAGTAGATTGAAGTCACCAAGAAAGATAAAAGTGTGTGGGCAGGATGTTCCCCATGTTAGTAGTGAATTTTGCTTGTTTACATGTGCAATGTCATAATCAGGGGTTCTGTAACATAGGAAGAATCGAAATGTGATGTTTAAGGACAGGTCACAGATGATGATCTCAGGAAGAGCAAGCTCTTGGGTAACTTGAATGTTTTTTAAGATGTAAGGACTTGTTATAGAAGATAGCAAAACTACTTCCTCTATGGATTTCACGATCTGATCGGTAAATATGATAGTCTCTTACTGCGGTAATGAAGTCAGGAAGAGATGCATTGAGTCATGTTTCACAGACAGATATGATGTTGAATTTAGCCATATTTAGTAAGAGGAGAAATTCAGTGAAACATATATATCAGAATGCAAAGGTTTACAGATTATTCTAATAATTGTTTCATGAAGGGAAAAGACCACTTAATGTTTTGTTTCCCTAGTTCAGCTGTTGCTTTTTCCCATTTATCCAGATGGTTATTCTGATGCAAAAATTCATCTGAATCTGATGAAACAACAGACAGCATTTTAATATAATAGAACATTTTCCTCAGAGAACAAGTACAGGAGCCATGTGGCATTGAAAAGATTTGAGCAGCATGGTATTTGCTTCCCTGAAGTGTTTTCTTTTCAGCATATTTCGATTTTTATCATGGCTGTTTTATTTTTTATTTATTGTATGTATCTTGATGTTGAGGAAGAGATGGAAGGAAGGAAAAAAAGAATCATAAAGTTTTTCTATAATTCTTCTGACTAACTAGCATGGGTATGTGAGGTCAGAAAGTCTTCATATTTCTGTCTGAGAGGTTGTGGAAATCCTACATTTATACACAGTTGGAGATCATTCCATAAAAGTACAGCTATGATATTGTCTTTTTCCTAATGCAAATCCATGGACAACAAAAATAAGTGAACAGCCAAATGTAAAGACAATGCTAATGAAATTACCTTAAAAACACAAGACAGCTTCTCCCTTCATGTGACACTGAACATGCAAACAAGCTAAATACACTACTAACATAGGCAGCATCCTGCCCACATGCTTTTATCTTTCTTGGTGACTTCAATCTACCTCATATTAACTGGACCCTTAATGAATGTACAACTGAACCCACAAATGCAACCTTCTACAATGCAGTAACAAATCTGGGACAAGAACAACTAGTAACCAACAACACAAGACTTAACAACTGCCTTGATCTCATTTTCTGCAATAGGTTGAATTCAATTTACAGAATACAAATTAAAGAACACTTCTCCAACAGTGACCACAACATGATTCACTTTTTTCTCAACATACGTCCACACAAAAATAAACACAACAATAGAATCCCCAATTATAACTTCAAAAAAGACAACTATGATCTTAAAAACAATGATCTTTCATCCCTTGATTGACAATTTCTATTTGCTGGATGCAATACTGTAGAAGACCAATACAACATATTTTTACTTGAAGTCAAAAGAGTCATGAAACTATATGTACCATGAACAACTCCCAAAACCATAAAAAACAAATTACCCAAAACAATAAGGAAGCTTCAATCCAAAAAGAAATCAATGTGACAGAAAAATAAATCTGGTCACCTTGCCAACTTCAAAAGCTGAGACAAAAATTTAAGCCACCATATAAAAACTGAATGCGCTAATTATCACATTGAACAAAAAGAAAACCTTCTACACACCAATTCCACCTGCGCTTTCTACAATTTTGTAAACAACAAACTAAAAGACTCAAGGTCCATCCCACCCTGAAAGGACCTAATGGTAAAGAATGCAATGACGACACTATGAAAGCCAACCTCTTTAACACATTCTTTGGCTCAGTATTTGTAAACAGCAATGGATCATGCCCAGTATTTCCTAGTAGAACCACAGACAACTACAATGATCTAATACATGTTGATTTTACAGAAGACAATGCTGAAAATCTAAAACCATCTGTATCGATTGGACCAGATGGAATATGTGCTGACTTCTTGAAAAAGCTACTCACTGCCATAGCTGAACCTCTAAGTATAATCTTTGAAAAATCTTTCAGGACCAGCTCCTTGCCAAAACTATGGTCACAAGCCACAGTCATCCCCATCTTCAAAAAGGGAGACCCATCCCAGTTGAAAATTACAGACCAATCTCTCTATGCTGTGTCACCTGTAATTATTAATTATAATAATTATTAACCAATCCATCATCCTCCACTTAGAAACAAACAACCTAATCTCTAATAAACAATTTGGTTTTAGGAAAAAACTATCCTGCAATTTGCAACTCTTACACCACAAAAACATGTGGACTACACAACTCAATCAGGGCAAAACAATAGACACAACCTACATAGACTTCTGTAAAGCCTTTGATTCAGTGGTACATGACAAACTACTCCTAAAACTAAAATCTTACGGTATATCTGGACATCTGCATTACTGGATAGAAGCATTCCTATCAAACAGACAACAAATGGTCAAAACTGAGAGTGTCCTATCAAATTCTGTACCTGTCAATTCTGTACCAGTGGTGTCCCCCAAGGCAGTGTTCTAGGACCAACTCTTTTCATACTCGACATAAATGACCTCTGTGATCATGTCAAGAGCAACTGCATTCTCTTCACTGATGATGTAAAGCTATTCAACACCACAGACAATACTACTACCCTTCAAAAAGACCTTGACTATGTATCAGAATGATCAAACAAATGGCAACTTCAAATCTCAACAAATAAATGCTCGGTCTTATATATTGGCAAAAAAAATCAGAAAAGAAAATACACGCTGAACAAGCAAGACTTTGTTGATGATCCAAACTCTGTCAAGGATCTTGGAGTACTCATCTCAAATGACCTAAGTGCTAGACACCATTGTAACTACATAGCCAAAAAGGCTTTAAGAGTTGTAAAGCAAATCTTACGTAGCTTTTTCTCTGGTAATATTACACTGATAACTAGAGCATACAAAATATTTGCTAGACCAATACTCGAATACAGCTCATCAGTCTGGAATCCATGTCATGTAACTGACATTAACACAGTTGAGAAAGTCCAGAAATATTTCACAAGAAGAGTTCTCCACTTTTCTACTCATTGCAGAATACCTTTTGCCACCAGACTCGAAATTCTAGACCTAGACAACCTAGAACTATGCCACCTTCGATCCGATCTAAGTATAGTATATAAAATCATATATTGCAATGTCCTACCTATCAATGAATACTTCAGCTTCAACCATAACAACACTGGAGCAAACAATAGATACAAACTCAAGGTTAATCGCACCAAATGTGATTGCAGGAAATACGACTTCAGCAACAGTGTGATCAATGTCTGGAATACTCTACCTGACTCTGTGGTTTCTTCCCCAAACCCCAAAAACTTTAACCTTAGTCTTTCTACTATTGACCTCACCCCTTTCCTAAGAGGTCTGTAGGGGGTGTGCATAAGCGCACCAATGTGCCTTCCGTCCCTGTCCTCTTGTTTCTTTTATATTTTTTATTTTTCTTATATGTATCCATGTATTCATAACTAAGTTTTTACTTATGCCTTTATCTTGTAAGCAATTGACAAATTAAAAAAATAATAATAAAGTAAATAATATACTTCAAAGTAAAATTTTCAAACCTTGAAATGTGTTGAATATTAGTATATTTTAAAACCTTTCCTGCATCCCTTGTCATTCAATTGTCTGACATAAACTTTTTACAGTATCTATAGATCACTTAATATTGGTAGCATACATGAAAGAATGCAACACCAGAAATACAGAAAAAAATCAAAGAGTTGGGCAAATAAGGACAGGAAAGATCAATAACAATGAAAATCACAAGAGCAGAGTATGTGGTCATCCTTTGAAAGCCTAATTAGACCAAGCCTGACACTAATCTGAAGCTAAACATGGCTGTTCTTAGATGTCAGTACCTCCTGCCATACTTCAAATGTACTAAACCTCAGAGATATTTTCATTCCCATTTATTTGGAGAAATCCTTATGTATAACTGACATGTCTCTACTATGATGGTTGTGACAGATCTGGTTTTTTTTTTTTTATCAAGGGCAAGATGTCAGAATGCATCCACACTATCAATGAATTTCTCCGTCCCAAAACTTAAGCTGAGATGGATTTGTAAAAATGGGAAATGGTTATGGAAGAAGAACAGGAACCTGCTCACAATCTATAAAGGGAAGGAAGTATAAAAACAAAGATAGATTGATAATGATAAATAGATGATAGATGATAGATGATAGAGATATAGAAAGAGGGGGGCAGGCAGGCAGGCAGGCAGACAGACAGACAGACAGACAGACAGACATGGACCTTAGACTGAATCCCGATCAGGTCTTTAAATTGAATCCCCAGCTTCTGAAAACAAAATAAAGTGCTATATTTCAAAAATATTCATCACCAACACCACCATTATCATTATCATTGTTTATTTGTTTAGAAAATTTATATGGCTGCCTAACTCCTGGTGACTCTGGCCATCTTACAGAAATAAAACCCCAATACAAAAGCCAATAAATCCCAACCCTACCAAAGCCAATCAATCCAACCACTTGATAGGCTCCAATTTACTCTGGATCCCTGGCCTATTGGAAAAACCGTGTCTTCAGGGTCCTTCGAAAGGGGATCAAGTAAAGCACCAGAATGATTTAAAAAATGCCAGCAAAAAAATTAATCTGCTCCACAAATTATGTATTGGTTCCTATAATACATAAATACACAAATCATGTATTTATATGTTATATGCCATTATTCCATTTGGAGTAAAAAAAACAACAACACAACTCTGTATGAAGTGTACCAGTGCTGTGATTTGTGGATAATATATAAAACAGGAGAGTCTTTGTTTAGTGAAAGTGAAGTTTCTTACAGACAAGCGTAGCTAAAAAATTACATAGATAACATAAAGAGCATTTGAACATGATCAGCAGATAGACCCACACAAAGGAGCTTTTGTCCTTTTCAAAGGAGTGGTGTTGAAAATTGCCTGCCTTTTGTATTACCAAACAACCAGAGACATGAAAGTATGCTGTGAGTGACAGTATAGGAGCATGTCCTTAACAATGTTGTCCAACGCATTTGGGAATGCAATGCAGAGGTCACGTCGTATTCAGATAGAATAGTTATGTTAATAAGTAGCTGCAGCTTAAAATGCACCAACTAGGACAAATTGTTCAAGTGACCAGTGTGAGAAGATTTAAATTTTAGAATGGTAGAATTATATATTGCATGCTTTGTTGCATGTCTGTATAATATATGTTATATTCAGACATAAACAAGATAAAAAAGATGGTTCCTGAAGCTTCTCAGTGACATCAATGTTTAGGGCAATATAATATAGCCATTTAGGTGTTCAACTAAGGTTAGGAAGTTTCAAGATCAAATCTACCTTTAGCCCTAAAAACCTAGGCATCTGTTCCTAACCACAGTGAGACCAAAAGGATGAAATTGACACAAGCCCATCCTTTTGCACTTGCATCAAAATGTCAGATACAAATGTATAAAAGGGGCAGAATTTATGACATCACAATACACAGTCTGCTATTTGCCTTTGGTCACTGCCCTATATGGAATTCCACCGGGGTTCAGTGGCCTCAGCATGATCACAGGATAATTGTTGCAAGGAAAATTGGAGAAAGAAACATCTTCAGGAGTGTTGAGCTCCCAAAAAAAGGAGAGATAGAAACCTGATGGATAAATAAACAAAGTTTTAAAAGGTTGTCCCCCGAATGGATAGTTGCACCACTAAGCATTTTTGTGTTTTTCTCTGGAATGCAAATATCTCAATATTTCCCTTCACTTTTGCATTCATCTTACTAAAACTAAAGCTCCATATATTTGCCATGGGAACATACAGTCCCAGGGCACAAATGGCATTTCGCCTTTTATAAACTATTTTTTGCCCAGCCAGGAGTCATAATAATACTATTTTTAAAAAGCTAACACAGAGAGAAAAACACAAAGTGATGCATGTAGCTCTGCCTCATCTTTATTTTAAAATGATTAGCTTTGTCAGCATTGTCCCACAGTGAACCCAGGCACTAAAAAGTTGGTGGTTTTATTGCTCTGCTTGTTTCTTCTGTGACTCTGTTGAGAAACTTTATCAAAATTATTTAGAAGTAATTGGAACTCCGTGGAAGGAAAGACACATATTTCATTATTTGTGCAGATAATTTAAAAAAAAAAAATCCCTCAAGATAATTTTCTGGCAGCAATTTTTTGATGGTAAACTTAGACTGTCAGTTCAGTAATCTGAACTTCCAGAGCAATAGAAAGCTGGCCTTTGGGGAAATATCTGCCTTATTCTTTTCAGTGAAAAAAAGTTTTAGTTTCTTCTCCCTCCCTCCCTCCCTCCCTCCCTCTTCCCCCCCTTCTTGGCTTTTACAAGAAGCAAGAATGTATTTTGGCTTATGAACTAATTCACATTTCTCTGACACCAATATTCTCACAATTCACCCTATCATCCAATAAATGTTTAAAAGCAAATTAATCCATGCTTTGTCCTTTTATCAAAGTGCATTTCTGAGGTATTTTATTAATCAAAAAGCACTGGTGGCCTAAAAGCAAAGGCTATGAATCTATTATTTAGGTCATTTTTAAAAACACTTTGTCTTCTCTTTGCAGTGTACAACTAATAAATTAGCTTTGTACCCTTTATGACTTTTAGGTTTTTAATATAAATGTTCATGTTTTTGTACTTATTCAAGTTTATTATAAATAGGATGAAATAAGTAAACGTCATAGAAAACTGCTGGAAAATATTTCCAGCATCTCTTGATTAATACCAATCTAAGTATTCTTTTCTTTAAAATGTAACACATCTATAAATCAGAGAAGATTCTAAACTAAATACCTAGCATTGGGATTCAAATTATATAAAACCCTAGTGGAGATAAAGTTACCTAAGCACTCTCTCATTTTCTTCCATACTTTTGCTCAACTTTCTCTAAAACCTGAAAACTTTCTAAAAAGTCTTCAGATGTGGCATGGAATTGCAATGGATTCAGCAACAACAACAGCAGCAAATCAAATAGTGTAGGTCCTCTGGCTGAGCAGATTGAAAACTAACTAACATGAGCAAACACCTTGATATTGCAAGGATAAATCCTTGCATTAAATGCAAGTATAAATCCTTGAACTACATCTTCTGTGTGTTTGAAACCATATTAGATCTGTTTTATAAATGTGTAAGAAAGTTAAGATCAGTGACACTAAGACATATACAGGCCATACCATCTAAGCCAGGGGTATCAAAATTGTGGCCCACAGGACCAGTGGCGCATTTCAAAAATTGTTACCACAAGTTTGGTGGGCATGCACAAAGGTGAAAACCATTATGACACATCACAATACATCTTGTGATGTGATCGAGTTTGACACCCACAAGATAGAAAATATTTTACTCATATATGCCCACTTCTTCATATGTCAGCAGATATTCATTCATTCATTCTTACAGTTTATGTACTGTAAAAATCATATGACTTGTGATGGTTTGTACTTATTAAAAATAGATACTATTTAAAACAACAGGCTAACAAGATCCACGCTATTACATATATGATAAGTGGAAATGGAACAATGGAACATAACTCTTTAATGTGGTCTTCCAATAATAAGAGGATTTTTCAAAATTATCTCCTAGGTATACTTTGGGAAGTGGAGAAAATTGCCTGAGAAGGACTCCCGAGTTCCGATATGTTTCCATGTAGATAACTATTGTGAGTCCTTGAGCCCTTGAAAAATTATTTCCTGAAATTGTGTTGCAGTTTCTAATATATTGCTCTGGGATCTGAAAATAGAAGTTGGTAGAATGTGGTACTAGAGACATCTTTTTCTTATGCCTTTTAATTTAAAATTGTTAGGGTTAGACAACACTTTCTTAGGGACTGAGTGGCAGACACATACTTGCATACCAACAAACAAGCAATCTGAAATCAGAGTCTCACAAGCAACAAGAGAAAAAGATTTAGGTTGGGAGTCAGACCCACAACAAATCTAGATGTCTATTTAATGCAGAGGATTATATGCCCTCAGATACAGAAGAGTGATATACCATCATCTGCTAGTAATGCCCCTCTGGATTCTAAATTGAGCAAACAAATCAGATTTTATGCAAAAGAATGAATGAACACAAGTTCATCATCAGGATTCAAAAAAAAGGTAAAGGAATATCAACAACTACAATCTCCCTGAACACTCAATTATAGATTTTCAAGATACCATCTGAGAACAATGTAATTATATCAGCATCATAAAGCAAGAGAGAGCCAAACTCATATATTAAAACATTACAAGCTACCTCAGAAGGTCTTAGCAAACATATTTAACACAATGGCGAATTGAGGAGGTAATTTGTCTCAGATGTAAATGCCATCTGCATAATCACTTTTCATCTCTCCTCACCTTGTTTCATCTCCTTTTCATCAGTTTAAGCCCATGTCACACTGGCCAACGGATGCAAAAAGGACATAGCGGACGAGCAAAATGTTCCATCCGTTGTAATCCGCTCTTAAAAGGGGCAAAAATTTGCATAACCGGAGTGGATAACACGGACGCGGGGAGGACGCAGGGTGGATGCAAAGCGGATGCGGAATGGAAGCCCAGCGGATGGAAGTGGATGAGAGCGGATGGCGCAACCACAGTGCTTCCGGGGGGCCTCAGCGAAGCGGACGCGGAATGGATACAGCGGATGCAGAACGGACGCCGAACGGATGAAGCGGATGCATAGCAGATGCACAGCGGATAAAGCGGATGCACAGCGGAAGCAGAACGGATGCACAGCGGAAGCAGAACGGATGCCGAGCGTTAATTGCGCATGCGGGGGGAAGCATTACATAAGCCCCCCAGATATAAAGGGAAGCAGCTCGCATGTAGCCAGCATTCCGAGAAAAGACCTGCTGCTGGACACTTCGAGTTCCTTGCCTGCCCTGCCTGCATGCCTGCCTGCCAACCTTGCTGCCAGCCTGCCTTCCAGCCAGCCTTGGTGCCTGCCTGCCTGCCAGGCTTCCTGCCAGGCTTTCTGCCAGGCTTCCTGCCACCCTTCCTGCCTGCCTTCCTGCCAGGCTTTCTGCCAGGCTTCCTGCCAGGCTTCCTGCCAGCCTACCTGCCAGGCTTCCTGCCAGCCTTGGTGCCTGCCTGCCAGCATTTGTGCCTGGCTTCCTGCCAGCCTTCCTGCCAGCCTTCCTGCCAGCCTTGGTGCCTGCCAGCCTCCCTGCCAGCCAGCAACCCCACAACCATGGGGAGGAAGCGAAAGCCTCAGCAACCTGCCGCCATCCCTGGCAAGAGGGACAACGGATGGCAAGTTTTTTTGTCCGTTTTACATCCTCTTTGCATCCGTTGGTTCAGTGTGATATGGGCTTTAATCTAGGGGTGTCAAACTCACATCATCAGAGCGGTGTCATGTGATGGATTGGGATTTTTTTTCCCTTCGCTAAACTGGGCGTGGGCATGGCCAGCACGTGACACATCTAGCCCACGAGCCAGGAGTTTGACAACCTGGGTTGAACCACTCCATATGTGTGATGAAGTGAGTTGAACCTTTCAAAATGTCTTTTCTCTTATGCCTTTTAAAAATATAAATTAAGAATATATGGTTTCCATAAACAAATTGTGATGACCCGGGGCATGGCATAAAGGCAATATAGTCAAATAATAAGTAGGAGTCCCTTTATTTGCTCCAATTTTGCCCCTAATGTTCTGGGCTGGAGAAAAACTCTCCCAGGAACAGCCTTTGGCTGCAGAGATTCAAGTCCAAAACGTTGTCAACAAAAACTGTAACTATAAGTCCAATCAAGGCAAGATGAGGTATTTAATCCAGCAGGGCAAGAGAAGGGAGTCCAGACATGAAGGAACCCAGTTGGGAGGATGCCAGGAATGCAGATAACCAAAGTCAGTACGAGATAAACTCACATTTGTTCCCAGAAGCCGCTGCTCTCAGCTTCCATCTCTTTTAAACTCTCTTCCCAGGTGTGTCTAATGAAGGGAATCAGGGCCCTTTCCTCCACTGTAAGCCACGCAACCTACTTTGCTCTCTTCTCCATTCCTCCCAGTGTGCCCTAGGATGAAGAGGGGGTGGGCTTGGGTCTTCCTCTGAACTCCCTTTCCCTTATTCTACCACTTCTCTGCTCTGCCCAGCTGGACTTTGCCCTTCCCTAGTTTCCTCCACAGCCAATGGAGCCACACTTTCACTCCCTATCAGCTGTTCATCTTCCTCCTTTCAGATTTCAGACTTCAGACAGATTCAGACTCTGACAGGGGCATGACACAAATGCAATTTTCCTTCTACAGAAGGATTTAAGGGACTCCTCTTATTTCATGAATAAGAGGAGTCCCTCTTATCTCTAGTTTCTAGAATGAAAGAAGGTTGAGCAAAGAGGGATTTGAGCTTAGCTTACCATTCCAGAACCTATCATATTAAATATAAACATATACACAAGAATCTATGATAGTCAAATATCTACAAAGAGATTGTAAGCAATTGAAGATTTCAGTTTGGGAAAACTGAATGGTTTATTGCAACCCCACAAAATAAATATATAAATATTCCAATTTTTTTTCAATTTACATGGCCATCCATCTTGCATAAATAACTCTGAGTGGCAGTTTATAACATCAGTCTAATGATATAAATGAAAATATGCAGGAATTGGAGAAAACCAAAACTGTCTTTCACAGGCTCACCTAACCTCTTGGTCACCATGGCAGGGAGTACATCTGAGGTAGCTGTTCCTGACAGAAAGCAAATGGTACATTTCATAGATTGCAATGTTTTTTGGAACTGTATACCCCCATCTGAACAAGCCTGTGATGCAGAGGTGGTATTCAGCAGGTTCTGACCAGTTCTGGAGAACCAGTAGCAGAAATTTTGAGTAGTTCGGAGAACCAGCAAATACCACCTCAGACTGGCCCTGCCCTCATCTATTCTTTGCCTCCCAAGTACCAGCTGATCGGCTGGGTCTTCTTTTGTTGCCCTGCTCTGGAGAACGGATCTGGAAAGCAGGTTAATGGGGTAGGGAGGAAATGGATTTTGCAGTAACCTTCCCCCAGGAGTGGGGAAGGAATGGAGATTTTGCAGTATCCTTCCTTTGCCACACTCACCAAGCCATGCCCACAGAACCGGTAGTAAAAAAGTTTGAATCCCAGCACTGCTGTAATGGGCAATCTTTTGGCAGCCAGGAATACCCTCAAGATATTTTGGTGTCAAGAACAAGTAGATGTGGGCTAATAAAAGAAAACCTTTGCATAATATTGCTCTTTCCAGGCTATTCAGTGGTGCTTTAGCTGGGTTATTTTGTGGCAACCTTCACAATTTTATGTATTCAAAATTATAGGACAGTTCACCCAACACCAGTCATAATAGTGAAATTCAGCAGCTTGTTCTGAGATAAGTTCAAAAATTGAAGGCCATATCTAGCCCTGGAACAACCAACAAAGCAGCCCTCTCTAGTTTGTCCCTTTAAATCTCTGGCAATGAAATATAGTATTGTGTCAGTCAACAGAAGATTACTTTATTTACCTTTTCAGCTAAGTATTAGAAATCTAAACAAAGACTCTCTCAAAGAGGACATGCTTTTGTGAATAGATCTGTCCTAACAGGATAGCTCCTCATTTATTCTGTATGTGTGACTTTTTAATGCACACCAAACATGATCCACTCTTACCCTGAAACTATATAAATAATCTTGGAAGAAGCACATAAATATACAATAGGCCAGAATACAAGATGCTCAGACTGTTTCACTTTCTGACTTGCTAACTGACTTGTCCTAAGTTAAGAGAAGGGTGAAAAAGAAGGAGGAAGGGGAAGCTGTGGATCTTAAAATAAGGCAAATAATGCTTAACTTCACTGGCTGAAGAATTCAGGCTCCACCTTGTGGATGAATCTGCTCAGTTCTCTGCAAAAACAGCCTAAATCAGCAATTCTCAATCTTGGCAGCTTTCCGATGTGTGGACTTCAACTCCCAGAGTCCCCCAACCACCTCAATACTGCCAAGGTTGAGCAATACTGGTCTAGAGTGAACCTGATTTCAATTCATGTACCAAACCAACAACTATCTAAAGGAATTTTAACTTGCTCCATTCAAACATGTATATAGTTTGAGAGATATTTAGAAAAGGGATGCTGCATTTTGATAAGCTCCCCAAAGGTGCTTCAACGTCATGCAGCTCATTGATCCCATCCCACCCACCCAGACACACACACACACACACATACAGAGAGAGAGAGAGAGAGAGAGAGAGAGAGAGAGTATTCTGAAGCAAAAGTTTCACAACATTTCCCTCCAAGTTGTTCTCCAACACATCCAGAAATCTCTTTCAGTCACTGTCAGTGCTGGATGAAGCATCAGAATGACAGAAAACCTTGTGCCCTCCTAGGAAGTGGGTTGGTGGGGATGTTTTTGTTTTCAAACTGGATGGGATGCCTCTTTGTGAGTAGTGTTTTCAATCTATTATGAAAAGGTCTGAACTGTCTCTTAAGAATGGTTTCTACAACTGGTTTAATGCATCCCCAGGTTGATCAAGTTCCACATAGTCCCTTCAGTGTACCTTGGGTGAATGGCACTATGTCCCAATATGGCATTCTCCATATGGGGTTGCCCACAGTTCCTGCCCCAAAATAGCAAACTTGTAGACAAATTCACTATTTTTTGCATCATATCAAATATCCTATCGCCATAAATCAGACTTATTCATAGTACAAGATGGATTGACTGTAATTAAATAGGTAGATCTCAACATAGTTATAATGGAGTTTGCCCATTATGGTTAGAATTCATGAATCATAACAGTAATAAAATGTGTCATCATGTGACAAATCCAATTTTGTACCTTTTTTTTTTTTTTGCAATGATCATTAAGTAAACCCATTGGTCATATAGGGTGTCTTTCTCAAAAACCAGAAGTAAACCACAGGTATTGGCAAAAATATCATAAATTGTAGTCATATGACTGCAGGATACTGCCAAGGGTGGTAAATGTGTATCTGTTGCCAAGCAGCCAAAATGAGGTCATGTGACTGCAGTGGTATCTTTGGCCATCAGAACTGCAGAACTGGGTCATGAGTTCCTATGGGGTGGGGTGGGCTGTCATAACTTGGAATGGTGTCTGATGGCCAAGTGACTGATTGGTAGAGCAACTAGCCCATAACAGCTTTAAAGGATTCTGGCATGGATGCTATCAGAAACAAATTTAAGCTATTTAGCTATCAGCAACATCATGACAACACAAACATTGCCACAATTAATGCATTAGTATCTTTTTAAAATTAAGAAAAATAGAAGAGAGTTCTCAGCCACCTTGTGAATTTTAAAAATTAAGTACTCCTACTACTTTAAAAAATGCTTCGGTACAAGCATTTGCCAGATGAAATATCTGTCCCAAGAGGTGATCAGTTTAATATGAGCAGACCTAGCAAGGTTCACTATTCCCATACAATACAGCAACAGAAAATCAGCAGATTCACCCCCACAATAGAAATATGTGACCATTCCTTTTCATCATTTCAAAAGCAGGTGATGGAATGACTTGTTTTGCTTACAGAGATGTCATCCCATCCCACTTGATTAGCTGTGTGACACTATGAACTTGTCTTGTTTTATGTATGATTCCTGACCAGCTGAGATCACACAGTTAAGAAACCTTCATAGAAGCAGCAGGATAGACAGCCTAAAGTGTTTTCCATTTGCCCTTACTTCAATTCAATACCTTGATGACATTTACTTAAAACCAAAATCACTCTTCAAGATTTGTTTGATGTCCTTTATAATAGTTCTGTGTCTGTGTTGCTCAACTTATTATCAACCTTTCTTCCAGGAGATCAAGGCAGTCATCTATACTCCTCATAGTTTGGCAATGATTATGTGTGCATCAGCCAATTCTCTATTTTGATTCTTAACAATGAAATAAAATATTATGCAGTAAATATTAAAAGAAGACATTTTGAACTCTCTAGCAGATACTAATCTGAGATAAATATAGAATCTTGGGAACAGTATCAGGAATTTCCCACGTTACTTTATTGTTGGTCAGTTAAGGTGGAATCTCTTTAAAGTCTCCATACTTTTTCTCAAATGTGCTTCTACCCAGGCTGAATTTCAATTTTCACATCCACACTACCAAACAGGCACACACAGAGAGACAGAGACACAAACACAGTTTCAGACTCCCTGAAATTTTCCACCAAAAAAAATATGGATTTTTTGGTTGTTTTGGGGGAGGTTTTTTGCTTTTTTCCCCCCACTCTAAATGTGATCCAACAAGATACCCTGTTTGCTCTGCCAAACTCATTTTAGCCAGCAAAGGAGAATGAATTGTCTATTTAAATACTGCAGCTGGTCACTTTTATTTCTTCCAGATTCAGAAATATAATCTATAAATATACTTTGTACTTATTTTGTTAATCTGATGAGAGGATGTTATCCTTTCACAGATTTCAAGTGGAAGAACTAGATCTGCCTTTACTGTTCTCCCATTGAATGTTACAGAACCTAAGCATAATTAAACATAAAGCGTGAACAGAGCATATAAAATGATAAAATTAGATTTTGAGGATTAGAATTGAATGAAGATGATAGCTAATTACAAGGAGTCTTTCTCCTACACCCTGACATCCTCCTGTTCAGAAGAGTTCACTATAGATCATCCAGGTTAATATGGCCCATAACGTCCTTATGAATGAAATGAAGAATACTCATACTGTATGTGGGGATTATTCTCCCATAGTATCCCATTCCTCAAAAATAAGAATCAGAAGGGTGATAACTTGGCATAACAATATTCCTGTCTCAAACTGCATCAGACTGAATCATGATTGTAACAAAATTATTATCAGAAGATCTTGGAAAACAGTAACTATGCAGACTATAAGACATAGGAGCATTATTAATTTTGTGAATTATTACTGCCTTTTAGGAATCAGCTATCAATAATAAAGGAACCAGCAGTCAAGGGATATAGTAATATAAAGAGCCAATTTAATTTAGTGGGCACCAAAACTAGAAAGTGAGAGGCCATGAGTTCTAATCCTTCCTTAGTTATGAAAGCCAGCTGGGTAACTTTGGTCAGTCATTCACTCTCAGACCAATCCATCTCATGGAGTTGTTGCAGGGAAAATAGGAGGAGAAAGATGTGTTCTATATCTTTGCCACCTTGAATTGTTTGGAAAAATAAAAAGGTGGGATACAAGCAAATAAACAAATAAATGAAATATGCCCCATTTGGCAGGGCACCAATGAATGTATTCAGATGCCATGACAGGTCTATATTGACAACAATCTGAATCATGCAGGCAATAGTTTTCCCTGTTTTTCCTAGTTTTCCCTGTTTTCCAATCTATGGAAGTGAAAGTTGGAATTTGAAAAAGCAGGCTAGAAAGACTATTGATGTTTTTGAACTTTGGTGTTGGATCAGCCTTTTGAGAATATCATGGACAGTCAAGAAAGCAAATCCCAAAGATTAACAAACAAATCAAAACTCAGAATTTTTTGATTGATAATATGAGTTATTATGTAATGTAACTGTAATTGAGACTATGAAATCGAAGCACAAAAAATTTATAAACCAACCAACACACTGCTTGTATATTTATGGAAGAAAATTGGATGTTTTTATGTTTGTTTTTTGTTTTTTTTAAAAATCAATAAAACTTAACCCCCCAAAAAAACAAAACTCAGAATTCTCACTCAAGGTACAAATGAAAAGACTCAAATTATGTTATTGACACATTATGTGAAGACCTACTCTCTGGAGATGTCTATAATGCTGAGAAAGTTGGAAGGAAAGACAAGAGAACAAGAAACAGCAAGGTGGATAGATCCAATAATATTAACGATGAGTATGAACCTGAAGAAGCAGGTAATGGATAGATCATCCTGGAGAAAATCTAAAATTGACACCAATTTAATAGCACATAATCAATGTACATGTGTCAGTAAATTCTCTAAGAATTGAGAGATATTTGTTTAGATAGTTAAATAATTCACTGAAATGCCATATGCAGTATTAACAAAATTCTCAGCTCTTTTCTTAATTCTGGCTAATATCAGTTTGATTACTACCTTATGCCAGATAACATCTGAACTCCATCCTCATATAGGAGCTAAAACTCCGATTTGTCTGCAAATTGGCAGAAATTTCTGTGACTGGAAATCCAAACACAACTGGAGAATGTCAAGTTGGGGTGGCTTGAAAAAAA
Source organism: Laticauda colubrina (assembly GCA_015471245.1). Taxonomy (NCBI): domain Eukaryota; kingdom Metazoa; phylum Chordata; class Lepidosauria; order Squamata; family Elapidae; genus Laticauda; species Laticauda colubrina. The sequence continues at coordinate 46,178,156 of BLBF01000007.1, read as the reverse complement.
GTTAACACTTAACTCCTGTGGTATGCTTCCAAGTAGGATTCTACAGTTCTGTGTAGAATCAGAATTAATGTTTAAAAAGTCATAATCTGAAGTCTACTTTGTTGCATGTGAGCCAGTCAAATGTATCTGCAGGTGGTGCTTCTGCTACTCCAAAACTGTTTTCCTTTGGTGGATCATCAAGGTAAAGTACCATCTTTGTATTCAGTAGCTTGGGCTAAAGCACTTTAATGATTTTTGTTTAATGTCTTCCATATCAAAAAGGGAATACTAAAGAGATATATTTATTTGTCATATATTCCACAACAAATAGATAATTGAGTTCAGTCTTTAAAAGTTCATATTACCTGGCCTAGTACTTTCTGTGGGTGATCACAGGTAACCTCAAACAGCTTAGGAAGGAATGTTTACCCTTTGCTAGTAGAACTGCAGACAGATAAACTGTTAGATTATTGTTTAAGTGAAGTAGAGCTTCAATTTAACTGCTTTCTTATTTCTGCTGGAAGGCTCCATAGTTTATGAGCTTTTCTTTTCAGTAGGAAATGAAAAAGAATAGAAACGGATTACTTTCCTTGTGTAGGTCTGAGGTCAACTCAGAAGAGTTTTGGGTCAATCTCCCTCCTTCGCATTTCATAGTGTGGCCAACACATCCCAGTTAGTAATTTCAAAACAAAACAAAATAAAAAGTATGATGGAACTACACTGCTTTCTTATTTAAGAACTTTCAGCCTATAAATTTCTTGGGAAACTCATTGACTTACCCAAGAAATTCTAAGTCACTTTGAATATTTCAAGCCATGCTGGTATTTTATTATCTTGAAAGTTACCAGAATTGGGAAAGAGGATATATGGAAGTCATGTTTTGGGGCCTGTTAATCCAGAAGAGATCTGTGCAGGACAAAGGACTTGGGTTCATAATTCTTTCCAGATAAGTTGGAAAAATTTCTGTCCAAATTCCAAAGACCGCTGCAGATTGGTCTGTCTCAAAATAAAGCAACTCTTCTGTGATATATGTGCCTTGCATGTGATAGTTTGTTTCCATCTGACTCCTGAATTTTATAGTGTAACATAGCAAGTATTGTACAGAACTTGGTGACTACCTGAGTAAGAGGCAGTGACAGCAAGTATGGCCTGATCTACAGTGTCCATGTGGCAGGTGGGAAATGAGGCAGACAGTTGCAGAACTAATGACCGGTTCTACAATCTGATCTTCCCATTCTTACTATGTTGAATTCTAGATATTGGTTGGATGTGATGTTACCAACCTACACTGGTTAGATGTAATGTGATCAAATGTGTTTGTGGTAATGAATTGGACATCTGATCACATGGCGTATCTTATATAGACATTTACACTGAGCATACTGACATAAAGATGTAATTCCGAATATACTTCTCTCTGGTGAGGTTACCTATTGTAGTTAGTTAATTAAATGTCTGCAACCAAGACAACCAAGCTCAAGTGCACCAAAGATCCCATAATATTTTCCCTTCCTTATTCTTTTTGTTCTATGTAGAGAATAAGGTCCTTGTTTGATTAGAATGTATAGATGAAGCATATCTACATGCTAAGGGGAGTAAGGAAACATTAAGCCTCCAGATGTTGGTTAAATATACATTCTTACATGCTTTATGATGAAGGATGCTGGGAAACTGCAGTTCAAAATATATGGAGGCCTTGAGGTTGTTTTCTTCTGATAACAGATAACAGATAATCAGAGTTGGAAGGGACCTTGTAGGTCATCTAGTCCAACCCCCCGCCCATGCGGGAGACCCCACACCATTTCTGACAAATGGCAGTCCAATCTCTTCTTGAAAGACTCAAGTGATGGCTCTCCCACAACTTCCAAGGGCAAGCTGTTCCACTGATTGATTGTTCTCACTGTCAGAAAGTTTCTCCTTATTTCCAGGTTAAATCTTTCCTTCTTCAGTTTCCATCCATTATTCCTTGTCTGGCCCAAAGGCACTTAAGAAAATAGCTTGACCCCTTCCTCTCTGTGGCAGCCCCTCAAATATTGGAAGACTGCTATCATGTCTCCCCTGGTCCTCCTCTTTACTAGACTAGCCAAGCCCAGTCTAGTCTGTAACCCAGTCTGTAACCTTTCTTCATGTTTTAGTCTCCAGTCTCCTAATCATCCTGGTTGCTCTTTTCTGTACTCTTTCTGGAGTCTCAACATCATTTTTGTAATGTGGTGAACAAAACTAGATTCTGTTGAATGTTGAATGGAAATTAACAGTGCTTCTGTAGCAAAAGGTACCAATGGAATATCTATGTGTGTCATTTTAGCTGAAGCTGCAAACTTTGTGCTATATAGATTTTGTAAGACTAAATTTAAAAGATGCCTACAGTTTTAAAAAGTATATGTATAGGTGAGGGAGAATGTATATTTTAAAAGGAAGGCACTCTGCACAAGAAAAGGAGCACTATGATTATGGGTCCAAACCTTGTTCGGTTTGTTGCAGAACTTATTGCAGAGCAAAAAACATGCAACTGATCCAGAGGTCCTTAATAGAATTCATGCATTTCATCACTTTATCCCTTTTGGAGGAAATTGTTCAATTAAAAAGAGAGAGTTTATCACCTCAGCTTCATAACGGAAGCCCACATGCTATTAAGCACTCAGTCCTAGCTACCAATTTTGTAAGGATGCAAAAATATCCCTACAGAAACCACCAGGTTTTGAGTATTTTCCCTCCTCCTTCCTGAATGAAGCATATTTAGTCAAGGTGGAGATAATAAAGCCAGGGGTTTCACCTGTTCCCTGTAGGCTCTTGGTTATCAGCCCAACCAGCAGCATTTTGCATTGCAGGCAAAGTGCAACAGATAGCCAGGATGGAGGTACTATAGATTAAACAGGACAGCAAGGTAATCAGACAAGGAATGTTAAAAGAGAGAGTGCTGAACCGCTCAGGAGCCTTGAGACTTGATGGCAACAATTTTATGTGCTTGTTGTGAATAGGAGGGTATGTCTGCATCTGCTAGCCTTCTTAGCTTAATTGCTTTTAGACTGTTGCTTGACTAGAGTGCAGTTGGGCTTTTCAAGGGCCTGTCAGTATGACAGATTGTATTTATGTTCACCCATAAAAAGCAGTGGGCTCTATTGTCTGCTCTGGTACGCTTCACCAGATATTTTTTCCACCCAGACTCCACACTCCTAGAGAGGGGGAAGGGACAAAAAGAGACTGAAAAGATGCTTCTTTTCACTGGTAATTTACTTACCACAAAGGCTGACATTGAGGACATTCAATGAGAACAAACATGAGTACCAAAAAAAGAAGGAGATGAAGCAAAGGACTGACTTATGGGCAGGCCATTGTTGGAATCCCAGAAGAGCAAATCTGATGGTTGATGATGATTGGTCTGTTTCCATAGCAAAATTCCACAGTTGGTTTCTACCCATTCTTATTCAGTTTGATGAAAGAAAATTTACTTCTGAAAGGGAGCAAGATAATTTTTCTCCCAGGGAGAAGAGAATTTTGTTTTCATGGATGAACAGAGATGCTTGGGCACTTATTTAGTTAGAAATTTTCAAGACTTCTTGACTTCCCAGACTTCAATTAAATCCCAAGGTAGCCATCACAAGGGAGTTTCACATCAGAAATTAAAACAATCAGGGAATTTCAGAATGATGGAAAGATGTGCCATGTGAACTTTCTTGCTCCAGGTCAATTCCCAAATTCCACAACAGAAAATTTCAAGATTCTTGAAATTAAGATGAAAACATAGAAGTCTCTTTTAGGAAGGAGAATATTTTTCAGAAGTTGCACATCAGATTTTAGCATAACATTCAGCTTTTCTCTCTGATAAATCTACTAAACATTTTGAATCACCCTATGATTTACTCTGTGACTCAGAATTCAACTAATATATTTTTTAAAAAATCATTTGGAACTCTGATATATCCCAGGTTTGAGACCCAAGTGTTGTATGATGGGGTGAGCTCCCATCATTTACACCAGTTCCTGCTCATCTAGCAATTCAATAGCATAAAAATGAGAGTAGATAAATAGGTACCACTTCAGTGGGAAGGTAACAACATTCCATACACATTGGCACATAATCATGCTGGCCACATGATCACAGAAGCAGGGATGGGATTCTACCACTTCTATCAATTTCTATAGAACCCTTTGTTAACTTTCTAAGTAGTTTGGAGAACCAATAATTAGAAGCAATCTTGTTTGTTTTTTTCCACCCTTATTACATTCTTGACAGACAGCCTAGACTTCCTGTCTCTGGAGTTTCTGAGGCTTTCTTAAAGGGGAAGGGTTGTTTTAAGATTGTTACACTGCTGTTGGGAGGAAATACTTCCCTGGACAATCACCATTTTGAAGAAATAATTGAATAATGAAGCAAAGCTTTTAGTGACAGGAACCAAGATGAGTGACATTCAGCAAAGCTTCTTGGCTAGATAGAAGGATTGACATTTAAACGTGAGTTTACATACTCTTTCTGAGTTTTGGTCTAAACCTGGTTTTTGGTGAAGATTAATTCTGTGTGAATTGATAGGATAATTTTCCCTATTCAGTTTCAACAAGCAACAGCTACTGTTGTGATTTAATTATTTGTATTGTGTTTGAATTTAGAAAGTAAAGTAGTTATAGTAAGAGAGCAGAGGATGAGGGTGATGCTGTTTTTTTCAAGGTTAAGCTTTTCAAAGTTTAAAGAAAGAAAATCTACCTCTATCTTCTAAGGCAAGTCAAATATTTTCCTGCCCACATCATGCATTTGTTAGACGAAAGGCTAGATGTTAGCTGAAATATTTTCTTACTTGTACTTTCCCCCCACTTAATACCATGTCTATGTGGGACTGAAATGCCCAATTTCTGTTCCCATCAGATTCCAAGCAACTTTCCTTTTCATCTCTGCAGTCACTTAATTCCAGTTTTCCTCCTCTCTGCCCCTTCTCCCCCATCCTGGCATTGTTCTGGGATTCAGGAAGGGGGGGAAAGAGTAGTTTCTGCAAATGTGGTGCTCCATAGAATATCAAATCATTTACAAAGCCTCTCTTTGTAGGAATCCTTTTTTGTCTTATATAGCCCCAAATTTGGCTCCAAGCAACCTGACTCAAGCTCATCCTGGATTCAGTCAACTCCGGGATAAAGGTAAAGATGCCCTCAAGTCAACCTTGATTCTGATGAGATATCTGTGTAGCATTAGATAATTGCCTCACCACTGCTTTTTTCCCAGTCTAATATCCCATTCGTTCCAAAAGTAGGCTAGACATTACAGCAGTTACTGATATCTTCAAAGTGCTCTCAAAGGAAATTTCTAATAATCACTGTGGTCTTCTGAATTTTCTTTTGCTGTTTCTGCACAAGCAGGGGCATTATCCTGTCATCAGTGAAATGAGACCATGCAGTTCTGCCCTATTTGCCTTATTAAATGTGAATTAAGCTCATCAACCAGAGTACAATAGAGAATTAAGCACATTTCCATCTATACACAGAAAAGGTATATGCTGATACGACATACTGTAGGACACTGTAAGGAACTTTAGAGCGTGACCTATTGCTATCTCTATGGCTTTCTTTTCCAATGCATAAATGCATGCACACATACATACAGGTCTACCTCAAAAATTATTGGTGTCTTTACCTGGTAATTCCTAAAGTTTACCAATGAACCATGTTCAGGAAATGTTTTAAGAAGCAAATGAATTTATTTCCTCAGTAGCAGAACCACTCACCATAACTTCCCTAATAGTATGACTGACTATGGTCAAATGCTTGTTTCCCTGACATCAAATGTGTGACTGCCAGAGACAGGGAGAGAGGGATAAGCAATGAGTTGCAATCCAATGTACCTCACTGATTCATTGAAAATGGAGCCATAGGTGGGCAATCTTTTGGGATCAGTGGGCACATCTGGAATTCCAAAAGCATTTTCACAAAATATCATTCTTTTGACAAAAGAAACAATACTGGTTCTGTGTGCTTCTGTTCATTTTCTTATATGGAGGTGAAAATCAGTATGTCGAGAAAAACATCAAAAAAAAGCTGAATGCAATAGGATCAGGTTCCTTAAAAAATTATTGTGGTAAAACAAAGAGAGGTAGGTGGATGCATGATAATTGAATGTGGATGGAATATAAAAATGAATGCCCAGTTTAAAATAAGTATACTGAAGTGATCAATTACACAGATGAAACATAAAAAATTGGATGGGTTGATAGGAAAGGGAACATTGACAAATAAAGACAGGATGGAATTGAAGAGCTCCTCAGAAAATGAAAATGGGAAAGAACAAACATCAATGCCTGAAAAAGTGGCTGGAAATATATTTAAGGAGAAAATGGGATGAGGAATTATCATTATTAGTATTGGTGCAACCAGGATTTTACTTATTGCTTTGTCTTAATCTTACTTCATGCCTTTCATTCCTAGGGCTTCCTACTTCTTACATAACATTGCTTACCCCAAAGGGAATAGAGTGATGGGTACAGATGCATATGAGAGCATGGTATGGTATTTCAACAAGTCATTACTATGCCCATTCCCAAAATGGCTTTCATAGCATGAAGTCATTCCCAATATTTTGACTGAAGTCCAGCTACTCAGTTTGTTTCCCATTATGTCTTCCTATGAGTTCAAGTTAACCTTTGACTTTTTTCTAAGCAGCCTTTCCAAACAAAACCCTGAGTTTCACCCATCTTTTTTATTTTGTAAAAGTGTTTTAATTGTAGAAAATAATCATAATTTGTTATTTTTAAAATTAAAAAATACATTTAAAACATGTGAGCTTCTGGATCCTTTATCTGCTCTACAGTTAATAACAAGATGTTATAACAAATATGTTTATTATAAGAAAAAAAGGATTAATATAAATATATATGTCTGGGTGCTTTGGAGCAGCAAGTTGCATTCTCTCTTTTCTAATATTACATCGGCATATTTATGTAAAATCATTTTGTCCAAAGATGTCAACAGAGGCCATAAAGGGGGAAATGAAGGGAAAATGCATATTATGATTAGCTTTCAATGATTTTATAAGCTCTTCTTTCCAATGCCCTTTCCAACATTCATGTTAAATTTCTTATCTGCCAATAACACCCTGTACAGTTGAGCTTTATGATTATGTTTATGTTCTAGATAGAAGTCAAGTTCAATTCATTTATGCTTCTAATTTCTTACTGTCTCTCAATTACATCTCTGTTTTTGCAGATAGCCAGCGGTAGTTTTCATCCTGACAAACCAGCTTCTATAAACAAGATCAGTTTAAACGCAGCTGTAACCAATCCATTCTATGTAGTCACGATATCTTATTCTTGTAAACATTCTCCTATATCCTAGAGCCCAGAGACAAGATCTCAATGCTGGTTTTACAAGCTCACCTTCACATTGTGGAGTGGGGGGGGGTGTGGGGGAACAGAAGCTAAATTTGACAGACTTTCCCCCAAGGAAAGAGAAAAATAACAAAACCCTAACAGTAAAAAATGGTCCCAAAGGGGCCTTTTCATGTACAGAAAACATCTTGTGCTGATGTTTTCCACCAGATCATTTGGTGGGAAAAATAATATTAAATCAAAAGATGTTAAACCCCTGTCACACTGCACCAACGGATGGAAAGAGGATGTAAAATGGAGAAAAACACTTGTCATCCGTTGGTTAACGCGATGCTTCTGTTCTGTACTCAGTGCCTCCGTTTTGTTTCCTCTCTATCCGTCCAGCATCCGTCTATTGACATTTCATCCACTCAGAAGGTTTTGAGCTGCTCAAAACTTTTGAGCGGAAAATGTATCCAATGCATCCATTCTGCATCCTCTAGGCATACGGGGGACATCCGTACTACATCCATTATGCATCTGCTATATCCGCTAGGTATCCGCTGTGCATCCGTGCAACTCAAATCCGTTCCAGTGGAAAACGGATGCAGGGAGGAAGCGGAACGGACGCACAGCATTAGTAGCACGGACGGAGAAAGGATGAAAGCGGATGCAGCTACGCATCCGCGTCATCTGCTACGCATCCGCTCTGCATCCGCTCTGCATCCTCTACGCATCCGCTCTGCATCCGCTCTGCATCCTCTACGCATCCTCTATGCATCCTCTACGCATCCTCTACGCATCCTCTACGCATCCGCTCTGCATCCGCTTCCATCTGCTTCCATCCACTAGGCTTCCGTTCCGCATCCGCTTTGCATCTGCTCTGTATCCTCCCCCCGTCTGTTCCTTTCCGTGTTATCCGCTCTGCTTATGCAAATTTTTGCCCCTTTTGAGAGCGGATAACAACGAATGGAACATTTTTCTCATCCGCTGTGTCCTTTTTACAAACGTTTTGCATCCGTTGGGCAGTGTGACAGGGCCTTTACTTGGTGTGTGCAAGTGGTTGGATTGCCTCACCTTAAAGCATACAAATAATTATATGAAAGCCTTTTAGAAGCATTCTGATTAGAACTTGTGGCTCTTTTGACTCTGTTCACATTTTTTGGGACAGCTTACAGGACTGACATAGTTTGATCCTAAGGTTCCTTAAGTCCATGGCAACACACTAATCAATTAAATATGTCTTATAAGTCTATTTATTTGTCTAATTTACATAGCTGCCCATTTCATCAAACAAGCAACTCTGGGCAGTTGTACAACAAAACTAAATAATCAATAAATAACTAAAACCATGAACATTATTATATTTAATGAGTGGATTCTTTAAAACAACTTCCTCTATTTTCTGGCTCATGAAGTATACAGAGGTTGGATGTCCATAAGGGAAAAATACTTTTCAGAGTGGGGGGGGGGATCACCATTTGATAGGTCAATATTTTTTGCTAACTTTACCTTCCTCTCTATAAAATCCTCAGCCTCAAATGCTATGTGCTAAGGCAGTTCTTCCAATTGGCAAACCTTGGCTATTTTAAGAGTGTGAGATTCAATTCCTGAAATCCATGGCTGGCTGGGGAATTCTAGGAACTGAAGAAGGGACTTCTTATGATTGCCAAGATTGGAAAACCCTGCACTAAGGAAAAGTGGGTTCAAGCGATATGGGCAAAATATATTCTCATTCAAACAAAGGAAAACAACTTTAGACCCAATCCACTTTTATATTTTCAATCATCCAAAGATGTCTTATTCAAAACCAGGCAAAAAAAGAAGGTAATCCACAAGATTGCAGGATTTCCATGCCATTTTATTAGGACAAAAATAAAACAGAAAATAAAATTGTTGTCCAGTCTTCAATTTAATCAGAAGCTATCCCATTGAATCCATTGGAATTTATTTTCCAATGGATCACCAGGTAAGAGAAATAATATGAGAAGAGAAGACATTTCACAAAGCTATTACTGAATCAGCTTTATTAATACTGGATTGAATCACTGTTTCACCTGCTTTAGCATTTAGCATGAAAGACTGGAAGTATAACTGGTTAACTTGGTTCTTGGATCATTTGCAAAAGAACCAGTAAGTTTTATAGGGAGGAATTTAATTTATATATTCATGCAAAAATGTCAACAAGATTGCAATCTTAATCAACAATACGCTAATAACTTCAGGTTTTCTTCTGTTTCCAAAACATTTTTTCTTTGAGAGGGAGACATAGGATCAGGGAAGACCAACAGCTGTCAAGTGATAAATAAAAACTCGGGCAATATGTCTATTTGTAAGGCATTTCATTTCAGATCTTGAGGGGGAAGCAAATTTTTACATAGTGTTCCAAAGAAAATATTACTAAATTATACAGGTCTCAATGTAGCAGTTATTTGGAGTTTTATCCTAAGAATATCAACAAATGTTTTCTGGTATGTTTACGGCATGTCATTGTTCATACAGACACCTTCCTGTCAAATATACTGCAGAAAATTATTAGGATTGAAGCTTGTGAGACAGCATTTTCTAGACTAGAGATGGTTATTGTCTAAATTGCTACTTAGCTTCAAGATCACCAAAGATTATGTCAAGTATCTGTTCATCCCAAACAATTGTAAGAAGCAACCTAGAGTTTACTTCCTTGTGGACATATAGAATCTCAATATATTTTTAAACTGCATATAGTGATCAGTGGGAATGTATATGGATTCATTTTTTTCTGTTATTAGAATTCTAATTTAGTAAAAACATGTCTGTGTGAGTCTTCTAGTCAAACCAAGAATTAAGCTAATGTAAAATTGAACATAGCTCACCAATCATAAATGATAGTTATCTGGGTACTTTATGATGTTTGACAAGCTTCTTGTGCTATATTTCCATTGCACTGAACCCTCCACAAAAACACAAAGCCTATAAAACTCCAATCTTTGAGTTGGCTTTGTTTATAGTGATGCATTATCACTATAAGGTAAAATTAATAAACAAAACTCAGTCAATCAGATTTAAGTAAAATATAAGAGGAGATAAAGTCAAGAAAGGCTTCCCCTGAAGAAGAGTCTTGCAGGAAACAGAACCTTAGATAGCTTCAGACGAATGTCAGATGTCTCCAATATGACAACAAAGGATGTTCCTTCAATAACATTCCAAAGTAGACTTCCTAATATAGCTGTTTTCCAGATGTGTGGATGCTAAATTGATCTGCAAATCTGTAATCTGTACTCTAATACCTATTGACATTTTATACAGTACAATGCAGTCAGCTTTGCCTTCTTTGGAAGAACAAGTTCAATTATTAAAGGCCTTTGATCTGTTCATGTGATCTTGGACTTCTATAGGAAAGGGGGTTCAGATGTCCTTCAAGGACAGGGGTGTCAAACTCATGGCATTATGGTAGAGTCACATGATGTATCGGGACTTTTTTCCCCTTCACTAAACTGGGCAGGGGTGGGGCCAGCATATGACATATCCAGCCGGCAGGGCACAAGTTTTGACACCCCTGTTGTAGGAGTTTACCCCTGGATTGAATGAAGGAGATAATTTTATATCCTTTGGGCCCTTTACCTAAGAGAGCTCTGAATTATCTATAACTTCTACATTTTGAAAAGCCCAAGAAATACAAACTAGGGTTGTCAATCATAAATGATACAAGTCTATTCTGACAGGGCAATCTTATTATTGATTCATAATACAGTACTGCCACAGACTTTCTAATGGATGAGACATTACAACATTTGTGATGATGAGCACTTCCTGCTCAGAGCTCATTAATTATGTTGGATAATCAGACCAAAAATTCATTATCCCAAGTGCCTGATTGAAGTGTTTTTCCTGACTTGTTTGTAAAAACATTTTGCTATGCAAATTCAGGTTGAAAAACTTGAGTAAGATACATTTAGATACTGAAATGAAGAGAGAAACAAGGATAAAAAGAAAAGCTCAACAAAGAAATACCAGTTGATGCCATCTTATTTTACACCACAACCATCATTTTATAGTTTAATGTGTGGCTCATTTCATAATTTCAACAACTCATCTTAAGTGTCTGGTTACCTGAATCTCCAAGCTTGAAAATGAGGAATACAGAAATCCCTACATTAAAATTCCAAAATCTTTTATCATTGGAAGGTTTACATTGTTCTTCTAACTCTACTGGTGTAATAGAATGACTATGATACAAAAGAAGAAGCATTGTTCAGAAAATAGAAGATGTTCCAAGTAAATGAAAGACACAATAGATATCTTCAAAACAAATAGCACTGGACTGATAACAGATATATAACCCAAGGGTAGGATTCAGATTTCTTAACAACCAGTTCTGTGAGTGTGGACTAATTTGTGGGTGTGGTTTGGTTGTCATGTGACTGGCTGGGCATGGGTTGCTGACTGGATATGGTTGGTGGTCATGTGATGGCTGGGCATGGTTTGATTGTAAATATTATAAATATTTATGTAAATATTCATTTTTTTATAAAAAAGAACAACTTTTACCCAAAGTCAGGCAAAGCAGGCAGGCAGATTGAATTGCTCACAGAATCATAGATTCACTCAGCGATCTACCTTTCTGCAATCTGCTACCTGAGTCTGCACTGAAAAATAGAAGCTTCAGTCCTAAAGAAGGTTCAGCTCTGCTTTTAGATTAGCTAGAAAGCAAGAAATCCAATGATTTCCTGCTTTCTAGCAAATCTAAATCTCCTGGCACAGCAGAATAGCTGATGGTTGTGCGGGGAAGGAAAAATAGCAACTTACCAGTTGCAGGCAAGTTTGATGACGAGTATGCCAAGTAAGGACTGAGTGAGTGGGGAGGGGAGAGGCCAGCCAGTGGTGCAATAGGCCGGTTCTCTGAATTGTGGCAGAGTCGTAACATCCGATTCTATAGAACTGGTCTGAACTGGTAGAATCCCACCCCTGATATAATCCAGGAGGAGATACACTAGCCCTTTTTTTGGAGGTTATATCTATAATTGAGATATTTAAATTCTGGGCATTATAGTTTATGTTGCAAGTGTGCACATCTGTGTATTAAATTTAAAACAGGTATTCTCCCTTTGAAAGTAGCTCTGTCAGGTTTATATTACAGCTTATAATATTTTCATTATTCAAGATGGATTCTTATTTTTAATCATATTGAGTTCATTGAAATTTTAGTCTCAAACCATTTTTTCTTTGTCTGTAAACTGTGCTCTGTACTCCAACAAAGATGTTTTTGTTACTATTTATTCCTTCCCTTAGCAATAGATTTACAGTAATTTGGAAATAGAGAGAAGAATTGTTTATTTTTATTATATTTTATTTGTTCAATTAAAAGTTTCTTTTCTGCTTTCTCTCCAGATAAAACATTCAATTGAATCACTAGAGCAACAAACCAAAATACAATTAAAAGCAGTAGTAAATCAATGAGATTGCTTACACAAACACAAATGCACACCCCACATACATTATCTTATGAATTCTCAATGTCATCTGAGAATTGTAGGAAAAATAAGGCCAAAAGGATATTTCTGGAAGATTGCTGTAAAGTCATAACACAACTTCAGTTGGTGTCTTTACTTAGCCAATTCCCATATAATCTCTGAAAGAACTGAACACTTTAAAAGAAAGGAAGTGAACCTTTAGAAATCCTAATCCCAGATGGTACATAAACATACTCTGAACCTGTTTAAAATTTATGAATCATTTAGAATCATTGGGAGTTGGATGATATTCAAATTGGATTATATACACATGGCATCAGTAGGTTGCCTAGTACTTAGATAGTAATCTAGCAGGAAATGCTATAGGTTACACTACAAAACTTACCCAAGAAAAAAAGTCAGTGACAAAATGTCTCAGTCATGCTGCAAAGAAAAAATTATGTGGATCTGTCCTTAAAGTTTTTAGGAGTGGAAATTGATTCAAAAGATCCACAAAAATTTAGAACACATTTGAGGATTAAATTATTTTGGTGGTATTATATTATTCCCAACAAAAAACAACAGGGTATTTACAGAAAAGTGAAATATGTGTACTACAGCTTTTGAGACAAGAGAGACTTGAGCAAATCTTTTGTGACTATTATTCTCTACTCAAAAATATGGAAAATGATAGAATAGATAGATAGATAGATAGATAGACAGACAGACAGACAGACAGATGATATAGAACATCCAAGATGAAATAATGAATATTATATACACACACACATATTTTAATCTATGTATTTATTTTTGTCCTGATTTTATTATTTTTACAAATAACTCAAGATAGTGAAAATATCCAGCATACCTCCCTCTTTCTATTTTCTCCATAACAACAACCCTGTGAGGTGGGTTGGCTGAGAGCGAGTGACTGGGCAAAAATCATCCATATGTCTTTCATGGCTAAGGAAGGACTTGATCTCATGGCCTCCCATGTTCTAACCCTAATAGACTAGTAGACTAACTCGTAAACTAAACTAGCTCTCAAATATATACAAAGGATTATATAAAGAATGCATACATTGTTTCAGCTATATTTTTAAAGGATCAAAAACTTCCAGTAAGGAATGCATCTGAGGGTTGGGACGGAATGATATATGGTCTTATAGAATATAACAAGGACCAGGTAAGACAAGCACATATCCTTTTATTAGCTTCCCTCAGGTATTATCCCACGTCATTGTAGTGTTGTTAAAGTTGTAGCAACATTTCAGCAGAATCTCATCTGCCATCATCAGGCTTCTGTATGGATGTGTGTCTCACAGCTTTTGGTTTCAAATTCGAGGCTGGTCCATTCTGATTGGCTAGGAGCCTGGGTCTGTGTTCACTGGACTTGGAGTTTGATTGATTGGTGTTTCTGGTTTCTTCTGTCTGTTTTGTGGCTTTGATTGGCTGGCAACACTCTGTTCTTGTGTTGGAGGCTTTCAGTGCAGCTTGGCTTCATGTGAAAGGACGGCTGCTATTCATCAGCAAGTTAGGTTTCACCTGGGTGCCTGGTGGGGGTGTGTGAGACACACATCCACACAGAAGCCTGATGATGGCAGATGAGATTCTGCTGAAACATTGCTAAAACTTTAACAACAATAATACCCGAGGGAAGCTAAACAGCACACATGTAAGTACCCACGAAAGTTTAAAAACACACACACACACACACACACACACACACACACACACACACACACACATATATATATATATATATATATATATATATATATATATATATGT